>CM046880.1:146714451-147914451 GCA_025667525.1 Glebionis coronaria | reverse complement strand
TGGTGATTACTTTATTTTCATAATTCCATATTTACTTTCTCTCTCTACTCTTCTCTTTCTCTCCTTTCCTTTCTCTCTCTACACCCTCATCTCCCTTCTCATCTTCTTTATATTATTTAATCAATCCCTCCATCTATTCAATCCAATCCATCATGTAGAATAAGCCATGATTTACATAGACCTTCAATTGGTAGCAAGAGCCAAGGTTAGATTGGTTTATTCTTGATTTTATTTTTATTGATTTTGGTGGGTTTGATTTTTTTAAGCTTATATCTTAAAAAAGTTTGTGTTTTTATGCTTTAAATCATAATCAAATCTTTGATTTACTTATTTTAAATAAAAATCACCAAACTTTTTATATAAAAGTCTTTTCTTTTCTTTTAATTAGGTGAAAGTTTATCATTTTTATCAATTTTCTATAAACTTCTATAAAAATCTTTTCTTTTCTTTTGATTAGGTGAAAGTTTTTTTTTTGATTAGGATTTTTTTTTATCAAGTTTATCATCATTTTATAAAGTTTTATAAGTTTTTTATCAATTTTTTTTATCAGTTTTACCAATTTTAACTTTTGATTATTAGTTTTCTTTTATCAATTGTTTTTATAATCTATTTTTCTGTTATCCAATCAGTTTTCTTTTTTCCTTTTTGGTCAAAACTGTCAAAAGTATCACGGTTAACAGTCATTCAACATCTTTCTGTCCAACAGTCATTCATCGACACACAGACTCCTCGGTATTTCGAACGAACGTGTTCCGAACGAACGTGTTCCGAACGAACGTGTTCCGAACGAACGTGTTCCGAACGAACGTGTTCCGAGCGAACGTGTTCCGAACGAACGTGTTCCGAACGAACGTGTTCCGAACGAACGTGTTCCGAACGAACGTGTTCCGAACGAACGTGTTCCGAACGAACGTGTTCCTAACAAACGTGTTCCGAACGAACGTGTTCCGAACCAACGTGTTCCGAACCAACGTGTTCCGAACGGACGTGTTCCGAACCAAGCATTTTTTATTCAAACATAACGGAACTCTATATTCACTCAACACACGACACAGAAACTCTCGTCTGAACCTCTCGACTCACATTCATCAAACAGACCCGTCACAAACACCAAACAGCCTCTCAACAATCCCTCACCTCTCGTCTAAAAAAAACACCACACACAAAAACTCGACAACCAAAATCCACAGACCCACTCGACACCCATCCAAAGACTCTTTTCGTAACACTACACTCATCCAACACACGTCAACATCCACTGACCCACACTTTCAACTGACTCGACACACACTCTGACACACACACACCAAAAGAACGCAATATCTCAGTCAAACGTTATCCATCCTTGATCCAGACTCAAAACAACAGACTCAAACCAAAATTAAAATAAAGACAAGGAAAACCTACCCGAGACCTTCATTAGAAGATCTTGTAGCCGCTTCTTTTTTCTGCGTGTATGGGATTTGGATCACGAAGACAATCGAATTAAAACATCGCAGGACGATTTGTTTTGGGAATATTGGTTATTTGATTGGTTATTTTGGGAAGTGAAGTAACAGGGGACGGAGGTCACAAAGAGATTTGGGGGCTGCATTTTATGGTGAGAAGAGAGAGGGACGGAGGTTATTTGATCAATGATTGATTATTTTGAGGAGAGAGAGATAAAAAGATTAAGTTTTGGAAGAAGATAAGAGTTTTTATAATGCATTTTTTATAGACAGAGTTCACAAAGTTTTGCATAAAGGCCACGTGTGTGGTGTGTGTGGTGACAATATAAGTGACGATTAAGAGTTGTTTCTTTTTAAGTATTGTGAAAAGAACGGAGATTACAAAGATATACACACGTTTGGCATTAGTGGGATCAATGCAATATTTTTATTTCATCTTTTAATGGGCCGGTTCTATAATAGGTTTATTTCAATAATTAATTTCCCTTTATACGTTGATCAACTTATTATGTTTCTTTTTTGACGTCGTGTGATTTGAAAGGCTTGACAGATACACCGTAACGAGAAAGAGTTATATCTTACAAAAAACATATTAGAGTTTTTTACGGATTTTTCGTTGGTTTTGTCATATTCCGTGAATTTCTGTTTCTAAATTTCTTCACGAATTGTAAAATCACGAAAACAACCACAAAATTCAATGGATATTTTGAATTCGACATTGAACGAGGGAGAATCGCATAACTTGCAAGACAAAGTTATAGAAAGTGGCATCACTTCATTTCGAATGCTCCAGTCTCATCTTGTCACTCTTTCATGGATTCAAGGAGGAAGCGAATTTGTGACGATCTTTGGTCAAGATCGTCATATATTCATCGACTCAATATTCACCACTTTGACCCAACTCGTCGAGCAACTCAACAATGAAAACTTTAATCACTCTGCATCGGCACTTGCATATAAGACTCTTGTGACACAACTCACGCCTTTCTTCCAATTCAATATCATCAAGCTTCAAAGTTCAGTGATTTGCCAATCATTTCTTCGAGATACACATACCGAGCTTCGAGTTTTCCGTGATACAATATTGAAACTCATGACCTCGGTCTCGTCTTCGATTTATAAAAGATCTCAACTTCAACAAGCGTATGATAATGGAGTGCAAGAATCTTCGATGCAATAGGAAAATGGTCATACGATTGACGCATTGGAGGCTAAAGGTTGCAAGGACATGGAATCAACAGTTAAGCATGACATTACCAACGTGTCAAGGAATATTACAGACATCTCTTATGATGATACCATACCCGTTTATGACGAAGCGCCTGCGAACATGGTACAATGTAATGTTGTTTATGATGTATATTCTGATGATATGCCGCATATTGAGCATTCTAACCTCATTATGACAAACATGGGATGGAAAAGAGTAATAGCAATACCACTTCTGATTCATCCGATGTGAGTCATAATGGGGGAGAAAGTGTTCAAAATGCTAAACATCATGATAATTGTCTTATAACTGCTTCATTGACTGCTTCTGATTCCAAGATTATAGAGCTCGAAACGATTGTAGCTCAACAATCAAAAGATCTTGAGGATGCCAAACTTGAATTTTCTAAGAAAACGGACAAATTTGAAACAAACTTTGAAAATCTTGAAAAGTCAAACGTTGTTCTTGAAAGAAAATTGGATCAAAAAGTTTTAGATTCTAAAGCTGAAAAGGATAATCTTTTGAAACAAATTCAGTTGCTTGAATCTAAGTTGGCATCCCAAAATGAATTACTCAAAGAAAATGAGACCTTAAAAGCTCAAGTTCAGGAAAAGGTTTTCGCTATAGCTGCGTTGAAAAACGAATTAAGGAGAAATAGAGAACCTAGTGTGGACACTAAGCTTGAAAAACCATCAATCTTGGGGAAACCGCCTACTAATCAGTTCGTTAGACAACCGAATGTCAGACAACCTACTGCATTTAGATCCGAGCGACCACAATCCTCGAGACCGCGGTTTGCCTCCCAAGTTGATTTGGTTCATTTTCCTAGACCAGTCACTCCAGCAACTAGGCCCAATGTGATCAAAACATCTTAGGGAAGACCTTATCACATGATTGCCTCTAGTTTCCCTAAAAATACCAAGACCACGTCTAGAACTAGTTCAAATGACGGTTGCCATAAATCTGGTCTAAGGGAAGTTATGCAAAAGACACATGTAAGAGATAGCAATGTCAATCCTAGTCAGATGCCTTCTAGATTACCCAACACTGCTAACCGTAGCATGTCATCTCCTAGGAGTATCGATCAATCATCTAGGAATTACTCGGACATTAAATATGCTACTTGTAAATCATGTAGAAAATGTGTCTATACGGCAAATCATGATTCTTGTGTCAAGAAATTACTTGATGAGGTGAACTCCCGTGCTAGACTTAAATCCCAGTGGATAGCTAAAATCAAACCCTTTGGTAAAGTTTGGCGCCCCACTGGTAGAACTTTCACTCTTGTAGGAAACGAGTGCCCTTTAACTAGGATAGTCTCCGATTCTACTAAGTCTACTAGGGAGGAAACTTATAAAGATGATACTTCACTTAAGCCTAAACTTAAGGTTTTCTATAAAAGGAAACGTTTGCCAGCCAAGACTAGTGAATCATCTACTCAGGTCGCTTCTGACACAAGTAAAGCCAACTGTGAACCCCCACTTGCTTCTAAAATTGATATCGCTAACCCATGTCAAAGCAAGCAAATTCCTAATGAGAATGCAGGTACCAAAGTTGATGTTCCAAAAGAACGAAGCGGTCCAATATTGTATACCGTTCAACTAAGGATACTCTTAGAGTTTCGTTGCTGAAGAAGCAGATATCGGAGAAACAATTGTCTAAGGGGATTCATGGTTAAGCTTAGTATAGGACTTAAAGTCACATAACAGACTGTAACTCGCTCTCAAAAGACAGGAAAGTTCATCCTGATGATGACTTATCCTTAAAACGAGAAATTCATTTTTCTCGGGCATGAGCTTATATAAAAAACATTCCAAGTTTTTATGCTCATGCATAAAGGCTTACAGTCGGATCACAGATTGTAACCCGTGCTTCAAGGAAAGGAAAGTTTATCACCGATGATAAATTTATCCTTACAACGAGAAATTAATTTTTCTCGGACACGAGCTAAATTTAAAACTATTCAATGGTTTTAAGCTCGTGTAAAAATGGTTTATCATTAAATATCAGATGATGACCCGTTCTTCAAATAAAGGAAAGTTTACCGCCGATGATAAACTTATCCTCATTAACGAGAAATTAAATTTTCTCGGACACGAGCTTCCGTTAAAACTATTCAAAGGTTTTAAGCTCGTGTAAATGGCGTATAATCACATCATAGTTTATGCCCCGGACTTCAAAGAAAGGAAAGTTTATCACCGATGATAAACTTATCCGCACTAACGAGAAATTAAATTTTCTCGGACACGAGCTATCATTAAAACTATTCAAAGGTTTTAAGCTCGTGTATATGACTTACAGTTAAATGTAAGACTGTAACTCGAACTAAAATTAAAGGAAATATTATCTTTTATGATAACTTATCCTCTTAACGAGAAATTCACCTTTCTACGTCATGAGCTTGTATTAAAATATTCGAAGTTTTAAGCTCAGAAAGGAAAGTGTATCTTTTAAATAAGAGAACTTTTCCTCATAACGAGAAATTAACCTTTCTCGGTCATGAGCTTTCCGTTAAAACAGTCAAAGTTTTCAAGCTCATGAAAACGACTTCTAAGTAAATGTCAGCTTAGGACTTGTTCTTCAGATAAAAGGAAAGGTTATCGCCGATGGTAACTTATCCTTACAACGAGAAGTTTACAACTTCTCGGACTTGAGTTTTCCTAAGATATTCCAAATCTTAAGCTCAAGTAATTGGTTTTCAAAACTTTGAACATAATTTTTCAAGAATTTCTCAAAAGGTTTTTCTAAATCTTTCAAAATTGTGTGTTCAAAAACATTTTGATAAAAAGAGCATGTCTTCTGGAATCGATAATATTTATGAACCTAGAAATGTCATTCAATAATAACACGGGGTTGTAAATAAAGTTCGAGCAGAAGTTTAAAAGACTTAAAACATGCTCCATATGGTTTGCTATTATTTCCGATAGTAACCCGCTTTTCACATTGAAGTCAAGCATTTCACCGGAAAGCTTTGACTCTATAATCCAAAGTTATCAACTCCACAATCCGAAGTTCGTTGCAATTGATATCTACATACTAGACGATGCGCCTGCTCAAACGACGACTACAGCTCTTTAAGTAGAACACGGGTCAACAATTGAGGGGGAGCAATTGTCCAGCATTCAGAATCTTCGATGCCGAAAGTGCCATAGTTCACAAGTTGGTGTCAAGACAATGATATCAATTGTCCATGTGGTGTAAAGGGGAAGATAATTTCAGAAGTTACGAGGAAGACCAACATTCGTGAACAAGAACCATGTGCTTCTTTCATATGATGTTCTCCATCATTCGGGTCCAACCTCATAAACTGCTAATCTTGTGAATACATTATCATATATGATCTTTGCACGTGATAAATACCTTACACTTGTGTTTAAAAGGTATTTAATTTACGTTTCAAGTATACCCTCATTAATTTGAGGGGGAGCTTGTAAAAATCATGAAGATAAATGGATTTAATTGGATTTGCATTTTTCTTCCCAAACTTTCTTAAAATCTCATTAAATAAATTGATATTAAAAACATTGATTGGGTTAATATTTTTAATATCGGGGAGAAAATGTGATTTAATATGAGATTAATTAATTCAATGGTTTGACTTAATGTGCTGGCTCATCCCAACATGTGCGAAATGTTTTCAATATCATGGCATATGTTAAGGGGGAGAAAAATGGATTTGGATATTAAAATGGATTTCATGGTGATGTATACTTACCCACAACATCTTAATTCATGACGATGACGATTGTGGCGACATAAGGATGGTAGGATAGGTTAAAGTCCAATGATTCCAATAGAACCGGAGGAATCTTCCCAAGGTCATTCCATAGCTAGAAATAGTAGTCCTTAGGAAAGATGGAGAAAGATTGTGAACGCAGCTGAATGCCGACCAAGTACTTAAGTTAGCACTGGAACAATCACAACAAGGTGCTAGTTATGACGTATTGGTAAGCATTGAAGGGGTTGAAGAATGAAAAAGAATTGTAAAGATAAAGGGTGTAAAGAAAGTAGCCCTTCTTACAACTTAGGCAGAACCGGGTCAATTCATATGCTATTGAGATCATTTATGATTCTCGATATTGAAGATAGACATCATAGACCCAGTGATGCAAGGCACAACCCATCCCAGCTAACTCAGATATCTCTCAAAAGATATTTGTTTTAATCCCACAGAGACAACGCATTATCTATCAATTTATTCACTCCGAATAAATTGGTATTGGAATGGTGGCACTCCTCTCCAGCCTCCGATCACTAAAAATCCAAAATGCACGATCGAGTCTAGAGACATTTGAGATCATCAAATATCTCATTAGGACACACTTTCATATTTCCTTGCTTCCTCACACACTGTGAAAAGTAAGAAAGATCTTAAGAGTCCTACGCAAAATCTTAATGATCTTGCCTGAACATCCGAGTAATACGAAAGTATTTACAATGAAGATGGAAATCCTTCTTGAGCGAATATCAAAAAGCTCATGGTAGGTGACTTGTGCGATTCTTTATGAATCAAACTTGTGATAACTGGAAAGCAATAGTGGTTTAATTCTTAAATGAATTTAAACACTTTCCAGGCCTCTACGCAATATATTAGTGATCTTGCTAGAACATTCAGAGTAATACTATTAAGTATTTACAGTAACGAATGGAAATCCTTCTAGTGTTAACATCAAACAGCACTTGGTAGGTAACTTGCAAGATTCTATATGAATCAAGCTAGTGACAACTGGAAAGCAACGATGGTGCGGTTCTTAATTGAACTTCACTTGTTACAGGAACATGAATTGACGGCTTCAAATCATGCGGATAATATTATCCAAATGATTCACTCTTTACGTTCGCAGTCAGCTTTGGACGGTCGAGTAAAGAGAACGGGTTTACCCGCGAAATCTTGTCAAGGAGGTTCTTTATTGAAACTACCTGCCACTAGTACGATATTTAATATCGTCCAACGGTCTTCACCGACTAGAGGTAAAATCCTACCGAATTAGAATGAAATGTTCAAGGCCATTTCATCCGTGTATATGGTTTGTTGCTAACTGTCTTATGCAGCATAACAAGAAGGTGGCATTGCGGTGTACAATCCCGAAGAATTCGTCACCACATGCTTATACTGCATACAATTAGTGCTTCAACGAATTCAAGAAAGCCTGAAGGTCAAGTCTTCCGTTGTATCAAACTCTGAAGCTTTCAAGAATTATAAAGGTATAAGTATGTGGAACATGAAGTCACGAAGAGGCGAATATCACAAGTGACGAATGCACAAGGTCGAGGCAAGGAAACATGCTCATGACTTAAGTCAAAGATCACATCAAGCATATTCACAAGAACAAGATCGAAGACTCAAGAATAGATGCTAGGTTTAAGATTTTGTAAAAAGATGTGACCTCCCTTAGGGGGAGATTGTTGGAAATACGTTTTTCCCAATAAAGTCTCGGTCACATCTTAGTTAGCATAGATCACGAGATATAGAATATTTAGAACTTTGTTTCTTGGAGCGACCTCCCTTAGGGGGAGATTGTTGGAAATACGTTTTTACGTATTTATGAAGGATCGGTCGCTCCAACGATATATTAATGTAATTGGCTCGTGATCTATTTATTAACATATAGTCTATATAGCCCACATGTAGGGTGGGCTATATATACCCCCTCCTAGCATGTTAGGAGGGGTTGGTGATTACTTTATTTTCATAATTTCATATTACTTTCTCTCTCTACTCTTTTCCCTTCTCTCCTTTCTCTCTCTACACCCTCCTCTCCTTTATACCTCTTTTATATTATTTATCAATCAAATCCATCTAATCAATCCAATCCATCATGTAGAATAAGCCATGATTTTATATTATTTATCATGAATACAATGTTTACTTTTAGTATGGGGGGGGGGGGGTGAATAGATACTTGCTTTGCTACGCCCTCACGTTTTCCAACTTTCAATGTTTTGTTTTTGTTGCTAATAAGGCTAAAAATGGCCAAATTTTAAAATTTTCCTTAGTTTTGATTAGTGTTTTTAAGACACGAATGTATATTTTCTGATGGGTAGAATAAGAGCTAATTTTTGACTTGATGGGCATTTGGAGCCCTTTACATTCCTTAACCCGCTCAATTCAAGTTTTGCTAGACTTTTATATAGGGAACTTTAAAACGCGAAAGTCTTAGCTCATTCGGGTTAAGAACAAGAACTTTTCGCAAGTTCCTATAATTGATTCTAGAATGTCACTTATCAAGGGAACTATAAAATGCATTCTCTAAACTTGAAGAAGTCCAAGAAAGTGCAAGATCCTATAGGTGGCTTGAAAACCCAAAACTTTGATTTGATATAGTCTTAATGAAAGCTAATCCAAATTTGGCTTAATTTTGACTTGCATGGCTAAGTATTCACGAGTCTCTTTAATTAGAGGTCTTTATATAGTGAACAACGAGCAATGATAGAGTTAGACAAGTGATCATGCTAAACGTAGAACATGAAAATGTTCTTTCAAAAACTCATATGTTTTTAATTGTGGCTTTTTTCTTCCCATAAGATCAATGCATTATGAATAAAAATAATTGCAATAAGTAAGGTCATACGATTTGAAAGGTTACTTAGCTTCTAGCGCAAAATCGTTTAAAAGTTGCTCAGGGTTGAATAGAGTTCATAGCCAAGGCAAAACTTACTGAAGCGGGACGCGAAGATTGGTGAAGATCCAAAAAGGCCCTAACAAGGCATGAGGAGCTCTATCTTGTTGCTAAAAATCCAAGATGATGTGAAGTATCAGTATTCCTAAATCAATATGAAGGATCGAGACACACGATGAAAAGCAATTACTCCCCTAAATATCATGGAGAAATCTATCCAAAAAGACCCTTACAAGGTATGAGGATAAATATATCCAAGTCCGAAAAGGAGGCGGATCGTTGTATATCAAAGTCCAAAATAGAGATTGAAGAAAAATGATGAAGTCGTGGTCCAAATATGAAGAATCTCTCAAAAAAATTCAAGTGAAGAAATTCCAATATATGAAGAGAAGACCATAATTTCAAGAACCTCTTCTCAAGATTTTAAGTATGAAGTACATGCCAAATATCGGTCCGAGAAAGGTCTCAAATCGTGAAACGAGTTATGCCAAGATATGAACTTAAGGAGATACACGAGAAGCCATTTTAAAAGATTTCGTCCTTCGGCTAACTATCGATTAAATCGTGCTACTTTGATTTCGGACTAATAAATACTCAAATAAGTCAATATGAATCACTTGTGATCCATGACAAATAGTTAAAAAATGCTAGTAACCCATTTCCTTTTATAATAACTAGGATTACGGGGAGAAAAAAGTATTACACAATTTGGACGTATGAGTAGTGTTAGCATTATGACTTGTACCAACAATGATCTCGTTTTTGCACTTAGCATGGAATGTATGACAATCAAGGATGACGAAGTTTACTCTAAGGGACATTTACTTGTTTCTATTCATTGACCATAATAGTCACATTCGTGATGAAAATCATACATAATGTCTTTACACATCTTCGTAGTATTGTTGCAAGTATTTTACTTTTAAATAAAGGTTAATAAAATTGAATTTTGGTGATGCTTAAATACTTTATTCTAGCATTGGTGAGGGCGCGGCAATGGCTTAGTATGGGGGAGTGATGAGATGGCATTTATACATGATCTCATCGTTCTTTTCGGGCTTTAAATGCACTAAAATGTCATAAAATACCATATATGTGCTTGAATTTGTTTACTTGTGTGTTTTAGGTATGGATATCATGAAAAAGACAAAAGATCACAAGAAACAAGGAAAAACGAACACGAGAAACGAAGCCGTACAAAGAACCGGGCCCTAGTTTATGAAATATCCAAGATTAACCCTTGAAGACTTGAAGATGTACAAGATTGATCCTCAAAATATGAAGAAATGAAACTTAAAACCCTCGTATATTCATAATTACAAGTTTGTTCCCTTAAGTTTGTCAAAATTACAAAATGGTCCTTCAACTTTGAAGAAATGGCAAGTTTAGTCCCTCAACAATTCTAAATTGTCAAATATGGTCCCTCATGAAGTCAAAGATACTATGAAGACCTTTGAAGATCAAGAATGTCCAAAATCAGTCCCTCAAATATTCAAACATGGCAAAAATTACCCTTGAAACACTTTTGCCAAAGTTTTGGGGCAAAAGTGTGAAAATCAGAACTTGAATAACAAAGGAAATGAGTTTTGGTGGCTGAAAAACGTGTTTTACTAGTTTTGACAAAGAACAAGGACCAAAGATGGGCAATGTAACATTCAAACAAGGAAAATGCGCCAAACACTTTCCACTTCCACAAAAAACGGATCAAAAGTGTTACTATTCACCTTTCACCACTAGTTACCATTCCACTTAAACCAAAGGGTAAATACCAATTACCCATACCCACGTGTGATTCACACATACAGAAACCCATCCCACACACAAAACCCTCATCTCCACTCACTAAAGGGTCCCACCCGTTCACACGTCAACCAATCAACATCCAACTTAGCCTCCAAGTAAAGACACGTGGCCAAATCAGCAGCCAAGACTCACTGCTTAACTAGCATGCTAAAATGAACGGTTTGGATCATTTTGGACAACTCACTAACATCAAACGGAATCAACCACTCAAGGGCATTCCTGGAAATTCATAGCTAGGGTTTTTAGCATTCTAGAATCATCTGTTAGGCCTATATAAGGAGACCTCAACTTGTGAGAGTCCCTTGTTCCAGATTTTGGCTAGTATCTTTGTTATTCCTTTTTATTTAAATAAAATTTGAATTTCTTAAAAATTGTGAAATCTCTTTTGTGTTTTATAAAAGTTGGTGTTAGAATAGCTGAAATTTAAGTTCTATTTGATGTTTTAGAACTTCCTTAATCTTGTGGTTAAGGCACGTCTATGTTTGATAGGTTTTCAAAGGTTCAAAAACCTTGAAATCCTTGTTTCTGTTTTAGCTATTATCTTGTACTAATCCTTAGCCAAGAGCCTAAAGCTCCTTCAAGCTTGTTGACACCAAGCCTGAGATGAGATTTAAGCTATTGGGTGAGTTGTTTGTTCATTTGTGTTGAATAATCATAATCATCAAAACCTTGTTCTACTTTGAACATCAGCAGGTTTTAATCCTCTTTGTGAAGAACCTTGGTCTTGTTCTAGTTGTTGAACAAGGTCCAAGGAGCATTGCTGGTCCTCCTAGGATGTTGTGGAGGACAGGTATGGCCTCTTGTTAAGATTCCTCTAAAATATCACATGATATTGTCTGTTTTATGATTGGTATGTGATTTTGTGATTTTGTGTTTGTGCTTTGTGTTTTATGGTTGCAAACTGTTAGTTGTCACCTAGGGTAGCTATTTGATCTATAAAATCAGTAGGTTGTTTGAAGGATTAAGAATTTTGTTTGAAAAGTTCTTAATAAAGGATTGATTGGGATTACTGGATCATAGGGCCTTGTGGCCTTGTTCCCTTGGTTCTTATGGTTTGGGAAGTCTAAACAAGTCATAATATACAAGTTTTAGTCATTGGTTAAGTTTCTGAAAGTTTGGAAAAGGGATTTGAAGTTTTGCAAAAATCTGATAAAAAGTGTTTTGGAATTGGTCAAACACATCAGATCCAATAACTTCTTTGTTTGTTGTATCTAAGGTCTGAAATCTGGTTTGGGAATAGTTTGGGTGATAGCTATCTATTGGTTATCTGGTTGTTGAATTTGGTGGCTTATTGAATGTGCTATAGGTTATCAAAGTTGGCTGAAGTGGTCATTTGCATCAGCAAAGTGACCACCTCATTTGGTGCATGCATTTGTATTTCTAGTATAAGGCTTGTTATTTTGTTGCTTGGATCCTGTTTATGTGCTGCTTGTGAGGATATGTGGCTACTTGGAATGCTTTGTTGATAGCTTATAAGCTTACTAGCTTATTGGCTTATTTGTGCCAAAACTCATCAAGTCTACCCAACTGGTAGACCTTGATTCACAAGGTTTGTACTCAAGCCTTGACCAGCGGGTTGAAAACAAAGTTTAAACACTTCATTAAGTCTGTCAACGTCCAAAATTGTGCTTGTCAGTGTTTGATTTACTCTTGTCAGTGTTTGACTATTGGTCAAACTTGGTCAAATAGCTTATTGAATCTGTTTTGCTTATTGGTACATGCAACAACTTGGTTTTTGTAACATAACTCATTTTCTCAGCTTAATAACAAGTCTGGAAGGTTACAAGTCTTTTGGTTAAGCTTTTGCTAGAAAACTAGCTTATTTGGCTTTTTTAGCCAGCTTATTGGTTCTTATAGCTTTTTCTACTTGGCTTTTTGTGATTTTCTTGATTGATTATTCTTAGTTAAGCTATTTGTGAGCTTTTGCAACAAACCAGAGCTTCTGAAACAGCCTAGAACTCAAACCCGCCTATTTTGTCGTTTTGTGGAATTGTTCTTTGCTTATTTCTGGCTTATTGAGTATGCTTTTTCAAAATTTATTTTTATAGATCTCTTTAGTATCCCAAAAGAAGGTTGTGTGTCAAATTAGAGCTTATGGCATTGGCTTATTGTTTAATGGGCTTATTGGCCCAATAAGAATAAGCTGTTTGTTCATTAAGTTGTGATAAGCTCATTTCCAGCTTTTGGGCCTTCAGAGTTTTGTGTTTAGAATTGAATTTTGAGTCAGATAGGGCTTTTCCAAGTCATTTGGGCTTATTTTGACTTTTTGGGCTAAAAAGCCCATTAAGGTTGACTGTTTTTGATTTTAGCCCATTTGTGGGCCCATAGGGGTATTTTGGTAATTTCACTTTCATTCTGATTATTTAGGTTAAAATTAACTAGTTTGCAAGTTTTTATAATTTTTTTATAATTTTTGGATTTTTAATATTATTTTATTATTATTTTATTATTATTTTCAAATTTCACATTTTTGCACTTTTTATATTTTTCTTAGCTTAAATACATTAAAATCGGATTTTTGCAACTCTTAGATTAATTTTATCATCTTTAGATTAATTTTTATAAATATATTAAGTTTTAATAGTTTTTAAATCATTTTAAATAGTTTTTATTAGTTTAAAATTTTATAAAAATAGTTTTTAATCTTTTTAGGTCATTTTAGAGGTTTACCAATTGAAAGATCTTTATTTGAGATTTTTGATAATTAATTTGATTTTTAGGGCTTTAATTATCATTTAAAAATTAATATTTAATTAATAAAAGGTTTGAAAAAGTTTTGATAATTGGTAAACTCTTAGTTTATTTATTTTGATTTTTGGTAAATTTTTGAAAATTTTTAGAATTAATTTTTATTTTTGTACTTTTTACGGTTTTACATTTAGTCATAGTGGTAATTAATTTCACGTCTTCGTCATTCTCTTTTTTCATCCCCTTCTTTCAAATATTAATCTCAAACCAATTACGAATTATTCACACACATATACCTCCTTGGGAAACGAACTTTCACTTCATTAGGGTCATTAGTGTTTGATTTTCCTAAATCATCACTTAATACTTTCCCTACTTTACGCTCTTTGTTTTCCTAAACAAGAGTTGTAATTTACAATAACGAAGGACCTTTACTGCAAATGGAACTACGTGACCTAACTAGGATCACATCCACGGAAGTTAGGTCTCAGCGTCCTTTAAATAGGAACACTAGCACTAAAAAATGGAAAAAGCGCCCTTTAACTAGGTCTGCCCCCACTATTGTGCCTACCAGTGAAGAAGTACCTCAGGATCTTAGACAACTAGAATCTAAGTCGGCATCTACGAAGAAAATTTGGAAGCCTAAGAATTCTTCTGTTAGAAAATCTAAGATAAATATATTTGTACCTGCTAACAAAGAGGAACTACTAGATTCTGATATATCTTCTTTGTCTGGTGATATTTTGAGGTGGTACAAATAATCCTCTGGTACTTGGACTCTGGATGCTCCAAGCATATGACCAGAGACCGCTCGATGCTTAGAAATTTGTCAGAAATTTTCTAAGAACGGTGAAATTTGGCAACAACCATATTGAGAAGATCATGGGTTATGGTGAATATCAAATTGGGAATGTCACGATTTCAAGGGTGTATTACGTGGAGGGAATTGGTCATAACTTTCTCTTAGTGGGACAATTTTGCGATTCAAACCTTGAGGTTACTTTTTGACAACATACTTGTTTTATTCGTGATCTTGAAGGAAATGACTTGTTAAAATGTTCTCGAGGGGATAATCTATATACACTGTCCATTCAAAACATGATGACCGCCTCTACTGTATGCCTTCTCTCCAAAGCATCTAAGACCAAGTCATGGTTGTGGCATCGCCGGTTATCTCATATTAACTTTGATGCTATTAACCATTTGGCTAAAAACGAGCTTGTTCGTGGTCTTCCAAAACATAAGTTCATCAAGGATCATTTATGTTCTGCGTGTTCTTTGGGGAAAAGCACCAAGAAATCATACAAACCTAAAGCTGAAGATACCAACCAAGAACCACTATATCTTTTGCACATGGATCTTTGCGGGCCAATGTGTACGGCTAGTGTGAGTGGTCGAAAATACATCCTCGTCATGGTGGATAATTTTTCAAGGTTTACATGGGTTAAGTTCTTAGCAACCAAGGATAAAGCAACATCATATATTATTACTTTTCTTTAGATGATCCAGGTGCGTCTTAATGCTACTGTTCGCCGCATTCGAACTGATAATGGAACTGAGTTCCTTAATTAGACTCTACGAGACTATTATGAAGAGGTCGGTATTTCACATGAAAATTCAGTTGCTCGCACTCCACAACAATACGATGTCGTGGAAAGACGTAACCGTACACATATGGAAGCTGCTAGAACCATGTTGATTTATGCGAATGCTCCTTTATTCTTATGGGCTGAAGCACTGGCAACCGCATGTTATACCCAAAACCTCTCTATCATTCGTAAGCGCCATGGAAAAACTCCATATGATCTTCTTCACGGACACAAACCGATATTTCCTTTCTTCATGTGTTTGGTGCACTGTGTTATCCAAATACTAATAGTGAGAATTTGGGAAAACTTCAACCGAAGGCTGATATTGGAATTTTCATTAGTTATTCACCCGTAAAGAAAGCTTACCGGATTTGTAACCGTCATCTTGGGAAGATAGTAAAAACTTTGGATGCCGATTTTGATGAGCTGACAGCGATGGCTTTTGAGCAAAACAGCTCTGAACCCGCACTTCATGAGATCGGAACCGGTACGATTAGTTCCGGATTAACTCCCAACAATCCTACTTCTCCATCATTTACGCCACCTACAAGGCCTGAGTGGGATCAGTTATTTCAACCTATGTTTTATGAATTCTTTGATCCTCCAAGTGATGATTCTCTAGGACCTGTAGTAGTAGCTCCGATTCCCGAAGTTGTTGCTCAAGATAATGGAAATCAATCTGATGCATCTACAGTCACTATTGAACCCAAGGCACCATCCCCCAACAAATCTCAAACTACACCTGAATCAACACCCCCACTCGTTCCTAATGATGTTGAAGAGGATTACTATGATCACGATCTGGAAATTGCTCACCTACAAGAGCTTCCATTCTTTGGTTCACAAATACCCGAAAACCCTAACGGTGCGTCTACCTTAAAGGAAGCTCCTACAATCGTTTACTCCAGACCACCACGGATTGAAAATCACAACACCAAATGGACAAAGGATAACCCAATCCGCAATATTATTGGTGACATCGATCGATGTTAGAAATACGTTTTACGTATATTAGAAGTATCGGTCACTCCACAATATTATTTATGTTGTAATAGCTCGTAGTTAACAAATAGTTATTAGTTGCTTATTAAGTTAAGTAAGAACCGGTCCATGGGCTTGTCATGGACCGGCCCAAGCCCAATGTAAGCTTGGAAGTATAAATACCCCTTTCCACCATGGAAAGGGGTTGGTTGTTGTCATTTTTGCTAGTTCCATTTTATTGAAATAACACATAGTTTCTCTCACTTTCTCTCTCTAACTTTCTCTCTCTAGAAAACAACAAACCCCTTCATAGATTCATAGGTTATCAATATTCTACATTTGGTATCAAGAGCTATGGGGTGATTTAAGGTAGTGATTTGTGTGGTTTTTTAGTTTTTGATTGTATTAGTGTTCTTTATAAAGATTCATCTTGATTCTTGGTGTTTTTGGTGTTTTTGTGATTGGGATTAGTGGATAAGTATTAGTTTTTACTTATTATTGTAGAAATCACAAAACTTTTTGGGTTATTTGGTCAAAATCTGGGTTTAATCTTCATATTAGTGGTCGACTGTTCATCGGTACAAGGTTTCTGATTACCCAGCAAAAGTTCTGAACCAACAAGTTCCGGATCAACCAAGGAAAGTTCCGAACCAAGAACTTCTGAACCAAGAAGTTCCGGATCAAGCCAAAAGTTCCGAACAAAGAACTTCCGGATCAAGAAGTTCCGAACCAAGAACTTCCGAACCAAGAAGTTCTGGATCAAGTCAAAAGTTCCGAACCAAGAACTTCCGAACCAAGAAGTTTCGGATCAAGCGAAAAGTTCCGAACCAAGAACTTCCGGATCAAGAAGTTCCGAACCAAGAACTTCCAAACCAAGAAGTTCCGGATCAAGCCAAAAGTTCCGAACCAAGAACTTCCGAACCAAGAAGTTCCGGATCAAGAAGTTCCGGATCAAGCCAAAAGTTCCGAATCAAGGTAATTCCAAGCCAAATCTTCCGAATCAAACTTCCGAATCAACAAAAAGTTCCGAATTAAGGGTTATTTTGCTTGTTTTTTCGACGATTTTTTAGAGGATTTAATCTTGGTTTCTTACAACAAAAACTCAACACAATTCACAAGATTTACTTCACTGCTCGATCAACCGATAATCTTTGTTTCTTTGAAGTGAAAAATATGAATCCGAATTCAGTAATCCCTCAGATGACATCACTAACGGATATTTCCGTCATTACGGGAACGGATAATCGCCCGCCAATGCTCATCAAAGAAGTTTTTGAAGCATGGCAAGGCCGGATGATGTCTTATCTTAAGGGAAAACCGGTTTATGGGAGGCTTATGGTTAAGTCAATTTTAAATGGTCCACTTGACTATGGTACCATCGTGGTTAACAACGTGACTCGACCACGAGAATTTGAAGAACTCACTCCAGCTCAACAACTGGTTGCAGATGCAGACGAAAAAGCTCTTCAAACAATTCTCCAAGCTCTTCCCCATGAAATCTATAGGATGGTAAGTCAGTATACGGTGGCAAAGGATTTATGGGAACGTCTTAAGGTGTTGCTACAAGGTACGTCTCTCACCAAACAGGAAAGGGAATGTCAGCTGTATGACCTGTTTGATAGATTCACTTACAACCCAAGGGAAACGCTTCACGATTATTACTTCAGATTTACCACACTCATGAATGATCTGAATGTATACAATCTGGTGATTGCTCCATTCCAGGTTAACACCAAATTCTTGAATACTTTACCTCAAGCTGAATGGGGTGAGTATATTAACGATGTTAAGTTAACCAGGGATTTGCATAAGTGCAATTTGGATCAACTATATGCTTTTCTTCAGCAGCATGAGAAACATGTGATCATGCACCGTTCTCCACGACGTATGTACCCTGATTCATTAGCTTTGATGGCGAATCAACCAAGCTTGTCTCACAACAACACTCCTTATATTTTGGGACATCAAGCTTATCATCCATCACCTTACATGACACCAACCTTTCCCCAATACTCGATTCTACCACAACCACCCACCTCACATCAGCAACAATATCGGTTTAGTGCACCTTCATCACAATATGCAACACAACCTCACCCAGCAAGTATTGCACCTTATGCTCAATCTTCATATTCTTCTTATCAAGAGAATGCAGCATATCCATCAAGCTACCCTGATCAAATGAGTATTCCTTCTAGTGATTATGCATCTCATCAAGACCAAGCAATGTACTGTGATGATGAGGAAGTCCCCGTTCTTGTATTTAAACAAGGGGCTGACCCAGTTGAAGTGTTAACCACTATGTCTGCTTATCTCACAAGGACTTTAAGCAAACGAGGATTTAGGGGATTAGCTCCTACCAACAATCAGTTGAGGAACTCATCCAATTCTCGCCAACAAGCTACTATTGAGAATGGCAGGGTAATGGTTCAACCTATTCAACCATATCAGGGGAGACCTTCCACATCAACTACCAATGCTCGCACGGTCAATCCTGCTCCTGCTCCAATGGTCAACAATCCTCCACGGGCTAATACAGGCAAGTTGAGAATGATTACATGCTAAGCCTGCAAGGAAGAAGGACACATGTCCAGGGATTGTAAGAAACCCAAGAGGAGAAGGGATGGACAATGGTTTGCAGAGAAGATCTATCTGGTGAATGCTCAGGCACAAGGAAGGGAACTTGATGAAGAGGAGCTTGCATTTCTTGCTGATCCAGGGATTGCCGAACAAGACACTGTTACCACACAGAATGCAGCATACCAAGCTGATGATCTCGATGCGTATGACTCAGACTGTGATGACTTTCAATCTGCAAAGGCTGCTCTCATGGCAACTATCTCCAGCTTAGGGCCAGAAAAGAGATCTGAGGTACTTATTAATACCACTGATAATACCACTGATGCTAGTATTCAACCACATCAAGTTGTGCAAGAGAGTGCTGATTCGAATGAATCTTCGGTGGTGAGTCTTTCAAATGAGGAGACAAACAATGATAGCAATATCAATGTGAGTCCCCAGACTTTGAGTGAATCACAACCGGGACCCATTTCGCATACGCCTACTCCTGCTCAACAAGATTTGGTCATGGTTCCTGTTACATTACTTAGCCAAATGAATGCTGCACTATTAGAAACCTTAGCTAAGAATAAGAATTTGTCTGATGAGCTTGCCTTAAGCAATGAGAAAGTTCAAACCTTGGAATTAGTGCCTTCGTCTAGTGTTCTAACTAATCCCGAATATGATCATTTTAGAAACAAACAAATGGGTCACTTGCAAGAAATTGAAAACTTAAGAGCAAATCTGACTAATGAAATTAAAGAAAAGGAGTTAGTGGTCACTAATTTTCAAAAACTTCAAACAGATTTTGAATCACTTGAGTCTAAGAAGAATGAAATGGAGATTAATGCTACTAATAAGATTAGAAGTCTAGATTACTTGCTTTTAAGACAATACGCTGCTTCTCAACTAGTTCACTTATTCGATGCTTCGTTTAGAGAATTTAACTTATCTCTTCAAAAAGGCCTTCCCCCTAACCCACGGTATGCAAAACAAGCTTTAAGACATAGTCCTAGACTTTATAATGCAACTCAATTAGGATTGGCCTTAGACCCGATTGTTTTTCCCGATGATCGAACAAGTAAGGATCTAGTTGATGAGGATCGGTCATACAATTCTGCAAAATATCCCGAGTGTGATTATTTTAAATTGAATAAGGAGCTTGCAAAAACGGATTTTAGAATTCGCTTCCATATGGACAAAGATCTCATCACAGCACCAACCTACATATTAGATGAAGAAAACCCTAGTACATTTCCTACACTTGTCAATATGGAAGGTCCTAAGGAAATCCCAAAAGATCTTCCACCGGTTAGCACTGTATGGTTAAACTTGCAAGAGATTAATCAATACTTTACTAATTTTGACAAGGTCATTTTGGAATGTACGACTTCAAATGGCTTAAATGCCGGAGAATGGGCTTTCGAACATATGAACGAGGTGTTTAAAAGTGAGATCAATCCGTTTGTCGAAAGTCTAAAAGGAATTTTTGCATCCCTTAAGGAAAATCTTGTGTTTGAAATTGGTGAAGTTCAAAAAGTGTTTTATGAAATGGACACCGCTTACGAACTACAACTAATTGAAAAAGAAAAGATTTTAACCGAATATGACCGATTCTTGTCTGCAGTAATCTCGTGTGATGTGCTTACTACTGTAAATGTTAATTATTCGAATGAGCTTACATCCGCTATGGTTAATTGCGATGCTGTGCATATATGTGATGATGTTTGTGATCTTTCTGTAAATGTTGCTGATACTGTAAATGAGGTAGATAATCATTCTTGTCACGAATCTAACGCTGAGTTTTTAAAGCTACAAGATTCTTATAATTTACTTTCAAAACGCTTTAATCAACTAGAACAACTATTGTATATCTTTAGAATCAAAACAACAAAATGAGGGTCTTTTGATATCAAATGGTTGTGAAAACGGTGTTGAGACGAGTGACAAGATGATTGCAATTGTTAAGGCTTTAGAGGAAGAAATCATGAGATTGAAGAGAGATGTGTCATCAAATGAAACACTAAAATTGGAACTAGAGACTGCAGAGTCTAAAAACCAGGCCTTAGAAATTAGACTTTCGTCTATTCTAGGGGAGATGGATCGTGCAAGACAGGGAATGTCCAAACTTTATGGTTCACTAGAAGAACGCTTCGCTTTTAATGCGGCACAGCAACAATTTTATGTTGAACAATTGAACCAAAAATGTGAGGAAATCTCTGACTTAAACATCCTGCTCATTGACAAAAACATGGTTTTGGCCGAGTTAAAGGAGACACTTCTTCTCACCCGACAAGAAGTTGTTGATAACTTATTTACCGACTCTGCACCGTCCACTAGTGCTCCAACAACCAAGTCAGTAGTGCTTTATAAGAATCCGCTTCATAAGAGAAACCCGGTTACCTACGATGACTATATGAGGAATGCCATTAAGCATGTCGATCTTCTTAGGGATATTTTAAACGATCTTTATGCCTTAGATCCCTCAAGTAGCGACTATTATTCGGCTCATGAATATATTAAGCGAGTTCAATATTGCTTAGCATATTTGCAATACATAGGTACACCAGGTTCGGCACTACTTAATAATAGGCCCATTGCTGTCACTCCATTTAATAAGACTCCAGGAGCGAAACCATCATTGGCACAATTAAGTAAGACACCTTTAAAATCTGTTGCTAATGTTCCCACTTTGCCTTCTACAGGATTAAAAGAGACTACTAAGGCTAAAGGATCGCCACTCAAGAAAGATAAGATCAAGCCCTCCACTAGTAGTGCCACAAAGAAGAAAGTAGAAGTCCACAATAGGAATGCTAGTTCAGTTTTAAATAAAAAGAATCATGTTAAGACTAAAAGCTCTGCGCCTGTGCAGAAGCCAAAACCATTCGTGAATTCTGATTTGAATTGTTGGAATTGTAATGAATGTATGTTTTCCCAACGTCATGATTTGTGTCTGATTGATCACGTGAATGAAATGAATGCTATTAAGAATGGTCTTGAATGGAAGCCAACGGGTAGAACTCGTGCCCAAGTTGGTTGGCAATGGCGTCCCACTGGTAGGACCTTTACATTAGATGGTAAAATGTGCCCTTTAACTAGGAATGCATCCATTGAGGTTAGGTCTGAGCGTCCTTTAGTTAGGAACACTCGCACTCAAGTATGGAAACAGCGCCCTTTAATTAGGTCAGCCCCCACTATAGTGCCTATCAGTGAAGAAATACCTTAGGATTTAAGCCAACTAGAATCTACACCACCTATTAAGAAAAAGAAGGCTAGGAAATCTAAGAAACCTAGAGTTAGCAAATCTAAGATTATTAAATCTGTACCTGCTAATAACAAGGAACACTCAGATTCCGATACCTCTAGATTGTCTTCGTGTGGTGATATTTTCAGGTGGTCCAAATCATCCTGTGGTATTTGGACTCCGGTTGTTCAAAACATATGACCGGAAATCGCTCGATGCTCCGAAATTTTGTCAGCAAGTTTCTTGGTACGGTTAAGTTCGGGAATGATCATATTGCAAAGATAATGGGGTATGGTGAATATCAGATTGGAAACGTGACGATTTCAAGGGTATACTATGTAGAAGGTCTTGGTCATAATTTATTCTCCGTAGGAAAGTTTTGTGATTCCAACCTTGAGGTTGCTTTTCGACAACACACTTGTTTCATCCGCAACTTGGAAGGAAAAGATTTGTTGAAGGGATCTCGTGGTGCAAATCTCTATACCTTGTCCTTACAAGACATGATGGCCGCCTCTCCAGTATGTCTTCTCTCTAAAGCATCTAAGACCAAGTCATGGTTATGGCATCGCAGATTATCTCATCTTAACTTTGATGCTATTAATCATCTGGCTAAAAACGATTTAGTTCGTGGTCTTCCAAAGCTTAAATTTCACAAGGACCATCTATGTTCCGCGTGTTCAAGGGGGAAAAGTACCAAGAAATCTTACAAGCCCAAAGCTGAAGACACCAATCAAGAAAAACTTCATCTTTTGCATATGGATCTTTGTGGGCCAATGAGAACTGAAAGTGTGAGCGGTAAGAAATTCATTCTGGTTATTGTGGATGATTTCTCCAGGTTTACATGGGTTAGATTTCTACGTACAAAGGATGAAGCACCGAAGGCTATCATCACTTTTCTGAAATTCATTCAGGTACGTTTGAATACTACTGTCCGCCGTATTCGTACAGACAATGGTACAGAGTTCGTCAACCAGACTCTTCGTGATTATTATGAAGGAGTTGGTATCTCACATGAAACATCCGCTGCACGCACTCCACAACAAAACGGTGTCGTTGAAAGACGGAATCGTACACTTATGGAAGCTGCTAGGACCATGCTTATTTACGCGAACGCTCCATTGTTCTTGTGGGCAGAAGCTATATCTACTGCATGTTTCACCCAAAACCGTTCTATCATTCGGAAACGCCATGGAAAAACACCTTATGAGCATCTAGATGACCGTAAACCCGATGTTTCATTTTTTCATGTGTTTGGTGCCCTTTGTTATCCAAACATTAATAGTGAGAACTTGGGTAAGCTTCAACCGAAAGCCGATATAGGTATTTTCATTGGTTACTCACCGTCCAAGAAAGCATACCGAATCTATAACCGTCATCTTGGCAAGATTGTAGAAACTATGGACGCTGATTTCGATGAGCTGACAGCGATGGCTTCTGAGCAACACAGCTCTGAACCCGCGCTTCATGAGATGGGAACCGGTGCTATTAGTTTCGGATTAGTTCCCAATAATCCTTCTTCTACATCATTTTTACCACCAACAAGGCCCGAGTGGGATAAACTGTTTCAACCGTTGTTTGATGAATTCTTCGATCCCCCGACTGATGAAGTTCCAGCACCTGTAGTAATCGCTCCAATCCCTGAAGTGGTTGCTCAAGCTAATGAACCTTTATCTAATGCATCCACAATTCACATTGAATCGGATGCACCTTCACCAAGTGATTCTCAAACTACACCTGAATCATCACCCCTACTTGTGCCTAATGATGTGGAAGAGGATTCTATTGATCACGACTTGGAATATGCTCACCTGCAAGAGCTTCCTTTCTTTGGTGTAGCGATACCTAAAAACCCTTCAGTCGCGTCTACCTCAGAAGAAGCTCCTTCTATTGTTCACTCCAGACCACCTAGGATTGAAAACCATAGCACTAAATGGACAAAAGATCACCTAATTAGGAATGTTATTGGAGATCTAGATCGACCAGTCTCTACACGCCATCAATTACAAGAGAGTGCACTTTATTGCTACTTTGATGCATTTCTCTCTGAAGTTGAACCTAAAAATTGGCAGCAGGCTATGACCCAATCATCTTGGATTGAAGCTATGCAGGAGGAACTAAATGAATTCCAACGACTTGAAGTATGGGAATTGGTTCCTCTCCCTGACAAGGTTAATATCCTTACTTTGTTATTGGTTTATAAGGTTAAACTTGATGAGATGGGTGCGGTATTGAAGAATAAGGCTAGATTGGTCGCTAGAGGATATAAACAAGCCTTGGGTATAGACTTTGAAGAATCTTTTGCTCCTGTGGCAAGATTGGAGGCGATTAGACTATTCCTTGCGTATGCTGCTCATATGAACATGATCGTCTATCAAATGGATGTGAAGACGGCTTTTTTGAACGGTGAACTAAGGGAAGAAGTCTATGTTAGTCAGCCGGATGGGTTCGTCAGTACGGAGTTTCCTAATCATGTGTACAAGCTTAAGAAGGCTCTCTATGGGTTGAAACAAGCTCCACGTGCGTGGTACGATCTCCTGTCAACATATCTCATTTCGGAAGGCTTCTCCAAAGGCAAGGTGGACCCCACTCTATTCACTCTCAAGGAAGGCAACGACATGATTCTGGTACAAATTTATGTTGATGATATAATATTTGCTGCCACTAACATAGAATTGTCAAATCGATTTGAGAAGATAATGTCCACACGCTTTCAGATGTCGATGATGGGAAAAATTTCATTTTTCTTAGGATTACAGATTTCTCAAAATCCCAGAGGCATCTTTATTAATCAATCCAAATATGCTCTAGAATCTCTTAAGAAATATAACTTTGAAAATTGTGACCCCGTGGACACTCCAATGGTGGAGAAATCCAAGTTAGATGAAGATAGGAATGGGACTATTGTCGATCCAAAACTTTACCGTGGGATGATCGGCACCCTTCTATATCTGACTGCTAGCAGGCCTGATTTGCGATTTTCTGTATGCATGTGTGCCCGGTATCAGGCTCGGCCTACCGAAAAGCACCTACATGTTGTGAAAAGGATCTTTCGGTATCTAAAAGGAACACTTCATCGTGGTCTATGGTATCCAAAAGATTCCTCTATTGCTTTAATATCATACGCAGATGCCGATCATGCTGGATGTCAAGACACGAGGCGTAACACTTCTGGATCTGTGCAACTCCTTGGAGATAGATTGATCAGTTAGTCTTCAAAAAGGCAGAAAAGCGCTGCAATTTCTAGCACGGAGGCTGAATACATCGCCATGTCCGGTTGTTGTGCTCAAGTCCTTTGGATGAGATCACAATTAACTGACTACGGTTTGGGATTCAACAAAATCCCGATGTATTGTGATAACAAGAGCGCCATTGCCCTTTGCTGCAACTATGTTCAACACTCCCGGGCCAAGCACATAGACATTCGCTACCATTTCATTAAGGAGCAGGTGGAGAACGGAGTGATCGAGCTGTATTTTGTCACTACTGAGTACCAGCTGGCGGATATGTTCACCAAAGCCTTAGATCGAGGACGAATCGAGTTTTTGATCGACAAGCTTGGTATGAAATCATTCACTCCAGCGACTCTCAAAGAGTTGGCAGAAGAATCAGCTGAATAGTCGTGGTAAACTATTCAGAGTATCCTTTGTTCGTGATCATGTATATTATCATAAAAAATATAAAACCAACAAAAACCATAAAAAATATAAAACCTAGAAAAACCATAAAAAATTATAAAATCAAGAAAAACAAAAAATATTTTTCGTTTTTAAATCGGGCATGTCTTTTAGTACGGTAATATTTACGGCCTTAGAAATGTTGATCAATATTGACACGGTGCCATAAATAGAGTCCGTATAAAAGTTGTACATTTTTAAAACATGCCCATAATGGCTTGTAGTTATTTCTGACTGCAACCCGGTTTTCATATTAAAGTCACGTATTTCCTTGGAAAACGTTGGCTCAGAACGGGAATTAATTTTCTCGGGCGTGATTTACAAGCCAAATCACGCAAAGGGATCAAGTTTACTTTACAACTTGGTCTAACACAAATTTGTGTACGTCTCAGTGCATTAATTTGTTAAAATAAGAGAAATCTTATTCACACCACGAATCAAACTTTTTCAAGATACAAATTGGAAATGCTTTCATCAATATTTGACTCTTTAAACAATGACTACAGCTCTTTAAATAGAAAACGGGTCATCGTTTAAGGGGGAGAAAATATTAAATCATCTTCGTCATTAAATCGATCTTTTCAAAAGTGATTGTGAAAAATTAATGGTTAAATGGTAATTGAGTGGTCTTGCTTTAGAATACGACTTGTGTTCGTTCTATGTGATAGGCATTGCTTTTAGATCTTGGAGATATGTTAATTGGATGCGATACTTAAGTTGTGAGAGATTGTCGAGTTTAGTTTAACTAAGCAAAATTAAACTTATCAATGGAAAGGTAAAATGAAATGAAAATATAAGAGACAAAAAGGAAAAGAATAAGGAGTGTAGGGTATAAAGTGACATTGTATGAAACTTGTAAAAATTTGACCTAAGTCAAATAGATACCCCCGCCCCCTTACCATTTTTCACTTTCACTGTATTACTATTCCCTTGCCGCCATTGTTGAAACTCACACACAAGCTCTAAAAAACATCTCGTTTATTCATCCGATCCTGTTCATTCGATTAAATAAGGTAATTAACATCTATATTTAACTTATAAATTCGTCTAATTCATCATCTATATCCCCTTAATTGATTCGGATAATTAACATTATAAGATTTAGGGTTTATTCCTTAATTAGGGTTAATTATTTAGGGGTTGTTGATGGGTTTTGCTCGGAATCTCATTAGTTGATGTTTAAATGCTTTAGATTGCCTTAGAATCTCACAAACGCGCATAGATTAATCATCATAGCTTCGTTTGAAAAAGTTCCGGATGAACATGGATATGAACTTCGGAATGAAGGATTTTTTTTCTTAAAAACTTCCGAATGAGGAAGTTCCGAATGAAGGACTTCCGAATGAAGGAAGTTCCGAATGAAGAACTTCCGAATGAAGGAAGTTCTGAATGAAGAACTTCCGAATGAAGAAGTTCCGAATGAAGAAGTTCCGAATGAAGAAGTTCCGAATGAAGAACTTCCGAATGAAGAACTTCCGAATGAAGAAGTTCCGAATGAAGAACTTCCGAATGAAGAACTTCCGAATGAATAACTTCCGAATGAAGAAGTTCCGAATGAATAACTTCCGAATGAAGAAGTTCCAAATGAAGAACTTCCGAATGAAGGAAGTTCCGAATGAAGAACTTCCGAATGAAGGAAGTTCCGAATGAAGAACTTCCGGATGAAGGAAGTTCCGAATGAAGGAATGTTCTGGATGAAGGAAGTTCCGAATGAAGAACTTCCGGATGAAGGAAGTTCCGAATGAAGAACTTCCGGATGAAGGAAGTTCCGAATGAAGAACTTCCGGATGAAGGAAGTTCCGAATGAAGAACTTCCGGATGAAGAAGTTCCGAATGAAGGAAAGTTCCGGATGAAGAGTTGTTTAATTATTATTGTTTGCATGTTTTATGTACTTGTTGTATTATGTTATGAAATGTGTTATGCTTAGAAGTAAGAATGATATATATCTATATGTTTTTGTGCATCAACCTTTCATGTCTTATCTTAAGCAGATACAATGACTAATCCAACAGTACAAGCAATCCAAGACTCTAGAGAAGCCGATATTGCTAAAGCACAAACCCTTAAGTTTATACCCAACAACTACCGGCTGAAGCAAGTCTCAAAATCCACTCACCATGGATTTAAAGTAGCCATCGCGATCCTTGATCAATCCCATTTTAATAATGCTTTAAGAAGTAGTGCCTCGGTGCCTTATGATTATATGTATGAATTTTGGGCTACCAAGGAAATCACTTCAAACAAGATCACCTTCACCATCGACAACAAGCAGCAGACGCTCACAGTTTCAGACTTCCGTAAGATTTTTGGTATACGGGATACACCCAAAGGCATGTCATTCTCGAGGGATCCTACTAAAGATGAACTCATAGAGTTATTTGACGCTCTTGGATGTCCGGAAATACGAGTTGCGTCTGAGTTTACCACTGCTAAAGTAGGACAACCTTGGAGAGCATTGTTGGGTATTCTCAGTAGATGTCTTACACCAAAAATAAGTGGCCATGATGCTTTGCGCAGTCCTATAATAAACCTCTTCTATGGCATGTACAAAGCTGCAAATGCAGATTATGCATTGTTGATATGGGAAGAATTCACCTTTCAACTCTTCTATAACAAGAAGCTGAAGACAAACTTCTTTCCTTATCCTCGGTTTATCAAGCTTATCATTAGTTATTTTATGAAGAATGATGCTACTATTGATAGGCGTGCAACAAGTCGATATCACACTGAAGAAGCTGATGATACTGTGGATCTGAGGCATGAAGGACCGTCTATTGGTGTGATTCCGGGTCCTATTCCCGATTATCTTCTGACGGAGAAAATCAAAGGTTCTGCTGATTACAAGCTACTGCAGCTAGAAATCAAGAAGCTGAAAGCAAACCTTCAGACTGGAGAAGACTCGTCTACAACGGTCAAGAGTAAAGGTAAACGCAAACAACCAGCTGCGTTACCTGAACCCGAAACCAAGAAGAAGAAGACTGAGGGTAAGAAGGGAAAGGGTAAGGCTGATGAGTTACGTCTACGTGACGAAGAAGATGTTGTTGATCCTGCTCTTAACAAGACAGAGAAACAAATGATGAAGATAGCAATTCAAAGGAGTAGGAAAGATATTGGCGGTAGTGGTTCAGGTGCAAGGGTAAATGTTGAAGAAGAGTACTAGGAACCAGATGATATTTATGAGTTTGGGTCACCTGAACATTATTCCACTTCGAAGGAGCCATTAATCCCTATTTCAGCAAGTGTGGAAAAGGAGTCTGTTGCTCCTACGATCATGGTGTCAACTCAACCTTTAGCAACTCAACCTCCACCAATACAACCCTTACCAACCAGACCGGCTTCAACACCATTTCTTCCACCACCTATAATTCCCATCCTTAGTACCGCAATAACAACCGAGCCTCTTCAATCAACCCAGAGCAGCTCTGCAACATCTACAATGGCTGCATTGGTGATGGCCGAAATGTTGGATAAACATGTGGATAATCACAAACGAGAAATGGATGAACTTCGCCAAGAGTTACAAAGACGAGCTCAAAGTGAAGAAGCTTCTAGGAAAGCCCAAGAGGAGATGATTTCTAAGTTCGCTGCAGATATGGAGTTGACTCGAAAAGCACATGCAGAAGAACTAGCTCGGGTTAAGCAGGCTGAGGCTGATAAGCATGATGCACGTATCACCAGACTTCAAGCGATGAGGGATAAATACAAAGAGCAAAAAGAAGCACTTGAAGCCTCTATGGAAGAAAGAGTGCAAGAATCAGTTGAATCCATTATGCCTAAACTGCGTGATGAGTTGAAGACGCTAGCAGCTGATAACTTGTTGATCAAGTCATCCAATCCTTCAGAATCCGCCTACAAGATTGCTTATGACTTGACGGATTTTGAATTGAAGAAGATCCTTAAGGCTCGTATGGTGGAACTTGGATCGTTTGATAAGTCTAGGATTCAACGGGCTCTATACAAATCCCTGAATGACGCTATCATGGAGGATGATAGGTTATTCAAAACGTTTGGAAGTGTGGTACCTTATCACATTCTACCTGAGGAAGAAAGGAAAGAAAGTGAGCAGGAAGAGGGTACTGGTGAAGAGGAAGAGGAAGAAGAAGGAGAAGAAGAGGAAAAGGATGACGATGATGGTGATGATGAGGATAAGGATGAGGATGATGATGACGATGATGATGATGATGATGATGGCGATGATGGTGGTGATGGGAATGAGGAGAGTGCTCGGGGGAGTAACGGGGATAACAATGAGGATGATGATGGGGGTGAACAGCCTAAAGAGGGAGACAAGGTTACCAGCTCCAAGAAACCTGCTAAGTCTGGAACCAAGTCCAAGAAAGATGCAGTGCAGAAGGACAAATCAACATCATCGGAATCAAGACGATCTAAGTGGCGCCACGATGTGAATGCCACTACAGCGTCATCGGTTCTCGGTACCTCTATCGCTGTATCTTTACCTATTACCACTAACCCCATTAGTTCTGTTGTTGTTGCTCCTGTGATTGCAGAATCGGTAACTGAACCTGAAGCTGCACAACACTCACCAGTTCACGACACTGCCGAAATGCTTGAATCAGAACCAGCAGATGTTCGAGCTTCTACTCCTCTACAACAAGCACAACAATCAATGGTTCCTGAACCAAGCACACGATACTGGGCAGACACGTTGGAGATAGACGAGACTGCACCACCACAGGCTTGGATCACGGCAGCAGCACAATATGATCCGATCACAGATGCTGACAAAGATGTGTTGTATCTCCGTATCCGCAGTCTGATTGACTTATGTGCATTTCTTGCTCATGAGTATAAGACTTCGGTTACTCCATCCTTGGTGAAGAAAACGCTGAAGGATAAGAGACTTCGTGCCAAAACCCGGTTAACCCGAATGGAGTTCGAGTATTATGCCGATGAGATCCTGAAGGCTCTGAATACCGTTCAACGGCCAGGTCTTCATGAATCAAAAAGAGCTCTACCTCCAATGGATCCTTCTCAAGATAATCAGATTGCTCTTGACTTCTTCGTCACCAATGATCTTGTGTATCTTCTGAAGGGGTCATCAAAGTACGCAACCTCCCTGACCTTGCTCAAAGCTGCCAACTGGGGGACAATACCCTTTATCGAGGAAAAGGTAAACCGACTCTGGGTCCCAAAGGTAAATCGTAATTATGATATGTATGCTGTCATAGGTGCATCTCATTGGGACGAACGAGTCCGAAGGGCGTACAGGGGTTGCTGCCTAGTCAATTCTGGAAGTATCGTTAGATCCGATATCCGCATCTCCAGCATTTTAGGGTTGAAAACTGAAGCCAAGAACGGCTATTATCATGTGACGGAGATTCGTTTGAAAAGGGAGGATGACAGGGAATACAAAATCCAGCAGGGAGATTTTTCCATCATTCGCCTTGAGGATATCGAAGATATGCTGCTTCTGATGACCCGAGATCAACTCACACATATTCCTCGTGAAGACCTCATTGCTTTGAATACAGCACTTCGTATGTTCACACGAAGCGTTGTCATCAAGACACGAGTTGAAGATCTTCAGTTGGGAGTCGAAAGCTATCAAAGGAATCTTAACCTAACCCGTCCAGTGAATCAAGTGCTACCTCAACATGTAGAAAGATGTCCCTATACCGGCATTTCTGTCCCGAATTACGGCATTTTCTACTTGAACAGTCGAGGTTTAATGAAGTTTATGAGGGTGGGTGAGCTCCATAAGTACAGTGATGGGACTCTTCTACAAGTCAGAGGAAAATTGGAGCATCTGAACTCGGGTGGGACTTTGCCAGAGATGACGGAGGATTGGCATCCGGGTTACCGGCAGATGGCAAAGTACGTGATCAAGAAGATTGATCAAAAGCTCCGTGAACGTAGATTGATGAGGAGCTTGGAAAGATTCGTTGGTGGAAGACCATATCTAGTGCACCACAAGCTACTGCAACGATCCATCTAATGGGTCGTACATTTCAGGTCCACTTTATCTTGGTTTTCAATTGTGAATATGTATATTTATGAATATTGTGCATAAATGGCTTGATGTAGTGTTAAGATATGATAATTTTTCAAGAATTTCTCACGAGATTCTAAATCTTTCAAAATATATCATACTAAAGCACTACAACTATCCCTTATTAACTTAAGGGGGAGCAATAACTTGTTCTATGGCCAAACATCGATTTCATTTTTTACCCAAAGACCGGTTAATCCATTCAATATCCCAAATAATGGTTAACATTTTGGATAAGGGGAGAAAATGGGATTAAGGAGACTTAAGTGATACTTGGCTAAAAGATGAAAAAGACTTAACGATAATCCAACTTAATATGTGTAAAGCACGTGTTAAGGGGGAGCGTTTTTGATGATCAAAAACACCTAAGGTACGAAACTTTTGATTTCAATATCACAAGTACTTTAGGTGATTTTCAATGATTTTTCATGGTGGCAATTCCTTCCCAAAACACGCTTAATTCACGACGAATGTGGTGACAAAAGGGTGGTAGGAATAGGTTTAGTCCAATGATTCATCAGAGCCGATGGAATTTTCCCAAGGACAATTCCCTAGATAGAATTAGAAGTCCTAGGAAAGATGGAGAAAGAATGTGAACGTAGCTGAATGCCGACCAAGTACTTAAGCTAGCACTGGAACAATCACAACAAGGTGCTAGTGATGACGTATTGGTAAGCATTGAAGGGGTTGAAGAATGAAAAAGAATTGTAAAGATAAAGGGTGTAAAGAAAGAAGCCCTCCTTACAACTTTAGGCAGAAACCGGGTCAATACATATGCTATTGAGGTCATTTTTGCTAATGATTCTCGGTATTGAAGAAAGACATCATGGACCCAGTGATGCAATGCACAACCCTTCCCAGCTAACTCAAATATCTCTCAAAAGGTATTTGTTTTAATCACACGGAGATCAACATATTATCTATTGGTTTATTCACTCCGAATAGACTGGTATTGAAAAGGTGGCACTCCTCTCCAGCCATCGCTCACTAAATCAAAACGCACAATCGAGTCTAGAGCCAAGAGATCATCAAAAGTCTCATTAGGACACTTTCCATTTATTCCTTTCTTTCTCACACATTGTGAAAAGTAAGAGATTTTCATGAGTCCTACGCAATATTCCTGTAATATTGCCAGAACATTCGAGTAATACGTAAGTATTACAATGAAGATGGAAATCCTGCTTGAGCCAACATCAAACAAGCTCATGGTAGGTTACACGTGCGGTTCTTTTAGAACCAATCTTGTGAAAAACTGGAAGGTAACAGTGGTTTAATTCTTAATTGAACTTAAACTCGTTCCAGGCCTCTTCGCATTATCATATGATCTTGCCAGAACACTCAGAGTGACTCTTTATTAACCACAGTGACGAGTGGAAATCCTTCTAGTGTCAACATCAAACAGATCTTGGTAGGTGACGTGCAAGATTCTTTATGAATTGAGCTCGTGACAACTGGAAAGCAACGATGGTGAAAATCTTAATTGAAATTCACTTATTCCAGGTTTCATGAATTGACGGCTTCAAAAAATCACAAAGATAATTTATCCAAGTGATTCACTCTTTATGTTCGCAGTCAGCTTTGGACGGTCGAATAAAGAGAACGGGTTTACCCGCGAAATCCTGTCAGGAAGTTACTTAATTGAAACTATCCGTCACGGGTACGATATCTAATATCGTCCAACGGTCTTCACCGACCGGAGGTAAAATGCTACCGAATTAGAATAAAATGTTCAAAGCCATTTTATTCGTGTCGTTGCTGTGTACCTGTTAAAGACGGTGACGTTGCTGTGTACCTGTTGTAGATGGTGGCGTTGCTGAGTACCAGTGAAGACGGTGGTGTTGCGGTGTACCTGTAGAAGTCGTTCCCACATGCTTATGTCTTTCTGCATCAAAGTTTAGCAAAAATTCAAGAAAGTACAAGATAAAGTCTTCCGCTGTACCAAACTCTGAAACTTTCGAGAATTCAACAAAAAGACATAAGTATGTGGAACATGGAGTCACGAGAAGGCAAATTCACAAGAAAGGCAAAGATCGCACGTGAAAGGCCAAAGAACAATGCTCTCAAGCCAAAGCCAAAAAGATCAAACCAACATATTCACAACAAAAGAAAGAAAAGAAGAAAAGACTACGAGCTAAAGAACGAAGACTTAGTATAGTATGCTAGGTTTAGAACTTTGTAACGTGGAGTGACCTCCCTTAGGGGGAGATTGTTAGAAATACATTTTACGTATATTAGAAGTATCGGTCACTCCACAATATTATTTATGTTGTAATAGCTCGTAGTTAACAAATAGTTATTAGTTGCTTATTAAGTTAAGTAAGAACCGGTCCATGGGCTTGTCATGGACCGGCCCAAGCCCAATGTAAGCTTGGAAGTATAAATACCCCTTTCCACCATGGAAAGGGGTTGGTTGTTGTCATTTTTTCTAGTTCCATTTTATTGAAATAACACATAGTTTCTCTCACTTTCTCTCTCTAACTTTCTCTCTCTAGAAAACAACAAACCCCTTCATAGATTCATAGGTTATCAATATTCTACAATCGACAAGTCCTGACACGTCATCAACTACAAGAGCACGCATTATATTGCTTTTTCGATGCGTTTCTCTGCGAGAAGGAACCTACAGCTTGGAAACAAGCCATGACACAATCATCTTGGATTGAAGCCATGCAAGAGGAACTTAATGAATTTCAACGCCTTGAAGTATGGGAATTAGTTCCTCTCCCCGATAACGTCGACATCCTTACATTGTTGTGGGTATATAAGGTTAAACTCGATGAGTTAGGTGGAGTGTTAAAGAACAAAGCTCGATTGGTAGCTCGAGGTTACAAACAAGCTTTGGGTATTGACTTTGAAGAATCCTTTGCTCCTGTTGCACGTTATGAGGCGATTAGACTATTTCTTGCTTATGCTGCTCATATGAATATGATCGTCTACCAAATGGATGTTAAGATGACATTTCTCAATGGTGAATTAAGGGAAGATGTCTACGTAAGCCAGCCGAATGGATTCGTCAATTCGGAGTATCCTAATCACGTGTACAAGCTCAAGAAGGCTCTTTATGGGTTGAAACAAGCTCCACGTGCGTGGTACGATCTCCTATCGTCTTATCTTATATCGGAAGGCTTCTCCAAAAGCAAAGTGGACCCCACATTATTCATTCTCAAAGAGGACAACAACATGATACTGGTACAAATTTATGTTGACGATATAATATTTGCTACCACTACTCAAAGACTGTCTGACCATTTTGAGAAAATCATGTCCACACGCTTTAAGATGTCGATGATGGGAAAAATTTCATTTTTCTTAGGGTCGCAAATTTCTCAATATCCCAGAGGCATCTTCATTAATCAATCCAAATATGCTCTTGAATCTTTGAAAAAGTATCATTTTGAAAACTGTGACCCCGTGGATACTCCAATGGTGGAGAGATCTAAGTTAGATAAGGATAGGGATGGGATTGCTGTCGATCCTAAACTTTACCGTGGAATGATCGGCACCTTTCTCTATCTGACTACTATTAGGCCTAATTTGCAATTTGCTATATGCATGTGTGCCCGGTATCAGGCTCGGCCTACCGAAAAGAAGTTACATGTTGTGAAAAGGATCTTTCGGTATCTTAAAGGAACACTTCATCGTGGTCTGTGGTATCCGAAGGATTCCTCTATTGTACTAATATCATATGCAGATGCGGATTATGTTGGGTGTTAAGATACTAGACGTAGCACTTCTGGCAGTGTGCAATTTCTTGGAGACAGACTGATTAGTTGGGCACCCAAAAGGCAGAAAAGCGTTGCGATATCAAGTACAGAGGATGAATACATTGCAATGTCTGGTTGTTGTGCTCAAGTTCTATGAATGAGATCATAATTAACTGACTACGGTCTTGGATTCAACAAAATTCCAATGTATTGTGATAAAAAAAAGTGCCATTGCCCTTTGCTGCAACTACGTTCAACACTCCCGGGTGAAGCATATTGACATACGCTGCCACTTTATCAAAGAGCAAGTGGGAAATGGAGTAATCGAGTTGTATTTTGTCAATACTGAGTATCAGCTGGCGTATATATTCATAAAGGCCATAGATCGAGGACATATCGAGATTTTGATCGAAAAGCTGGGCATGAAATCATTCTCACCGGAGACTCTTAAGGAGTTGGCAGAAGAATCTGCAGAATAGTGGTGGTAAATTATTTTAGAGTATCCTTTTAATCTGATCATGTATATTATCGTATATATATAAACCACCAAAAGAAAAATATGAAATATAAAACCTACAAAAACCATAAAGAATATAAAATCAGGGAAATCCAAAAATATTTTTCACTTTAAAATCGGGCATGTCTTTTAGTACGGTAATATTTATGGCCTTAGAAACGTCGATTAAAATTGACACGACGCCATAATATAGGTCGCATGAAAGTTGTACATATTTAAAGAAATGCCCATATGGCTTGTAGTTATTTCTGACTGCAACCCGCTTTTCGCATTAAAGACACGCATTTCTTTTGAAAACGTTGGCTCACAACGGGAATTAATTTTCTCGGGTAAGGTTTACTTTAAAACCTTGCAAGGTATCAAGTTTACTTAATAACTTGGTCTAACACGAATTAGTGTACGTCTCAGTTCATTACTTGGTTAAAATAAGAGAAATTTTATTGCCACCACGAATCATTTTTATATCAACTTAAACGGAAGAAGTCTTTCATCAGTACTCCTTAATACAAAGACTACATCTCTTTAAATAGAAAACGGGTCTGTGTTTAAGGGGGAGAAAATATCAAATCATCTTCGTCATGAGTTTATCAAATTAGTGGATTTTGGATTTGTTTGTAGATCGTCTTTCGTACATTTGATTGGATTTTAGAAATTATTGGTTTTTATTGCGAAGTAAAACTTTGTTGCGAAGTGAGTTTTTTACGAAGTGTGCTTTTGCGAAGTGTGCTTTTGCGAAGTGTGCTTTTGCGAAGTGTGCTTTTGCGAAGTGAGCTTTTGATAAGTGAGCTTTTGAGAAGTGAGCTTTTGCGAAGTGAGCTTTTGCGAAGTTAATTGTGTAGGTTGCTTCCGACGTGGCATAACACTTGGTTTGCGTAGTTAAATTCATTAATACTTGCCCCTTTACTCAGTCTTATGTGAGATTAGGATACATTGCTTGTGAAATCGTTTGCTTGTATCATGTATTTGTTTGTTATGTGATAGGTTTACCATGCATGAAGGATATCTATACATTGTGATATATAGACTTGTCTGTATCAACATTGTGTGTTTTTCTCATAAGAAAAAACATGTCTCTCACTATGGATCAACAACGAAAACCGATCTCAAGCTAGTTCCAATTGATGAACGTCTTAAGTTCAAGCCAAATAGTCTCAGACTACAAGAAGACTTTGTTCCAGCTCAGCATGCTTTCAAAGTAGCTATGGAGATCCTTGATCTTTCGCCAATCAAAAATGCATTACGGTATAGGGCCTTAGTTCCAAGGGTGTACATGCATGAATTTTGGGTTTCCAAGAAATCAGTGTCTAACACGAAGATCTCATTCACAATAAACAAATGTAAAAAGATAGTCTATGTTACCCACTTTCGTAAGATCCTTGGATTACCTCGTTTAGCTGAAGGGGACGAGTTTGTTGACGATCCAACTAAGGACGATCTCGTATAGACGCTTCAATCGTTAGGATATGGTACAGAATTGAGGAACTTGTCACAGTTTACCACATCACGGTTAGGACAACCATGGAAGGCGATATTCAACATACTTATCCGGTGTCTTACTGTAAAACTTAGTGGCTCTGACTCATCTAGAGTTCCTCAGGCTTGCATTTTCTGGGGAATCTTTAAGAAACAAAAAATAGATTATGCCAAATATATGTGGCTTGAGTTCACCTATCAACTGTTCGACAACAAAAAGAAGAAGTCTGACCACTTTTCATTTCCACGATTCATCAAGTTGATCATTAATTACTTCATGAAAGAAGATGATGAAATCGATAAACGTGGAGTGTTCTTCTATCATACACAAGAGGAAGATGATCTATTGACATTTATGAAAACAGAAGGATAAATGGATACCTATTCAGGGATTCCAGCTACAGTTCTCGATAACCTGATGAATGAAGCTATCAAGACAAGTGAGGCTTACAAGAAAGTTTTGCAAGAGGTGGAAGCACAAAAAGAACGAGTTGCTTCTAGAGAATTCTCTTCACCAAAACTCAAAGACAAACGCAAACAAAGTGAACCATCAGAAGAAACAGTTTCACCTAAGCCCAAAAGAAAGAAAAGTGTTGCCAAACAAGATAACACAAAGTCTAGTAGGAAGCGGATGATGCTTGAGGATGAAGAAGAAGATATCAATGAAGAAGAACAACTTCGCATAACTGAAAGACGCAAAATAAAGAAAGCTGTCATGCAAAGTAAGAAAGACACGGGGGATAGTGGTTCCGGTATTAAGGAAAAAGAAACCATACTACCTACTGATATTGATGAATTTGGAAAGCCTGATGAATACATACATATTCTTGAGAAATCCACCCAAGATGATGACGATGTTAACTATAATGTCAAACAACAAGTTCATGACGGACTGAAGAGTATGGATATAGTCTGGTCTGCTGAGATGACAACATTTTAAAACACTGAACATCTCGTTACAATTGTTGATCCTAACAAAGCCACAAGCACTTTCGTGACGGTTCCAGTTACAATTGTTGACCCCACCTGCTTCAACTCAACCTCCCTTAACTCTACCAACTCAACGTCTCTCAGCTTCAGTATCAAGCACTGCTATGACCATTGCTCCTACACAACAAACACCGGTAGCACAAGTATCTTTGATTCCATCATTACCGGCATTGTTCATGATACAAGTGGAACAACACATAAAAGCTCAACAAGAAGAGATGGTTCGAGTCAAAGAGGAGTTAGCTCATCGACAGCAAAGTGAAGATTCCACAAGAAAAGCTCAAGAAGACACAATTGCTAAGTTCAAAGAAGAGTTAGAATTATCTCGAAAAGCACATGCCGAAGAACTAGCTCAAGTCAAAGCAACTAATGTCGCCAAAAATTTGAGCAACGATCAATCGTCTTCGAGAACTAAAAAAGAGATACCGAGAGGAGAAAGAGATACTTGCCAAAAGTAACGAAACACTTGTTGGTTCAATTGATGCAAAGGTTCAAGAATCTCTTGGCACGGCACTTCCTGCTCTTCGAGACGAGATGAAAGAAATTGATACAAGCATTTTAATGATCAAGTCTTCCGACACTCAAAAGTCAGATTTTCTCATTGCTCAAAGGCTCACGGATTACGAGTTGAAGAAGCTCTTACATGCTCTTATGATTCAAGTCGGGTCCTACAACCAAACTAAAGCTCAAAAGGTCCTTCACAAGGCTCTTAAAAAGGCTATGGATCAAGATACTGAGATATTCAAGAAACATGGCACTGTAGTTCCTTACAACATATTAAATGAAGAGAAGGAGGAAGACGAATCCGAAAAACATGATGATGATGACGATGGTGATGACGAAGAAGGTAGTGATGACGAAGATGGTAGTGATGACAAAGGAGGAAGTGATGAAGAAGGCGGAAGTGATAAAAACAGTGATGGTGATGATAATGGTGATGGTGAAGGCGGTGATGGTGATGATGAAGAAGAAGGGGACGATGATAAATAGAAAAAATATGGAGATGAGGAAGATAAGTCTGACAAAGAAAAGTACGATGATGATAATTCTATGGAGGATGATACTGCCAAAGGTGACAAATCTCACAAGGATGATGTTACCAAAGATTAATCAACTCCAACAGCCAAGACACCTCCACCTCGACAAGGAAGACGCACCAAGAAGTTTCATGATGTAGATGCTGCTACAGCTTCATCATCTACTCCAGCCACAACCGCTCCTGCAACCACATATGTCCCTGTCACATCTGCCCCAGTTACCGCTGCTTCAGTTACCACACCTTTAGTGCAAAAACAACTGACAGAACCCGATCAACCTGTACCGAATTTTCCAGTATCTGATCAAGTCCAAGACATACCAGAAACTGAAGCCGTACCTGTTGTTGATGTTCCTGTATCTACTCAAGTTCTTGATGTTCCAGAGTCAAGTGAACCAGCATGGTTTGATACACTCGAAGAAGATGAAAATGCACCTGAACAAACTTAGGTTACAAACGTTGCTACACTTCGTCCACTAACAAAGGCTGATGAAGCTGAATTATCCTAATTCCTCAGCAATCCCATAGATTTTTCAAGATACTTGGAGTATAACTATGGGTCTAACATAACCCAAGCAATGGTTGTGTGAGGACTCAAAGATCCCACCCTTCTTGCTAAATCCAAGATCAGCAGAATGGAATACGAGTACAACGCTAATGAGCTTTTGAAAGCGATGAGAACTACTCAAAGGGAAGGTGTTCATGCATCTGAAAAACCTCCTCTATCGACGGCTGAAGATGATGATCAGATCGCACTCGACTTCTTCGTCAGCAATGATCTCGAATACTTGGTCAAGGGAGCAAACAAGTATGCGACTTCATTAACATTGCTAAAAGCTACAAACTGGGAGTCGATACCTTAGATAGTAGAAAAAGTCAATCATCTCTGGGTACTGGAAGTATAATCTGAATATGATCGATATGCCGAATTGGGAGCTTCACATTGGGACGAGCGTGTGCGACACACTTTCAACTATGCATGTCTGCACAACTCAGGTCCTCAAGTTTTTTCTCTTTTGCGAATTAGAAGCATCCAAGGAGTTAGGATTCAACCCAAAATAGGCTATCACCACTTGACAGAGATCAAAATTAAAAGAGATGATGATAAAATATACACTATCCAGGAAGGAGATTTTCCACTTCTTTGTCTCAAAGATATTAAAGACATGCTGCTTTTGATAACTCACAACACGCTCAGACACAAACTCAGAAGAAATTATTGCCTTGAATTCAGCTCTTAGAATGTACACACGTCAAGTTGTCATCAAGAAAAGAGTTGAAGACCTGCAACTTGGCGTAGGAAGTTATCAAAGGAAGTTGAATCTTTCTCGTCCACGCACTCAAGTGTTGCCTAGGAATGCGGACAAATCTCCATGCACCAGAACCACTGACCAGATTGACGACATTTTCTACTTGAATGGCCGTGGACTGATGAAGTTCATGAGAATTCCAGAGATCAACAAATTTAGTGATGGGACACTCAAACATATCCGGGAAAAGTTGGTGCATCTCAACGATAAAAATACTCTTCCAGAGGTTACTATAGATGGGCACCCGGGATTTCGGTAGAGTGCCAACTATGTGATCAAGAAAATTGATGAAAAGCTAAGGGAAAGACGTCTTATGAGATGTTTAGAACGATTCGACGATGGAAGACCATATGGAGCGCACCACAAGCTAATGTAACGATCCATTTAAAATGGTTCGTACTATCTCAGGTCAACTCCATATTTTACTTGTGAATATGTAAATACTGTGAATATTGTGCTTTTGTGGCTTGCTGTAGTGTGAAAGTATGATAATTTTTCAAGAATTTCTCACGAGATTCTAAATCTTTCAAAATATATCGTACTCAAGCACTACAACCAACCCTCATTAACTTAAGGGGGAGCATTGATATGTTCTATGGCCAACAAGTGATTTCATTTTGTTACCCAAACACCGGTTAATCCATTAATATCTATAATATTGATGGTTAACATTTTAGATAAGGGGAGAAAATGGGATTAAGGAGACTTGTAAACATATGTGGCTAAAAATGAAAAGGGCTTAATGGAAAATCCAACTTGATATGTGCTATGCATATGTTAAGGGGGAGGATTTTGTTATTAAAAATGCTGAAGGTACAAAAACTCTTGATATTTATATCACAAGTACCTCAGTGATTTTAAGGAATTTTTAATGAAGACGAACACTTACCCAAAACACACTTAATTCACGACGGATGTGGTGACAAAAGTGTGGTAGGATTAGGTGTTAGTCCAATGATTCTTCCAGAACCGGAGGAATCTTCCCAAGGACAATTCCATAGTTAGAAAATGGATGTCCTTCGGAAAGATGGGGAATGGATTGTGAACGTAGCTGAATGCCGACCAAGTACTGATGTTAGCACTGGAACAATCACAACAAGGTGCTAGTGATGATGTATTGGTAAGCATTGAAAGGGTTGAAGAATGAAAAAGAAATGTAATGATAAAGGGTGTAAAGAAAGAAGCCCTCCTTACAACTTAGGCAAAAACCGGGTCAACACATCTTAAAGAAAAAGTATCATGGACCCAGTGATGCGATGCACAACCCCTCCCAAGCCAATTCAAATATCTCTCAAAATATATTTGTTTTAATGTCACGGAGTTCAACGCGTTATCTATCGGTTTATTCACTCCGAATAAATTTATATTGAAAAGGTGGCAATCCTCTCCAACCTCCGCTCACAAAAACAAAATGCACCATTGAGTCCTACGCAATTTTCTTGTAATATTTCCAGAACATCTAAGTGATACGAAATTATTACAATGAAGATGGAAATCCTGCTTGAGCCAACATCAAACAAGCTCATGGTAGGTGACACGTGCGGTTCTTTAAGAACTAATCTTGTGATAACTGGAAAGAAACAATGGTTTGACTCTTAATTGAGATTAAACTTGTTCCAGGGCCTCTACGTAAAATCCAAGTGATCTTTCCAGAACACTCAGAGTGGCACTCTTTAGTGTTCACGGTGAAGAGTGGAAATCCTTCTAGTGTCAACATCAAACAGCACTTGCGTAGGTGACAAGCAAGATTCTATTAGAATCAAGATCGTCACAACTAGAAAGCAACGATGGTGAAAATCTTAATTGAAATTCACTTGTTCTAGGTTCATGAATTGACGACTTCAATCATAATGATATCTATTATCCAAGTGATTCACTCTTTATGTTCGCAGTAAGCTTTGGACGATCGAATAAAGAGAACGGGTTTACCCGAGAAATCTTGTCAAAGAGATCTTTAATTAGAGCTACCTGTCACAAGTACGATATTCTCTATCGTCCAACGGTCTTCACTGACAGGAGGTAAAATGCTACCGAATCAGAATAAAATGTCAAAGACATTTTATTCGTGTCTTATTATGTTGTTGCATTTGAAGACGGTGGCATTGCGGGGTACGAGATGAAGTCGTCCTCACATACTTAATCCTTCTACATCAAATAGTTAAGCAAAATTCAAGAAAGTTTGACCTAAAAGTCTTCCGTTGTATCAACTCTGAGACTTCAAGAATACAACAAAGGATAGGTATGTGGGACATGAAGTCACAAAGAGGCGAACATCACAAGAAGGCAAACAATGCACGTGGAGATAATCTCAAATTACAAGACAAGTCAAAGCCAAAAGAACATGTTGAAAGACAAAGCTCAAAGATTATTACAATATATTCACAAGCCGAAAAAGAAAAAGAAGAAAAGAGAAACAACTACGAGCTCAAGAACGAAGACTTAGTATAGTATGCTAAGTTTAGAACTTTGTAAGTTGGAGTGACCTTCCTTAGGAGGAGATTGTTGGAAATACGTTTTTAACGTATATTAGAAGTACAGGTCACTCCAACAATATTAGTAAATGTAATTAGCTCGTAGTTAGATTATTGTATTAAAGTTAGTAACAAATCAACCCATGGGCTTGTCTATGGGTTGAAGGCCCACGCCCACACAGGATTGGGTATATAAACCCCTTTCCTTCATGGAAAGGAGTGTTGGTTTTTCATTTTATTATTTCAATAAACATAGCTTTCTCTCATCTTTCTCTCTCTAGTTTCTCTCTATAGAAACAACATGTAACACCCTATTTTGGTAAATGGAATGTCACGCCTTATTATGACGTGTCATCAAAGCATATAAGGAAAATGTCTTAAACATTACATGACCATAATGGAAATACTAGAAACAAACATCGGTACCCCAAAGTATAAGCTCATCACACACAAACATAAGTACTGTAAAGGAAAAGGACTAAACAATGTCCATAGAAACAAGTAGCAAAATGTATGATGCAATGCATAAGGTAATGAAGGCTAGAAAGCTTCCAATCCATATGCTCGTACGTTTAGAGTCTACGAGCGCCCTTGAGTAACTTCCGTTTGGGAACATGAAAGGAAAATGGCTGAGCATAACGCTCAGTGCACGGAAATACATGTATAGAAAGAATAACATAAGCATATACAACATATAGCAGCGGAATTGATTAAGTCCTAGAAAACCTAGTATAACTTAGTAAAGCTGGTTTTATATTTTGAGAAGCCTTATGTTTATCTTATAAGAACTGTTTAAAATGTTTACCATTAAGCCAATATAGGTCATAAAATATTGATTGTATATTTTTGTATATACTTTATTTTAGTAGAAAACAAAGAAACACAAAAGTCGTCGGTAAGTATTAATCAATACGTTTTAGGAAAAACGTAAAGACGACAATCGAGTTCGTTCTCGAGGAGGTATGGTGTTTAAGCCAAAAATATTATAAACGTTATTTATTTTGAGTGATTACGCTTTTGGGAAGTGAACAAAATAAAAAGGAAAAGACGGATTAAGCTAAAAATTAAAAACGACGAATACGCGGTACGCGCGTATCGTAAAAATCAACTAAATTTAATTTAATTATTTTTCTTAAAAGTAATAAAAATAGCGATAAATAAAACCTAAACTATGGAAAATCATAAAAAGGCATCGGGAAACCTAAAACGTCTATGGGAACAAAGCAAAGGTAAAAATTAACTAACGATAAAACGTAAAAACGCGACATTTAAACAAATAATTGAATTTAAACTCCACAAAAGCAAACTTATTTTTCCAACGTCCTAAGCGACAAAAGAAAATTTTGGAAAAAAGAATTATATTTTTTTGACTTTTATATTTTTTATTATGAGTTAAAAACTATTTAAACTAAATAAATGATTTAAAAATATTAAATGATTTTATAAAAAATCCAAAAAATTACTGAAGGTAGATAAAGATGAAAAGACTCTATAAAAAATATAAGCTACAAGAATAAGCTACTTATAAGCTGAATAAGCTATAAGGGCTGATTAACTTAAATTTAAATAAAAGTATAAATAAAAGAAAAGGTAAACACTAACAACAAATTAAAGGGAGCCCAGATGGTTGGGGCATTGGTCTGTTAAGCTGTAGGTCGCATGTTCGAGACCTGTTGAGGCTTTTTACTACTTTTTTTTAATTATTAGCTTACAGACGAAACAAAACAAGGTATGAAAACAAGTGAAAAGAAGTATAAACAAAAAAAAACCAACAGATTAGATGGTTAAGTTGCTGGCTGTTGTGTCTGTTATCTGAGTAAGGTCAGGGGTTCAACACTTGCTGCTCTCATTCTTTGGCTGTTATTTTTTTTTGCAGATTTATTTCTTACGCAGTTTTAAACTTTTGGTTATCAAATAAGCTTATTATTAAGATAGAATAATTACCAATAAGCATAAACCCGAGTATCAGCGATACTCAAACACAGAAATATCAATGCATATGCAACTCAGAATGCAAAGACACCAAAGGATTCTAAACAAAACACAAAGATATTAAAGAGGAACAGCAACTACACCTAGGTGGAAAAAAAAAAAAAAAAAAACTTTTCTTAGGTTAATTTCAACCTACCCTATAAGCTTCCCATAAGCTGGAATATCAAACTTAACTGAAGACAAATTAACACCTATTAATGAACTTCTAAAATCCTGAATATCAAACCCCAAAGCCTCCTAGATCAAATGCTAAAGCTGCTGGTGCAAAGAGGCATTAACTTGGCTAGCTAGGATTAACAGTACCTTAATACACACTCAACATTACAAACACAATTCCAACAATAATTCAGGCCACGAATTAAGAACACATGCATGAACTTTTTTCTTCCTTTGGTTTTCTTTTTGATGCACAGTTAAGCAAAAGCAAATCTACACACTCCTTTATATTTTTCTTACTCAATTCTCTTGTATGCTTGGTATGCACAATGGGTGGTTCACAAAAACTTTACACATCGAGCTCTATCTTATTGCCATAATACTTGACAACCAATAAAAGAGTAAACAAAACTTAGTGAAGCCAAAGTTCATCAATAGATTACTACCATGGTATAAATTACTTAAGAGCAATACTACTACACCAAAGTAACAATTTAGAAACTAACAGCAATAGAAACATAGGCATCTCATATTGTCACTCAAACATAGCAATAACAAAAGAGGAAAATAAAGATCAGCAGATTGTAATAAAAAACTGAAAGAGACATAAAAAAAACTTACAATTGGTAAATGAAGTAAACCAAACATTAATTCAACCATATAACAAACCATTATCAAGCACCACCAGAAAGATGATAAAATTCATCACCAACTATCCCATCAGGTAAGGATATCATTCAAACCACCATATACCAGAAAACATCTCATCTAAACAATATTCAAACAAAACTTGTTTTGCCTATTTATCTTGCTTCCTTCGTCTGACCTTTAGTACCAACACAACTACCCCTTTTTTTATCTCAAAATCAACAGTAACAACAATCCATTTTTTGCACAGAAAGAAGAAACACAATTCCTCCCTTTTTTTACTATCGAACCCAGCAGCAACACTTGCAAACTCTCTATCTTTTTTTTTCCGCTAAAGAAACAGTAACGAACAACTTTTTCTTCTTTTTTATCCGGAATAGTAACCAATACTAACAAGAAAGCTATATCAACCCCCTTTTTTTTTTCTTTAATCAGTAGACAAAGACAATCAAAATTGAACAATAATTATAAAAAACTTATAATTGAAACAAGAAAACTTTTCTCAAACTTGACATCAATTTTAAAGAACAAAAACATAAAATTAAAGGGAACCCAGATTTAAAAAACACCAACTTTTCATTTAAATTGAAAAAGGAACAATTTTTTTACAATCTGGAACCAAAAAAAAATGTAAACCCTATGTGTCCTTATATATGGACTTACAGAAGGTACTAGAAACAATAAACCCTAAACTAGTGATTACCCGAATTGCCCATGGAATATGCTGATAAGATTCGAATATTCTTCAATCAATCTTGGTCTTTGATCTTTATCAGCATCACATGGGTTTGGTCTTCAAAAAAAATGATAAGTCGTTTTACATGCTTGTCTTCATTCTCTGTCTCTTCACGTGATTGTTGATGTGGGGCAAGATGGTGACAGATTTAGGATTAGGGTTTTGAATTTGATGATTAGAATGATAATGGTGGCTGCCTAAAAGTGTTTTTGATAGAGTGAAACCCTTATTTCCTTGTAAATATCGAATGAAGGGGACCGGTGGTTATATCAAAGAAAAATGGGCTTGGTAAGATGGGTTTGGGTCCGGATATGGGTAGAGGTAAAAGGGTATGGGCGGGTTTGGTGATGTGTTAGGCTAGGATTGGTAGTTAGGGTTTAAGTGTTTGACAAAAATGGTATCTTGTCTTCTCAACATCATATAAATAAAGCCTGGCCAATTTTAAATGCAAATCCTTTGTTATATTTTTGCATTAGTTGTCATATTTGGCACAAAGGGTTTGTAAACTTTTCATAAGGGCTATTTATGTAACAATGACCAATCTTCAAGGGTGTTTCTTGACATGTCATAAAATTTGAAGGATCTCTCTTGTATATCTTGATTCTTCAGGGACTAAACATGACAATTCATCAAACTTGAAGGACAAAAGTTGTCAAATCTTCAAACATCAAGGGTACTTTTGCAAAATCAACATTTGGGTCCGATTCATTGTGCGGCTTCTTTTCCCGTGTTCGTTTTTTATTGATTCTTGTGATCTTTTGGCATTTTCTCAATATCCGTACCTAAAATACACAAGTAACAAACACAAGCATATATTGGGGTATTTTGATGATATTTTAACCGTTTTAAGCCCGATTTGAACGATGAGACTATGTATAATTGCAGTCTCATCACTCCCCCATACTAAACCATTGCCGTGCCCACGCAATGCTAGATTTAAGTATCATAGCACTTCCAAAATTCATTTTTATTGTGACATTTATTGATGACATAAATTTAAATAAACTACTACACGTGTTTTAGACATAATGTATTGTTTTCATCACGATTAAGTGACTTTTAGGGTCAAAGAATAAGAACACGTGAATGCCTCACAGAAGTTCGTCGTCCTCGATTTTCACCCCATTCCATGCTAAGCGTGCAACGAGATCATTGTCATTATAAGTTAGCAACACAATCATATCTCATGAGTGTTAATTACGAACCTAGACTCCCTTATTCCTAATTGGTATCTCTTTTATTTTATTTTTGTCTTAATGATCACGAGGATACATCATTGACTTATGCGTGAATAGAGATTAAGTCTAAAAATAGAGTTTTGACGGTGTAACCAAAATCATTGAATTAATAATTCATCCTAATAGACAACGATGTCAAAAAATTAAGTCAACAAGAAGGATCGATAAACACGGTTTTATAACGGTTTTGAACATGAGACATATTACCAAGACTTTTATACGCCCCCTAACGGAAGGGCCTTATTATCTTTGGTTTACCTCCATCTTTTATTCAACTTCGCCATGAAGCTTTTATTATGACTTCGGTCTTGCCTTGCCTTTTATTATCCGCCTCATCGGTGGTTTTATTAGCCAAAGACGTATATCCTCACGTTAAAGCGAATTTTGGATCTTTAAAGCTTCAAAGATTAAGGCTTGATTCACTTTCAATTTGGGCATAGATTTTTCGGCCTTGTGAGCTTCAAGTTTTTGCTTAATTTAGGTGAGCACTTGAAATCTTATTATTAGGTGAAGCTTTCGATTATTCGGGTGCCAATACTTCAAAACCGTGACGCTGGCGATACCTTAATGTTTTCCCAATTTAATTACATGGAAGCTACCAAAACAAATTAGAAACCAACAATAGTGACTAAACCGCCAAATCAATATTTATTAACAATTTATTATGCAAAAGCGTTGGGAGAATAAGCTAATAATTACTACACATAAGATCGTGACGATTACGAGACTTATAAATAACTCTATCATTTCTCGTCCTCATTTAAGATACTTAGCCTAGAAAGTTAAGGAATCGAAGCTAAGTGCTCAACACGCACGGTCGAGTCAAAAATTACTCTCGTTCTCATCATCGGAAAACCTACATTCGTGTCTTAAACACTTATGAAAAACTAGAAAAAATTTAAAATTTGGCAATTTTTATCCTTATTTTACATAAAACGATAACAAAAAGATGAATATTGGATTGCGTGTTGACGTAGGCAAGGTGAAGTATCTACTCACCCCCCATACTAAAACTAAACATTGTCCTCAATGTTTCGAGTCTAGGGGTACAAACACCCCCATACTAGAGACGTAGTCGAATGCTTAATCTCGAGCATGGAAAGGGTAAAACGAATAACCTAAAAGCCGTTTATGAATGATGATAATAAGATAAACGTTAGAACGTAAAAGGATATCATCGGATATCGGAATCTCCAAGGGCAACGATCGAAGCTCGAGTGATCCGTAAAACGAACACGAAAGGCTTCAATGATGACGAACAACCACGAAACAAAGGTCGGAAGAGCACAAGTCCCCTCGTTACATTAAACTAAGAAAGCGATAATATTTACAAGGATAAGGATGAGAATTCCCCCACGAGGCACCTTGTTTTTGATAACCGAGTCAAAAGCTCGACTCGAATCCCCATAAATGTGATCATTTAGGGATTATCTTGGTTCGGTCATTTTTGGTGGGGCTTACATGATAAACAAGGCCCAAAAGTACATGAATAAAAGCAAAGCCTTTATACCGGGATCAAAGATCGTGTCTTCGTTTTCGGATGATAAACGAAACAACACGACTTCAAGTAACAACGTCCCAAAGGGACACAAGAAAATAGCATAAGAAGAGAAGGGTGGGACATTTGGTGGGCAAACAAATCGAGTTACTCGAGGTAAACTCATACCGTAAGTGTAGAAGGATCTTCTAGTGACTACTTCGGTAAAAGACCGAGATTTTATCTTAAACGTGATACCGGGGTCAAAAATCTCGTCCTCGGTGGAGAAGTGTGAGGAAACAAAGGGGGCTTCCCCCTCACTAGGTCCACACAAAACGTCGTCAAAAGAAGTAGACGCGTTTGTAGCAAGCTCAATTAAACGAGGTGATGACGGAGTTAAATTTGGAAAAAATTTCAAATCAATTGTAAAAGCTTTTCCTTTTTCATTTTTTAACTCTACGTTACGAGAACCCAAGTTGATTAAATTGAAAATATTAGGTGTTTCTAAAACAATTTGAGGCACACTTAAAATTTTCATATTTATCTTGAAGGCGGGAGGAGGATTTGAATTTTTAAAACGTGAATCGACTAATAAAATATCCCCCTCCGGGCTAACGCAACGGTCCTCATCAAACTCGGAAATCAAAGGTGGGTCATCAAGAATACGTTTGATCTCGGAAAAGTCTCCATCATGATCAAAAACGTCTTCTCTTCCTCGTGGAAGAGGTTTGGAAATCAATTTATCGATAGTCGAGTCGCTAGCTCCAACCGTCGTGAAACTAGGAATAGAAGGCTCTTCGATTGAAGATTTTGCCTTTGTCATTACGACCTCAACATCGAAAAACGTATCGATGTGAGCAAGGCCATCGGCGGACTTCTCACACGATAAATCCAAAATCTCACTCGGTGTGGGATTAGGAGTAAAAGGCTCGTCTCGTGACGATTTTGCCTTGACGGTTTCAACTTTGTCCTTCGAAGGGATCGAACGTGGGTTTTCAAACATTTTAGAAAAACTACTAACACGTCCCTTCGGAATTAATTTTCGTTCATCTTGTAAAAACGAGGGTTCACTTCTTTCCTTAAAAACCTTTTTACATTTTTCTTTTTCAAAATCATTTAATGGAATTTCTTTGTCAAAATTAAGTGTATATTGATTTAGAAAATCCTCAATAATTTCATCATCATTAGAAAAATTAGGTTTAGAAGGTACAAGATTTAAATATTCCAAGTATCCTACGAGTTTTTCCTTTGGTTTACTTTCAAAAGCATTTTTCAAAACTTCGTTGGATGACGTTTTTGTTTCCTCAACTTTTTTGCAAGACGACGAAGGTTGCACGACTCTAAAATTCGAGAGATTGGGATCAATATGAGACGTACGAGTCTTAGGATTCGAAATAACTTGAACCTCTCCCTCGAGATTAGGATTAGTGACGTTCGATGAAGAACTCGACTCGTATGAAGCTACTTTTTTTCTCTAAGGTCTCAATCGTTGAAAGAAGTTCATTTTTCTTAATAGTGTAAGCCTCCACAACTTTGTCAACAATTTTATCCCATCTCTCGACAACTTGGTCAGATAAACGTTCTTGTTCTTTAAAAGCGGCATCATATTCGTTTTCCAACTCGGTTCTCATGGAGGCCATTTCTTTTAAGTAAAATTCCTTTTGAGTTTCCAATTGTTTTTTGTGATGTTCCTTAAGATTCGCAACTTGTTCTTGAATCATCGTTAAGTTTGCATTATTACGTCTCACATAGTCATAAAAAGCGTTTTGATTCATTTCATCATTTTGATTTTGATCACAATTAAAAGACGAATCATATGACGAGTAGAACGAAGACGATGGGTGATCTTGGTCGTATGATTGAAAATTGTCACCAAGACCACGTGGAGCGGAGTTATAGATATAACCCTCTTGACCTCCAATAACCTTACAATTAAAACAATTGGCACCATCGGGCGGACCTCCACAATATGGACACGAATAATATCCACTATCATTCGACATGATGCAACGAGAACGGTGTTACGAGAATTAAACGTTATAGAGGGTGAAAGAAGAGAATTATGAAATTAGAGGGAATGTAGAAGATTATTTTTGTGCTTTTGATTGTTTTTTAATTTGTTTGGTATTTTGAATGTATTATGTAGACAAAAATCTACAAATCTCTCCTCGAATCGATTTTCTCGATTAAAAGAGCCTCAAGGAATGAAAACGATCACGTGGAGTGAACGCCTTCGATGACTTTAGAACGATGGTGGAACACCAAATCGTTCAAGAGGGTTTAATCTTGAAAACAAGCAAATATATTTACGTAGATAATACTTTGGTTGGCAAACCCTCGATTAGCCCTTTTTCTCAAAACACGCACAAGCAAGCGGGGGAAACGAGGCGGCGCTAAGCACTTAAGAGCCTTTTTCCCTTAGGTCGTGAAATACAACCGCCTTATACCCACCTTATAGTTTGTGTTAATTGAAATTAAGCCTCACGAAAGTATTTATCTATTTTGCCTTTTACTTTTGCTTTGGATTCGAATACAATGATCGAGTGATGAAATCCCGAATCAAGGTTGTGATTTCTCACGTATTTGGAGTACTTGTATTTTTATTGTTCTACGTAAATACAATATATTAAGCATAATAAAAACTAGAAAACGATTTTGTGTTAATTGAGTTCAATTTAACACTATTTATTTGTATGGCTAATAGTATAGAAAAATAAAAAGAAGTATTTATGATAAAAACGTAAACACTCAAACAAACACGATAAATAAATATGGGTAAACACACCTCCCCGGCAGCGGCGCCATTTATGATTGTATATTTTTGTATATACTTTATTTTAGTAGAAAACAAAGCAACACAAAAGTCGTCGGTAAGTATTAATCAATACGTTTTAGGAAAAACGTAAAGACGACAATCGAGTTCGTTCTCGAGGAGGTATGGTGTTTAAGCCAAAAATATTATAAACGTTATTTATTTTGAGTGATTACGCTTTTGGGAAGTGAACAAAATAAAAAGGAAAAGACGGATTAAGCTAAAAATTAAAAACGACGAATACGCGGTACGCGCGTATCGTAAATATCAACTAAATTTAATTTAATTATTTTTCTTAAAAGTAATAAAAATAGCGATAAATAAAACCTAAACTATGGAAAATCATAAAAAGGCATCGGGAAACCTAAAACGTCTATGGGAACAAAGCAAAGGTAAAAATTAACTAACGATAAAACGTAAAAACACGACATTTAAACAAATAATTGAATTTAAACTCCACAAAAGCAAACTTATTTTTCCTACGTCCTAAGCGACAAAAGAAAATTTTGGAAAAAAGAATTATATTTTTTTGACTTTTATATTTTTTATTATGAATTAAAAACTATTTAAACTAAATAAATGATTTAAAAATATTAAATGATTTTATAAAAAATCCAAAAAATTACTGAAGGTAGATAAAGATGAAAAGACTCTATAAAAAATATAAGCTACAAGAATAAGCTACTTATAAGCTAAATAAGCTATAAGGGCTGATTAACTTAAATTTAAATAAAAGTATAAGTAAAAGAAAAGGTAAACACTAACAACAAATTAAAGGGAGCCCAGATGGTTGGGGCATTGGTCTGTTAAGCTGTAGGTCGCATGTTCGAGACCTGTTGAGGCTTTTTACTACTTTTTTTTAATTATTAGCTTACAGACGAAACAAAACAAGGTATAAAAACAAATGAAAAGAAGTATAAACAAAAAAAACCAACAGATTAGATGGTTAAGTTGCTGGCTGTTGTGTCTGTTGTCTGAGTAAGGTCAGGGGTTCAACACTTGCTGCTCTCATTCTTTGGCTGTTATTTTTTTTTGCAGATTTATTTCTTACGCAGTTTTAAACTTTTAGTTATCAAATAAGCTTATTATTAAGCTAGAATAATTACCAATAAGCATAAACCCGAGTATCAGCGATACTCAAACACAGAAATATCAATGCATAGGCAACTCAGAATGCAAAGACACCAAAGGATTCTAAACAAAACACAAAGATATTAAAGAGGAACAGCAACTACACCTAGGTGTAAAAAAAAAAAAAAAAAAAAAAAAAAAACTTCTCTTAGGTTAATTTCAACCTACCCTATAAGCTTCCCATAAGCTGGAATATCAAACTTAACTGAAGACAAATTAACACCTATTAATGAACTTCTAAAATTCTGAATATCAAACCCCAAAGCCTCCTAGATCAAATGCTAAAGCTGCTGGTGCAAAGAGGCATTAACTTGGCTAGCTAGGATTAACAGTACCTTAATACACACTCAACATTACAAACACAATTCCAACAATAATTCAGGCCACGAATAAAGAACACATGCATGAACTTTTTTCTTCCTTTGGTTTTCTTTTTGATGCACAGTTAAGCAAAAGCAAATCTACACACTCCTTTATATTTTTCTTACTCAATTCTCTTGTATGCTTGGTATGCACAATGGGTGGTTCACAAAAACTTTACACATCGAGCTCTATCTTATTGCCATAATACTTGACAACCAATAAAAGAGTAAACAAAACTTAGTGAAGCCAAAGTTCATCAATAGATTACTACCATGGTATAAATTACTTAAGAGCAATACTACTACACCAAAGTAACAATTTAGAAACTAACAGCAATAGAAACATAGGCATCTCATATTGTCACTCAAACATAGCAATAACAAAAGAGGAAAATAAAGATCAGCAGATTGTAATAAAAAAATGAAAGAGACATAAAAAAAACTTACAATTGGTAAATGAAGTAAACCAAACATTAATTCAACCATATAACAAACCATTATCAAGGACCACCAGAAAGATGATAAAATTCATCACCAACTATCCCATCATGTAAGGATATCATTCAAACCACCATATACCAGAAAACATCTCATCTAAACAATATTCAAACAAAACTTGTTTTGCCTATTTATCTTGCTTCCTTCGTCTGACCTTTAGTACCAACACAAGTACCCCTTTTTTTTATCTCAAAATCAACAGTAACAACAATCCATTTTTTGCACAGAAAGAAGAAACACAATTCCTCCCTTTTTTTCTATCGAACCCAGCAGCAACACTTGCAAACTCTCTATCTTTTTTTTCCGCTAAAGAAACAGTAACGAACAACTTTTTCTTCTTTTTTATCCGGAATAGTAACCAATACTAACAAGAAAGCTATATCAACCCCCTTTTTTTTCTTTAATCAGTAGACAAAGACAATCAAAATTGAACAATAATTATAAAAAACTTATAATTGAAACAAGAAAACTTTTCTCAAACTTGAAATCAATTTTAAAGAACAAAAACATAAAATTAAAGGGAACCCAGATTTAAAAAACACCAACTTTTCATTCAAATTGAAAAAGGAATAATTTTTTTACAATCTGGAACCAAAAAAAAATGTAAACCCTATGTGTCCTTATATATGGACTTACAGAAGGTACTAGAAACAATAAACCCTAAACTAGTGATTACCCGAATTGCCCATGGAATATGCTGATAAGATTCGTATATTCTTCAATCAATCTTGGTCTTTGATCTTTATCAGCATCACATGGGTTTGATCTTCAAAAAAAATGATAAGTCATTTTCCATGCTTGTCTTCATTCTCTGTCTCTTCACGTGATTGTTGATGTGGGGCAAGATGGTGACAGATTTAGGATTAGGGTTTTGAATTTGATGATTAGAATGATAATGGTGGTTGCCTAAAAGTGTTTTTGATAGAGTGAAACCCTTATTTCCTTGTAAATATCGAATGAAGGGGACCGGTGGTTATATCAAAGAAAAATGGGCTTGGTAAGATGGGTTTGGTTCCGGATATGGGTAGAGGTAAAAGGGTATGGGCGGGTTTGGTGATGTGTTAGGCTAGGATTGGTAGTTAGGGTTTAAGTGTTTGACAAAAATGGTCCCTTGTCTTCTCAACATCATATAAATAAAGCCTGGCCTATTTTAAATGCAAATCCTTTGTTATATTTTTGCATTAGTTGTCATATTTGGCACAAAGGGTTTGTAAACTTTTCATAAGGGCTATTTATGTAACAATGACCAATCTTCAAGGGTGTTTCTTGACATGTCATAAAATTTGAAGGATCTCTCTTGTATATCTTGATTCTTCAGGGACTAAACATGACAATTCATCAAACTTGAAGGACAAAAGTTGTCAAATCTTCAAACATCAAGGGTATTTTTGCAAAATCAACATTTGGGTCCGGTTCATTGAGCGGCTTCTTTTCCCGTGTTCGTTTTTGATTGATTCTTGTGATCTTTTGGCATTTTCTCAATATCCGTACCTAAAATACACAAGTAACAAACACAAGCATATATTGGGGTATTTTGATGATATTTTAACCGTTTTAAGTCCGATTTGAACGATGAGACTATGTATAATTGTTGTCTCATCAAATATCAACGTGCATGAATACTTGGAGGGGTGACCTCAACATGCAATTAGAGGGCTTGCCTCTAATTAATATAAGTTTAGGTATTAGGGATCAACTCCTTCAGAAGGATACAAGGCACACACCACATTCACCTGATTAATCTGCTAAAGCATGTAACCTAGGATGCACCCATATGCCCCACATGATAACATAATAATATGGCCAAAAGCTGAAAGGGACGCAACGAGCTATCACTCCGCCGTGGTGAAGTCATAACACTGGTGCCTCCAGTGTTATGGTTATGGTACCTCCGTAACTAGGTGAACTGGTCATGCATGTACATAGCTCAGGCATTTAAATTAAACATAAGCAATTCAAAAAATATAATACATATACTGGGAAAACAGTTGGCTGCATACGGGAAATCCTAATAAGGAAAAAAAATGTCCGTACTGAAAGGACGAAGAATCCGTACCCTACGTCCAGTGAACGAAGAAGACGAACGGAAGAGTGTCCTACTTCGATCTCACTAATGCTACATAAATAGTATACGTATATAAGTATTCTGATTACTGAGTACGTAACTGATTTTATATCGTGACTTAGCTTGTTTTATATGTTCATGTCTTGTATTACCGATTAACGTTATACTCTGTTTATCATGTATTCTAGATATTCTGATTAATTATTACTTGTATTTCTTGTATTATTATACTTGTTGTGTTATAATAAGTAACTTTCTAAAAATAGCAGATTTTCTAAAATAGAATGTTTCCAAAACTAGAAAGTTTCCAAGAATAGATTAACTGCTTAAAATAGATTATTTTCTAAAAATAGAAAGTTCCTAAAAATAGTAAGTTTCCTGAAATAGAAAGTTTCTATAATTAGAAATAAGCTGGATTATTAAGCTAATACGATAAGCTTATGTTTTACTGATTAAATATACTAAGTCATGTGATTAATGGTATAGCTTATTAATTATAACATGTTAATTAAATAAACTAAATGTTATATGATTTAATTAAATATAATTATGATTTAATTAAATTAAAGTGTATATGATACTTAGGATAAAACATGTAATAATATTTACATTAATATAACCTAAGTCATTGAAATCAATTAATTATATGTCATGTTTTAATAATTAATTAATTACTATAGTCTAAATTACATAAATAAATACTTAGGTTAAAATAATGTATTATTAAATAATAATAATAAACCTACGTCCATGTTTAAATTAAATTAATTATATGCCATGTTAAATTAATTTAATTAACTTGTAAATAAATATACTTGTAAAACTATTAAACATGTAAAAATAATAAACCGAACCCATGTATTATTTTTATTAAAACATGTCGTGAACCGGTCCGTGAACCCATTAACCGGCCGAACCAAACCCCACCGAAAACAGTGGCAAACCGGCCTAACCCGGTTTCCCCTGCTCTCGGCCCACTGCCACCGGCGGCTGTCGGTGGTCTTATCCTCCCTCGGCCAACCGCTGACACACAAAAGTTCCCACTGGTAGTTGCCGGTGGTCCCCCTGCTTGTTGCGGTGGTTCCCCCTACTTACAATAAATAGCCACCGACTTTAGCCGGTAGTGGGGCTATGGCTACCGAGACCTCCCAAAACCACAAGACACCCTCGACGCAAGTCGGGGTGTCTTGTTCCCTGTTGTTGACAAAAACCCACCACCACCGAGACATGGGTCTCGGTTGGGGTGCGAACCAACGACGTCGAGAGCCTCGTGGCTCTCGGTTTGTGTGGTGGCCGAACACCAAACCCGTAAACACCCTAATTGATTTCCCCACCATGATTATTAGCATGTTTTAATCTTGTTTTAAAACCCCCATGATCACAAGTTCATAAAAACATAAAAATAATTAAAAAGAAAGGTTTTCGGATTACCAAAACACATGGAACAAATAGAGAATGAATACAAGAACACGTTCTTATGATTTGCTAAATCAAAATCAACCAACACCGTGTTTTCTTGATGTATCCGCCGGCCAAGGAGAGCAAGGAGAGAGTCTAGGGTTTTTGTTTTTCTAAAAAATCTTCGGTGGATGAATAATGTTTTCATTATTTGTTTATTTAGTAAAATTAAACATGGGCTGGGCCCCTCCTTCTCTTGTTGCCGCGGCTAGTAGGGCCCACCAAAGGAAACCGTAGTTTTTCCTTGTTCTAATAATTTACGTGTTCGTGTGCTCGTATTTACGTTTTGTTATTATTTAATATTCGTGTTATTATATATACTTGTACGTAGTCGTAATAATAATTACGTAAACACATAATTATACGTTCGTGTTTCTTACGTTCATGATTTCATCTTCGTGAGTTAATTATTATTGATAATAATTATCGTGCATTTATACATACTTAATACTTATCATGATTTCATCTTCGTAGTTCTTGTAATTTATGTTCGTGAAACGTATTCATGTTATAAAAGGAAAGTTTTAATCATATACGTACGATTATAAATTTACTGTTCATGGTTAAAGCATGCGGGTTTTCCAACTCTTCCCCCGTAAAAAGAATAATTTGTTCCGAATTATAGGTAAAGTAAACTGAAAAAGAGGAACATACCCGAATTCAAAACTTGAAATGAGGGTAAGAAGTCCGGATAGACTCCTCGGTCTCCAAAGTTGCTTCCCGCTCGGTATGGTCCCTCCAAAGGATTTTGACGAATGGAATCGTCTTCTTCCTCATGACTCGTTCTTGCCTGTCAAGAACTTGTTCGGGTACCTCTATTAAGGAAAAATCTTCACGAATATGTTCCAATGGATACTGAACCATTAGAAGGGGATAATACTTGTACCCTCTGAGTAAGGACACATGGAAAACGTCGTAAACGTGAGAAAGCTGCGGAGGTAACGCTAAACGATAACATACTTCACTGACTCGCTCAATAACATCAAACGGTCCGATGAATCGAGGACTGATCTTCCCTTTCATTCCAAAACGCTTAACGCCACGTGCCGGTGATACCTTAAGAAAGACGTGATCTCCTACGTTAAAATGTAAGTCCCTACGATGCTTGTCGGCATAACTCTTCTGACGTGATCGTGCTTCTTGCAATTTCTGCTTAGCTACAGCGACCTTCTCGTTGGTTAAGTCTATCATTTTTGGTCCTTCAAGTGTTCGCTCACCAACCTGATCCCAGAAAATTAGGTCGCGACACTTTCTGCCATACAACATCTCGAATGGAGCACACTTAATGCTAGCATGCCAACTGTTGTTGTATGCAAACTCTACCAAACAGATGTAATCGTCCCAGTGTCCTGTCCATTCCAACGCACATGACCTCAACATGTCTTCTAATGTCTGAATCGTTCGCTCCGATTGCCCGTCTGTTTGAGGATGAAAAGTCGTGCTAAGCTTAAGTTTTGTACCCCAAGCTTTCTACAGACACTTCCAAAATCGCTAAGTGTAACGAGGATCTCTGTCCGAGACGATGCTGGATGGAGTACCACGAAGTCTCATGATCTCCTTCTTGTAAGTATCGGCGAGTTTACTGACCGGATCATCCTTGCGGATCGATAAGAAATGAGCTGACTTAGTAAGTCGATCAACGATAACCCAAATCGCATCGTGCCTCCTCTTTGTCTGTGGAAGACCGGTAACAAAATCCATGGTGATCTTGTCCCACTTCCACTCTGGAATATCTAACGGTTGTAGAAGACCGCCAGATCGCTGATGATCGATCTTAACCTGCTGGCAGGTAAGACATTTAGAGATAATATTTGAATTTTATTAAAGGTGAAATCGTCTCGACTCAATTCGAATTGATCACGGTTAAACGTGTGACTCGTTGTTTTTAGTGTAAAAGAAAGAAAATGTCGTTGATTATCTATTTTAAACTAAAAATGAGAGCTTTGAAAATTTAAACTAAAAATAAAGACTTTAAAACTAAATGATATATATTAAAACTTGTTGAAAAGTAAAATTTGAAACTTAATAAAATGAAAATTTGAAAATAAACTAAGATAAGAAAATTTAAAATAGAGCTAAATAAAATCATGGGAAAAAATAAAAATTTTAAAAAATAAAACAATTCGAAATACAACAATTTAACCTAAGTCGGAATCCCCAATCCAACATGCAATTTGGAATGTAAAGAAAATGAATCAATTTGAAACTCTAAGAAAGTTCAATTTGATAGTAGTAAATCGTACACGTTTTAGGAAAAACGCGTATGAGTGCGACAAGTATTAAACTCGACGATTTAGGAAAACCGACAAGTTGAATAAATTCCAAGTTCGTTCTTGAAGGAGGTGTGTGGATTAATGTGCCAATATATAAAATGAAGGTTTCGATTAGTGACGTTTTGGGGTAAAGAGAGAATAAGTAAAGACGAGCTACGACTACGATTTAAACTACGATGTTGACGTAAAACGATCACGTATTTACGTAAAACGCGACGAAATTAAAAATTAAACCTAAAAATTAATTAAAAGTTTAAACTAAGTCTTAAATAATATAAATAAGGATAAAAATCCAATAAATAATTTTCAAAACCTTTTTATTAATTAAATATTCAATTTTAAATGCTAATTAAAGCCCTAAAATTAAATATAATTAAGAAAAAGCCCAAAATATTATTTTATTGAACAAATAACTCACTTATATTATTTAAAGATTAAAAAGTATTTTTTTCCTAAATTTTTAAAACTATTTTTGTATTTTTAAAAGGCTAAAAACACTTTTTAAACTAAAATAATCATAAAAATAAAAAAATAATGCTAAAAATAAATATTATTTTTCTAAAAATCTTTTTTTTTAACTAAATTAACAAGGGAAAAATGAAAAAGTTTAAAAAAACTAAAAAAATTTGGCTAAAAACGAAAGTACCCCAAAGTACCCCATGGTGGAGTACTTTAGTGTTGTCCAAGATATCACCAGACAACAGGCTTGTCCAAGTTCAGTGTTGTCCGATATCGGACAACACTATAAAAATAAAAAAATTGCAGCGTTCTCGGACACCAAAGAAAAGCCTACTGTATGGTTTTTTTGGCTCGTTTTGGCTCGTTTTCGCTTGTTTTAGGCTTGTTTGTTCGTGTTTTTTGGGCAATAAGGCACCCCCACACCAATTGAGGTGTGGGGAGTCAATTAAATCACAAAAACACCTAGGTCAAACACACAAATCACACAAAAATTGCCAAAAAAAGTTACTGATGTAGGGGTATGTTCCTGATGAACAGTTAGCTGGTTCAAATGGTCACTTGGACGAATTTCTAATGCGAAAATCTTGCACAAAACTTAACCAAATAACATGTAAGCTAGTCAAACTTCTAGATATAACCTAGTACTAGCAGTTGAACAAGATTTGATGACAGATTTGCACTAAATCACACTTAAAAAGGTATTTACTGAATTTAAGCTATTTTTACCAAAATAAAAATTTGCAAAATCATTTAAAATACTACCAACTTGAGAACCACTTTCTGATTAAACCTACTACAACCTATTTGAGCATGTCTAGACAGATTTCACCTGAATCTTGTGTCACTCAAGCCAAGTAAACCTCAAAACCTAACACCCTCTTAAAACTGAAAACCAATTTTTTATCAAATGAAAACTTGCTAACCTGCTTAAAACTTGACTAAATCTACTCCAGCATAGCAAATAGACCTAAATGAACTTAAATTAACAAACAAACTAACATTTATCACACAAGATCAAAGAATCACACAAGTTCCCTTAAAATCACACAAAACTATAAATAAAGGTCCAATAGGGTTCAAAGCCACTAACCAGCTGATGCCTTCTACTGGGCTTGATTTGAGGGCTTGTGTGAGCTCAAGAACATGTAGAGATGGCTTGTTGTTGGAATCACAAATGACCCAAAGCCCTAATCATATCTTCAATGTAAGAAATGAAATGAAATGGTGATCTTGCTTTGTTTCTTGATTTCCTTCACAAGCAAAGACAACAAGCAACAAGTTCAAGTATCAAAAGACCATAAGCTTGTAGCTTATGGCTTTTGATACAGTAAAAGCTTAGTAAAAATAAATTGAGAAAACTTATTTTTTTTTAAACTCCTTCTTGAAACACTTAACTGTTAAACACAAACTGAAAATTTCACTTTGAAACAACCATTTAAATCTCACAAAATGAAACCAAAAGATAAACTCCACTTTCACTTCCTTTATAATTTGGATTCAAATTTTTGAGAAATAAACTTTTTTTGAAAACGTTTTTATAAACTAAAAACTTGGAGATTTTTAAACTAACTTGCATAAGATTGTAATTAAACTAAGTAAACAAAGAAAATGGAACTAAGCATGCATAAATTTGAAAATTTCATTATCATTACTTTTTAAAAATTTTACAAAAGCTGGAACAAAGCAAAATAATGGGTACATGCACCCTTTATATACAACTAAATGGATCATTCTAGATGAACTAAAAACAATAAACCCTAGCTACTGATTTTCCCTTTATGCCCTTTGAAAAAAATCGAATCTTGGTTAAAAAATATTTGCATGTGATCTTTGTCCTTGGAGAGTGATGTGCCAGCTGTTGGGATGCTAACTCTTCGTATAAACATATACCACCAAAGGTTTAACGTAAATTGCAAAGAATGCTCATAAAATGATAAATTAAAACGAGGACAATAGAAAATATTCCTATGTCATAAAGAGGATGTTTTTGGTCGATAACGGACATTGTCTTTGTGGATAAATAATAAATGATACGTACTCAATACATTAAAGCCGGCCGAGAACTCAATATTATTCACAAAAATGATCATAAAAAAATAAGAGTCGATTAATAAATATTGGTCTGAATATTAGAAATCGTATTAGAACTCGGTCTAAATGTTTATTTTGAAGTTCGGGTTATTACATCATCTAACCCTTTAGGAAGCGAAGTCCCGGCGCTTAATTTTATCTCAATAGCCTTCGATTTAATGGCGAAGATGTGAGGAATAGGAAAGTCATTACCGTTGTTCCTAACGAAGGTCGGATGAACAAAACACAAAGCGATGAGTATATGTAACGGCACAAGTGAAACTTGAATGTATCTTCAATCCTTATAAGTAAAGAATAATACATAACTCGAAGGAGAAGCCATTGGAAGCAGAAAAATTAACAAGTCGTCAATTTTTGGAAGTGCTTCAAGGTACATTACTACTAGGTTATCAAGCATGCGGCTGTCAATATAAGTTCGAAAAGAAGTACACATGACAAGTGACGAGTCGAAAGGAGTAGGCGCATTTGAAAAATTGTCAATGCGAGAATCGATTCAAAACTATCGGTGATCACATCGATCAAATTGAAACACATATCGTCCACGAGTTTTATAAAAAGAAACAATTACCTAATAAAAGAAAATCATATGGATCACACATAACTCCATTGAAAATGTTACAAAATATTCATGATGAGGCAATTATTACTAGTCGGACAAAATCATCTAGCTGCATGATCTCAAACATGCAAACCTGTTTCTTCAAAACTAAATTTATCGACACAGAAATCGTTCCGAGTATACATTACTCTATCGAAGGAACTACGATCCAAATCAATCACGAAAGCTATAACGAAGCAAAGATACTCATATTATGATATGCTTGTAAAAGAGCCAAGCTATGCCAATTCAATAAGTTCAATCAAGTTAACTCATGCTTGCTAAATAGCCAAGCCATGATAAATAAGAATACTGGATAGGATTTTCAGAGAAGTCTAGTCAAAGGAAAGTTTGCAAGGAAAGGGAAAGTTTACAAGTCAAAGTATGTTCACGGGCCTGATAGCCATGGATGCATATCCAAAAATATTTTTTTTCCATCGGAGGGTGCTCACAAACGAATTTATACCCAAAAGATATTACAGGGTGCTCTCAAACGAATCCATACCCAAAAGATATTACAGGGTGCTCACAAACGAATCCATACCCAAAAGATATTCTCGTCACGTTTGAAAAATTCTTCTATGAGTTATTGATAATAATTAGAAAAATTTCAAAATCTTTCATCCAAGACAAGTTGTCTATAATAACTTAACCTTCGGTTGATCCACTAGTACACAGTTAAATCCTAGCGTCGGTTAGACAAGTCGTCTACTCTTAGAACGGGTAGTGATTCTTAACGATTAGCTTATAAAGTTCACGATAATCGGGACATATTAGAAATGGTCCATAAAGACATATCATAACTCGAGAGAAGACTAATGGGTTACTTGTACATAGACGATAATCAATAATAACCATAAATACGACGGTGATGAATGATTCACACCAACGAATCACGAGTAGAAGATATATGTCCGTATAAAAAAATAATCACACACCAAGTCAGGCACACTTGGGCCCACTTGTTTATAAATCGTTGTTTACATCCAAAGGTGTCCCAATCCATGTAAACAAGAATTATAAAATTATGGTTCGGGAACTTATAACTTTTTTGTTCAAATAAAAAGGCGTCCCAATTTATTTCAACAAGACGATTATAAGTCATCCTGCTCAGGTAATACCATCACAAAACACGATATCATAACCAAATTAAATACCACTACAAGTACTGGGTGTCAACAAACTTACTCCATGATTTCTGTATTCAAACGTCCCATTCCATCTGAATAAAGAAGCCATAAACAATGTAAGGTCCAGTGGTTTAAAATTTTCAAATTAGAATGTTCCAATCCATTTTAATAAGAGAACTTTAAACGACATATAGTTGGGCGATTTAAAATCATTATATTTAAATGTCCCATTCTATTTAAATACAAAGTATTAAATTTCTCAACTAATGACTACTATGAGCATATCTTTGTTATATCCAAATTATATATAGTTGATTTGGGTATATATATATATATATATATATATATATATATATATATATATATATATATATATATATATATATATATATATATTTTAAGTCCAACATTGGCATCCTCCTTTTCGCCAATAAAAAGAAATCATACACAATAAATTAAACGTTACATTATGTAAATGAGTCTCCTCGAAGAAACGATTCTTGAAAATCATAAGGACTAACGAAAGTACAAATAATACAATAATCAGTTACGTTTCGAAAGGAGATTTCCTAAAATGGCACATCACAATGCGATGGAAAAAATCAAATTCGAATTAGTCGACAAGCAATAGATTAAGAACCAATATATACGTAACCAAAGTATCAAACAAGTTCCATACTCATATTTGGATAATAAATTAATTTATCGAAATCGGTGATTATCGGGGAGGCAAAATTCTACACAAAACCGCATTATAAAATATATGATATTCATGCAAGGACTATTGCTTCTCGCGCAATGCCTTTAAATACCATAGTATGTACATACATATACATACAACCATTTATACACATAGAATCACATTATCACAACCAATCATTGGTTTCTAGGAGCCATGAGCGCGCGGATACTTTGTAAGGCAATCAAACAATTTTACGAAAGAGCAGTTATAGTCTAGGTTTTAAAAATGACCTAGTTCGCTATAACTAGTGCTCTGATACCAATCTGTAGCACCCCCAATTTCACAAGGCAGATATTCAACATTGGGTGTTACTTCATAGCACATCACACACAGTCATAGAAAACGACCTCAAAAGAGACGTTTTATAAAATAAACCATTCGATAGTTTTATTAAATCAGAGTTAATTAAAAAAGAGGTCCCACCAGTTTATACAAACCTTAAAAATAATAAAGATTTGTCAAATGTATCGAATAGAAATTGTTTGTTTTGCCTTTACTTTATCCTGCGCGGCTCCATGCTCCAGCTGCTCTTAAACCTACACACTTGAGAATACATGCTAACATGTCAACACAACGGTTGAGTGAATTCATAGGTTTTTAAATAAACAATAATAGGATTTTAAATAAACCATAAAGCTTTTGAACACAAGAATATCATCCACTGTCAATATTGTAACACATACAATACTCAAAGTCCGCGCTATTCTACTAAGCGATGACACCAAAGCCTTAAGTATAATAATGCCCTAGTCAAGTATTTTGCCGAATACCCCCTTACTTCTAATAAAACACACCTGGCTGAGCCTCCAACCCACATGTGCGACCTGCCCAGGTGGGGGCCATCCCCGATGGATCCATCCGTCTGTACCAACGTCTACCCATCATAGGTAGTTAACAGTTCATGGGTTTATAGGGACTTTCCAAATTTTGGCAATACAGCACTTAGCAAATAGCGGTTCACAATCAATACAATCAACGCTTGTGTTCATCTTTCAAAAGCATTTAATCAACCAACTTACATTCATTACCACAACTTGTATTCGTTCAAAGCACATAGTCAAACATCGCATGTTTATTCATAAACATGTATTTTCAAAGGATATATATAATCACATATGATTATTTACCAAGAGCATGTATTCCCCCTCGCGGGCTTATAAAAACATATAAAGTAGTAAAAGCGAGGCTATGAACTCACCTGATATAGTTATTACACGTAGATCAGGGAACAAACGTCCAATAGTCGATACACGACTTCACGAGATATCAATCGCTCATTGATCAAGAATGAGATGTCCAACGGTCGACATATGACCAAACGACACCTATAATGACGAGACGCGTCTTAGGCTCGAGTCTACACGTAAGCCATACATATATGTAAATATTTCACTTTAGTAAGTTTGGACATTGAACAAGTTTTGTAAAACTTTTTATAAAACTTTTGATAACAATTTACCATACACTTTCTTATTATGACAGTTAAGTCCATTAAAGCTCATTAGTGACCCATTAACTGATCAAGTCACTTTATCCATTTCAATCTCAATATTAACCTCCCAACTTGTTAGTAATCTCAGGCCCAATAATGGTCCAATAACCGTTATAAGTGTAAATGTTGGGCTTTTGCACCCAAGTCCACTTTATATGCATTTCGGGTTCTAAAACGCCTCAAACGACATCAACTTAATATCTTGCATTGATCGGGTCTCGAGTTCTCAAATTATCAGCCAATAAATGATTTTATAATTCTCGACAAGTGGGTTCTATCATTTCGGTTTTTATACAAATCAACACGATTTATGTTAATTTAATATAGTCCAATTCTTACAGTTTTTCCGACATGTCTCGTTAATTAGACAATATCTCCTAAACCGTAAGTCTTCTAGGTGAGTTATTTATATCAAAATTAATCTCAACTCATGTACTTTACTGATCTCAAGCATATATGACCTTAAGTTATGTTTAACATAGCTTAGATGTTCATTTTATCATTAGAAGTATGGGCTGTGATTCGCAGCCAACTTCAGTTCCACCGTTTTGGCCGCCATTTCCAAACCGTTTATCCATAGAAAACCATCCGATTTTTGTGTGTTCTATATGAGTTTAGATACAACTTTTAGTTTTACATTTTTAATAGCTTATGTGTTCTTATATATGTTTTCTGCCCGTTTGTACATTATGTTCAGATTTGACTTCTTTTACCAATTTGACCATATCTTATGAACCGAGAATCGTCACGAGACAAGCCACCCGGCCAAATCAACAAAAAATATAGGGCTAAATCCCTGTATTTTTACTTAATGCCCATAACTTACTGATTTTCCACAAGACTCACGTTTTTGCTGCTTGTCTAAATCCATAAATCACAACCATGATCAAGGGCTTGTTTAAGCTTGATTTTCATGTTTAAAACTTCTATACAATGTCCAAAAATTACATAATCCACTATTATATCCATATTTTCAGTAGTAAAAATCATAAATACAAGATTATAAAATTAGGTTTACAAATGAAAATAATAAGTAAAGTGATCAACAAGTCCTTACACAAATGAAGGAAACAAGAACACCAAAACTTCTTTAGCCTCCACTATCTTACTAACATTCCATAAGATCAATCAACCCTAGACCATCACATATAAATGATGATCCAAATTATATCTTAAGCCACCAAGAAAATCCTTTTATTCAGCCCCAAAACAACACCAATATGTAGTGCTATCATTTGTTTTATAATGAAATAATTTAAGGATGATCACTAGTTACTCACAACTTCCATCATATATCAATTTAGTATATATGATACTTGTGAGATTTTGATGAATGGAAGGGGGTATAAGGGACGTCTGAATAAGAGCAAGAGAGATAGATATGATGGAATTTTATTACGTATGATAAGTGTATGTGCTTTGTTCAATATACATGTGTAAAGACATTATACATGTGTCTAACATGTAGTAATATCAACAAGAAGGGAACACGTTGGTATGTTGTTGTTAACGCCTCAACTTGTGGTAGTGGGGTGAGATTTAATATAAATCTTGCCCCACAATTTGGTAAAGCGGGTATTAACAAGGTCCGATATCTTAAAAGTTACGCGATTTTAAAGATACACATAAAACACGAAAAATGAAAGCTCAATATAAAATAAAAACGATGACATTCGGAGAGCGTTGATATTTCGATTAATAAACGAGGGCTTATAATTTAATAAACGCTAACGCTTCGTATAAACAGATACCACAAAAAGGTTTAACGTAAATTGCAAAGAATGCTCATAAATTGATAAATTAAAACGAGGACAATAGAAAATATTCCTATGTCATAAAGAGGATGTTTATGGTCGATAACGGACATTGTCTTTGCAGATAAATAATAAATGATACGTACTCAATACGTTAAAGCCTTAACCTTGCCTGTTTGCCGAGAACTCAATATTATTCACAAAAATGATCATAAAAAATAAAAGTCGATTAATAAATATTGGTCTGAATATTAGAAATAGTATTAGAACTCGGTCTAAATGTTTATTTTGAAGTTCGGGTTATTACACAATCTCATCAATTTCCAAAGAGAATGAGGTATAAGATTGATGCTAGAACCTAAATAGGCAAGGGCTAAACATCCCTCAATCTCGGCATATGCCTTTTGGGTTTTTTAAGAAGTATCGATGCACAAGTTTCTTCAAGGGTTACTTTGGTAAGGTCGATTAAACTCTCTTTTTGAACCATGGATGGAATTTGAGGTACACGAGGGTGTGCACTCTTTTCCTTGGTCACCACGTTCACCCCATCGACTTTAGAACAATAAGACGTCTTAGAAGTCGAGGGTTGAGAAGAAGGAACAACATGAAATCCAACAAGGTTAGGGGTAATCACACGACCTTTCTCACGAGACGAGGCGGCTTTACATTGTTCCTTCGGATTTACAACGATGTCACTAGGTAACGAACTCGATGAAGCACCCGAGGACTTGTTCATAATGGCCATGAACATCTTTTTAATAATTTGTCCATGCTCAATCTTCGTGTTTTGAAGTTTCAAAGTATTTGAAAAATCGTTTTTCAATGTACCAATTTCTCCCTCTAAACGTCTCATATTAGCCTCATTCCTTTTCATGTAATTTTGAAAGTCGTTTGATGAAATTTTTTTATTTGAATTAAAGTTCCCTTGGTTTTGGTTACTTCTTTGAAAATTGTTTTGATTCCCACTTGAAAAATTGTTTCCTTGATTGTTGTTGTTTGAAAAATTTGAGTTTTGATTATTGTCTCAATTTTGCCAATTCAAATTCCGACCTTGATTATAACCTTGATTTTGATTCGAAAAATTTACTTGTTGATTATTTCCTTGAAAATTGTTTCGGTTTTGATTAAAATTGTTGCCTTGGTTATAATTGCCTTATTGTGATGGACCGGCGTTATTTTGATTTTGATTAGAAATATTGTTGTTTAACGCACTCACATTTGACGTTTGGCCATCCGTAGCCGCACACTCGTAATAATTATGAGGTCCACCATAAAACTTACACGATGTCTCAATCGCTTTCACAGTAGCGGGAGCGTGTTTCTTTTGCATTTCGACGAGAAAAGACGTAGACACATTCGTTAGCTTGTCGACTTTCGCATCAACTCTCTCAATGTCGCGATTATAATTACTAACATTGGCGACACTGGAAACACTCGGTGCGTTGCGGAGTTGGTAAACCTTGGATCGATTCTTGATAATCATCAATGCATCTTTCGGAGTTTTACACAAAAAGTTGCCACCGGCGGCGGAATTCAACGAATCTTGTTCTTGAAAACTAAGACCGTTGTAAAACGTATCGATTTGGTGCAACTTGGAAAAACCATGGTGAGGACATTGCCTAAGCAATTCCTTAAAACGATCCCACGCGTCTCTAAAAGATTCATTCGGTTTTTGCTCAAATCTCGTAATTTCATTTTTGAAAAACGTAGTCTTAAACGGTGGGATAAATGATTAACGAATTTGGAGACGACATCCTTCCACGTAATTATCGAATTAGGTGGGCCTCGTATAAAATCTTATCGTTCGAATCTTTTCGAATTGAAAACCGGTCTTAAGTGCGACTCAATCGTCTTTTGGTGAATCAAGAGAATGGTTTGGTTTGTTTGTTTTAAACTATTAACAAGTAATTAAAGTGTCGTTGAGTAAAATGGAAGAATAAAGATTAATACTAAAAATGACGAGTAAAAAAAAATGCATGTAAACTTAAAGGTAACAATGGAAAAGTACTAGCACACTAAATAAAACTAACACTTGGAAAAACATTCTAAAAATAAGAACTTAGATGAAAGTACTAAAAGAAAGTAAGATCGGAATACACCAAAACAACTAAATCGGAATAAGCCAAAATAAGCCCAGATCGGAATGTATTCCGATCTGGTGGTCGGAATATGGGGGAATGCAATCGGAATAAATGGAAAAGGGGGTCAATCGGAATGCGGGACAAGACACACAATCGGAATATACAGAAAATTCCCAATCGGAATATACAAGATTAACTATCAATCGGAAAGTCCAGAAAATTGCACCTATCGGAATACTCAAAATTGTCCAATCGGAATAACTGAATAAGCACAATCGGAATATTGGGAAAAACCCCAATCGGAATAATACTTGTGGTATGATCGTAAAGTCAAAACCCTTTTCGGAAAAAGGGGAAGGGGAAGGGGGCTGCTCGGAATATGTGTTAATCGGAAAAAGGGGAAGGGGGCTGCTCGGAATATGTGTTAATCGGAAAAGGGGATTGTACCTTTTCTGCAAATGAAGGGATTCGGTTATAAGCTAATGAATAAGCTATATAATGAGCTTATCACCAAACTAAGCCGAATCAATGCCTAAACCGGATCGAATAAGCACTTGTATTAACTTATTCAACCTCAAAATAAGCAACTTTTTAGATCAAACAATAAAAACATAAACTTTTTAAGGAAAACTTTTATAAGTAAATAAGCTAATCATAAAAATAAGCCAATAAGCACAAAAGTCTTAAAGCTTAATCAAATCAAAACTTATAAAATGATCAAAAGATTAACTTTTTAAGCACGAAATCAATTAGAACAACACGGATCATATGATAATCGCACCAAAATCAATCTAAAATCAAAGAAGAGTAGAATGAGATTAAGGATTAAAAGCTTAAAATAGAACTTGATTAATGAAAATAAGCAATACAAAGATGTTTAATCTTGAAAGATTAAGAAAGAAGATGAAATTTAGTGAGAGAAAGTTTTAGACTTATCTCTCTAAAAACTAGAAAGAAAATGAAAAAGTGAAAATTAACTAAAACTATCTAACTCCCCTCCTAATGACTATTAGGAGAGTATTTATAGGGAAGGTGGAAGGAGTGCATGTGTTGCATCTTCTTTCTTGCTTTCTTCACGATTTCTCGACTCGACTTTAATTCTTTGTCTTTATCGTCTCGGGATTTGAACTTGTCTTTTAATTTTCTTCCTCTATTAGACATAAATTCTTCGACTTCGTTAAACTTCCGCCTTTAGACTTTTTCTTCGATAAATCTTCAGAATAGGCCTTTGGACTTCCGTTCTTTTTGCACTCTTGATCTTTTGACTTCGTCTTTTCCCGTTTTCTTCGATAAAAGCCCGTGAAAACCCGTGTTTTCTTCCTTTTTCATATTTTGGTCCTAAAACACAATAAAAACACAAACCACGCATAATTCCGACTTTTACGACATAAATCACAAAATTTTTGGTCCGGTTATTATTGGAAATAAGTGGTAAAAGGATAAGTGTTTTCACACTTATTAAATACCCTACACTTGACCATTGCAATGCCCTCATGCAATGCATTAATTTTAAAGCACGGTTTACATTTTCCATCATAAATAACCCACCTTGGTTTTGGCAGCCATGAACGTTTATCATCCTCAAGTTTCACGTTCCCCATACCAAGCTTAAAAACGAGATCATTGTTATTATAAGTTAGCAAACTATCACGAACTCATGTGGGCCAATTACTCACTTAGACTCCCTTATTCCTAGGTGTATCTCTTATATTTTATTTTTTTCTTGAATGATCACGGGGATACATTGTTTGACTTATTTCGATAGTTATTTAGGCCGAAAATAAAGTGAACGATTTAATCAATAGTTAGCTAAAGGACCAAATCTTTTAAAACTGCTTCTCGGGACCTCATAAAGTTCATATCTTGGCATAACTCGCTTCACGATTTGAGACCTTTCTCGGACCGATATTTGGCAGCGACTTCATACTTCAAATCTTAGAGAGACGTTCTTGAAATAATGGTCTTCTCTTCATAATAGGAATTTCTTCACTTGAAGTTTTGAGAGATTCTTCATCTTTGGACCACGACTTCTTCATTTTTCTCCAATCTTTATTTTGGACTTCGATATACAACGATCCGCCTCCTTTTAGGACTTGGATCTATTTATCCTCATACCTTGTTAGGGTCTTTTTGGATAGACTTCTCCATGACTTTTGGGGAGTTTTTGCTTTTCGTCGTGTGTCTCGATCCTTCATATTGATTTTCGATAAATGATTCTTCACATCACTTTTGGATCTTTAGCAACAAAATGTAGCCCTCATGCCTTGTTAGGGCCTTTTCGGACTCGCTAATCTTCGCATCCCGCTTCAATAAGTTATGCCTTGGCTATGAACTCTAATCCGTACCGAGCAACTTTTAAACGATCTGGGGCTAGAAGCTAAGTAACCTTTTAAATCGTACAACCTTATTTATTGCAGATAAATTTATTAACAAGCGGAGGGAGAATAGGCTTATAATTAACTCACATAAATTCACGAAAGAATACCGAACTTATAATTGACTCTATCATCTCTCGTTCTCCACAGTTTAAAATCTCAAGGAATAAGACTCGTAGATGCTTAGCCTATTAAATCAAAGTTTTGGGTTTTCGAGTTGCTTATAGGATCTTGCAAATTCTTAGACTTTTTCAAGTTTAGAAATCGCATTTTAAAGTTCCCTTGATAAACGACTCTCTAGGATCAATTATAGGAACTTGCGAAAAGTTCTTGTTCTTAACCCGTGAGAGTTAAGACCATCGCGTTGTATAGCTCCCTATATAAAAGCCTAGCAAAACTTGACTTAAACACGTTAAGGATACTAGCTAGAGTAAACTTAGGCAAGTAAACTCGGGTTGAGTCAAAATGTTCACGACTAAGAAAAATCTAAAACCACTTTATTCTAGCAATGGAAAGAAAATAATCACAACAAAGGCAAATACAACTATACAACTAGGCCAAAATAGATTAGCAATTTTGAAAAATGTCGAAAAATCAAATTTTCCGGTTAAAATGAGGGCAAATTCATGGAAAAGACCACTTACTTCGATAGAAGTCCCCCCTACACTTGAGATAAACATTGTCCTCAATGTTTAAGCATGTGGGAGTAAACTCCCCTACACTTATGACATTGTGCACTTTGTTTAAATCTTGCTAAAGGAAGGACAACTAAAGTGAATTCAATGTGAACATATAAAATATGAAAAATTGAATCACAAGAGTTTAGGATAAAACCAGGAAGATGGGAACACGGTATCACGGTTCGTCAAAAGTCATCAAGATGCTCTCTGAAGCTTGAATCCCTGCACTGCACAAGAAACAAGACGACAAACACATACGGGGCTCCCCCTACACTTATTATGAAAGCAGTAAAGGATAGATCACGGGTTGCCTCCCGAGAAGCGCTTGTTTTTGTTCACCGAGTCACGAGCCTGACTCGACCCAATTTAGTTCATGGGGAACGTGGTGAGGGATGGAATCATCTCTTGAGAGATGTCCTCACCAAAGTACAGCTTCAGACGCTGGCCATTCACCTTGAAATTGGGCCCATTTGGCTGAGAAAGCTCAATGGTCCCATAAGGAAAGACTTTGGCGACGGTGAATGGACCAGACCAGCGGCTCTTCAACTTGCCAGAGAAGATCTTCAACCGAGAGTTAAAAGAGTAAGACTTGATCAACAACGTGGAACTCTCGATTCTTGATTTTTGCGTCATGAATGATCTTCGTCTTCTCCTTGTAGATCAGCGAGTTCTCACAAGCTTCATTCCTCAGTTCATTTAGCTCGTTGAGTTGAATCTTGCGATGATCACCGGCTTTGTTGATGTCGAAGTTCGCCCACTTCAAGGCCCAGTGCGCCTTATGTTCCAACTCGATGGGAAGGTGGCATGCTTTCCCGTACACAAGACGATAAGGTGTACAACCGATCGGGGTCTTGTAAGCAGTACGGAAAGCCCACAGAGCATCATCTAACTTATCGGCCCACGCGGCGCGATGCTCTACCACAGTACGCTCCAAAATTCGCTTCAATCCACGGTTGGATATCTCGGCTTGCCCATTGGTTTGGGGATGATAAGCGGTGGAAAGACGGTGATTAACACCATACTTAGCCATGACTTTTGCAAATTGATCGTTGTAAAAATGAGTCCCGCGGTCACTGATGATAGCACGAGGAACGCCAAATCGAGCGAAAAGCTGCTTTAAAAAGTTCACAACCACCCTCGCATCATTCGTAGGAAGAGCCTTAGCTTCAACCCATTTAGAAACGTAGTCGACGGCGACGAGGATGTACTTGTTCCCTTTGGATGATGGAAATGGCCCCATAAAGTCAATGCCCCATACATCAAAGATTTCACATTCCTGTATGAAATTTTGAGGCATCTCATCCTTATGTGTGATCTTGCCTTGGCGTTGGCAAGCATCACAATGCTTAACCATTTCGTGAGCGTCACGATAAATGGTGGGCCAATAGAATCCATAAGCAAACACTTTTTTAGCAGTGTAGTTGGGACCAAAGTGACCACCGGTGGGTCCTTTGTGGCAAGCGTGGAGAATGTCCAAAGCTGCCGGTCCGTCAACACATCGACGAATGATCAGATCCTCACATTGTTTGAATAGATAAGGGTCATCCCAAAAGTAAGTCTTAACATCGGTCAAGAACTTCTTCTTTTGTTGGGATGTTAACCCTTGGATGAGAATACCACCCGCTAAGTAGTTTGCAATGTCAGCAAACCACGGGGTGCCATCGAGATTGAGATTTATAGACATTAAGGTCTCAAGGGGGAAAGAGTCATTGATCTCTTTGTTCGGATGATCCCCTTGATATGGATCCTCAAGTCTGCTCAGATGATCCGCGGCCAGGTTTTCGGCTCCCTTCTTGTCACGAATTTCAATGTTGAATTCTTGAAGGAGTAAAACCCAGCGAAGAAGTCTTGGCTTAACATCATGCTTTGTCATCAAGTACTTCAACGCGGAATGGTCCGTGTATACGATGGTGGGGGATAAAACAAGATAGGGGCGAAATTTCTCAAAAGCATAGACAACAGCTAAAAGCTCTTTTTCGGTTGTCGTATAATGCAATTGAGCCCCCGTCATTGTTTTGCTAGCATTGGTTGGAAGTGTTTATTCACTCGTTAGCCCAAAACCGCACCAATAGCATAGTCGCTAGCATCGCACATCAATTCAAAAGGCAGCTCCCAATTAGGGGTAACCAAGACCGGTGCCTTAGTTATCTTATCCTTAAGAAGATTGAAGGCTTGGAGACACTCTTTAGAAAAGATAAAAGGAGTATCTTTTTCCAAGAGGTGGGTCATCGGGCGAGCGATTTTAGAGAAATCCTGAATGAATCGACGATAGAAGCCCGCATGACCCAGAAAACTTCTCACACCCTTCACGGTTGAAGGTGGAGGTAATTTGGCTATGACATCAACTTTAGCACGGTCGACTTCAAAACCGGCTTTAGAGATTTTGTGTCCTAGCACAATGCCTTCTTTTACCATAAAATGGCATTTTTCCCAATTCAGAACAAGGCGAGTGTCTTCGCACCGCTTAAGCATACGTTCCACATTGGCAAGGCAAGAAGTGAAGGAATCCCCGAAGACCGAGAAATCATCCATGAAGACTTCCATGGTTTGCTCAACCATGTCATGGAAGATAGCCAACATGCACCTTTGGAAAGTCCCGGGGGCATTGCATAAGCCAAAAGGCATTCTTTTATAAGCAAATGTGCCATAGGGACAAGTGAATGTTGTCTTCTCTTGATCTTGGGGATCGATGGGTATTTGGAAATAACCCGAGAAACCATCAACAAAGCAGTAATATTCATTACCCGCTAAACGTTCAAGCATTTGGTCCATAAAAGGTAGAGGGAAATGATCCTTTCTCGTGGCATCATTGAGTTTGCGGTAGTCTATACAAACTCTCCACCCAGTAACGAGACGGGTAGGAATCAACTCGTTGTTTGCATTGGGCACAATGGTGATACCGCCTTTCTTAGGCACACAATGGACTGGACTAACCCATGGTGAATCCGAAATAGGGTAAATCATACCCGCATCAAGATGTTTGATAACCTCTTTTTTGATGACTTCATGGATTTTAGGATTCACCCTTCGTTGGTTTTGAATTGTGGGCTTAAAGTCGTCCTCCATGAGAATTTTATGTGTGCAGAAGTGAGGATCAATTCCACGGATGTCGGAGATTTTCCAAGCGATAGCTTTTTTATGCTTCTTCAACACGGCGACAAGTCGGGCTTTTTCTTCTTCTTGCAGGTCCTTTGCGATGATGACCGGTAACTTCTCGTTGTCTTCCAGGAAAACGTACTCAAGATGAGGAGGTAGGTCCTTAAGCTCAAGAGTAGGAGGATCCTCAATAGATGGTGAAACTAACGATGGATCATCATTAGTCACCTCTTTAGGAGCAGGAGGAGAAAACGGGTCCTCATTGAGAAGTCTCTCAATAGTACTAATGTCTTCATCCCAATTGGTGGACAAATTATCATACTTAATATCGAGAGGACCCAAGCTAGCTTTGAAATCATCCAAGTCACTTTCTCCAAAAGGAGTCAATGCTGGAGCAATTGAGGCAACGGTCTCAACATTGGGTAGAGAAGAAAGAGTACTTTTGAAAGCATCATGAAAATGTTCTTCACAAGCCTCATCGAGAACATCAATAGTATTAACACTCTCATATGAATAAGGTTGCTTAGAAATCTAACCCATGTTGAAGACAATTTTATCGTCACCAACTCTCATGGTTATTTCGCCCGCGGCTACATCAATGAGAGTGCGACCGGTCCTCAGGAATGGACGTCCAACGATTAATGGAACACGGGGATCCATCTCGTAGTCAACGACGACAAAATCCGCCAGGAAGGTGAATTTGTCAACGCCAACAAAGACATCTTCAGCTATCTCCACTGGATAAGCAACCGTACGGTTGGCTAATTCCAAAGTCATTTTGGTGGGGACTAGCTCGGGGAGAGATAATTGCTTCCAAACACTTAATGGCATTAAGTTGATACTGGCACCTAGATCGGCTAGGGTGTTGGGTCAAATTATTGAGTTGATAAGTCAAAACACAACAAAATAAGAAGACAAGGGCTAAAAAGTACAAGTTGCAAAAGAACAAGCCGTTGGAGTCTTTTTATTACTTTAGCTTTCTTTGTAAGCTATGTTTTCTAGTATATAAAGAAAACATAGACGTAGGTTTTTATATCATAATATTCAATCACAATGTAAACCTAAAGTGTGTGTCGCACTAGACGTGGGATTCAATGTATACACGTCTAGTGGATGTTTGTTATTAATATAATGAACATCCCAATTGTTTTAATTCGTGTTCTTTGTGCCTAAACACCTTGTTCATGATCATTGTTCTTTTCCGCTATGTTATCATATGAATGATGATCAACCTAGATATAATGGTTCATAACCATTGAGCCCAACGATTATAGGGATCAACAATTGGTATCAGAGCTTGTTGAGAAACTTTTGATCTTTAAGTAACGCAGAACCCTAAAACACCAAACCCTAAAAACCCTAAAATTCTCAAAACCCTAAAAACATCATGTCTGGCACAAATCAACCTCCTGCTTTGCTTCAAAACAACTTCTCAAACCCTAGTATCAAAATTCCCATGTTTGATGCCAGGAACTTTGAACTCTGGAAGTCCAATTTTGAGCAATACATAGCTATTCATGACTACACTCTTTGGGAAATTATCGAATATGGGAACACATTCGATAAAGCAGCAAAGATTACTGCTGCTATTGCCACAAGGACAGCTGTTCCTAATTGTCCTGAATCTGATAAGGTGGAAAAGCCTGAAGATGGGAGAGCTGTTGCTGTTGAAGACATAGCCAAGAAGAGGGTGGACATGAAAATCTTAAACATCTTGAAGCATGCCCTAAGTCATGAGAATCAGCACAAGTACAAACGATTTGAGTCTGCAAAAGAGCTTTGGGAAGCTCTTGAAGTAGCACATGGTGGCAATGCTGACACAAAAGAAGAAAAGAAGAAGCAACTATTGCATGAGTATGCTGTCTTTAAAGCTCAACCTAATGAGAATCTCAGCAGTGTGAGAAGTAGACTTCTTGACATCACAAGTCAACTTTCCTTCATGGGAAAACAGATTGATGACCCTGAATTGAATGCTACTTTTCTCAAAAGCCTTGGTGATGTATGGAAGATTGAGACAAGATCTATTCTTGTCAATAACACCCACAAGACTTCCAGGTTTGATGACATCTTCAACAAGTTAAGGCTGTTGGAGAATGAATGGCAATTGGAGAGTGATAACAAATCTTCCAGTAGCAACATGGCTTTCTTTTCACAAAGTGAAGGCCAATTTGATTCCATGAACTTCTATGGACATTCAGCAACTGGATCTCAAGGTGTCAGCGCTGGATGTCAATCTGTCAGCGCTGGATCATATCCTGTCAACGCTTTGTACTCAAGCGCTGACACACATAATCATGGCGCTGATAGAATTAAACCTGCTGGTTTTGATCTTGATACTGTGTGTGCATTCATTGCTTCTTTGCCCAGTGATTCAAGGATTACATATGAAGATCTTGAGCAGATAAGTGATGAACAATTGTAAGAGATGGACATTAAGTGGACTATGGCTCTTGTAAGTTTAAGAGCAAACAGGTTCAATAAAAGGTTCAAGAAGAAGATGACCTTTAATGCTAAGGATGTTGCTGGATTTGACAAATCCAAGGTGGAGTGCTACAACTGTCATAGGATGGGGCACTTTATGAGGGAATGTAGATCTCCAAGGAGATCTGATGCTGGGAAGCCTTCTAGCCAAATGATTAAGAACCCAGATCCCAAGGCCATGGTTGATGTTCAACAAATTGATGGTGTTGGAGAATGGGATTGGAGCTGGATGGCTAAAAATGAGGAAGAGGACAGAGCTTTGGTTGCTGAGGTTAAAGAAGAGCATGCTGAATATGCTCTCATGGCACACTCCTCCTCCTCATCAGATAATGAGGTATATGATGATGCTTTCTGTTCTAAGGGTTGTCGTTTAAATACTGAAAAACTAAAACAAGAGATAGTTAAATTATTAGATGAGGCAAGTACTGAAAGATGCAAAGTATCTAACTATCAAGTTGCTCTTACCCAAACAGAAAAGACAGTATCTGAGTATAAGAAAATGGAGTTTGATTTAAAGGATCAAATAAATATCTTAAAACATGAGTTACATCAGAGTAAGGATGTTCAAGATATAGTAAATAGGGTTAATCTTGATTTGATAGCTCAGTTAGAGGAGGCTAACAAAAATAAAGATAATGTGAGTCTTAAAATCCAGAGATTTGATAAGGCCACACAATCCCTAGGAGAGTGTGTTAGTAAACAAAGAGACTCTAAGGATATGAGTGGGATTGGGATGAATAATTATACTGTTGTTCCACCACCAGCTGGGGATTTCTATGGTGTCCAATCAAAGGACTTATCTTGGACTGGCTTGCCAGAATGCCAAGAGGAGGAGTTTATTCCTCCACCTAGAGTGACTTCCCCAGTTGAGGAATATCAGCAAAAGCTGACTGACCTAGAAGAGTGGAAGAAAGCTAACCACACTTTGTTTGTTAAGGGAGGGTTATTGTGTGAAAGTCCAAATGAGCCCACACCAATCACAAAACCAATTGATGATCCTAAACCTATTAAGATCACACACCCTACCACTGGCAAACCTGTTGACCTTGGCCCACAAAATGTTAGAAAACCTAGTGTTAAATATGTAGAAATGTATAGAAATTCTAGGTCACCAAAAAGCCAAGTTAGTAACCATGGAACAGGCTTCTTTGCTTCTAGACCTAAGACTATGTCTAGAAAAGCTTGTTACACATGTGGGAGCTTTTCACATTTGGCCTACAAATGTGTCAACGCTTCCAATGTCAACACTGACAGGAACCATTTCAGCGCTGACAAAAGTCAACATAGGTCAAACACTGTCAGACCCAATACCTTTGTGAACAAAAGTTCACAAGTTGTTAGACCAGCCCCATTCTTTTCTAGAGGGTCTAACACACAAGGCCTAAGACCTTTTCAAAAGTCAAATACTTGGTCAAATAGGCAATGGGTTCCTGTAGCAAACCCTAGGTTCAACGCTGATAAGAGCAATCGGGGCGCTGACAGGAGTAATTTCAGCGCTGACAGACACACTGCTAAACCTAGGTATTTGCAACCACAGGGAAATAGGTCTAGAGCTTCTACTAGCTTAACATGGAGACCAAAACAAGACCAGAACCCTAATAATACTGGTATTTCTATGACATGCAACAGGTTTCATTATATTTCAAAGGCATTGTCAACACCAATTGGGGTTAACTGGGAATTTCATTCAAACAGGGATGAAAATGGGGTTGTTATGAGAATCAAGTCTGTTCTTGTTGAACAACCAAATGAATCCAAGTCTTCCACGGCTTGGGTTCCCAAAGAAAACTAATGTGTTTTCTTTATGTGCAGGGCATTCAGAAGAAGATCAATGACTATGGATACTGGGATAGTGGATGCTCAAGGCACATGACAGGAAAGGAAGACTATCTGACCAATTTCTCTCCTATTCAAGATGGTGATAAGGTATACTTTGGAGGTGGCTACGGCACAATCACAGGAAAAGGAACCCTTGTCACCAACAATCTACGGTTTGATAATGTCTTCTTGGTGAAAGATCTGGATTATAATTTGTTTAGTGTATCACAAGTGTGTGATAACAAAAATAAGGTTCTTTTCACAGATACTGAGTGCTTGGTGTTAAGCAAAGATTATAAGCTCCCTGAGGAGAAATACATAGATTTTAGAACACCAAGGCATAAAGACATATATAATGTGAATCTTAATGGAATTAAGGTAAATAATAAAATGTCATGTCTATATGCTAAAGCCTCAGTAGATGAAAGTAATCTTTGGCACAGGAGACTAGGGCACATAAACTTTAAGAATATTAATAGGCTTGTGAGGCTTGGTTTAGTTGATGGTTTGCCTGAAAAGGCTTTCCACAATGACCACTCTTGTGTTGCATGTCTTAAGGGCAAGCAGCACAAGGTCTCATTCAGGTCTAAACAGGTGCACTCTAGTTCTAAACCACTTCACTTATTGCATATGGACCTCTTTGGTCCAACTAATATAGAAAGTTTGAAGGGTAAATCATATTGTTTTGTCATTACTGATGATTACTCCAGGTTTACATGGACTTTCTTTTTAGCCAAGAAAAGTGAAACTGCCCTAAGTCTGATTAATTTCATTACCCAAATAGAAAAGAAAAATGGTAATGAGGTTAAAATTATTAGAAGTGACAATGGGGGTGAGTTTAGAAATCAGTTGTTAGATGATTTTTGTGCCAAGAAAGGGATTACTAGGCAGTTTAGCATAGCTAGAACCCCACAACAAAATGGGGTTGCTGAAAGGAAGAATAGGACCCTTATTGAAGCAGCCAGAACCATGTTGGCTGATGCCCACTTTCCTATAGCCTTTTGGGCTGAAGCTGTTAACACAGCTTGTTATGTTCAAAATAGGGCATTGGTCAACAAGATACATAATAAGACACCTTATGAATTACTTTGGGGAAGGAAGCCCAATATTGGCTTTCTTAAGCCATTTGGTTGTCATGTAGTTGTGTTAGAAACTAGTGAGGCCCTAGGTAAATTTGATTCAAAAGGTGATGAAGGCTACTTCATGGGTTATTCAGTGCAGAGTAAAGGATATAGGGTTTACATTAAAAAGGAAAAACGTATACTTGAAAAGGTACATGTTAGGTTTTTAGAAAGTAAACCTAGTGATCCTGAGAGTGGTCCAAATTGGTTGTTTGACTTAGAACCTTTGTCTAGAGCTTTAAATTATATGCCTGTTACTGATCCAGACATTGTGAAGGTAACTTCAAGTGTTTTGGAAAAGAGAATTGGTAATGTTTCAGGTATACAGGTTGCTAAGGAGGATGGACCACCAGCAGCTAAATCATCTCCCACACAAGAATATGTTACACTTCCTATATGGACAGATGAGTATTATGCTGCTGCTACTGCTGCAAGGAAAGATAATGGTGGTGTTCAGATATCACCAACTACAAACATGCATGATTCTTCAGGCGCTGACAAAGGGAAATCAAGCGTTGACACGACCAATTCAGACGCTGATGGCTCCAACGCTGACAACACCAGTTCAAACGTTGTTAGCCCAAACGCTGACAATCAAGGTTCAGACTTTGGAGACACCTTTACACAGCTTTTCTCTTCTCATTTTGAACAAGGTGGACCTTCTAATGTCCATGAAGAGATCTCTGTTGATCAAGAAGAATCTGAGGAAGATATTGGCAACATGGAGCGTGAAGTTGAGGACACCAGACTTTTTGAAGGAGGAGTTCTCACTTCCACAGCTAAGGATCACCCCACATCTCAGATCATTGGTAATGTTATGGCTCCAGTTCAGACAAGAAGATCCCATCAAGGTCTTGGTGGATTTATTGCCAATATACACAAGAAGGTTGATACCCCTCTTGTACAAGCATGTTTGTTTGCCTGTTTTCTGTCACAGGAAGAACCCAAGAAAATTTTTGATGCTCTCAAAGAACCAAGTTGGGTGGAAGCAATGCAGGATGAGCTTCACCAATTTGCTATACAGGATGTTTGGGAGCTGGTTGATTGTCCTAGATATGTGAGACCAATTGGGACAAGATGGGTTCTAAGGAATAAGAAAGATGAAAGAGGCATTGTGGTCAGAAACAAGGCACGTTTGGTAGCTCAGGGTTATACACAAGAGGAAGGAATTGATTATGAAGAAGTTTTTGCACCAGTTGCAAGAATTGAAGCTATAAGAATTTTTCTAGCTTATGCCTCTTGTATGAATTTTACTGTTTACCAGATGGATGTGAAGAGTGCTTTCCTCTATGGGACAATTGTTGAGGAAGTATATGTCATGCAACCTCCTGGTTTTGAAGATCCTGAGAATCCAGACAAGGTTTATAGAGTGAAGAAAGCAATGTATGGACTTCATCAAGCCCAAAGAGCATGGTATGGTACATTGTCCACCTACTTGGTGGAAAATGGTTTCAAAAGGGGCACCATAGATCAGACACTGTTTACAAAGAAGAAAGGAAAACATGTGTTGCTTGTGCAGGTCTATGTTGATGACATCATTTTTGCCTCTACTGATCCAAAAATGAGTGAGGAATTTTCCAAGCTCATGACAGATAAATTCAAGATGAGTGCAATGGGTGAGATGAACTTCTTTCTAGGTTTACAAGTTCAGCAGAAAGAAGATGGTATCTTCATCTCCCAAGACAAGTATGTAGCTGAAATCTTGAAGAAATATGGCTTTTCTCCACATGAGAAGGAGGCTTCCACTCCTATGGATAGACAACACCCTTGGGGAAAGATTGGAGCTGGAAAGGATATGGATGTTAGGCACTATAGATCAATGATTGGTTCATTGATGTATCTTACAGCCTCAAGACCTGACATCATGTTTGCTGTGTGTGCATGTGCACGCCATCAAGTGACTCCCAAAGAATGTCACCTTTTTGCTGTGAAGAGGATTTTTAGGTACCTAAGATGTTATCCAGATCTTGGATTATGGTACCCAAAAGATTCTCCATTGGACCTTATTGCATATTCAGACAGTGATTATGGTGGTGACAAGTTTGATAGGAAATCCACAACTGGTGGATGCCAATTTCTTGGGAGCAGATTAATATCTTGGCAATGCAAGAAACAAACAGTGGTGGCCAACTCTACAACTGAAGCAGAATATGTTGCTGCAGCTGCTTGTTGTGGACAAGTCTTATGGATTCAGAACCAGCTGTTGGATTATGGGTATAATTTTATGCATACCAAGATTTTTGTAGACAATAACAGTACTTTATGCATTATTAAAAATCCTGTACATCATTCTAAAACCAAACACATAGAAATTAGACATCATTTTATAAGAGATTGCTTTGAGAAAGGTTTAATACAACCAGATAGGGTAGATACTGAAGATAATGTAGCTGATTTATTAACTAAACCTTTTGATGCTGGAAGATTTCAATATTTGGTAACAAATATTGGAATGGTTAATCTCACTTAATATGTGTTTTTGGAATCTTTTTGTAAAAGTATGTACAGGACAATGCATTGTTATTGGTCTTTATGATGATTTAGATTTTCCACATTATTTTTCTAACACTGACAAAGGTAAATGTAACGCTGTCAAGTGTTATTTTGCCGTTGTTAGAGATATTATGGTCTAACGCTGACAAGAGTTCCTTCAACGCTGACAAGTGTTGTCGGGACGCTGTTAGCAACAAATGTTAGTTTTGTGGTTTTCATCTAAATGTGCAGGTAATGGTAGCTTTATGCCATTGGATACAGAGTTGCTTATGGATCTTTGAAGAGCTATTTGGACATGTTTTTGTTTATGGATGATGGTTGGAATATTTATATTCCTATCTTGACATAAATTTTTAATGTTCATATATATTTTGAGAACTCATGTATCATAGTTTAAGGGGAGGTTTAAGGAACCTTTAGGACTCTTGGGTATTCTTAGAATACTCTCATCACAATTCTAGATTGTGTCCACTGGTGAGTATGGGTTAGTTTTTCTAAACCATGAGGCACTGTAGCATGCATAGTATATCAACTTTGCATGCTGCCAAGACATTTTTGGCCCAGAATTGGTTGTGGTCTGTTGGGAGGCTTGGGAATCCTTTTGATATGGGTTTTACCTGGGAGTAACAAGGATTTTATGAGGTAACTTGGTTGTTAAGAATTTTGGTTAGCAAGGGACACTAGAGGACTGTTATGTCTATCTTGCTTATGCAAGTGTGCATAACTGGACAGTGCTTGCCGCCCTATGATAATTATCAGCTTTTGGTTATCTTCTCTAGGATAAGTTACTTGTTAAGGTCATTTTTCCTTTTTTAAAACAGTTTTATTTTTGGACGCTGACAAGATTTTTCCAAGCGTTGTTGTGACCAAAATGGACGCTGACATGGCTTTAGGCGAACGTTGACAAGATTATAGCCGTTGGGCGTTGATGGGTTATATTTGACCGTTGACAAACAATGGGACCTACCCAGTTGTAACTTTTTGACATATTTTCAAGCCGTAATTTTAGGAGTTGTTACTTTCATTAAATGTATGAGATAACTTATAAACTTTTTCAATATTTTCATGATTGATTTTTGAAAATCTTTGCCTATTTTTGGGCCAATCACGTGCATTCATCCACTCCTATAAATTTGGCTACTATTTTAAACAGGGTATCTATAATTCTTGTCTAACATTTTTCTCTTATCAACCTTCATCTTTTATACATCAAATTAACAGCTTTCATCAATGGCACCAAGATTTAACTCAGCAGAATTGGATTTGGGGTTCAAGTCTCAACACAACATGATTGCTTATCTTGTTGCTGATAATACTTTGTTCCCTCAATACACTCAGATGGTGGAGTATTTGAATGCATCCCCATTAAGGTATGCTCTTTCTCATGCACCACTCATATCAGTCACACATTAAACAGTTTTGGAACACTGTTAGTTCCTCAACAGTTAATGGAGTGACAACATTGAATTCTATTGTACATGGGAGACCTTGGGTGGTTACTGAGGCCTTGGTACGCCAGGCCTTGCATCTTAATGATGCTGATGGTATAACCATGCTTCCCATATCTGAAATAGAACAAGGGCTTAGGGCTTTGGGATACCCTATTCCTGATGAAGGTACTCTCAATAAGTACCATAAGCAGGAATTTCCCCCAGCCTAGAAGTACCTAATTCACATTCTCCTTCAATGTTTGAGTCCCAAATGTACTGCACACAATGAGATCAATAGATCCATTGCATCTGCTATTGTGTGTATTGCAACAGGGCAAAATTATAACTGGTCTAAAATGATTTTTGAAGGAATGTGTAAAAACAAGGGGACAAAAATGACTTTAGCTTATCCCCGTTTTCTGCAAATGGTTTTTGATGCTCAAAGATATTGTTCAAGGGATCACAATGACTTTTATAAGATCCCTGAACAAAAGAAGGCTATTTTTACCAAGATGAATTCACCACCTCATAGAGACCTACCCTTAACCCCAGCCATGCTTGCTGTTATTGCAGCAGCACAACCCCATCCAGACCCCCAACCTCATATTGACCCTCAACCACAACTTGAGCCTATCCCTGAACCTTTACCCTCACCTGACCAAATGCAAATAGACCAAAATCCCTTCGACGCTGACACATCCAATGTGGGCGTTGATATGCCTATTTTCAACGTTGACACCCAACCATCACAATCCCAAACACCCATTAACCAACCTACATCTACACCATCTTCTACACCATCTTCCACACCACCAGAATATAGGTTGATTAAACGCCAAAGGACTGCTGGAGTGTTCTCCTCTGGTGGTCCTAGCCATGAAGCAGAGAGAACCACCACCACAAGTGTGGCTGGTGACCTGGATGAGGCTGGGACTATTGGTTCTGGCTTAGAGGCTGGCCAAGACAGTCCCACCATAATTAAGTCCTCATCCATGCCCAATGAACCTAACTTGGGAGGTCAAATTCCCATTTTGGAAGAGGGCAGACTGGAACCGATGACGCTTTTAGAATTGACGGCTGTCTGCATTAGCTTGCAAAAGCAAAATGCAGACTTAGTACAAATTGTCAGTAACCAAGGCCTTGACCTCAAAGAATTGAGGGAGAGGATTGTTGTTTTGGAGAGTGCTCATTCAAGGGGAGGTATGGAGGAGTCTTCCAAAGGGGAGGAAGCAAGAAATCTGAGTGATAAGAGCAGTCAAGATGGTCAATCATTGGATATTGCTGAAGCTCTTACTACATTGAAGGAACAAAAAGGTTTTGATACGTCCTTAATCTCTCCAACAAATTTAAATTTATCATTTACAGATATGTTGAGGGAGGTTACACAAGGCGCTGAGGGAAAATATTTGGGCGTTGACAAGGCAAGTTTGGACGCTGACAGAAATATTTTGGGCGCTGATAGAGGAAATTTGGGCGTTGACAGATCTGCATATGGAGGTGATGTATTCCAGTCATCATCTATCATCAAAGATGTTCCTACTCAGGTATTATCATCTACCTTACCAACAATTGAACCAACAGATAAGGGTAAGGGTAAGTTGGTAGAAGAAGTTGTTCCAAAGCATGCAGCTCAGATTGAATTTGATAGAAGACTGGCTGAGCAAATGATGGAACAAGGTGAGAAGGAAAAGTCACCATTTGTTGTGACTTCTGAAGAAGAAAGTGATGGAGCTAGCTCAGACTCAAGTGTGATGATTGTTGAACCAGAAAGACTTGAGTATGGTGATGAGCTTGCTAAGGAAAGGCTGAGAGATTTGAAGTTGCAAATTGATTTTGATATGCCAGAGGTAGTTCAGATGTACAATTCTTGGGAAGAAAGCTCCATGGATAATCCAGACTTGACCATTTCAGATCAGATATGGGGTTTGGAAATTCTTCTTAGAGTTCAGCAGGATTGTAAGGTGATGTTGAAGTACAGGGCAAGCAACATTCTCTCTGAATTAAAAAGGGATAGAAGGAAGCTCTATTTTATGTTGCTCAAATGTCATGGAGTTGGATGGACACATCAGAAGCTGAAGGCTTTGACGTTTGATGAGTTGGAACATAGGGCTTATCCTATTTGGGTGAAAGTGCAGGAAGAGAACACTTTCAGACTTCTTTCAGATGAAAGAAAGGAGCAACTTGCAGAAGAGATGGCAATCAAGAAAGCTATGATAGTCCCTAGACCAGTGAAGAAGGGATTTGTTCTTGAGTTTCCAAAAGATATGTCTCAACTGTATCCAAGTGAAGCAATCATTAGAAAGAGCCTTAAGCTCTCCCCATTAGAAGCTTCAGATATGGTACATGTGTTACCACTAGATTCCAGGAATCCAATTATAAGTTATGAGGAAGATGAATGTGGATTCTGGAAAATTGGAAGATTTGGCAAGGAGGTACACACTTTTACCACTCTCATATCTTTATTTGCAAGTTGTGACAGAGAAGACTTGGTAGACCTTTGGAGGTTACTAGAGACCAAGTATGAGGCTGAAGCACCAACTTCAGCCAATGGAATAAAACTTTGGACCACATTCAAAAGAATGTGTGGGACAAAAGAAGAAGATCCTGAAATATGGAAGGATCTTGAAGATGACCTCAGTGGTCTTCAATGGAGGTTATATTCAGCTGCTGGTGTATACCATTTGAGTTCTACAAAGTTTGCTGAGTATTTACTTGTAGATGCTCAGTATTTCATATCCAAGGCTGTTTTGGAGAAGATGAAGGACACCCAGTTGGAGATAGACTATACAAGTGACGTGGCAAAGAATTTGATCAGATTTATTTATTACCAATATGATAAGGTTTGTCAGACTCCTCCAAGTTCTTAGTGTTTATTCAGAAACTTGATCATAAGAGTGGATATCAAGTTTAGGGGAGGATTGTTGGGAATAAATTTAGGCCAGAACACTTGAACGCTGACAAGAACAACTTAAGCGTTGACAAGAGCAAAGTGAGCGCTGACAGCATAAGCGTTGACAAGTTAAAGTCAAGCGTTGACAGAATGAAGATAAGCACTGATGGAAGATGTGAGCTACACGTTTATTATATTCTAGATTACTTCTAGTAAGGATAGAAACGACAATGTATTTTCTATGTTTATCTTTACCTAGAATAATTGATTCGTAGCTTATTGTACAAGACTTCTTGTTCTATAAAAGAAGATCTTTTAGGTTAATGTTTAATATCAGTTTTCATAGTATTCGCAAGTTAAACCTTTCATTGTAATCAACAAGATTATTCTAATACAAGTGAAAGTTTGTTTAACATCATTGTGTTTTAGATCAAGTGTTAATTCCGCATAACACTTTGTTACTTTATTCATAAGCAAAGGTTTCTCTACGTGTTATACTTGATCTAATCTCGTATACACAAAGCTAATCGATCTAAGTTTGGGATCAACAATTGGTATCAGAGCCTAAGGCTCATGATATCTAGGTCCGACGAGGTGTTCGTGTATGGTGAAGAAAAGAAAAATTCGTATGAATTTTTCTGGACGTTTTTGTGTGCGCAGCAGTATTCAGAAGGTCATAACTTTTGATCTAACCGTTGGATCGTCACGAAATTTTAGATGTGTGTTCTACATACATAGATCTAAACATCCACCGGAGGGATTGTCGAGTTTTATCCCCAGGCAAAAGTTATTAAGCGTTGAAGTTGGCTGAAGGAAGATTTTCAGTTTTCTGCTTTCACATGAAATCATGAACTAGGGTTTCTTCAAACCCTAGATCTACATAAAAAGCAGAATTTTGGAGATTGGTGGCTGTTAATTCAGGATCTATGGTTAATCTACAAACCCTAAATTAGGGTTTCGATGTTTAACTTTCAAAACCCTAGATCCGTCTTGGTTAAAAAAAAACATAGCAGCTGTTTTTTTTAATGGTCATCTGATTTATGGTTGTTTGCTGTGAGAAAAAGATGATCGGCCAAAGAAGAAGTAAATATTACTCTTCTGTTCACACGAAGCAAGGGTTCTTATTGGTCTATACATTTGCATTTACACGACGAATAGACAAAACCCTAATTCGTTATTCTCTACATGCCGATGCATTGTATAAGCGTGAGCCTTCAATTCCTATTGGTTTAAGGATGGTGTGTTCACACGAGGGCTTGATGCTGATTGGATGACCTAGTTGCATTCACACGGCCAAATAGCAAACCCTAATTCGTTATATGGTGAATCCTCTACATGCGAGTTCACAGTACTACCGTAAGCCTCTTGTTCCTATTGGTTGAAAAGGTTTGTGTTCACACGGTATGAAAGCAATGATTGGACGTAGGTTTGTTCAATTGTATATGTGTTCACACGAGTAAATTTTCAAACGCTGATAGGACTTAATGTAGCCGTTGACAAGATTTTTGGTCGACGCTGATGAGGTTTCGTATAGACACTGACAGGTTTAAACGTAACGCTGACAGGAAGGGTTTCGACGCTGACAGAATAAGTCAACACTGATGGAGTTGACAGTGTCGTCCGATATATGTGCTTCAACGCTGATACGTATTGTCAGATATTGGACAATACATCTGACCAAGATATTGGACAGAAGAGATATTGGACAACACATGGATAGCTGCTGTTTGAGAAAACTGGTACGTTTTAAGCACACAAAAAGAAGGTAAATACACACAAAAGGTACATGGAATCTCCGTTATAATTTAGAATATCAAGTTGATATTTATGGCTCGGATATTTTTAAATGGATTAATGATTTTAAAGCGAGTTAGCAATTATTTGTGGGATTTGATGGATATTTTAAACTATGTAAGAGTTATCCTTAGCTGGCTTTTACATATGGTATGAAGATGTGATTCCATTAAAATCGTCATGAAGAAGTGTTAGCTTAAGGGGAAGAATTCTTATGGGAAGTTTGATGATTGAAGAAGATTTTCGTAAGTTTGTGTTCTATCATATCTTAAAGTCGTGGACCTCAGCCACTGACTTTAAAGGTAACTTGTTCGTGCTTACATGGATGGTGATGAAGACTTGTCATAAACACTTGAAGGAGTTACATTATCGTGCTCAGTGTCTCACAAAGGATGAGAATACTGACAAGGGATCGAGGTCTACTTATATTTTTCAATCTGGTATAAGTTCTTCATCACATGGATAAACAAGACATGGAACATAGGTTTGTGGTATTCTACTTCTGCATCAAGACTACTTTATTTATTTTTCTTCAGGATCATTACATAGAGCTACTTTTGGAGAATCTTCAAGATTGCATACTTTCACATATTCCCTATTGATGTGTCAAAAAGGGGAAGAATATGTGCTATACTTAAGGGGAAGCTTCTTGGAGATCATGTACTACATACAAAGGATTCATGCTTAAGAGGAGTGTTTTGACATCATCAACTAGGGGAAGATTGTTGGGTCAAATTATTGAGTTGATAAGTCAAAACACAACAAAATAAGAAGACAAGGGCTAAAAAGTACAAGTTGCAAAAGAACAAGCCGTTGGAGTCTTTTTATTACTTTAGCTTTCTTTGTAAGCTATGTTTTCTAGTATATAAAGAAAACATAGACGTAGGTTTTTATATCATAATATTCAATCACAATGTAAACCTAAAGTGTGTGTCGCACTAGACGTGGGATTCAATGTATACACGTCTAGTGGATGTTTGTTATTAATATAATGAACATCCCAATTGTTTTAATTCGTGTTCTTTGTGCCTAAACACCTTGTTCATGATCATTGTTCTTTTCCGCTATGTTATCATATGAATGATGATCAACCTAGATATAATGGTTCATAACCATTGAGCCCAACCATTATAGGGATCAACATAGGGCCATGCAATTCTCTACTCCCGGGATGTTGCAAGGAATCAAGAAGCGACCCGGATCACCAAGTTTGGTGGGCAATTTCCTTAAGAGAACTGCGGAGCAGTTCTCATTAAGTTGGGTCTGAGCAATGTCAAGAAGCTTTTCCTTATCACTCAGAAGATCTTTAAACATCTTAGCGTATTTGGGCATGTGAGCGAGAGCCTCGGCAAAGGAGATGTTAAAATTCAATTGATTAAACATTTTTAGAAAGTTTGAAACCTGAATATCATCCTTGCTCTTTTGCTTCTCTTTCCTCAACCTTGAAGGATAAGGTATATTGGATGAAGAAGAAGGCTTTAAGGGAATAGGATCACTCACAACCACGGGTGGTGGGGAAATGGGGGTAGAAGGTGAAGGAGGTGAAGAAAGTTGCTCTTTTTCCTTGTTCACAATCACGAGTGGAGGTGTAGGAAGCTCGGGTTCCATATAACCTTTTCCACTACGAGTGGTGATTGCTTTCATCTCCCCTCTTGGATTCGCAACGGTATTACTCGGAAGAGTACCCGAAGAAGAGGGTTGATTACCTTGGATGAGCGAACCAATCATATCACGAAGGTGAACCACTTGATTATTGAAAGAGTTTTGCATGTTTGCATTGATTTCATTGCTGTGTTTGGCCATGTCATTCCTTAGCTCGGCTCGAATATCGCTCCCTTGTTTCACCATGTCATTCTTCAAGTTGACAAATTAACTCTGAAGATTCGTCACCATCTCACGATTAGTCTTCATGAACGTCTCGACGTCTTGGTTTACTGCCATCGATTGATTTAGAGGTGGAGCTTGGTAAGCTTGAGAATTTCCTTGAGTTGGGTATGGGTTTCTTTGGGATTGATATTGATTTTGAGCACGAGGTTGGGATTGGTTGTTTCGGTTATAGCTTTGTTGTTGGTTTTGGTTTGCAGGAGGGAAACCGGGAGGAGCAAGATAATTGTTGGAACGATAACTTAGCAAGCCACGGTCTCCTTGAGGGCGGGCTTGATAGCCTCCCATGGGATAAGTGCCGTAAGATGCGTTAACGTTTTCAGAATAATTGCCTTGAGTAGAAGGACAATCATTGTAAGAATGAGGACCACCACATGTGTCACAAGAAATAGCAACGGCTTTAGCTTGTTGAAATTGGTTTGTGGCTATGGACATGAAATCCTTGTGCATACTCGCGATTTGTCGGGTAAGTTCGGATATCTCAGGATTGGAAGTAGTAGAAGAAACATTGACTCTCGAGTTAGATCTTGAGGATGCGGATGAATCCCAATTCTTGTGGTGAGTAGTCATGTTTTCGATCAACTCTCGACACTCCTCCGGACTCCTTTTCATAAAGGTACCACCGGAGGCGGCATTGATCGTGTCACGATCACGAAAAGTGAGACCATTGTAGAAGGTGTCAATGAGAGTGACGGGGAGCATATTGTGATTTGGACAGCGGTCGATCAAATCATTGTATCGTTCCCAAGCATCAAAAAACGATTCATCATTTTCTTGCTGTTGGGAATAAATTTAGGCCAGAACACTTGAACGCTGACAGGAACAACTCAAGCGTTGACAAGAGCAAAGTGAGCGCTGACAGCATAAGCGTTGACAAGATAAAGTCAAGCGTTGATAGATTGAAGACAAGCACTGATGGAAGTTGTGAGTTACACGTATATTATATTCTAGATTACTTCTAGTAAGGATAGAAACGACAATGTATTTTCTATGTTTATCTTTACCTAGAATAGTTGATTCGTAGCTTATTGTACAAGACTTCTTGTTCTATAAAAGAAGATCTTTTAGGTTAATGTTTAATATCAGTTTTCATAGTATTCGCAAGTTAAACCTTTCATTGTAATCAACAAGATTATTCTAATACAAGTGAAAGTTTGTTTAACATCATTGTGTTTTAGATCAAGTGTTAATTCCGCATAACACTTTGTAACTTTATTCATAAGCAAAGGTTTCTCTACGTGTAGTACTTGATCTAATCTCGTATACACAAAGCTAATCGATCTAAGTTTGGGATCAACAAGTGGTATCAGAGCTTGTTGAGAAACTTTTGATCTTTAAGTAACGCAGAACCCTAAAACACCAAACCCTAAAAAAACCTAAATTCTCAAAACCCTAAAAACACCATGCCTGGCACAAATCAACCTCCTGCTTTGCTGCAAAACAACTTCTCAAACCCTAGTATCAAAATTCCCATGTTTGATGCCAGGAACTTTGAGCTTTGGAAATCCAATTTTGAGCAATACATAGCTATTCATGACTACACTCTTTGGGAAATTATCGAATATGGGAACACATTCGATAAAGCAGCAAAGATTACTGCTGCTATTGCTACAAGGACAGCTGTTCCTAATTGTCCTGAATCTGATAAGGTGGAAAAACCTGAAGATGGGAGAGCTGTTGCTGTTGAAGATATAGCCAAGAAGAGGGTGGACATGAAAATCCTGAACATCTTGAAACATGCCCTAGGTCATGAGAATCAGCACAAGTACAAACGATTTGAGTCTGCAAAAGAGCTTTGGGAAGCTCTTGAAGTAGCACATGGTGGAAATGCTGACACAAAAGAAGAAAAGAAGAAGCAACTCTTGCATGAGTATGCTGTCTTTAAAGCTCAACCTAATGAGAATCTCAGCAGTGTGAGAAGTAGACTTCTTGATATCACAAGTCAACTTTCCTTCATGGGAAAACAGATTGATGATCCTGAATTGAATGCTACTTTTCTCAAAAGCCTTGGTGATGTATGGAAGATTGAGACAAGATCTATTCTTGTCAATAACACCCACAAGACTTCCAGTTTTGATGACATCTTCAACAAGTTAAGACTATTGGAGAATGAATGGCAATTGGAAAGTGATAACAAATCTTCCAGCAGCAACATGGCCTTCTTTTCACAAAGTGAAGGCCAATTTGATTCCATGAACTTCTATGGACATTCAGCATCTGGATCTCAAGGTGTCAGTGCTGGATGTCAATCTGTCAGCGCTGGATCATATCCTGTCAACGCTTTGTACTCAAGCGCTGACACACACAATCATGGCGCTGATAGAATTAAACCTGCTGGTTTTGATCTTGATACTGTGTGTGCCTTCATTGCTTCTTTGCCTAGTGATTCAAGGATCACTTATGAAGATCTTGAGCAGATAAGTGATGAACAATTGGAAGAGATGGATATAAAGTGGACTATGGCTCTTGTAAGTTTAAGAGCAAACAGGTTCAATAAAAGGTTCAAGAAGAAGATGACCTTTAATGCTAAGGATGTTGCTGGATTTGACAAGTCCAAGGTGGAGTGCTACAACTGTCATAGGATGGGGCACTTTATGAGGGAATGTAGATCTCCAAGGAGATCTGATGCTGGGAAGCCTTCAAGCCAAATGATTAAGAGCCCAGACCCCAAGGCCATGGTTGCTGTTCAACAAATTGATGGTGTTGGAGAATGGGATTGGAGCTGGATGGCTAAGAATGAGGAAGAGGACAGAGCTTTGGTGGCTGAAGTTAAAGAAGAGCATGCTGAATATGCTCTCATGGCACACTCCTCCTCTTCATCAGATAATGAGGTATATGATGATGCTTTCTGTTCTAAGGGTTGTCGTTTAAATACTGAAAAATCAAAACAAGAGATAGTTAAGTTATTAGATGAAGCAAGTACTCTTAGGTGCAAAGTATCTAACTATCAAGTTGCTCTTACCCAAACAGAAAAGACAGTATCTGAGTATAAGAAAATGGAGTTTGATTTAAAGGATCAAATAAATATCTTAAAACATGAGTTACATCAGAGTAAGGATGTTCAAGATATAGTAAATAGGGTTAATCTTGATTTGATAGCTCAGTTAGAGGAGGCTAACAAAAACAAAGATAATGTGAGTCTTAAAATCCAGAGATTTGATAAGGCCACACAAACCCTAGGAGAGTGTGTTAGTAAACAAAGAGACTCTAAGGATATGAGTGGGATTGGGATGAATAACTATACTGTTGTTCCACCACCAGCTGGGGATTTCTATGGTGTCCAATCAAAGGACTTATCTTGGACTGGCTTGCCAGAATGCCAAGAGGAGGAGTTTATTCCTCCACCTAGAGTGACTTCCCCAGTTGAGGAATATCAGCAAAAGCTGACTGACCTAGAAGAGTGGAAGAAAGCTAACCACACTTTGTTTGTTAAGGGAGGGTTATTGTGTGAAAGTCCAAATGAGCCCACACCAATCACAAAACCAATTGATGATCCTAAACCTATTAAGATCACACACCCTACCACTGGCAAACCTGTTGACCTTGGCTCACAAAATGTTAGAAAACCTAGTGTTAAATATGCAGAGATGTATAGAAATTCTAGGTCACCAAAAAGCCAAGTTAGTAACCATGGAACAGGCTTCTTTGCTTCTAGACCTAAGACTATGTCTAGAAAAGCTTGTTACACATGTGGGAGCTTCTCACATTTGGCCTACAAATGTGTCAACGCTTCCAATGTCAACGCTGACAGGAACCATGTCAGCGCTGACAAAAGTCAACATAGGTCAAACACTGTCAGACCCAATACCTTTGTGAACAAAAGTTCACAAGTTGTTAGACCAGCCCCATTCTTTTCTAGAGGGTCTAACACACAAGGCCTAAGACCTTTTCAAAAGTCAAATACTTGGTCAAATAGGCAATGGATTCCTGTAGCAAACCCTAGGTTCAACGCTGATAAGAGCAATCGGGGCGCTGACAAGAGAAATTTCAGCGCTGACAAACCTAGGTATTTGCAGCCACAGGAAAATAGGTCTAAAGCTTCTACTAGCTTAACATGGAGACCAAAACAAGACCAGAACCCTAATAATACTGGTATTTCTATGACATGCAACAGGTTTCATTATATTTCAAAGGCATTGTCAACACCAATTGGGGTTAACTGGGAATTTTATTCAAACAGGGATGAAAATGGGGTTGTTATGAGAACCAAGTCTGTTCTTGTTGAACAACCAAATGAATCCAAGTCTTCCAAGGCTTGGGTTCCCAAAGAAAACTAATGTGTTTTCTTTATGTGCAGGGCATTCAGAAGAAGATCAATGACTATGGATACTGGGATAGTGGATGCTCAAGGCACATGACTGGAAAGGAAGACTATCTGACCAATTTCTCTCCTATTCAAGATGGTGATAAGGTATACTTTGGGGGTGGCTATGGCACAATCACAGGAAAAGGAACCCTTGTCACCAACAATCTAAGGTTTGATAATGTCTTCTTGGTGAAAGACCTGGATTATAACTTGTTTAGTGTATCACAAGTGTGTGATAACAAAAATAAGGTTCTTTTCACAGATACTGAGTGCTTGGTGTTAAGCAAAGATTATAAGCTCCCTGATGAGAAATACATAGATTTTAGAACACCAAGGCATAAAGACATATATAATGTGAATCTTAATGGAATTAAGGTAAATAATAAAATGTCATGTCTGTATGCTAAGGCCTCAGTAGATGAAAGTAATCTTTGGCACAGGAGACTAGGGCACATAAACTTTAAGAATATTAATAGGCTTGTGAGGCTTGGTTTAGTTGATGGTTTGCCTGAAAAGGCTTTCCACAATGACCACTCTTGTGTTGCATGCCTTAAGGGCAAGCAGCACAAGGTCTCATTCAGGTCTAAACAGGTGCACTCTAGTTCTAAACCCCTTCACTTATTGCATATGGACCTCTTTGGTCCAACTAATATAGAAAGTTTGAAGGGTAAATCATATTGTTTTGTCATTACTGATGATTACTCCAGGTTCACATGGACTTTCTTTTTAGCCAAGAAAAGTGAAACTGCCCTAAGTCTGATTAATTTTATTACCCAGATTGAAAAGAAAAATGGTAATGAGGTCAAAATTATTAGAAGTGACAATGGGGGTGAGTTTAGAAATCAGTTATTAGATGATTTTTGTGCCAAGAAAGGGATTACTAGGCAGTTCAGCATAGCTAGAACTCCTCAGCAAAATGGAGTTGCTGAGAGGAAGAATAGGACCCTTATTGAAGCAGCCAGAACCATGTTGGCTGATGCCCACTTTCCTATAGCTTTTTGGGCTGAAGCTGTTAACACAGCTTGTTATGTTCAAAATAGGGCATTGGTCAACAAGATACATAATAAGACACCTTATGAATTACTTTGGGGAAGGAAGCCAAATATTGGTTTTCTGAAGCCTTTTGGTTGTCATGTAGTTGTGTTAGAAACTAGTGAGGCCCTAGGTAAATTTGATTCAAAAGGTGATGAAGGCTACTTCATGGGTTACTCAGTGCAGAGTAAAGGATATAGGGTTTACATTAAAAAGGAAAAACGTATACTTGAAAAGGTACATGTTAGGTTTTTAGAAAGTAAACCTAGTGATCCTGAGAGTGGTCCAAATTGGTTGTTTGACTTAGAACCTTTGTCTAGAGCTTTAAATTATATGCCTGTTACTGATCCAGACATTGTGAAGGTAACTTCAAGTGTTTTGGAAAAGAGAATTGGTAATGTTTCAGGTATACAGGTTGCTAAGGAGGATGGACCACCAGCAGTTATATCATCTCCCACACAAGAATTTGTTACACTTCCTATATGGACAGATGAGTATTATGCTGCTGCTACTGCTGCAAGGAAAGATAATGGTGGTGTTCAGATACCACCAAATACAAACACGCATGATTCTTCAAGCGCTGACAAAGGGAAATCAAGCGCTGACACGACCAATTCAGACGCTGATGGCTCCAACGCTGACAACACCAGTTCAGGCGTTGTTAGCCCAAACACTGACAAACAAGGATCAGACTTTGGAGACACCTTTACACAGCTTTTCTCTTCTCATTTTGAACAGGGTGGACCTTCCAATATCCATGAAGAGATTCCTGTTGATGAAGAAGAATCTGAAGAAGATATTGGCAACATGGAGCGTGAAATTGAGGACACCAGAGTTATTGAAGGAGGAGTTCTCACTTCCACAGCTAAAGATCACCCCACATCTCAAATCATTGGTGATGTTATGGCTCCAGTTCAGACAAGAAGATCCCATCAAGGTCTTGGTGGATTTATTGCCAATATACACAAGAAGGTTGATACCCCTCTTGTACAAGCATGTTTGTTTGCCTGTTTTCTGTCACAGGAAGAACCCAAGAAGATTTTTGATGCTCTCAAAGAACCAAGTTGGGTGGAAGCAATGCAGGATGAGCTTCACCAATTTGCTATACAGGATGTTTGGGAGCTGGTTGATTGTCCTAGGTATGTGAGACCAATTGGGACAAGATGGGTTCTAAGGAACAAGAAAGATGAAAGAGGCATTGTGGTCAGAAACAAGGCACGTTTGGTAGCTCAGGGTTATACACAAGAGGAAGGTATAGATTATGAAGAAGTCTTTGCTCCAGTTGCAAGAATTGAAGCTATCAGAATTTTCTTAGCTTATGCTTCTTGCATGAATTTTACTGTTTATCAAATGGATGTGAAGAGTGCTTTCCTCTATGGCACAATTGTTGAGGAGGTTTATGTAATGCAGCCTCCTGGTTTTGAAGATCCTGAGAATCCAGACAAGGTTTATAGAGTAAAGAAGGCAATGTATGGCCTTCATCAAGCCCCAAGAGCATGGTATGGTACATTGTCCACCTATTTGGTGGAAAATGGTTTTAAGAGGGGCACCATAGACCAGACACTGTTTACAAAGAAGAAAGGAAAACATGTGTTACTTGTCCAGGTCTATGTAGATGACATCATTTTTGGCTCCACTGATCCAAAAATGAGTGAGAAATTTTCCAAGCTCATGACAGATAAATTCAAGATGAGTGCAATGGGTGAGATGAACTTCTTTCTAGGTTTACAAGTTCAGCAGAAAGAAGATGGTATCTTCATCTCCCAGGACAAGTATGTAGCTGAAATCTTGAAGAAATATGGTTTTTCTCCACATGAGAAGGAGGCTTCCACTCCTATGGATAGGCAATACCCTTGGGGAAAAATTGGAGCTGGAAAGGATGTGGATGTTAGGCACTATAGATCAATGATTGGTTCATTGATGTATCTTACAGCCTCAAGACCTGACATCATGTTTGCTGTGTGTGCATGTGCACGCCATCAAGTGACTCCCAAAGAATGTCACCTTTTTGCTGTGAAGAGGATTTTTAGGTACCTAAGATGCTACCCAGATCTTGGATTGTGGTACCCAAAAGATTCTCCCTTGGATCTTATTGCATATTCAGACAGTGACTATGGTGGTGACAAGTTTGATAGGAAATCCACAACTGGTGGATGCCAATTTCTTGGGAGCAGATTAATATCTTGGCAATGCAAGAAACAAAAAGTGGTGGCAAACTCTACAACTGAAGCAGAATATGTTGCAGCAGCTGCTTGTTGTGGACAAGTATTATGGATTCAGAACCAGCTGTTGGATTATGGGTATAATTTTATGCATACCAAGATTTTTGTAGACAATAACAGTACTTTATGCATTATTAAAAATCCTGTACATCATTCTAAAACCAAACACATAGAAATTAGACATCATTTTATAAGAGATTGCTTTGAGAAAGGTTTAATTCAACCAGATAGGGTAGATACTGAAGATAATGTAGCTGATTTATTAACTAAACCTTTTGATGCTGGAAGATTTCAATATTTGGTAACAAATATTGGAATGGTTAATCTCACTTAATATGTGTTTTGGAAAATTTTTGTAAAAGTATGTACAGGATAATGCATTGTTATTGGTCTTTGTGATGATTTAGATTTTCCACATTCTTTTTCTAACACTGACAAAGGTAAATACAACGCTGTCAAGTGTTATTTTGCCGTTGTTGGAGATATTATGGTCTAACGCTGACAAGAGTTCCTTCAACGCTGATAAGTGTTGTCGGGACGCTGTTAGCAACAAGTGTTAGTTTTGTGGTTTTCATCTAAATGTGCAGGTAATGGTAGCTTTATGCCATTGGATACAGAGTTGCTTATGGAACTTTGAAGAGCTATTTGGACATGTTTTGTTTATGGATGATGGTTGGAATATTTATATTCCTATCTTGACATAAATTTTTAATGTTCATATATATATTTTGAGAACTCATGTATCATAGTTTGAGGGGAGGTTTAAGGAACCTTTAGGACTTTTGGGTATTCTTAGAATACTCTCATCACAATTCTAGATTGTGTCCACTGGTGAGTATGGGTTAGTTTTACTAAACCATGAGGCACTGTAGCATGCATAGTATATCAACTTTGCATGCTGCCAAGACATTTTTGACTTAGAATTGGTTATGGTCTGTTGGGAGGCTTGGGAATCCTTTTGATATGGGTTTTACCTGGGAGTAACAAGGATTTTATAAGGTAACTTGGTTGTTAAGAATTTTGGTTAGCAAGGGACACTAGAGGACTGTTATGTCTATCTTGCTTATGCAAGTGTGCATAACTGGACAGTGCTTGCCGCCCTATGATAATTATCAGCTTTTGGTTATCTTCTCTAGGATAAGTTACTTGTTAGGGTCATTTTTCACTTTTTACAACAATTTTATTTTTGGACGCTGACAAGATTTTTCCAAGCGTTGTTGTGACCAAAATGGACGCTGACATGGCTTTAGGCGAACGTTGACAAGATTATAGCCGTTGGGCGTTGATGGGTTATATTTGACCGTTGACAAACAATGGGACCTACCCAGTTGTAACTTTTTGACATATTTTCAAGCCGTAATTTTAGGAGTTGTTACTTTCATTTAATGCATGAGATAACTTATAAACTTTTTCAATATTTTCATGATTGATTTTTGAAAATCTTTGCCTATTTTTGGGCCAATCACGTGCATTCATCCACTCCTATAAATTTGGCTCCTATTTTAAACAGGGTATCTATAATTCTTGTCTAACTCTTTTCTCTTATCAACCTTCATCTTTTATACATCAAATTAACAGCTTTCATCAATGGCACCAAGATTTAACTCAGCAGAATTGGATTTGGGGTTCAAGTCTCAACACAACATGATTGCTTATCTTGTTGCTGATAATACTTTGTTCCCTCCATACACTCAGATGGTGGAGTATTTGAATGCATCCCCTTTAAGGTATGCTCTTTCTCATGCCCCACTCATTCCAGTCACACACATTAAACAGTTTTGGAACACTGTCAGTTCCTCAACAGTTAATGGAGTGACAACATTGAATTCTATTGTACATGGGAGACCTTGGGTGGTTACTGAGGCCTTGGTACGCCAGGCCTTGCATCTTAATGATGCTGATGGTATAACCATGCTTCCCATATCTGAAATAGAACAAGGGCTAAGGGCTTTGGGATACCCTATTCCTGATGAAGGTACTCTTAATAAGTACCATAAGCAGGAATTTCCCCCAGCCTAGAAGTACCTAATTCACATTCTCCTTCAGTGTTTGAGTCCCAAATGTACTGCACATAATGAGATCAATAGATCTATTGCATCTGCTATTGTGTGTATTGCAACAGGGCAAAATTATAATTGGTCTAAAATGATTTTTGAAGGAATGTGTAAAAACAAGGGGACAAAAATGACTTTAGCTTATCCCCGTTTTCTGCAAATGGTTTTTGATGCTCAAAGATATTGTTCAAGGGATCACAATGACTTTTATAAGATCCCTGAACAAAAGAAGGCTATTTTCACCAAGATGAATTCACCACCTCTTAGAGACCTACCATTAACCCCAGCCATGCTTGCTGTTATTGCAGCAGCACAACCCCAACCAGACCCCCAACCTCATATTGACCCTCAACCACAACTTGAGCCTATCCCTGAACCTTTACCCTCACCTGACCAAATGCAAATAGACCAAAATCCCTTTGACGCTGACACATCTAATGTGGGCGTTGATATGCCTATTTCCAACGTTGACACCCAACCATCACAATCCCAAACACCCCTTAACCAACCTACATCTACACCATCTTCTACACCATCTTCCACACCACCAGAATATAGGTTGATTAAACGCCAAAGGACTGCTGGAGTGTTCTCCTCTGGTGGTCCTAGCCATGAAGCAGAGAGAACCACCACCACAAGTGTGGTTGGTGACCTGGATGAGGCTGGGACTATTGGTTCTGGCTTAGCAGCTGGCCAAGACAGTCCCACCATCATTAAGTCCTCATCCATGCCCAATGAACCTAACTTGGGAGGTCAAATTCCCATTTTGGAAGAGGGCAGACTGGAACCAATGACGCTTTTAGAATTGACGGCTGTCTGCATTAGCTTGCAAAAGCAAAATGCAGACTTAGTACAAATTGTCAGTAACCAAGGCCTTGAACTCAAAGAATTGAGGGAGAGGATTGTTGTTTTGGAGAGTGCTCATTCAAGGGGAGGTATGGAGGAGTCTTCCAAAGGGGAGGAAGCAAGAAATCTGAGTGATAAGAGCAGTCAAGATGGTCAATCATTGGATATTGCTGAAGCTCTTACTAGTTTGAAGGAACAAAAAGGTTTTGATACGTCCTTAGTCTCTCCAACAAATTTAAATTTATCATTTACAGATATGCTGAGAGAGGTTACACAAGGCGCTGAGGGAAAATATTTAAGCGTTGATAAGGCAAGATTGGACGCTGACAGAAGTATTTTGGGCGCTGATAAAGGAAATTTGGGCGTTGACAGATCTGCTGAAGGAGGTGATGTATTCCAGTCATCATCTATCATCAAAGATGTTCCTACTCAGGTATTATCATCTACCTTACCAACAATTGAACCAACAGATAAGGGTAAGGGTAAGTTGGTAGAAGAAGTTGTTCCAAAGCATGCAGCTCAGATTGAATTTGATAGAAGATTGGCTGAGCAAATAATGGAACAAGGTGAGAAGGAAAAGTCACCATTTGTTGTGATTTCTGAGGAAGAAAGTGATGGAGGCAGCTCAGATTCAAGTGTGATGCTTGTTGAACCAGAAAGACTTGAGTATGGTGATGAGCTTGCTAGGGAAAGGCTGAGAGATTTGAAGTTGCAAATTGATTTTGATATGCCAGAGGTAGTTCAGATGTACAATTCTTGGGAAGAAAGCTGCATGGATAATCCAGACTTGACCATTTCTGATCAGATATGGGGTTTGGAAATTCTTCTTAGAGTTCAGCAGGATTGTAAGGTGATGTTGAAGTACAGGGCAAGCAACATTCTCTCTGAATTGAAAAGGGATAGAAGGAAGCTCTATTTTATGTTGCTCAAATGTCATGGAGTTGGATGGACACATCAGAAGCTGAAGGCTTTGACATTTGATGAGTTGGAACATAGGGCTTATCCTATTTGGGTGAAAGTGCAGGAAGAGAACACTTTCAGACTTCTTTCAGATGAAAGAAAGGAGCAACTTGCAGAAGAGATGGCAATCAAGAAAGCTATGATAGTCCCTAGACCAGTGAAGAAGGGATTTGTTCTTGAGTTTCCAAAAGATATGTCTCAACTGTATCCAAGTGAAGCAATCATTAGAAAGAGCCTCAAGCTCTCCCCATTAGAAGCTTCAGATATGGTTCATGTGTTACCACTAGATTCCAGGAATCCAATTGTAAGTTATGAGGAAGATGAATGTGGATTCTGGAAAATTGGAAGATTTGGAAAGGAGGTACATACTTTTACCACTCTCATATCTTTATTTGCAAGTTGTGACAGAGAAGACTTGGTAGACCTTTGGAGGTTGTTGGAGACCAAGTATGAGGCTGAAGCACCAACTTCAGCCAATGGAATAAAACTTTGGACCACATTCAAAAGAATGTGTGGGACAAATGAAGAAGATCCTGAAATATGGAAGGATCTTGAAGATGATCTCAGTGGTCTTCAATGGAGGTTATATTCAGCTGCAGGTGTATATCATTTGAGTTCTACAAAGTTTGCTGAGTATTTACTTGTAGATGCTCAGTATTTCATATCCAAGGCTGTTTTGGAGAAGATGAAGGACACCCAGTTGGAGATAGACTATACAAGTGACGTGGCAAAGAATTTGATCAGATTTATTTATTACCAATATGATAAGGTTTGTCAGACTCCTCCAAGTTCTTAATGTTTATTCAGAAACTTGATCATAAGAGTGGATATCAAGTTTAGGGGAGGATTGTTGGGAATAAATTTAGGCCAGAACACTTGAACGCTGACAGGAACAACTCAAGCGTTGACAAGAGCAAAGTGAGCGCTGACAGCATAAGCGTTGACAAGATAAAGTCAAGCGTTGATAGATTGAAGACAAGCACTGATGGAAGTTGTGAGTTACACGTATATTATATTCTAGATTACTTCTAGTAAGGATAGAAACGACAATGTATTTTCTATGTTTATCTTTACCTAGAATAGTTGATTCGTAGCTTATTGTACAAGACTTCTTGTTCTATAAAAGAAGATCTTTTAGGTTAATGTTTAATATCAGTTTTCATAGTATTCGCAAGTTAAACCTTTCATTGTAATCAACAAGATTATTCTAATACAAGTGAAAGTTTGTTTAACATCATTGTGTTTTAGATCAAGTGTTAATTCCGCATAACACTTTGTTACTTTATTCATAAGCAAAGGTTTCTCTACGTGTAGTACTTGATATAATCTCGTATACACAAAGCTAATCGATCTAAGTTTGGGATCAACACTTGCATGAATCCACTGATTTGGTTACGAAGGCTAGTGACCATGGATGGGGGAAAGTAGCGCGATAAAAAGCGTTGAGTCATGTGAATCCACGTATGAATAGAATTCTTAGGAAGACGGTCAAACCATTTTTCGGCATGGTGAAAAAGCGAGTGTGGAAAAAGTTGGAGGCGAAGGTCATCCATAGAAACACCGGGGCACTTCATGCTTTGGGTAATGGTAATGAATTTGTCGAGGTGTTTGTTGGCATCATCATCCGGAATTCCATGAAATGGGTTTGTTTGCACTTGTTGGATCATGTGATGCTTCAACGAAAACTCCTGAGCCGTGACATGCATTGGCGCAATCGGGCCTCCGCGTCCGTTCATAGTGGGTTGACACAATTCCTCCATTGTTCGTAAATCAGGCAGGAGGACATTGTTGTTGTTGTTGTTATTCAAATTGGGTTGAGGTGGGTGATTATTGTTGTTATTAACACCAGCCATATCTAAATCTTCACGAGTCTCGGGCTCAGAATAGTTCGTAGATCTAGTACGCATACACCTGCAGAAGAAAAATATACACAAAGAATATCTATATAATTTTTTTGGTGCAAAACGTTTTGAAAAGAATTGCTTTTAATGAATTTTTTAGTGTTTTTGTATTTTTGAAGAGTTTTGTATTTTTTAGGATTTTTGAAAATTTTTCAAGCAAGGAAAATAACGTTCAAGGAACGGATCCCAAAATTCAATGCGTCTCTCACTAGAAACCGTTAATCGTAACGAAAAGAGCCGGCAGCGGCGCCATTTTAATACTTGGTTTTTAGGCCTCGTATAAAATCTTATCGTCCGAATCTTTTCGAATTGAAAACCGGTCTTAAGTGCGACTCAATCGTCTTTTGGTGAATCAAGAGAATGGTTTGGTTTGTTTGTTTTAAACTATTAACAAGTAATTAAAGTGTCGTTGAGTAAAATAGAAGAATAAATATTAATACTAAAAATGACGAGTAAAAAAAAATGCATGTAAACTTAAAGGTAACAATGGAAAAGTACTAGCACACTAAATAAAACTAACACTTGGAAAAACTTTCTAAAAATAAGAACTTAGATGAAAGTACTAAAAGAAAGTAAGATCGGAATACACCAAAACAACTAAATCGGAATAAGCCAAAATAAGCCCAGATCGGAATGTATTCCGATCTGGTGGTCGGAATATGGGGGAATGCAATCGGAATAAATGGAAAAGGGGGTCAATCGGAATGCGGGACAAGACACACAAACGGAATATATAGAAAATTCCCAATCGGAATATACAAGATTGACTATCAATCGGAAAGTCCAGAAAATTGCACCTATCGGAATACTCAAAACTGTCCAATCGGAATAACTGAATAAGCACAATCGGAATATTGGGAAAAACCCCAATCGGAATAATACTTGTGGTATGATCGGAAAGTCAAAACCCTTTTCCGATTGGATCAATCGGAAAAAGGGGAAGGGGGCTGCTCGGAATATGTGTCAATCGGAAAAGGGGATTGTACCTTTTCCGAAAATGAAGGGATTCGGTTATAAGCTAATGAATAATCTATATAATGAGCTTATCACCAAACTAAGCCGAATCAATGCCTAAACCGGATCGAATAAGCACTTGTATTAACTTATTCAACCTCAAAATAAGCAACTTTTTAGATCAAACAATAAAAACATAAACTTTTTAAGGAAAACTTTTATAAGTAAATAAGCTAATCATAAAAATAAGCCAATAAGCACAAAAGTCTTAAAGCTTAATCAAATGAAAACTTATAAAATGATCAAAAGATTAACTTTTTAAGCACGAAATCAATTAGAACAACACGGATCATATGATAATCGCACCAAAATCAATCTAAAATCAAAGAAGAGTAGAATGAGATTAAGGATTAAAAGCTTAAAATAGAACTTGATTAATGAAAATAAGCAATACAAAGATGTTTAATCTTGAAAGATTAAGAAAGAAGATGAAATTTAGTGAGAGAAAGTTTAAGACTTTCTCTCTCTAAAAACTAGAAAGAAAATGAAAAAGTGAAAATTAACTAAAACTATCTAACTCCCCTCCTAATGACTATTAGGAGAGTATTTATAGGGAAGGTGGAAGGAGTGCATGTGTTGCATCTTCTTTCTTGCTTTCTTCACGTTTTCTCGACTCGACTTTAATTCTTTGTCTTTGTCGTCTCGGGATTTGAACTTGTCTTTTAATTTTCTTCCTCTATTAGACATAAATTCTTCGACTTCGTTAAACTTCCGCCTTTAGACTTTTTCTTCGATAAATCTTCAGAATAGGCCTTTGGACTTCCGTTCTTTTTGCACTCTTGATCTTTTGACTTCGTCTTTTCCCGTTTTCTTCGATAAAAGCCCGTGAAAACCCGTGTTTTCTTCCTTTTTCATATTTTGGTCCTAAAACACAATAAAAACACAAACCAGGCATAATTCCGACTTTTACGACATAAATCACACGTTTTGGTCCGGTTGTTATTGGAAATAAGTGGTAAAAGGATAAGTGTTTTCACACTTATTATGGCTCTTTCTCATACCAGTCCTTGGTGGCACCATCGATCGCGTACGAAAAAAGCATAAGCTTGACGACATCGGTGTCGACGTTCTTAAACTTGCTCGTGGCTAAAAGACGATCAAAATTCCGAATATGGTCGTGAGGATTATCGGATTCACGACCTAGAAACTTCGTAGCTTGTTTCAACGAAAGCATTCCGCTCTTAATCTCAAAATTCTCCCCCTCGATAGCGGGAATTACGATCGCGTCTCCATAACCCTCGGTGGGCGCTTGGAGCAATTCCATCATCGAATGATTGTCGGCCATCTCCTCTACGGTCTCTTCAACAACGATATTAGGAACGTCGGTTTCTAAATCTCGTCTACATCGTCGATTCCTTTTATTACGATTGCGTCGATTCCAAGCGTCGCTAGAATTAGAATAATCCTTCGATCGAGTGCGCATGCACTAAGCGTAGAATGGGGATAACAAAGAAGATTCTTTTTGCGGCTTTTCGATTTTTCAATTTTTTTGGTTTTTTGATTGGTTTTTTTTTGGATTTTAGTGTATTACGTAGACTCAAATCTACAAATCTCTCCTCGAATCGATTTCTCGATTAAAGAAGCCTCAAAAAATGAAAACGATCACGTGGAGTGAACGCCTTCGATGACTTTAGAACGTTGGTGGAACACCAAAACGTTCAAGAGGGTTTAATCTTGAAAACAAGAAAATATAATATACGTAGATAATACTTGGGCGAAAAACCCTCGATTAGCCCTCTTTCTCAAAACACGCACAAGCAAGCGGAGGAAACGAGGCGGCGCTAAGCACTTAAGAGCCTTTTTCCTTTAGGTCGTGAAATACAACCGCATTATACCCACCTTATAGTTTGTGTTAATCAAAATTAAGCCTCACGAAAGTATTTATCTATTTTGCCTTTAAACTTTTTCTTTGGATTCGAATACAATAATTGAGTGATGAAATCCCAATTAAGGTTGCGTTTTCACGCTTTTGGAGTACTTGTATATTTATTGTTCTACGTAAGTACAATATAGTAATATATTCACAAGAAAAACGAAAACGATAATGGGATATCTACAATATATTAAAATGATTGGTTTGTGTTTAATTTAGGAAAATTAAACACGATTTATTTGGATATTATAATATAGTAGAGAAACATAACAAAAATGAGTATGTACGATATTTACGCTTTCCAAAAATTGAAAAGCAAAAACGCACTGCTCAAACAAACACGATATGTATAATGTCTACACAAACACACCTCCCCGGCAGCGGCGCCAATATTGATGTAGGTAAATCGTACACGTTATAGGAAAAACGCGTATGAGCGGCAAGTATTAAGTATTACGATTTAATTAAAAACCGTAAAACCGATAAATGTGAGTTCGTTCTCGAAGGAGGTGTGTGTGTTTGAGTGCCAATATGTAAAATCAAAGTTTGGATTAGTGTCGTTTTTGGTTTAGAGAGAGAAAAAGTAAAGACGAGCTACGACTACGATTAAACTACGACGTGAGACGTAAAACGCGAACATAAATACGTAAAACGTGAAAAAATTAAAAATTAAAGATAAAAATTAATTTAAAATTAAAACTAAGTCTAAAATAATATAAATAAGAATAAAAATTCAATAAATAAATTTTTAAACCTTTTATTAATTATTCAATTTTATATGCTAATTAAACCCCTAAAATTAAATATAATTAAGAAAAAGGCCAAAATATTATTTTATTGAACTAATAACTCATTTATATTATTTAAAGACTAAAAAGTATTTTTCCTAAATTTTACAGACTACTTTTCTAATTTTTAAACAATAAAAACAATTTTTAAACTAAAATAATGATTAAAAATAATAAAATAATGCTAAAATTAAACTTACTATTTAAAAAATCCGAATTTATATTACTGAATATTAGAAAATTTTAAAAAGTTGAAAACAATTATTTTACACTAAAAGACAAAACAGTTTTAATTAAAAAATATTTAAGCTAAGATTAATTCTAAAAAATACTTAAAAAGAGTGAACAATAAAACTTTTTAAACTGAAAATCTTAAAATAATTTTCTGAGTCTAACAAAATTTCTAAAACTAAAAAATATTAAAGTTTTGCACTAAAAGACAAAAACAGAAATAATAAAAACTAACTAAAATAGAATTAATTCTAAAAATAGTAAATGAACAGTAACTTAAAATTAAACTCAATGAAAAATCTCAAAATAAAATAACAAATCTAGGAAAATTGAAAAAATTGGAAAAAGCTTAATATAAGCCACTAAAGACAAAAAAACTAAAAACTAACAGTGACATGTGCAAGGACTTTTGTCCTTTTGTTTAGCAGTGGGAACAAGATCACTAGCAGGGGGAACTTTGCTCCCACTGCTTGAACAAAAAACGGGTCTGGTGATAAAAGAGCTTGTAACTTGCTTGATTGTTGGTTTTTATTAGATCCAAGGGCACCCCCACAACTAGTTGGGTTGTGGGGAGTAAAGTATACAATAAAACACATAGGTTGCACACAACAATCACACACAAATAGGTCAAATCAGTTGCTGTAAACAGAAAGTAAGGGTCTGGTGGGTATAGCTGATCTAATTGGTCACCAAGTGAGTTTTGGGCAAGCACAACTATCAAACAGGCATACCAAATCACAAGTCACCAACTAACAATCCTAGATTACACCTAGATCTAACAGAATCCAAACTTTTATGAACAAAAATGCTAAAACAAGGCAGGAGTGTAGTCTTACTGATTTTACCAACAAATGAGCATGCAAAACCCTTTTTTAATCCTATAATACTTAAAACCAAAAAACAAATACACTAAACCAACCTAATAGATTGTGTTGGACAGATTTTTAACTAGTTTAGATGTCACCTTAACTAGTCAAACCCCTAATCCCAAACACCCTATAAGTTTTTGAAATTGGAAGTTTTCGAACCAAATCTTGCAAAAACAACTTAAAACTGATTACTACCTATTCTAACATGCATATAGAACTTAAATAAGCATAAACCAACAAACAATATATCATTAAAACAGGCTTCTCAAAAAAATCACATAAATCACATAAAAACCAACAAAATGCATAAAAAGGGTTCAAGCCTTTGTTACCTTGGGCTGAGGCCTTCTTTAAATGGATCTTTAGGATTTTTTAGGGCTTATGAAAAAGTAGAGAAACCCGTTGGTAGAGTCTCAAAGAGACCTAGGGCAAAATATCTTCTAAAAAATGAGAAAAAAATGAAATGAAATGAATGGAGTCTTGCTTGTCTCTTTCTTGTGAAACCTACACAATCACAATAGCCCAAGAAAAGACTTCAAGTAACAAAAGACTACAAGTTGTTGGCTTGTAGCTTTTGCTACAGTAAAATAGTAATTTAAATAAATAAAACAGATTTTTGGTGAAATCTTGAAAAAATTAAACCTTTTGAACACAGACCTTGAAACCTTGAATTTATAAAAACCAAATGGAGAACCCTGAAATCCACAACACCAATCCACTTTCACTTCATTGTGTTGTGGATTTCAAAAAGAAAAAAAAAGTCTTAAATATAGTTTTGAACTTGAACCTTTTGAACACAAACCTTACACTAAATGGCAGATAAAAGTAAAGATTTAACTACAAATACAGTAAAATTAGAACTCAGTTTATTGTATAAAACTTAAAACTTTCATTATCATTAATCATTAAAAGATTTTTTTACAATAAAACTGGAACAAGAGAATACATGTGACAACCCACATGTATTTATACTATCTCTAAGAGTATGCTAGATGCTTGAATAAAAAATACATTAGCTAAAACCCTAATCACATAAATTCCTTGTCTGCCCTTTGAAAAGTCTTCAAAATTCTTGGTCAAATCGTCCATGTGATGTTGCCAGTTGTGGTTGTTGAGCTAGAACGTTGATCAAATGCCTTTGGGCCCAAGTTTGTCATTTGGAACGTTGGATGACTGGGAGATTCGATTTTTGCTATTGTGGGAGTGACAGGGGACAACGGGGGACCCATATGTGGCCACGAGGTGGAAAATCTGGGTGTTGGGTTTTGATTAAAAGATTGTTAATTGTCAATCTGGAGAAGTTGGTGGGTTAATTTTGGGTAATAAAGTTTTGGAAAATTAGGGTTTATGGGTTCTTAGGAGGGTTAAGAAAGAAGAGTTTAATCCAAATTAGTTCTAGTAAACATGTTTTGGTGGGAAACTTTTTAAACCGATTTAATAATAGGTTTAATTAGGGTTTAGTGGGTGAGGTGGATAAATGGAGAAGGGTGATTGGTCAGTTTGTGCAAGTGGAGCACGTGGCAAGGAGATATTGGTGGTGGTGAGATTCATTGTCTGTCCAAATAGGTCCCTTGACTCTCTCTCTCCTTCTTGTCTTTTGAGTTTCAACAGCCCTTAATAAGAATCCCCTTGTTACGAAAGTTTTCACTTTTAGACTTTGGCCACAACAATTTTAGTAAAATTATTCTAAGGGCTTTTCTTGTATATTGACCATTCTTTAAGGACCATTAATATAATATCTCATCATTTTAGGGACCCAAGTGTAATATTGAGGATTTAAAAGGGTTTAAAATGACATGTCTTCAAAAGTTGAGGGACCAATCTTGACAATCATCAAAACTTCAAGGACTTCCATGAAAAATCTTGATTCGGGTCTGGTTCTTTGTGCGGCTTTGTTTCCCGTGTTCGTTTTTGCGTCATTCTTGTGATCTTTTGTTGATTTCACGATATCCGTACCTAAAATACACAATGAACAAACACAAGCATAATTTGGGGTATTTTAATGATATTTTAAGCGTTTTAAGCCCGATTCAGACGATGAGACCATGTATAATTGCAGTCTCATCAATATTGTACTTTACTTTCAACCTAATGAAATTATCAATATAATTTATAATTTCTAACAATGATTCTAAATAAATTGGAAACTTGATTTTCCCTAATGGTAACGATAAACCTGAGTTTTTAACAATAAATTTATACAGTCATCCCAAAGCTGCTGATCGAAATAACTATTTTGAACTGCTTTACTTTTCGTCTTTGAAATCCTGATCAAGAAAAAGATATAGCAACAACTTACTCACTAAATATATATAATTTGATTTCAAATCACTAAACCTTGTAAAATTTTCTTTTAATCAAGAAAATACTTGAGATAAATTTGAAAGTAATACCAAATCCGAGACAGGTAAATGTGACAGCTTGTATTTTAAAGGTTCATATGTAATTCATTTTTCCCTTCTATTTCTCTAGTAACTGGATTGTTACGTTTTAAGATTTTCATGTTTTACAGTTTACGCGATTTACGATTCCTTTATGATTAACGATCTTTATTCATTTTAGCGCACTTTGTCCGTTTAAGCAATTCTTGTGCTCATTCTATCTCTTGATATTTCTCCAAACTGAGAGGTCATTATTCTAATCCAAGTTTGAAACTTTATTCGAAAAGGGGTTAAGAAATTGAAGCATAGTGAATTCTAATTGTTAAGGTACGTCGTGGAGCAGAAATTACCGGGAAAGCAATTAATCAGTTCTAAACTATGTACCTCCTTTTGTTTGCATCTTCTTCTGTCTCCAGTAGAACTCTGAGGGACTAGAGTTCCTTTAGGGGGGGTAGACTGTAAGAACCCGTACTTTCTCGGTATTATTTTATTCTTTATTCGTGCTTCTTGAATTTTTCAACTTATTACACTTTCATGTATTCTTATCATGATAATTTTAATAAATTATACTTTTTAAATATTTTTTGATCATTGATAATACTTTACTTGGAATTATAAAGTTTTATTTTATTTTTCCATATTTATTAAAATCAAAGTTTTGATTTAAAAGCACCCGCGTGCATTTTATAAAGATTTTACTCAAATCAATGTATAACGAGAACTACTAGTGATCACGATACCGACGAATGCCCGATATTTTACATTTTATTATTTATTGTTTCGATAATTAATATTTTCGAAGATTTCATTTTAGTTACGTGTCAAGTTAATAATCGGCTTTTACCCCTGGTATCAAAATTCGTAATCCCAAATCTCTTCGAATTGACTTCCAGTCCTAAAGTGTGACTCAATTTCCTTTTGGTCAACAAGAGAATGGTTTGGTTTTGTTTATCTAATTTTAACTAAAAGCAAGTATGAAAATATCGTTGAGTAAAATTAAAGTGTTTAAGAATTAAACTAAAAGTTATTTAGAAAAAGAGTTTATGTAAAACTTTAAAACTTAAAACATGTCCTATTGGAATAATGCAATTCACTTCTATCGGAATGCACCAAGTCATAACCATCGGAATACAACTAAAATAAGCCATCAGAATAACTAATGTGAAAGTCCATCGGAATACTACACTTACTACCCATCGGAATGCAGCAATAACAATTCTATCGCAATGATATTTGTCGGAATGTAATTAGATCGCAATATTCCAGATCGGAATACCCCAAATACCTTTGTCGCAAAGTGGTTCAGATCGGAATGTTGTAAAGTAAATTTGGGCAGCGTTTCGTTTTAACAAGAACCTTAGTCCCGTCGGAATATGCGATCGCAATGAACGATCGCAATCCCAGATCGGAATAAGGGGGAAGTGACCAACCGATCGCAAAGTAGAACCCTAATGGGTTATTGCGATCAAAACAATGAAATCCGTCGGAATGTGTAGAATCCCTTGTATTGCGATGGAAGCTCAACTTAATCCGAAATTGGTGGCAAGTTTAAAACTCAATAAGCTGATAAAATAAGCTATTCTAACCGAACCTTAAACAATTCAAAAAGCTTAAATTTGATAACTCTTAAACATAAAGATCAAACACTTTATGAAAGGAACTTTAATCGTGACAAAAACCTTTGAGAGATTAGAAAATCAATAAGCTAGAACTTGAAATAAGCCAATAAGCATAGAGAGCTTATGGCTTGAACGTGTTCGAGCTTTTGTAAGAACAAGAAATGCACTTTCTTAACATTCAACCTCAACTTCAATCACGGATCATGGAGGATTCGGATCAAAGAAAAGATTTTGAATCAAAAATCAAGTAAACCAAGAAATGTAGAAGAAGATTAAAAACTTAAAACTTAACTTGAATTTGATTAATGGAATCCAAATACAAAGATCAAAGAACGCTCAAATTTAAAAGATGAAAACAAAGAAAAACTTAGTGAGAGAAAGTTGGGAACTTTCTCTCTCTAAAACTAGAAAGAAAAATTAAAAGTAAAACTAGCTAACCACCCTCCTAATGTGATTAGGAGGGTATTTATAGGGAATTGGGAAGTGCATGTGTGGTGCTTCCTTCTTTCTTTTTCTTCTCGACTCGATTTATATCATTTGTCTTTCTCGATGTCGTTTCGGGATTAATTAAACTCGTCTTAACACTTCTTCATTTATTTAGACTCGAGTTCTTCGACTTCATTAAACTTTCGTCTTTAGACTTTTTCTTCGATAAATCTTCAGAATAGGTCTTGGACATCCGTCTTTTAAGCACTCTTGATCTTTTGACTTCGTCTTTTCTCGTTTTCTTCGATAAAAGCCCGTGAAAGCCCGTGTTTTCTTCCTTTTTCATCTTTTGGTCCTAAAACACAATAAAAACATAAACCACGCATAATTCCGACTTTTACGACATGAAATACAAGTTTTGGTCTTGTTATTATTGGAAATAAGTGGTAAAAGGATAAGTGTTTTCACACTTATTAAATCCCCTACACGTGACCATTGCAATGCCCTCATGGAATGCATTAATTTTAAAGCACGGTTTACATTCTTCATCATAAATAACCCACCTTGGCCTTTATTAACTACTAAACATGAAGAAGATAGAAACAAGTAAAGAAATTAAAGACTTACATTGGGTTTTGGCAGCAATGAACGTTTACCATCCTCAAGTTTCACGTTCCCCATACCAAGCTTAAAAACGAGATCATTGTTATTATAAGTTAGTAGACTAACACGAATTCATGTGGGCCAATTATTTACTTAGACTCCCTTATTCCTAGGTGTATCTCTTATATTTTATTTTTGTCTTGAATGATCACGAGGATGCATTGTTTGACTTATTTCGATAGTTAGTTAGGCCGAAAATAAAGTGAACGATTTAATCAATAGTTAGCTAAAGGACACAATCTTTTAATACTGCTTCTCGGGACCTCATAAAGTTCATATCTTGGCATAACTCGCTTCACGATTTAAGACCTTTCTCGGACCGATATTTGGCAGCGACTTCATACTTCGAATCTTTGAGAGACATTCTTGAAATTATGGTCTTCTCTTCATAATAGGAATTTCTTCACTTGAAGTTTTGAGAGATTCTTCATCTTTGGACCACGACTTCTTCATTTTTCTCCAATCTTTATTTTGGACTTTGATATACAACAATCCGCCTCCTTTTAGGACTTGGATCTATTTATCCTCATACCTTGTTAGGGCCTTTTTGGATAGACTTCTCCATTATCTTTTGGGGAGTTTTTGCTTTTCGTCGTGTGTCTCGATCCTTCATATTGATTTTCGATAAATGCTTCTTCACATCACTTTTGGATCTTTAGCAACAAAATGTAGCCCTCGTGCCTTGTTAGGGCCTTTTCGGACTCGCCAATCTTCGCATCCCGCTTCAATAAGTTATGCCTTGGCTATGAACTCTAATCCGTACCGAGCAACTTTTAAACGATCTTGGGCTAGAAGCTAAGTAACCTTTTAAATCGTACAACCTTATTTATTGCAGATAAATTTATTAACAAGCGAAGGGAGAATAGGCTTATAATTAACTCACATAAATTCACGAAAGAATACCAAACTTATAATTGACTCTATCATCTCTCGTCCTCCACAGTTTAAAATATCAAGTAATGAGACTCGTGGATGCTTAGCCTATTAAATCAAAGTTTTGGGTTTTCGAGTCATCTATAGGATCTTGCAAATTCTTAGACTTTTTCAAGTTTAGAAATCGCATTTTACAGTTCCCTTGATAAACGACTCTCTAGGGTCAATTATAGGAACTTGCGAAAAGTTCTTGTTCTTAACCCGTGAGAGTTAAGACTTTCGCGTTTTATAGCTCCCTATATAAAAGCCTAGTAAAACTTGACGTAAACACGTTAAGGATACTAGCTAGAGTAAACTTAGATAAGTAAACTCGGGTTGTGTCAAAATGTTCACGACTAAGAAAAGTTTTAAAACCACTTTATTGAAAATTTATTCTAGTAATGGAAAGAAAATAAACATAATAAAGAAGAATACCACTATACAACTAGGCCAAAATAGATTAAAATTTTTGAAAAGTGTCAAAAAATCAAATTTTCCAGTTAAAATGAGGGCAAATTCATGGAAAAGACCACTTACTTCGATAGAAGTCCCCCCTACAGTTGAAATAAACATTGTCCTCAATGTTTAAGCATGTGGGAGTAAACTCCCCTATACTTAGGACATTGTGTACTTTGTTTAAATCTTGCTAAGGAAAGGAAAACTAAGGTGAATTCAATGTGAACATATAAGATATGAAATATTGAATCACAACAAAGTTTAGGATAGAACCGGGAAGATGGGAACACGGGATCACGGTTCGTCAAAAGTCATCAAGGTGGATCTTTGAAGCTTTAATCCCTGCACAGCACAAGAAACAAAACAACAAACACATACGGGGTTCCCCCTACACTTATTATAAAAGCAGTAAAGGATAGATCACGGGTTGCCTCCCGAGAAGCGCTTGTTTTCGTTTACTGAGTCACGAGCCTGACTCGACCCAAATTTAGTTCATGGGAAACATGGTGAGGGATGGAATCATCTCATGAGAGATGTCCTCACCAAAGTACAGCTTCAAACGCTGCCCATTCACCTTGAATATGGGCCCATTTGGCTGAGAAAGATCAATGGTCCCATTTGGAAAGACTTTGGCTATGGTGAATGGACCAGACCAGCGGCTCTTCAACTTGCCAGAGAAGATCTTCAACCGAGAGTTAAAAAGTAAGACTTGATCACCAGCGTGGAACTCTCAGTTCTTAATCCTTGCGTCATGAATGATCTTGGTCTTCTCCTTGTAGATCAATGAGTTCTCGTAAGCTTCATTCCTCAGTTCGTTGAGCTCGTTGAGTTGAATCTTGCGATGATCACCGGCTTTGTTGATGTCGAAGTTAGCCCACTTCAAGGCCTAATACGCCTTATGTTCCAGCTCGATGGGAAGGTGGCATGCTTTCCCGTACACAAGACGATAAGGTGTACAACCGATCGGGGTCTTATAAGCATTACGGAAAGCCCACAGAGCATCATCTAACTTATTGGCCCACGCGGCGTGATGCTCTCCCACAGTACGCTCCAAAATTCGCTTCAATCCACGGTTGGAAATCTCGGCTTGCCCATTGGTTTGGGGATGATAGGCGGTGGAAAGACGGTGATTGACACCATACTTAGCCATGACTCTTGCAAATTGATCGTTGCAAAAATGAGTCCCGCGGTCACTGATAATAGCACGAGGAACGCCGAATCGAGCGAAAAGCTGCTTTAAAAAGTTCACAACCACCCTCGCATCGTTCGTTGGGAGAGCCTTAGCTTCAGCATATTTAGAAACGTAGTCAACGGCGACGAGGATGTACTTGTTCCCTTTGGAAGATGGAAATGGCCCCATAAATTCGATGCCCCATACGTCAAAGATTTTACATTCTTGTATGAAATTTTGAGGCATCTCATCTTTATGTGTGATCTTGCCTTGACGTTGGCAAGCATCACAATGCTTAACCATTTCGTGAGCGTCACGATAAATGGTGGGCCAATAGAATCCTGAGTCAAACACTTTCTTAGCGGTGTAGTTGGGACCAAAGTGACCACCGGTGGGTCCTTTATGGCAAGCATCAAGGATTTGCAAAGCTGCCGGTCCATCAACACATCGATGAATGATCAGATCAGCACATTGTTTGAATAGATAAGGGTCATCCCAGAAGTAAGTCTTAGCATCTTTAAAGAACTTCTTCTTTTCTTGGGATGTTAACCCTTTGATGAGAATACCACCCGCTAAGTAGTTTGCAATGTCCGCAAACCACGGGGTGTCATCAAGATTGGACTGAACAGACATTAAGGTCTCAAGGGAAAAGAGTCATTGATCTCTTGGTTCAGATGATCCCCTTGATATGGATCCTCAAGTTTACTCAGAAGATCCGCTGCTAGGTTTTCGGCTCCCTTTTTGTCACGAATTTCAATGTTGAATTCTTGAAGGAGCAAAACCCAACGAAGAAGTATTAGCTTAGAATCTTGCTTAGTTAACAAGTACTTCAACGCGGAATGGTCGGTATACACGATGGTGGTGGAAATGACAAGATAGGGGCGAAATTTTTCAAAAGCAAAGACAACAGCTAAAAGCTCTTTTTCGGTTGTCGTATAATGCAATTGAGCCCCCGTCATTGTTTTGCTAGCATAGTGGATTGGTTGGAAGTGCTTATTCACTCGTTGGCCCAAAACCGCACCAATAGCAAAGTCGCTAGCATCACACATCAATTCAAAGGGCAGCTCCTAATTAGGGGTAACCAAGACCGGTGCCTTAGTTAGCTTATCCTTAAGAAGATTGAAGGCTTCGATACACTCTTTAGAAAAGATGAAAGGAGTATCTTTTTCTAAGAGGTGGGTCATCGGGAGAGCGATTTTAGAGAAATCTTGAATGAATCGACGATAGAAGCCCGCATGACCCAGAAAACTTCTCACACCCTTCACGGTTGAAGGTGGAGGTAATTTGGCTATGACATCTACTTTAGCACGGTCGACTTCAAGACCGGCTTTAGAGATTTTGTGTCCTAGCACAAAGCCTTCTTTTACCATAAAAGGCATTTTTTCCAATTCAGAACAAGGCGAGTGTCTTCGCACCGCTTAAGAATACGTTCCAAATTGGCAAGGCAAGAAAAGAAGGAATCCCCAAAGACCGAGAAATCATCCATGAAGACTTCCATGGTTTGCTCAACCATGTCATGGAAGATAGCTAACATGTACCTTTGGAAAGTCCCGGGGGCATTGCATAAGCCAAAAGGCATCCTTTTGTAGGAAAATGTGCCATAGGGACAAGTGAATGTTGTCTTCTCTTGATCTTGGGGATCGATGTGTAGTTGGAAATAACCCGAGAAACCATCAAGAAAGCAGTAATATTCATTACCCGCTAAACGTTCAAGCATTTGGTCCATAAAAGGAAGAGGGAAATGATCCTTTCTCGTGGCATCATTGAGTTTGCGGTAGTCTATACAAACTCTCCACCCAGTAACGAGACGTGTAGGAATCAACTCGTTGTGTTGATTGGGCACAACGGTAATTCCGCCTTTTTTAGGCACACAATGGACTGGACTAACCCATGGTGAATCTGAAAAAGGGTAAATCATACCCGCATCAAGAAGTTTGATAACCTCTTCTTTTATAACTTCATGTATTTTAGGATTCACCCTTCGTTGGTTTTGAATTGTGGGCTTAAAGTCGTCCTCCATGAGAATTTTATCTGTGCAAAAGTGAGGATCAATTCCGCGAATGTCGGAGATTTTCCAAGCGATAGCTCTTTTATGCTTCTTCAACACGGCGATAAGTCGGGATTTTTCTTCTTCTTTCAGGTCCTTGGCAATGATGACTGGTAACTTCTTGTTTTCTTCAAGGAAAACGTACTCAAGATGAGGAGGTAGGTCCTTAAGCTCAAGAGTAGGAGGATCCTCATTAGATGGTGGAACTAACGATGGATCATCATTAGTCACCTCTTTAGGAGAAGGAGGAGAAAACGGGTCTTCATTGAGAAGTCTCTCAATAGTACGAATGTCTGCATCCCAATCGGTGGAAGAATCATCATACTTAATATCGAGAGGACCCAAGCTAGCTTCGAAATCATCCAAGTCACTTTCTCCAAAAGGAGTCAATGCCGGAGCAATTGAGGCAACGATCTCAACATTGGGTAGAGAAGAGAGAGTACTTTTGCAAGCATCATGAAAATGTTCTTCACAAGCCTCATCGAGAACATCAATATCATTAACACTCTCATATGAATAAGGTTGCTTAGAAATCTTACCCATGTTGAAGACAATTTTATCGTCACCAACTCTCATGATTATTTCGCCCGCGGCTACATCAATGAGAGTGCGAACGGTCCTCAAGAAGGGACGTCCAACGATTAATGGAACACGAGGATCCATCTAGTAGTCAACGACAACAAAATCCGCCGGGAAGGTGAATTTGTCAACGCCAACGAAAACGTCTTCGGCTATCCCCACTGGATAAGCAACCGTACGGTTAGCTAATTCCAAGGTCATTTTGGTGGGGACTAGCTCGGGGAGAGATAATTGCTTCCAAACACTTAAAGGCATGAGGTTTATACTGGCACCTAGATCGGCTAGGGCCATGCAATTCTCTACTCCCAGGAAGTTGCAAGGAATCAAGAAGCGACCCGGATCACCAAGTTTGGTGGGCAATTTCCTTAAGAGAACGGCGGAGCAGTTCTCATTAAGTTGGGTCTGAGCAATGTCAAGAAGCTTCTCCTTGTCACTTAGAAGATCTTTAAACATCTTAGCGTACTTAGGCATGTGAGCGAGAGCCTCAGCAAAGGAGATGTTAAAATTCAATTGTTTAAACATTTTGAGAAAGTTTGAAACCTGAATATCATCCTTGCTTTTTTGCTTCTCTTTCCTCAACCTTGAAGGGTAAGGTATATTGGATGAAGAAGAAGGCTTTTGGGGGGTAGGATCACTCACAACCGTGGGTGGTGGGGAAATGGGGGTAGAAGGCAAAGGAGGTGGGGCAACTTGCTCTTTTTCTTTGTTCACAATCACGGGTGGAGGTGTAGGAAGCTTGGGTTTCGTATAACCTTTTCCACTACGAGTGATGATTGCTTTCATCTCCCTTCTTGGGTTCGCAACGGTGTTACTCGGAAGAGTACCCGAAGAAGAGGGTTGATTACTAATAAGTGTGTAAACACTTATCCTTTTGCCACTAAAATCAAGTAAAATCAAGACCTAATCATGTGTTTAATGTCGTAAAAGTCGGAATTACGCGTGGTTTTGTGTTTTGTGTGTTAAATAGGTACTATTGATCGAAAGAAGAGAAAACACGGGATTTCACGGTCAAATGTCGAAGAAAAGTCAAGAAAGAGTCAAGACAAGATCAAAAGACCTAAAGTGTGCCGAAGATCACGAAAACCGACAAAGCCGACTTAATTTTGAAGAAATGATCAAGAAAACCGGAATCGAGCTCAACTTTAGCGGATTTCATCATTTATCGAGAAAACGAGCCTTATGGGTCCCACTTGTGATTAATGGGCCCAATAACCCATTTGTATGGATAAATAATCATCTTTTGGAAAAAAAGTAGCCCATTATGGCCCAATCAAGTTTAATGTGGGACGGACTCAAGTGAGTATGGGCCAAAAGCCCATTTGGTTTATAATTTGAAACGAATGAATTGTTTTGGATCCACTTCAAACCCATATCACAAACAAAGAAACGATTCTTGAAGAACTTTGCTAAACAAGTAAATGTCTATTTACTTTTGGGAAATATCTGGTCAACCCACACGGTCAACATCTTCTCATTTACACACAAACGTAACCCTTGTTTATTTCCCTCCGCCCACGTGTCAACTCTTTCTTCCAGTCAAACGTAACCCCATTTACCCCTTTTTAACCTATCCCCACGTGTCACCATTTAATTACTCCCACTTACCCCAAATAAAATAAATAACCGAATATCTTTTCCCCACCCCATATTTACTTCGTTACAAACTAGGTGAAATTTCTCCCACTTCCTTCCTCCCCAAAAAATACGCACGCAACCAGTCAAACCCTAAATCAAAATCACAATAAAAATTACCACTAAAAATAGGGCTTTTACCCACACTGGGTAATTAACACCCAAGGGATTAAATCCCCCTGTTTTCGGATCATCCACTCAAGGTGGTCCTCCATGCGTGGCCAAATCATGGGATTTGATTGGCTAGGCCACCTCACCATTACCAATCCCCTAATAAAATCACGCCACCTCACCTTGCAACAAAAACAAGACGCACAACATCATGGACAGCATGGCAATCCGTGGCACTCGAGTGTTTTTAGCCGTTTGATCAAGTATATTGAAGAAAGAGAAGAAAGAGAAGGAAGATCAACGGCCAAGATTCTTCACCGTGGTCACCAAGGAGACCTAGAAGGTTCGGGGGTTCCCTATAAAAACCCCCCTCTCTATCATGTAATTTATGCTTTTTCTTTATTTTTAATTTTCAGTAAAAAATAGATTAGGGTTCTTTAATATTATAATTTCTTTTTCCAGTATAGTAAGGTTGATTTTAAATTAATGAAAGATTAATTTTTGTCTTCAATTCTCGTCTAAATTTTAATTTCCAGTTATTATTCTTTATTTAATCAGTTTATGAAAAATATGGTTACTGTTTAACATTTATTATTATTATAAAAAAAAATTTATATAATAAAGGAAAGTAAATTATTTCCCCCACTGGGAAATAATTATATTAAAGCTACTGTTGGAGATTCTTTGTTGCGGATTGGGTTTCGATTCAAGGTGGTGTTTGTTTGGCGTTTGTTTTCGGTTCATAAGCTCGCTCAGCGCGACGCTTCTTCTCAAAGGTTTCGACAAATGGTTTGAATCTTCTTTTAAATTTAATGTTAAGTTTTATGTTTATGTAGTTTATTGATTAATTGCTGGTTGAATTTATTTTGTATTTTAGGATTTGATAGTAATTGTTAAGTTTGGTTTATTTGATAATTTGTATTCTGCTTGTTTTATTTTGTCATTCGGTTGTAGGATTAGTTTATGTAACTTCTTATTTAGTTTTCAGCTTATGATATGTAGCTTATTTGTTCAGTTTTTAAATCGTGCTTATTGGTCTTGAATGCTTATTGAGTTTTGTTTAGCTTATTAGACTTCGGCTTAGTTGTGGTTTAGGTTTTGCTTATTAGTCTAGACTTCTTATTTGGCTTATTGGGATTCTGCTTAAGTAGAGTATCAGCTTATTAGTATTTAGTCTTGCTATTTAGATTATTTAATTTTTATCAGCTTATTTATTTCTGCATTTCTAGTTAAGTAATTCGGTTAGTGTGGATTTGCTTATTTTGATTTTTGCTTATTAATTGAGCGCTAGTTATTTGTTAGTATTAGATAGTTTGCTATTTAGTTTTCTTGTAAACTGCTTATTTAATTGCTTGAGCTTATTTGTTTCCTGCATGTTTTGATTCCTGCTTATTTGTATCAGTTTATTGTTTGGCTTGGCTTATTTGACTGCTTTTTGTTTATTTGCTGCATACTCCTCAGACTCAATTAGTCTGAGGGTTACTTTGTCCAAAATCAAAGTTCCAAAAAAAAAAGTAGTAACAAAATATAGCAAATTTGTCTGGGGTGAGATTCGAACCCCAGACCCTTCGTATAACGACCAATCGTCCCAACCCGTGGAGCTGGCACTTTTTATGTTTCATTTCCTTTAGATTAATTAATATAGCGTGAATATAGGGTGGCAGTTTTAATATTTATTAGTTTAAGTCAAATTAAAGTTAAATAATTTATTTAAAAAGTTTATTTTAACTTTCTTTTATTCAGTTTTTATAAAAAAAATAAAAAGACAAAAAAATATATATATATTTTTTATTAAACTTTTCTTTTTACTTTAATGTTGTTTCCAATTTATTTAAAATAGATTTACTTTTATTTAAATTAGTTTAAATATTTTTATTTCAAAATTACTTTCAAATTAGTTTAATTTACTTTTAGTTACAATTTTTAATTAGATATAAGTTTATTTTCAAATTAATAGTTTAAAATAGTTAAAATTAAGATAGTTTTCTTTAAATTAAATAGATTTTATTATTAAATAGTTTAGTTTAAAATATAAAAATATTGACACCAAAAACAAGTTAAGTTTAAACGTTAAACCGGAAATCAAATTCGAGTCGAATCGAGGAAAAACGAACATTAAAAAGGACTAAAAATCCGAGTTTCAAATTGGCGCCGCTGCCGCTTCGCTCGTACGATTGACGATTTGTCGTGAAGACGTTTGGATTTTGGGATCCGTTCATTCTTTGAACGTTACATTTCTTGCACAAAAAATCAAAAATACAAAAAAATCAAAAACATAAAATTACAAAAAAATTAAAAAATCACAAAAGCAATTTCTTCCCTAAGAATTGCAACAAAAAAATTAAAAAATCCAAAAGTAATACTTTTTCCTAAAAGTATTACACCAAAAATATTACGTATTAGTGTTAATTTTTATTTCGATTTCTTTCGATTTTTCTTGTGAATATATATTTTTCTAAAAAATACAAAAAGATTTTTCATTTTATTATATTACGTAGCACAATAAAATTACCTACTTTTCAAATAAGCCTTAGTTGGGATTTCATCACCTAACTATTGTAGTTAAATCCATAACGAGAAAAAAGGGCAAAATAGATAAATACTAATAAGACGTTTGAACTCGACATATACAAACTATAAGGTGGGTATAAGGCAACGCGCTATAAAAGGCCGTCTAAGGAAAAAGGTTTTTAAGTGCTTTGTGCCACCTCGTTTCCCCGCTCGCTTGTGCGTATATCGAGAGGGACGACCGATTATTGGTTTGCCAACTCAAGTAGTATTTACGTATATATTTTTGTAGCTTTTTCATATTGCTCCTCGAGAGGGAAAATCCTTTTCCTCTCAAAGTTGACCGAGGTCACCTACCTCATTCCAAAGTTTTAATTGTATGCGCACTCGCACGCATACATACATACCGATTGGTGTACCAAATACTTCTAATTCTTCTAAAAAGAAGAAGAAGAAAAACAAAAAGACCGTCATTAAAGCCGATCCCGAGAATCGAGCTTTCGACAATACGATGGCAACAGATAATCGACCAATGATTCAGATTCTACAATCTCACGTTGAAGGAAACGATGACGCGATTGTGGTGCCAAATATTGGAGCTAATCATTTTGAACTTAAATCGGGTTTTATTCAAATGGTTTCCGCTACACCATTTTTAGGCCGTACTAATGATGACCCACACGCTCATATCAAACGTTTCATCCAATTAGCTAATACCGTCAAATACAATGGGGTGCCCCAAGAGACCGTTCGCCTCCAACTTTTTCCTTTTTCCCTCGAGGGACAAGCCCGGATTTGGCTTGACAAGGAACCACCCCAAAGTATTACCACATGGATCGACTTAGAGACCAAGTTCATTAACTACTTTTTCCCACCATCACGGACCACTTCCTTAAGGAATGAAATAATCAACTTTGAGCAAAAATATGGGGAAACGTTTAGTGAGTCTTGGGATCGTTTTAAAGATCTTTTGAGAAAATGTCCACAACACGGTTTTATTAAAGTGCATCAAATCAACACGTTTTATAATGGTTTAACTCTAAACGACCAAGACTCACTTAATAGTGCCGCGGGGGGCAATATTCTTGTGAAAACCATGAATGAGGCTTGGGCCATTATTGAGAACAAAGCAAAAGTGCAAACCAAAAGTGTTAGGGCTAATATGGCAAGTGCTAGTACGAGTAATATTGAGGTGAATGATCGAATTAATAAACTTACTTCGCTTGTTGAGACACTCGCTTTAAAAACCGACGCCCTCACTACACATGTGCATGCCGTGAAAGAAAAAAGTGAGACGTGTGAGACTTGTGGTGGACCACATTCATACTTTAATTGTGACAAGGTTTACAATGATCAACAAGAAGTTTATGCTTATAATAACAATGAAATTGATCGGGTTCAATTCAAACCAAATGTTGATGTTAACCATTTGTCTTACAAGTCTAATAACTATTTGGCTCCCCCGGGTTTTGTAGCACCACAAAGACCACCCCCACCCGCCCAAAATAGGAACCAAGGTCCTCAACGGGGTAATTTTCAAGGAAATACTAATCAACGGGGTTTTAATCAAAATCAAGGGAATTTTCAAGGGCAAAACCAAGGGTTAAATAATCAAGGATATAATAACCAAAGTTTTCAAAATCAAGGATTTAATCAAGGCTCTAATCAATATCAAAACCAAGGTTTTCCTAATCAAGGTTATAATCAAATGAACATGCATAATCCTCAAATGGACTTGGTTTTACAAAAATTATCCGACCATGAACGAATGATGAGAGAGATGCAAGAATCGACCGATAAGAAGTTTTTGACTATGATTCAAACCTTTCGTCCCCAAGGTACCCTTCCCTCGAACACCGTGACCAATCCTAGGGCTAATGTTAATGCTATCACTACTAGGAGCGGTAAGACCACCGTTGAACCTTCCCCACCTAACCAAGGACCCGAGATTCCTTCTTCTTCGACACAACCTCCTTCTTCTTCCACTTGTGACATACCTCCCGTTATGCATTCGTCTACACCTTATGTTCCACCGATACCCAAATTTTATACCCCACCTTCGGTTCCAAAACCGGTTCCTTCACCTTCTATTTCTACTCCTCCTCCTCCTCCAAAGGATGTGAGTGAGCAATCCACTCCAAAGCCTTCATCTCAACCCAATATACCTTATCCCTCAAGGTTGCGGAAAGAGAAATTGAAGAATAAGGATGATATTCAAGTTTTGAACTTCCTAAAAATGTTCAAACAATTGAATTTTAATATCACCTTTGCCGAGGCGCTCGCTCACATGCCTAAGTACGCTAAGATGTTTAAGGATCTTTTAAGTGATAAGGAAAAGTTGTTTGATATCGCCAATACCCAATTAAATGAGAATTGTTCCGCGGTTCTTTTGAGAAAATTACCGGTTAAGTTAGGAGATCCCGGTCGATTCCTTATTCCTTGTAATTTTCCGGGTGTTGAGAATTGTATGGCCTTGGCGGATCTCGGAGCGAGTATCAATCTTATGCCATTGTCCGTGTGGAAACATTTATCTTTACCTGAGCTAGTCCCCACTCGTATGACCTTGGAATTAGCTAACCGTACGGTTGCTTATCCGGTGGGGATAGCCGAGGATGTTTTCGTAGGAGTCAACAAATTCACTTTCCCCGCCGATTTCGTCGTCGTCGACTATGAAATGGATCCCCGTGTTCCCTTAATTGTGGGACGACCTTTCTTGAGAACCGGGCGTACATTAATCGATGTAGCCACGGGTGAACTTATCATGAAGGTCGGGGATGAAAAAATCGTCTTTAACATGGGTAAACTTTCCAAACTTCCCGATGAGCCCGAATCCGTGAATTTCATCGATGTGCTCGACGAAGCATGCGAAGAACATTTTCATGAGGCTTGTAAGAGCGGGATTTCTCCTTTACCTCATGTTGAGACCGTAGCTTCTATTGCTCCTTCATTGACTCCATTTCGAGAAAGTGACTTAGATGAGTTTGAAGCTAGCTTGGGTCCTCTCGAGATTAACTATGATAATTCCCCCACCAATTGGGATGAAGACATTCGTACTATTGAGAGACTTCTCAATGAGGACAATATTTCTCCACCCACTCCAAAAGAAGTTACAAATGATGATCCTACTTTGACTAAGCCTTCCATTGACAATCCGCCGGATTTAGAGCTTAAAGATTTGCCGTCTCATCTAGAGTACGTTTTCTTAGAGGAGGATAATAAGTTGCCGTCATTATTGCTAAGGACTTAAAAGAAGATGAAAAATCCCGACTTATCGATGTGCTTAAGAATCATAAGAAAGCAATTGATTGGAAAATCTCCGACATTCGCGGAATTGATCCTAATTTTTGTACTCATAAAATTCTCATGGAAGATGACTTTAAACCCGCAATCCAAAATCAAAGAAGGGTTAATCCAAAAATTCATGAAGTCATTAAGAAAGAAGTTATCAAACTTCTCGATGCCAGAATGATTTACCCTATCTCGGATTCGCCATGGGTTAGTCCCGTCCATTGTGTGCCTAAGAAAGGCGGAATCACCGTTGTTCCCAACGAAAACAACGAGTTGATTCCTACTCGACTTGTAACGGGTTGGCGAGTTTGCATCGACTATCGTAAGCTCAATGATGCCACTCGTAAGGATCATTTCCCTCTTCCTTTCATGGATCAAATGCTCGAGCGTTTAGCGGGTAATGATTTCTATTGTTTCTTAGATGGCTTTTCCGGATATTTTCAAATCCCTATCGATCCAAAAGACCAAGAGAAAACCACATTCACTTGTCCCTATGGAACATTCGCTTACAAAAGAATGCCTTTCGGCTTATGCAATGCTCCCGGGACTTTCCAAAGGTGTATGATGGCGATATTTCATGACATGGTTGAAGAAACTATGGAAGTCTTTATGGACGATTTCTCGGTCTATGGTGATTCTTTCTCTTCTTGCCTTGCTAATTTAGAACGTATGCTCCAACGGTGTGAAGACACTCGTCTCGTTCTTAATTGGGAAAAATGCCATTTCATGGTAAAAGAAGGCATCGTCCTTGGTCATAAAATTTCCAAAGCCGGTATCAAAGTCGACCGTGCTAAAGTTGACGTCATTGCTAAGTTACCTCTGCCTACCACCGTCAAAGGAGTTAGAAGTTTTTTAGGCCATGCGGGATTTTATCGACGTTTCATCCAAGATTTCTCGAAAATAGCTCGTCCAATGACTCATCCCTTAGAAAAGGATGCTCCTTTCATCTTCTCTCAAGAATGTCTCGACTCTTTCGAACTTCTTAAAGGTAAATTAACTAAGGCACCGGTCTTAGTCTCTCCAAATTGGGAGTTACCTTTCGAGCTCATGTGCGATGCTAGTGATTTTGTGGTAGGAGCGGTTTTAGGTCAACGAGTTAACAAACATTTCCAACCCATTCATTATACTAGTAAGACAATGACGGGGGCTCAATTGCATTATACCACTACCGAAAAAGAGCTTTTAGCTGTAGTGTATGCTTTTGAGAAATTCTGCCCCTATCTTGTGCTTTCCACCACCATCGTTTACACCGACCATTCCGCCTTGAAATACTTGTTGACCAAGCAAGATGCTAAACCGAGACTCCTTCGTTGGGTTTTGCTCCTACAAGAATTTAAAATCGAAATTCGTGATAAAAAAGAGCGAAAAACCTAGCCACGGATCACCTTAGTAGACTTGAGGATCCGTATCAAGGGGAATCTCCAAATCAAGAGATTAATGAATCCTTTCCCCTTGAGACCTTAATGTCTATTAATTCCAATCTTGATGATACCCCATGGTTTGCCGACATTGCAAACTATTTGGCGGGTGGTGTTCTTATCGAAGGGTTAACGTCCCAACAAAAGAAAAAATTCTTCAAGGACGTTAAAACGTACTATTGGGACGACCCTTATCTTTTCAAGCAATGTGCGGACTTAATCATTCGTAGATGTGTTGATGGGCCGACGGCTTTACAAATCCTTGAAGCTTGCCATAAAGGACCTACCGGTGGTCACTTTGGTCCTAATTACACCGCTAAAAAAGTGTTCGACTCCGGATTCTATTGGCCCTCCATTTATCATGATGCACATGAAATGGTTAAACATTGTGATGCTTGCCAAAGACAAGGCAAGATCACACATAAAGATGAGATGCCTCAAAATTTCATCCAAGAATGTGAAATCTTTGACGTATGGGGCATCGACTTTATGGGGCCGTTTCCATCATCGAAGGGAAACAAGTACATCCTCGTAGCCGTTGACTACGTCTCAAAATGGGTTGAAGCAAAAGCTTTACCTACTAATGATGCGAGGGTGGTTGTTAACTTCTTGAAACAATTGTTTGCTCGATTCGGTGTGCCTCGTGCTATTATTAGTGATCGTGGGACTCATTTTTGCAATGATCAATTCGCACGAGTCATGGCTAAGTATGGTGTCAATCACCGACTTTCCACCGCATATCATCCTCAAACTAATGGACAAGCCGAGGTTTCTAACCGTGGTCTTAAGAGAATCTTAGAGCGAACCGTGGGAGAACATCGTGCTTCATGGGCCGATAAATTAGATGATGCTTTGTGGGCTTTCTGTACCGCTTATAAGACACCTATAGGTTGTACTCCTTATCGCCTTGTGTACGGAAAGGCGTGCCACCTCCCCATTGAGTTGGAGCATAAGGCTTATTGGGCCTTGAAATTGGCTAATTTTGATCTTAACAAAGCCGGTGATCATAGGAAAATCCAACTCAATGAACTTAATGAACTTAGGAATGAAGCTTATGAAAATTCATTAATCTACAAGGAGAAAACTAAGCTCATTCATGATTCCAAGATTATAAACCGAGAGTTCCATGTTGGTGATCAAGTTTTATTATTTAACTCCCGGTTGAAAATCTTTTCGGGTAAACTTAAGAGCCGTTGGTCCGGTCCATTCACCGTGGCCCAAGTCTTTCCTTATGGCACCATTGAGTTATCCCAACCAAATGGGCCCAACTTTAAGGTGAATGGCCAACGGGTTAAGTTGTACTATGGAGAGGACATCTCTCACGAGATGATTCCATCCCTCTCCACATTTCCCTTGAATTAATTCGGGAAATCGAGTCGAGCTAGAGACTCGTGATAAATAAATCAAGCATCGTATAACTAGGTTAGATTTTTACCTTTACCATCCTTTCCACCCTTTTTCACCTTCATCCATTGTCCACCAATAAGTGTAGGGGGGAGCCAAGTAGGTTGTTTGTGTGTGGTGATTGTGTGCAGGGACATGTGCTTTGATGATCCACTTTTGGTGCTTTTGACACGACCCGTGTTCCCGTGTTACCCGTGTACCCGGTTCTATCAAAACTATTGTGATTCATACTTGTATAGAAATAAAACGAATAAATGCAATCACTTTAGTTGTCCCTTCCTTAGCTCGATTTTAAACAACGTACTCAATGTCCTATGTGTAGGGGAGTTTATTCGCCCACATGCTTAAACATTGAGGACAATGTTTATATTAAGTGTAGGGGGGACTTCTATCGAATTTTAGTGGCCTTTTCCATGAATTTGACCCCATTTTACCGGAAAATTTAAAAAAAATTTCAACGTTTTTCAAATTTTTGATCTATTTTGGCCTAGTAGTATTTTTTATTTATTTTCTTTCCTTTTATCATCGCATCATAATAATTTCCATTTCAAGAATAAAGTAAAAATGAATAAATAAATAAAAAGGTTTTAATAAGTTTAGATATCTTTGATATATTAGGCCCGTCGTGAATATTTTGACTCAACCCGAGTTTACTTATCTAAGTTTACTCTAGCTAGTATCCTTAACCATATGGACCTTAATTGGTTTATTAGGCTAAGCATCCATGAGTCTCATTCCTTGAGATTTTAAATTGTGGAGAACGAGAGATGATAGAGTTAATTATAAGTTTGGTATTCTTTCATTAACTTATGTGAGTTAGTTATGAACTTTTTCTCCCATCACTTGTTAATAAATATATTTGCAATAAATAAGGTTGTACGATTTAAAAGGTTACTTAGCTTCTAGCACAAGATCGTTTAAAAGTTGCTCGGTATTAATTAGAGTTCATAGCCAAGGCATAACTTATTGAAACGGGACGCGAAGATTGTCTTATCCAAAAAGGCCGTAACAAGGCATGAGGATACCCGAGTCCAAAAAGGCCCTCACAAGGCATGAGGATTCACTTTTTGCTAAAGATCCTAAGATGATGTGAAGATCATTAATCCAAATCAATATGAAGGATCAAGACACACGACGAGAAGCAATTACTCCCCTAAAGATCATGGAGAAGTCTATCCAAAAAGACCCTAACAAGGTATGAGGATAAATAGATCCAAGTCCGAAAAGGAGGCGGATCGTTGTATATCAAAATCCTAAATAAATAAGAGGATAAATTACTCCCCTAAAGATCGTGGTCAACGTTTGAAGCATCTTTCACTCCTTATGAAGATGTATACCAAAATGAAGAGAAGACCATAATTTCAAGATCGTCTCTCAAGATTTGAAGTTTGAAGTACAAGCCAAATATCGGTCCGAGAAAGGTCTCAAATCGTGAAACGAGTTATGCCAAGATATGAACTTTTTGAGGTTTCGAGAAGCAGTTTTAAAAGATTTTGTCCTTTAGCTAACTATTGATTAAATCGTCCCACTTTATTTTCGACCTTAATAAATTATCGAAATAAGTCAAAAATGCATCCTCGTGATCATTCAAGACAACAATAAAATACAAGAGATACACCGTAGGAATAAGGGGGTCTAAGTGATTAACTAAACCACATGAGTAAATGTTAGTGGTGCTAACTTGTAGTAAATAATGATCTCGTTTTGGAGCTTGGTGTGGGGAACGTGAAACTTGAGGGTGATTAATATTCATGACACCAAAGCCCTAATCTAAGTCTTAGATTTCTTTACGAGTTTCTTCAATCGAATAATTTTCAAATTAATAAATTGTTATAACTTTTGTCTCTTTTAAAGCTTTATCTTTTCATCGTAGAAGTAGTAGTAATAGTAATAAAGGCCGAGATGGATTAATAATGAGAAAAATGTAACTTTATGCTTTAAAACTATGCATTGCATGGGGTCATTGCAATGGTCAAGTGTAGGGGATTTAATAAGTGTGTAAACACTTATCCTTTTGCCACTAAAATCAAGTAAAATCAAGACCTAATCATGTGTTTAATGTCGTAAAAGTCGGAATTACGCGTGGTTTTGTGTTTTGTGTGTTAAATAGGTACTATTGATCAAAAGAAGAGAAAACACGGGATTTCACGGTCAAATGTCGAAGAAAAGTCAAGAAAGAGTCAAGACAAGATCAAAAGACCTAAAGTGTGCCGAAGATCACGAAAACCGACAAAGCCGACTTAATTTTGAAGAAATGATCAAGAAAACCGGAATCGAGCTCGACTTTAGCGGATTTCATCATTTATCGAGAAAACGAGCCTTATGGGTCCCACTTGTGATTAATGGGCCCAATAACCCATTTGTATGGATAAATAATCATCTTTTGGAAAAAAAAGTAGCCCATTATGGCCCAATCAAGTTTTATGTGGGACGGACTCAAGTGAGTATGGGCCAAAAGCCCATTTGGTTTATAATTTGAAACGAGTGAATTGTTTTGGATCCACTTCAAACCCATATCACAAACAAAGAAACGATTCTTGAAGAACTTTGCTAAACAAGTAAATGTCTATTTACTTTTGGGAAATATCTGGTCAACCCACACGGTTAACATCTTCTCATTTACACACAAACGTAACCCTTGTTTATTTCCCTCCTCCCACGTGTCAACTCTTTCTTCCAGTCAAACTTAACCCCATTTACCCCTTTTTAACCTATCCCCACGTGTCACCATTTAATTACTCCCACTTACCCCAAATAAAATAAATAACCGAATATCTTTTCCCCACCCCATATTTACTTCGTTACAAACTAGGTGAAATTTCTCCCACTTCCTTCCTCCCCAAAAAATACGCAGGCAACCAGTCAAACCCTAAATCAAAATCATAATAAAAATTACCACTAAAAAGAGGGCTTTTACCCACACTGGGTAATTAACACCCAAGGGATTAAATCCCCCCTGTTTTCGGATCATCCACTCAAGGTGGTCCTCCATACGTGGCCAAATCATGGGATTTGATTAGCTAGGCCACCTCACCATTACCAATCCCCCAATAAAATCATGCCACCTCACCTTGCAACAAAAACAAGACGCACAACATGATGGACAGCATGGCAATCCGTGGCACTCGCGTGTTTTTAGCCGTTTGATCAAGTATATTGAAGAAAGAGAAGAAAGAGAAGGAAGATCAACGGCCAAGATTCTTCACCGTGGTCATCAAGGAGACCTAGAAGGTTTGGGGGTTCCCATAAAACCCCCCCTCTCTATCATGTAATTTATGCTTTTTCTTTATTTTTAATTTTCAGTAAAAAATAGATTAGGGTTCTTTAATATTGTAATTTCTTTTTCCAGTATTGTTAGGTTGATTTTAAATTAATGAAAGATTAATTTTCGTCTTCAATTCTCGTCTAAATTTTAATTTCCAGTTATTATTCTTTATTTAATCAGTTTATGAAAAATATGGTTACTGTTTAACATTTATTATTATTATAAAAAAAAATATATATAATAAAGGAAAGTAAATTATTTCCCCCACTAGGAAATAATTATATTAAAGCTACTGTTGGAGATTCTTTGTTGCGGATTGGGTTTCGATTCAAGGTGGTGTTTGTTTGGCGTTTGTTTTCGGTTCATAAGCTCGCTCAGCGCAACGCTTCTTCTCAAAGGTTTCGACAAATGGTTTGAATCTTCTTTTAAATTTAATGTTAAGTTTTATGTTTATGTAGTTTATTGATTAACTGCTGGTTGAATTTATTTGGTATTTTAGGATTTGATAGTAATTGTTAAGTTTGGTTTATTTGATAATTTGTATTCTGCTTGTTTTATTTTGTCATTCGGTTGTAGGATTAGTTTATGTAACTGCTTATTTAGTTTTCAGCTTATGATATGTAGCTTATTTGTTCAGTTTTTAAATCGTGCTTATTGGTCTTGAATGCTTATTGAGTTTTGTTTAGCTTATTAGACTTCGGCTTAGTTGTGGTTTAGGTTTTGCTTATTAGTCTAGACTTCTTATTTGGCTTATTGGGATTCTGCTTAAGTAGAGTATCAGCTTATTAGTATTTAGTCTTGCTATTTAGATTATTTAATTTTTATCAGCTTATTTATTTCTGCTTTTCTAGTTAAGTAATTCGGTTAGTGTGGATTTGCTTATTTTGATTTTTGCTTATTAATTGAGCGCTAGTTATTTGTTAGTATTAGATAGTTTGCTATTTAGTTTTCTTGTAAACTGCTTATTTAATTGCTTGAGCTTATTTGTTTCCTACATGTTTTGATTCCTGCTTATTTGTATCAGTTTATTGTTTGGCTTGGCTTATTTGACTGCTTTTTGTTTATTTGCTGCATACTCCTCAGACTCAATTAGTCTGAGGGTTACTTTGTCCAAAATCAAAGTTCCAAAAAAAAAAGTAGTAACAAAATATAGCAAATTTGTCTAGGGTGAGATTCGAACCCCAGAACCTTCGTATAACGACCAATCGTCCCAACCAGTGGAGCTGGCACTTTTTTATGTTTCATTTCTTTTAGATTATTTAATATAGCGTGAATATAGGGTGGCAGTTTTAATATTTATTAGTTTAAGTCAAATTAAAGTTAATTAATTTATTTAAAAAGTTTATTTTAACTTTCTTTTATTCAGTTTTTATAAAAAAATAAAAAGACAAAAAAAATATATTTTTTATTAACTTTTCTTTTTACTTTAAAGTTGTTTCCAATTTATTTAAAATAGATTTACTTTTATTTAAATTAGTTTAAATATTTTTATTTCAAAATTACTTTCATATTAGTTTAATTTACTTTTTGTTACAATTTTTAATTAGATATAAGTTTATTTTCAAATTAATAGTTTAAAATAGTTAAAATTAAGATAGTTTTCTTTAAATTAAATAGATTTTATTATTAAATAGTTTAGTTTAAAATATAAAAATATTGACACGAAAAACAAGTTAAGTTTAAACGTTAAACCGGAAATCAAATTCGAGTCGAATCGAGGAAAAACGAACATTAAAAAGGACTAAAAATCCGAGTTTCAATTACCTTGGAAGAGAGAACCGATCATATCACGTATGTTAAGCGCTTGAGTGCTGAAAGAGTCTCTCATGTCTGCACGGATCTCATTGCTTTGTTTTGCCATGTCATTCCTTAGCTCGGCTCGAATATCGTTCCCTTGTTTCGCCATTTCTCCCTTCAAGTTGACGAATTGACTCTAAAGATTCGTCACCATCTCTCTATTAGTCTTCATGAACGTCTCGACGTCTGGTTCAATGCCATCGGTTGATTGAGAGGTGGATCTTGGTAAGCTTGAGAATTTCCTTGAGTTGGGTATAGGTTTCTTTGTGATTAATATTGATTGGTAGCACGAGGTTGGGATTGGTTGTTTCGGTTATAGCTTTGTTGTTGGTTTTGGTTTGGAGGAGGGAAACCGGGTGGAGCAAGATAGTTGTTTGAACGATAACTTAGCAAGCTACGGTCTCCTTGAGGACGAGCTTGATAGCCTCCCGTGGGATAAGTACCGTATGTCGCGTTAACGTTTTCAGAAAAATTGCCTTGGGTAGAAGGACAATCATTGTAGGAATGAGGACCACCACATGTGTCACACGAAATAGAAACGGCTTTAGCTTATTGAAAGTGGTTTGTGGCCATGGTCATGAAATTCTTATTCATCTCTGCGATTTGTTGGGTAAGTTCGGTTATCTCGGGATTGGAAGTAGTAGAAGAAACATTGACTCTCGAGTTAGATCTTGAGGATGCGGATGAATCCCAATTCTTGTGGTGAGTAGTCATGTTTTCAATCAACTCTCTACACTCCTCCGGTCTCCTTTTCATAAAAGTACCACCGGCGGCGGCATTGATCGTGTCACGATCACGAAAAGTGAGACCATTGTAGAAAGTATCAATGAGAGTAACGGGGAGCATGTTGTGATTTGGACAGCGGTCGATCAAAACATTGTATCGTTCCCAAGCATCAAAGAGCGATTCATCATTGTCTTGCATGAATCCACTAATTTTGTTACGAAGGCTTGTGACCATGAATGGTGGGAAGTAGCGCGACAAAAAGCGTTGAGTCATGTCATTCCAAGTATGAATAGAATTCTTTGGGAGACGGTCAAACCATTTTTCGGCATGGTGAGAAAGCGAGTGAGGAAACAGTTGGAGGCGAAGGTCATCCATAGAAACACCAGGGGACTTCATGCTTTGGGTGATGGTAATGAATTTGTCGAGGTGTTTGTTGGCATCATCATCCGGAATTCCGTGAAATGGGTTAGTTTGCACTTGTTGGATCAGGTGATGCTTCAACGAAAACTCCTGAGCCGTGACGTGCATCGGCGCAATCGGGCCTCCGCGTCCGTTCATGGTGGGTTGACACAATTCCTCCATTGTTCGTAAATCAGGTAGGGGACATTGTTGTTGTTGTTATTATTATTCAAATTGGGTAGAGGTGTGTTATTATTGTTGTTATTAACACCAGCCATATCTAGAACTTCATGAGTCTTGGGCTTAGAATAGTTCGAAGATCTAGTACGCATACACCTGTAGAAGAAAAATACACAGAGAGAATATCTATATAATCTTTTTGGTGCAAAACCTTTGGAAAAGAGTTGCTTTTTATGATTTTTCAATGTTTTTGTATTTTTGAAGAATTTTATATTTCTTAGGGTTTTTGAAAATTTGTGAAGCAAAGAAAATAACGTTCAAAGAACGGATCCCAAAATTCAATGCGTCTCTCACTAGAAACCGTTAATCTTAACGAAAAGAGCCGGCAGCGGCGCCATTTTAATAACCGGCTTTTACCCCTGGTATCAAAATTTGTAATCCCAAATCTCTTCGAATTGACTTCCAGTCTAAAGTGTAACTTAATTTCCTTTTGGTGAACAAGAGAATGGTTTGGTTTTGTTTATCTAATTTTAACTAAAAGCAAGTATGAAAATATCGTTGAGTAAAATTAAAGTGTTTAAGAATTAAACTAAAAGTTATTTAGAAAAAGAGTTTATGTAAAATTTAAAACTTAAAACATGTCCTATTGGAATAATGCAATTCATTTCTATGGAATGCACCAAGTCATAACCATCGGAATACAACTAAAATAAGCCATCGGAATAACTAATGTGAAAGTCCATCGGAATACTAGACTTAGTACCCATCGGAATGGAGCAATAACAATTCTATCGCAATGATGTTTGTCAGAATGTAATTAGATCGCAATGTTCCAGATCGGAATACCCCAAATACCTTTGTCGCAAAGTGGTTCAGATCGGAATGTTGTAAAGTAAATTTGGACAGCGTTTCGTTTTAACAAGAACCTTAGTCCCGTCGGAATATGCGATCGCAATGAACGATCACAATCCCAGATCGGAATAAGGGGGAAGTGACCAACCGATCGCAAAGTAGAACCCTAATGGGTTATTGCGATCAAAACAATGAAATCCGTCGGAATGTGTAGAATCCCTTGTATTGCGATGGAAGCTCAACTTAATCCGAAATTGGTGGCAAGTTTAAAACTCAATAATCTGATAAAATAAGTTATTCTAACCGAACCTTAAACAATTCAAAAAGCTTAAATTTGACAACTCTTAAACATAAAGATCAAACACTTTATGAAAGGAACTTTAATCGTGACAAAAACCTTTGAGAGATTAGAAAATCAATAAGCTAGAACTTGAAATAAGCCAATAATCATAGAGAGCTTATGGCTTGAACGTGTTCGAGCTTTTGTAAGAACAAGAAATGCACTTTCTTAACATTCAACCTCAACTTCAATCATGGATCATGGAGGATTCGGATCAAAGAAAAGATTTCGAATCAAAAATCAAGTAAACCAAGAAATGTAGAAGAAGATTAAAAACTTAAAACTTAACTTGAATTTGATTAATGAAATCCAAATAAAAAGATCAAAGAACGCTCAAATTTAAAAGATGAAAACAAAGAAAAACTTAGTGAGAGAAAGTTGGGAACTTTCTCTCTCTAAAACTAGAAAGAAAAATTAAAAGTAAAACTAGCTAACCACCCTCCTAATATGATTAGGAGGGTATTTATAGGGAATTGGGAAGTGAATGTGTGGTGCTTCCTTCTTTCTTTTTCTTCTCGACTCGATTTAATTCATTTGTCTTTCTCGATGTCGTCTCGGGATTAATTAAACTCGTCTTAACATTTCTTCATTTATTTAGACTCGAGTTCTTCGACTTCATTAAACTTTCGTCTTTAGACTTGTTCTTCGATAAATCTTCAGAATAGGACTTGGACATCCGTCTTTTAAGCACTCTTGATCTTTTGACTTTGTCTTTTCTCGTTTTCTTCGATAAAAGCCCGTGAAAGCCCGTGTTTTCTTCCTTTTTCATCTTTTGGTCCTAAGGGACAATAAAAACACAAACCACGCATAATTCCGACTTTTACGACATGAAATACACGTTTTGGTCTTGTTATTATTGGAAATAAGTGGTAAAAGGATAAGTGTTTTCACACTTATTATAAGTCGTGTCAGGAAACCATATTATCATATTTATGATGCATTTTAACTTTTGAAAAGTATTTTTACGAAACCTGATCCCCGTAAATATTTTCAAAATTGACTAATAGTCATTTTTTTACCTTTAAACAATTTAATTTCATTTTAGCCCAAAACTATTCAATAATTTCAATTTCTACCCTAACACCACTATGTATACCATTTACCTAACTTTTACTTCATTTTTATCAAACAAAAAACACGCACATCAAAAAGTCTTCATTCTTCTTTCTTCTCTCTAAAGATTTCGCCACCCCTACACCACCAAAAAACACCTTAAATCTTGATTTCTACCTTGTTATAACAAAAACTAATCAAAGAACACATCTAGATTTTTAATGGTGATCATTTTGATCCACCTTTGTTCACATGCACCAAGTTTTCATTTTTTCATATGATATATGGTTGGAAGATGTTTTGATCATTATGCATGTGATGATCATGGTAAGATCATCATGTTTTGATCTTAAAAATTTTATTTTTGATCATTCATTTTTGTTAAATTTGACATGCAATGGGTTAATAAGGAATGTTTAGGATGATGTATGGATGATATTAGGAATGGGAGATTTGTGAAAATGAGTCAAAATAATCATCTAATGTGATTTTCTTAAACGTATTTTTTGACAGCAGGTTTAGAGTAGATTTTTGTGGGTTTAAGTTTGGATATAGGTTGAGATTACTTGATTTTGTTGTAGAGTTTTTCGATAGCTTTGTTTTGATATAAGTTAGGCCTTCTAACTCAAAACGATGAAGAAGTTACGCTAGTTTGATTATTCATGTACCAGGAGACGAGTATCGGCACAAACCGAATTTGTTGTCGATATTTTGATCGAATCTCGGGGACTATAAAAGGAGTTTTACAAATGTTCAAGGGCTGTTCTCAGGCCATATAGTTAGCACTTTGAGTCTATTTTCAAAGTCAACAGTCGTTTTTGCTAATGGTAAAGGTTAGGTTAGTCAAAACGGTTTCACGAGTCAAGTATACAAATCTGTCCGGATTTTATACATCAAAGATGTGTTGAGTAGGAGTCTCAAGAGTAAAATCTGTTAATGCAATGATGCCTATAAGAGTTACTTGCATTTTTCGGTCTCGCTATGTTTTGATTACTACAATATGTAAAAACAAGCATTTACGAAAACAAAGAAAAACGAATTCTTGAGTTCAAGTATTTTTCATTTCAACCATTATCACTTAAGGTATGAACAAACAAGTAAGTATACTTATTAAGTGATCAAGGATTTAATCTTTTCTTAAAACTCACTTTTTATTAAGTGTGAAAAAGTTTTATTATTAAACTTTATTTTTAAGAAAGTGTTTTATTAAATTAATTATTTGAAAATTTGAAATTTGAAAATGGCATATTCTATCTTGGTTTGGAATATCCTTTCAGGATATTTTAATCCCTAGATTCGATCCAACCCACTAAAAGACAAAAGGGAGCGGACTCTACGCCGGCGGTTCCTTAGCGCCTACGACGGTTCCTTATCGATAAGGAACCGCGGGCTGAAATAAACAACCGCGGGCAGATATAGCCGTTGGACATTTGTCTTATAAATAGTGGACCATTCTCAGACTTTCAATCCACCTCTTTTGCACACAAACTTTCATATTCTTACATACTTCTTAAATCACTCAAATCCTTGATGATTTGTTTGATTACTACTTGTTTAAAAGTGAATCTTTCTCCTCCCATCTTTTCCTCTCAAAGTGAAAAGAGAAGAACACTATCATTGTTGAAGTGTTGTGTCTACCTTAAAGATCCATTGAAGATCCAAACTTATTTATTCGTTTTTGTGTCATTGTTATGAAGATCCAAGTAGTTGTGTCTATTTGGAAGTTGTGTATGTATTAAGGTTTAATACTTATTTCTCAAAGTATATTGGTGTAGATTGGTCCTAGCTAATATTAGGGCTCGACTTTTAGCTTAGAGTCGGAAATTGGTTAAGTGACTTTGTGTACAGTTTCTCCACCTTAAGGAGCTTGTTGATTAGTGAACTCTCGAGTAAGGAGTACTCAGGGAGTGGAGTAGGAACAAGGAGTGAGCTTCGTTGCCAAACCACTATAAATCCTTGGTGTTTGGTTTGATCTTTCCAACCTTTATCTCTTTACATTCTTTATTCTTTATACTCTTGATTATTAGTTTAGTTACATTAATTGTTCTTTATACTTGTGATTATTAGTTAGTTTCACTATGCCTTGTTCATATTGTGTATAAGAAGGTTTCACCTAAATACTCAAGCTTAAGTTTTTGATAAAAGGATTTTTTAAACCAAACTTTAACAAGCAAATTCAAGAAACTATTCACCCCCTCCCCCCTTCTAGTTTCTACAATTGGTATCAGAGCGTGGTTGCTCAAGATTTTTTAAAATATATTGTATTTTAAAACTTGAATCGATCTATGGATTCCAACAAGTATCTAGAAGGGCAATCCATGCAAAGACCGCCTCTTTTTGAAACCGATAGTTTTATTTATTGGAAAAATAGGTTTGAGACTTATGTGAAATCAAAAGATTTAGATCTTTGGAATGTTATTACCAATGGTGACTTTTTGCCATTTCAATGTAATGATGTTTCTAAAATTAAGGATATAGTTACTTTTGATAAAGCTAATGATGATACTAAAAGAAAACATGCTAATAATTAATGAGGATAAAATGGTGATTTATAATGCTTTACCAAAGAAAGAATATTCCTTGGCGGTTAGAGACTTTAAGAAGTTCTTCAAAAGACGAGGTCAATACCTGAGGCAACCAAAAAACGACAAGAAACCCTTCTCCAAAAACCGATTTGCCAACGACGATAAAGGTGATAGGAAATGCTTTAGATGTGGTGATCCAAATCATTTCATTGGTGATTGTCCTAACCCTTCATGCGACAAGAACCACACGGCGTTCCTTGGGGGTTCATGGAGCGATAGCGGTGAAGATGTTGATGACAATCCCAAAGATGAGAAGTGTTTCATGGCTCACACTTCTAAAGAGGTACTTTCCGAAACCGAGTATTATAGGAATAATAGTTCTTCGCAAGATGATAGTGAATTAGAAGGCCAATATAATAACTTTCATAAGATTAGTCTAAAATTTATTGAAAAGAACAAAGTGCTAAAATCTACTAGAACTAAGCTTGAAAACGAGATTAGTGAGCTAAAAGAAAAATTATCTAAGCTTGAGAAAATAAAGAAATAGACCTAGGATGCTTAAAATGTGAAAACCTTAGGCAAGAAAATGAAAACCTTAAGAGCACCTCCATTAGACTTGAAATGTTCATAAGAGGTACTAATGCTCTTAATGATATGTTAAACAAACAAATTCATTCTAAGGAAAAACTTGGATTAGGATATAACACTAATGAAGCATCAACTAGTGAATAAAACAAGTTAGGTTTTCAGAAAAACAGTCCCCTGCACGCGGTGCTCCAATATATGGGGCGGTTCCTTATCGCTATGGAACCGCCAATGAAGCTATGGAACCGCGGCCAGAAGATGATTTTTATGAAAATCGTGAACTTTCTGAAAAGTCAATTTTAGGTGAAGGACCAAAACATATTCTTAGTACCAAGGTCAAAGTACCTATAATTCAAAATCCTAGTCTAGTTAAATTCTACAAGCCCTTGAGTAAACCTCTAATGGGAACTAGAAACTTATCTAGACAAACATCTACTCCTCCAAGAGTACGAAATGAATCTAAACCTAGAAGTAGAACACTTACGCCAAAAAGAGATGATCATGCTAAACCACGACCTAGGAGTAAAACCCCAACACCTAGGAGGAATAATAATAATATTAGATCAAGATCAATGACACCTAGGAGAAACTATGGACAACAAAATGGCCATATAAATTTGAATAAGTTTCAACAACAATACTTTTCCCCATGGGGAATGTCTCCTTCATTCATGCATCCCAACCAAATGAAAGGGATGTTTGAAACTAACAATTTTTGCCCCGTGAGATATTGGGGACCAAATGTTTGATCTTGTGTGTTGTTACCTAGATATTCTTGGGAATCGATCTAGAGCCCGACGAGTGGATTAAGGATAGTGGTTGTTCTAAACACATGACGGGTAATCGAAGTTTGTTCTCACACTACAAAGCATATGATAGAGGTAAAGTTACATTCGCTAGTAATAGACGTGGTAATATCATTGGCAAAGGTACGGTCTCTCTTTACTCTATGACTATAGAAAACGTAGAGCACGTAGATAACTTAGGTTTTAACCTTCTAAGGATAGGTCAAATTTGTGACAATAAGTGTAAGGTCATCTTTTCGGAACATGACAGTGAAATCGTAAAAGATGCAAAAGTCATTGGAAAAGGTGTTAGAAAGCATGGGCTTTATGTCATGAAGGTTAATAAGAAGTCAAAGGACAACTTATGTCTAGCGACATTAGATGATAGTTCTACTCTTTGGCATAGGAGATTAGGTCACGCTAATATGCGTTTAATTCAATCTTTAGTCTCTAAGGTGTTGGTAAGACACCTTCCCAAGATGAAGTTTGATAGTTACTTTTGTGATGCATGCAAAATTGGGAAGAAAGTTCACTCAAGTCACAAAGCCAAGGATTTGGTTTCGACCTCTCGGTGTTTAGAGCTCCTACATATGGATCTCTCTGGACCTTCCTCCATACGGAGTTATGGAGGTAAACTTTATACCCTAGTTATTGTTGACGACTACTCTAGATTCACTTGGACTAGATTTTTGGCGTCTAAGAATGAAGCTTTCGATCACTTCGAAACCTTTAGTCAAAGATTTCAAAATCAAATAGGATGTTTAATTGTCTCTATTAGGACGGATCATGGTAGGGAATTTGATAATGAAGTGCAATTTGGTGCCTTTTGTGAAGCTCATGGTATTACCCATATCTTCTCTGCTCCTCGCACTCTACAATCAAATGGGGTAGTTAAAAGGAAGAATAGGACCATCGAAGAGATGAGTAGGACGATGTTAAATGAGCAATCTTTACCTAAAAAATATTGGTGCAATGCCGTGGACATATCGACTTACATTCTCAACCGAATTCTTATTCGAACTTTTCTAGGAATGACCCCCTATGAGATTCTTGATTGGTGTAAAAACACCCATCCTTTTACCACTTAAATATAAAAATAACCAAGCCAAAACGTGTATTTTATGTGGTAAATGTCGGAATTTTGCGTGGTTTGTGTTTTTATTGTGTGTTAGGACCAAAAGATGAAAAAGGAAGAAAACACGGGCTTTCACGTGCTTTTATCAAAGAAAAAGACAAAAGGCAAAGTCAAAAGATCAAGAGTGCAAAAAGAACGGAAGTCCAAGGCCTATTCTGAAGATTTATCGAAGGAAAAGTCTAAAGACGGAAGTTTAATGAAGTCGAAGAACTCAACTCTAATAAATGAAGAAAATTATAAGACGAGTTAAATTTATATCGAAAAATCCCAAGACGACGTAGAGAAAGACAAACAATTTAAATCGAGTTGAGACAAGAAGAAAGAGAGAAGAAAGCATTATCACATGTACTCATCCTATAAATACCCTCCTAATGTGTCATTAGGAGGGGGTTAGATAATTTTTAGATAGTTTTATTTTATGCATTAGGAGTAGGTAAGTACTTTCTCTATCTAGTTTTAATTTCTCTCTCTAATTTTTCTTTCTAGTTTTCTTAAATCTTTCATTTTTAAATCTTGTAATCTTGAATCTTTAATCTTTGTCTTTAATTTCAAGCTTTTTATTAATCTCATTCTACTTTTCTTATGAGTTTTAATCTTAATCTTAATCTTTTTCTTCATATTTTTATATAAAGTTTATAGCTTTTTAAATTTCGTTGTTCATTTTTGAAGTTTTTATAAGTTTTATCATTAATCTAGGATTTTTAGTTAGCTTATTGGTGTTTTATTTTGCTTATTATCCTTTAAAAATTGAGTTTTAAGTGCTTATTTTCGTCCTTTTACGAGTTCCTAGTTTTTAGGAAAAGTTGTTTCAAATTCGCAACTTTTTCATTATTGCGAAATTATGTCATAGTTGGCATTGCGAAATCTTGGCCTAGCCACATTGCGGAATTTATGCAAGTCTCCAATTGCGGAATCTAGTCTCCAACATTGCGGAATTAATTCCGCAATATAATTGCGGAATTGTACTTTCTGCTTATTGCAGATTCTTCCTTCTTTTATTGCGAATTCATAGATGTCGCCATTATTGCGAAAATATTGGACTTCAAAGATTGCAGATTTTTCGATTTTTGCATTGCGTAATCATAACCTAGGATTGCGAAATTAATGTTTTTAATTACGAAATTAATTAGTTTTTATTTAAATTTAATTTTCGAATTTATTCTTCCCGCCAATTTACTTAGCTTTATTTTTACTTGTTCGTCTTAGTTTAATTTTCGAGTTTTTTAATTTTTAAAATTTTCATTTTTATTAAGTTTTAAGTTTTCATATTTGCCTTTAATTCGTTTAATTTCTTCCTCATTTAATTTTGTAGTCATTTTATTTGTAGTTTAAATTTTCATGCTTTCGTTTTTATTTTATTTTTACCCTTTACGCAACGACATTTTCATTCATTTTAGTTTAAAATACATAACAATTTTATTTATGTTTCACCAAGAACGACTGAGTCACACTTTTAACCGGAGATCAATTCGAATAGACTGGAACAACGAACATTAATTTTATACTTGGCAATATCTTGTATTAAAATGGCGCCGCTGCTACACTACTACTATTTTTATTCACTTTTATTGAATGATAAACTAGCTACACTACTACTATTACTTCTACTTGGGTTTTAGACATAATGTATGATTTTCATCGCAAAATGGGACGTTTACGTTCATAGAACAAGAACACGTGAATGCTTCGTTAGAAATAGTTTCATCGTCCTCGATTTTCACCCCAATTCCATGCTGAGCGTGCAACGAGATCATTGTCATTATAAGTTAGTAATGCTAACACTACTCATATGACCTAATCACGTACTTATCCTCCTATTTTCCTAAGTTGTATCTCTTATATTTTATTTTGTCTTTAATGTTTCACGAGGATACATTGTGTGACTTATGCGATAATAGAGATTTAGGTCTAAAAATAGAGTCCTAACGGTGTAACCAAGACCATCGAATTAATAACCTCTCCTAATAGACAACGATGTCAAAAAATAAGTCAACAAGAAGGATTGATAAACACGGTTTTATAATGGTTTTGAACATGAGACTTATTACCAAGACTTTTATACGCCCCCTAACGGAAGGGCCTTATTATCATAGGTTTACCTCCATCTTTTATTCAACTTCACCATGAAGCTTTTATTATGACTTCGGTCTTGCCTTGCCTTTTATTTAACCTCGCCATGAGGTGTTTGTTGTGGCCAAAGACGTATATCATCACGCTAAAGTGAATTTTGGATCTTTAAAGCTTCAAAGATTAAGGCTTGATTCACTTTCAATTTTGCATAGATTTTTCGGCCTTGTGAGCTTCAAATTGTTTGCTTGATTTAGGTGAGCACTTGAAATCTTATTATTGGGTGAAGCTTTGGATTATTCGGGTTGCCAATACTTCAAAACCGTGACACTGGAGATACCTTAATGTCTTCCCAATTTAATTACATGGAAGCTACTAGAAAAGACTAGAAACCAACAATCAAGACTAAACCGCTAAGTAAATATTTATTAAGCAAAAAAAAATATATTTACAAGCGAAGGGAGAATAAGCAAACAACAAGAACACATGAGTTTTTGAAAGAATACGAGTACTCTACGTTTAGCATAGTGACTTATAATTAACTCTATCATTTCTCGTCCTCATTTAAGAGACTTAGCCTAATATGAAGTTACGGAATCGAAGCTAAGTGCTCAACACGTACGGTCGAGTCAAAAATTACTCTTATTCTTGCCATCGGAAAACCTACATTCGTGTCTTCAAACACTTATAAAACATGAGAAAAAATTTAAAATTTGGCCATTTTTAGCCTTATTTTGCAACAAAACGATAAACAAAAAGATAAACTTTGAAAAACGTGAAGGTTTGGCAAGGCAAGTATCTATTCACCCCCCCCCATACTAAAGTTAAACATTGTCCTCGATGTTTCGAGTCTAAGGGTTGGAAAACCCTCATACTAGAGACGTAGTCGAATGCTTAATCTAGCATGGAAAGGGTGGAACCGTTAAATTTAAAGCCATTTATGAATTGTGCTATAAACCTAAGGTTAGAACATCAAAGGATATATCATGGATATTGAGAAAGTCTTCAAAGAAAACGATCGAGTGCTCCCATAAAACGAACACGAGAGGCTCCAATCGTGAAGATAATGATCATAAAAAATCCACAATTCACAAACAACCACGGAACAATGGTTGGAAGGGCAGAAATCCCAATACGTTAAACTAATTAGAAAGCGATAATATGTACATGGATAAGCATGGGTCTCCCCTACGAAGCACCTTGTTTTTGATAACCGAGTCAAAAGCTCGACTCGAATCCCCCATAAATGTGATAATTTAGGGATAATCATGGTATGGTCAATTTTTGGTGGGGCTTACATGATAAACAAGGACCAAAAACAACCGAAATTAAGGACTAAGTCCTTTGATGGTGCAAAATACCGGGATCGAAGATGGCGTTCTTGTTTTTATTGGAAAAACAAATCAATGCCACTTCAACATGTGCCAACACAAACCGAAAGGGTTTAACGAAAATAGATGAGAAGAATTAGAAGGGTGGGACAATGGGAAGTCACAAAAAATATTGAGCTACTCGAGGTATACTCGCACCAATCAAATAGAAAGATTTTCCATTTATTGCATCGGTGGAAGACAGAGATTTCCCTTTATAAGCAATTTCGGGATCAAATATCTAGTCCTTGGTGGAGAAAGGGGAGGGAACATATGGGGCTTCCCCCACACTAAGTCCACACAAAGCATCGTCAAAAGGAGAAGACGAGCTTGTAGCACTCAAAACACGAGGTGATGACAGAGTTAGCATTGTAGAAAAAAAATTTAAATCCAATTCAAATTTTTTTCCTTTTTCATCTTTTGAAAACTCCTTATGAAAACCCGACTTGATTATGTCAAAAATATTTGGTGTTTCTAAAACGATGTTAGTCACACTAAAAATTCTCACATTTAAAAACCGTTTTGGCTTTGGTGGTGGTATGTTCTCAAAACGTTTGTCAACAAAGAACACCACCCCATCAAGGTCAACATATTCATCATCCAAAGGATCTTCCGTGATTGGAGACGTAGGCTTAACACTCTTAACCTCCATCGGTGGAGGGGATGGAAAATCGTTTTTATCATCAACTCCTAAAACTCTTTTTGAAATTCTTTTGCAAATGTTTTTTATGGGATTAACATTGTTCAAAGACGTGATAGAATACACATGAGAAAGCGTAGAGTTTTGAGTTGCATTTATGAAGAGTTCTTCCTCATTGAAACGTAGAGTGATTTTCCTAGCATGCACATCGATAAGTGCTCTCGAAGTATCCAAAAATGATCGACCTAAAAATAGAGGAACTTTAGGATCGTTGGGAATGTCAACAACGATAAAGTCCACGGGATAGTAAACTTTCCAACTTTCACGAAGACGTCTTCTGCTACTCCACAAGCTAGAATCATAGAATGACCGGCCATCTCGATTGACATTCTTGAAGGAGTGATATTAGGAAGATTGAGCGACATAAAAATCTCAAGAGGCATCAAATTTATACTAGCACCAAGATCGGCCAAGTCGTAGCATTCCTCCATATCTTGTATAGCACATGGGATTAAAAATTTACCAGGATCACCGACTTTTTGAGGTATGCGGCTAAGAAAAACCGAAGAACAACTAGACGACTTTTGGAATTTCTCTTTGTTATTCAACATAATTTTGAAGTTTGCGGCAAATGGAGGCATCATGACCAAGGCGTCGGCAAAACTTATATTAAAATGAAAGTCACGAAACATTTTCATAAAAGTTCAAATTGATAATAGTTATGTTCTTGTGCCTTTTCCTTGTTTCGTCTTGAAGGGTAAGGTAAGGGTGGTGTGGGTTAGGGCATAGGCAACAGCCTTGGAATCTCGGGTTCCACTATTGGTATTGGTTCAACCGTAGGTGTGGTTTGAGCGGTACTTTGTGGGATTGGAACTTGCTTCTTTTCTACCACCACCTCGGGTTCTTTCTCTATTTCCTTCTCCGTATAAGTACTTGGACGAGAAATGGGTTCATTGAAAGTTTTACCACTACGAGTAGTAATAACCTTTAACTCTCCTTTCGGGTTTACGATGGTATCACTAGGAAGACCACCCGAAGAAGAAGGTTTACACATGATAGCTTCAAACATTTTTCCCATTCGATCTTCAAACTTAGATTGCCTAGCATCCGCTTTTAACAATTCTTGCTTAATCTCATGTTGACCTTGCTCTATTTTTTGTTGATTTTGTTGGAGACGTTAAACATTTCCTTCCATTTAATTAGAACGATTTTTCAATTCATTAGCAAGTTCGTTTTTAAGCTCGTTTTTCAACTCGGATCTTAAGCTAATCATCTCACGTTGCATGTTATCAAACTTATCATCGTTTGCCTTTGCATAATCCAAAAATTCTCCATTAAGATTTTTAGTGTGAGCATTTTCAAAACCTTGTGTGGTAGTTTGAAAATCACGGTTTTGGTTTTGGTTTGAAATTTGCCCATTTCCACTTTGGTAATTACCCATGTTGTAGGTACGTGAATTTCCTTGGTAAGCACCATTTTGATTGTTGTTTCGATAGTTGTTAGCATTTTGATTTTGTGGAGCTTGATTTGGGCGGGAACCTTGACCGTTTTGGTTATAAGTTCCCGTGGCTACATAAGCATTTGAAGTGTTACCATCCGTGGTAATGCACTCGGAAAAATCATGAGCTCCACCACACGAAATAAAACTCTTTGCAACCGCTTTAACCGATGCAAAGTTTAAAGCATCTTGTGCTTTCCAATGAGTCATAAGAGTCGAAAACCTATCGAAAAACCGATTCTCCTCATTTGCTTCATCTTGCAAGGCACTCATGTTACGAGACGACGATGACGAACCCATAGTCGCAACACTCGGTGTGTTACGAGGGCTATAAACCTTAGACCTATTCTCAATGATTTTCAAAGCCTCATCGGTCGTTTTGCACAAAAAATTACCACCCGCGGCGGCATTTAAGTAATCTCGTTCATGATCATTAAGCCCATTATAAAAAGTGTCAATTTGATGCAATTCGGAAAAATCATGGTGTGGACATTCATGTAACATTTCTTTAAACCTTTCCCAAGCCATTTAAAAACTCTCATTAGATCTTTGAGTAAATTGTGAAATCTCGTTTTTCAAATGTGTTGTTTTAGAAGGTGGAAAAATTGATTCACAAACTTAAAAACGAGATCACCCCACGTCAAAATCGAATTTGGTGGTTCTTTCTCGAGCCATATCTTGGCGGGTCCATCTAACAAGTATGGAAACAACATCATCTTAATGGCATCGTGGGGTACATCCTTAAACTTGCTAGTCGTGGTGAGACGATTGAATTGCCTAATGTGATAATGTTGGTTGTCTTTTTGGTGTCCGCGAAACTTGTTGGCTTGAAGCATAGACATTAAAACCGTCTTGATCTCGAAGTTCTCCGCAAGGATGGCGGGATTCACAATGGACTCTCCAAAACCCTCGGTGGGTGCTTGAAGCAACTCCATCATAGTACGATTAACCATGATAGCTTCTTGTTCTACAATAGGTTCCTCACTTGGAGTCTCTTCACTAGAAGGTGTTGGTCTGTTTTCTTTCGATTATGACGTTTATATGCACGTCTTGCTTGATTACGAGTAGGCATAAACGTAACGTACAACGTGGGGATGAGCAAAGAAGATTCTTTTTGGTGTTTTTGACTTTTTCAATTTTTTCGGATTTTTGATTGTTTTTACTTTTTTGGATTTTTGTGATTATATTAGGTAGACAAAAATCTACAAATCTCCTCCTTAATCAAATCTCTTGATTAAAGAAGCCTCAAGGAATGAAAACGATCACGTGAAGTGAACGCCTTCGATGACTTTAGAACGTTGGTGGAACACCAAAACTTTCAAAAGGGTTTAGTCAATTGAAACTAAGAAAATATATATGATACTTAGATAATACTTTGGTTGGCAAACCCTCGATTAGCCCTTTTTATCTAAACACTCGCAAGCAAGGGGGAAACGAGGCGGCGCGAAGCACTTAAGAGCCTTTTTCCTTAGGGTATATTTTATAATACCCGCCTTATACCCACCTTATAGTTTGTGTTTTTCAAAATTAAGCTTCACGAAAGTATTTATCTATTTTTCCTTTTCTTTCTTGTTTGAGATTCGAATACAATGATTGAGTAATGACCTCCCAATCAAGGTTGTGTTTTCACACTTTTGGAGTACTTGTGAATTTATTGTTCTACGTATACAATATATTAATAGTATTCACAAAAAACAAAAAACCGATAATACGTATTAGTAGAGTGCTACTAATACAATTAGCTATTATGGCTATATAAAAACAACAATTGTTGAAATCAAAACACAACACGTCTCACCGGCAGCGGGGCCAAAATGATGTTGTGATTTTACTACTCTTTAGGAAAAGAGAGCAAAAGTGGTATGTATTAAGTGTCGGTTTAGGACAACCAAGCACTAATGACCCAATGTGGGGATCGTTCTCAAGGAGGCAAGTGCGTTGTGTTAAGAGATGATTAATGGTTTGTGATTATATTGATGAGAAATGAAAAGAAGAAAAGAGATTATAAGAGAATGACGGTTACGACTATGAATTAAATTAAGTCAAATAGTGTTTTTTTTTTTGGTAACCGTGATTTCCGACTCATTGGCCGACTAATCCACGGGGTTTGCAAATAGTGACCAAATTAAAATTTTACCCTAAAAGTTCCTAGAAAATTGCAATAAATCCTAAATAATGTAATTTGAGTTTACTAAAAATCAAAAATCACTCAAACCTTTTATTTAATTAAATAATAAGTTTTTTAATGCTAATTAAAGCCCAAAAAATCAATATAATTAACAAAAAGCCCAAAATTAGATTTTTTAACTTGTAAACCTCTAAAATGACTTAACTAAATTTGAAACTATTTTTGAAAATTTTAAAATTAATAAAACTATTTAAAACTATTAAAACTTAAAATAATTCCAAAAATTAATCTAATGACAATAAAAATATTCTAAAAATTGTAAAATTCCTAGCTTAATGTGTTTGAACTAAGAAAAATGAAAAACCTTGAAAAATATAAATTTTAATTTTTAATAATAAAATAATAATAAAATAATATTAAAAATCCAAAATTTATAAAAAAATCAAAAAATTTGCAAACTAGTTTATTTTAACCTAATTAAACAAAAAATTGTTAGCCTCAAAATATTGAGTCAAACAAGAATGCTCGGTCATAGGTTTTTATTGTAACATTAGTTAGAACGTTGTAATAGGTAGTTAATTAGTCGTGGTTTACGGGCTTGGATTTAAACTAATTAAAGTCCAAAAGACAAGCCCAGCCCAATATATAGCCCATTAAAGCCCGCATGTGGGTGGACTATATATACTACCCTCCTAGCATGTTAGGAGGGTTGGTTGTTCATTTTTCTCACTTCTAATCTAACATTCCCAAAGTTAATCCTCTCCTCCTCTATACTTTCTCTCACTACTTTCTCTCTCTAGGAATCCATCTCTTCTTCATCTATTTTCTTTCTTTCTTCCTTGCTTAATCATCACAAATATAAGGGACAACAATTGGTATCATCGCCATGGGTTAGTTTTGTGATTCGTTGTTGATTTTACTTGGTTCGTGTGATTTTCTCCTATAATCATCTCGAATTCAAGATTTTTTTGTGCTTTCCATGATCTAAATCTTGATATAAATCTTCTACATAGTTTTGGTAGGGATTTGGTCGCATTTGGTTGGTTCAAATCACGGATTTCTTGTCGAAAATCTCATCTTTTTACCTAAAAATCTCGAAACAGTACTATTATTCCAATTAGTGTCATCGGAAAAGGGATTAGCGGTTCTGATCAGTCGCATCGGAAAAGGGTTTAAACATTCCGGACCAGCTTTTCCGATCACATTCCGACTGGACTTAAAATATTCCGATTGCATTCCGATTTGGTACTCCGACAAGGTTCTTTCCAACATCATTCCAACAAGGGATTCCGATTGTATTCCGATTAGGACATTCCGACATCATTCCGACAAGGGATTCCGATTGCATTCCGATTAGGGCATTCCGACATCATTCCGACGAAGGGATTCCGATTGTATTCCGATTAAGACATTCCGACATCATTCTAACGAGCGGGTTCCAATTGTATTCCGATAAGTGATTCCGATGGACATTCCGATGCTGTGTTTTTGCTAAATTTTGTTCGAGTTTTTTTAGACTTAGCCACCATCTAGAATAGTTTCGAAATATCGTTTACATGAAGTTAAAATTTTTCCGTCAAGTAAATTCAAATTTTTTCCATGCTAGTTTTAGGACATTTCTAGCTCGATTTCAAAATTTGGCGATTATAAAATTTTTTTGTCTACCGTTTTGTCGGACTGGTGAATTTATTGTCGGACTGGAGAAATATTGAACTTTTCGGAATTTAAACCACAACAACGATCATAGCAAATCTACTTAAGATCCATATTCACTTCATCATTTCAGAGAATATTGAGATGTATTCTACTGCCGAATATCGTGTGACGAACAACAACATAATGGTGGCTGGTAACAAAGAGAGACCACCAATGCTTGTGTCTGGTCGGTATGCTCAATGGCAATCACGTTTCATAAGATACCTTGATACAAGACCTAATGGTGATGCCTTGAAGAAATGTATTACTCATGGACCATATATATTCAAGAAGATCTCAATTCCTCCAAGACCAGCCACAGATACTACTGATCCAATACCCGCAAGTGAACGTGATGAAACAAGAGCCGATCTCACACCTGAAAATTGTGCTTGGCATGATGCGGAGAAGGAAGCCATCTATATGGTTTTAAGTAGGATTGGAGATGATATTTACTCCAAGGTTGATGCATGCCCGACCGCACATGAAATGTGGACTGCGATTGAATGCTTGCAACAAGGAGAATCATTCAACAAACAAGATGTGAAAACAAACTTGTTTTGGAATTTTGGCAAGTTTACTTTAAGGGATGGAGAATCAATTGATTCATACTACTCCAGGTTCTATAAAATGATGAATGACATGACAAGAAATAATCTGCAAGTCTCCACCATGCAAGTCAATGTTCAATTTATTCAACAACTTCAACCAGAGTGGACACGGTTTGTCACTTTAGTGAAACAACTAGAACAGTTAGACGAGGTCTCTTATCCTCGACTCTTTGATATCTTGAAGCAATTTCAGAATGAAGCAAATGAGATTCGAGCTGAACGTGTTGTCAAGACGGCTAATCCACTTGCTTTAGTGACTACCACACAACATGTTCAAGATCATCACTCTCGTGCTCCTAAGCCATACTCCACTACATCATCTTCACCATGATCATCCACATCATCTAAGTCTTCATCATCCACAAAATCTCGAGGTAAAGTGCCAAGAGCACCATCACCACCATCTGAGTCCTCATCTGAAGAAGATAGTGATGAAGATCAAGCTCAAAAGAACCGAGAGATGAAACAACAAATTGCTTTCATAATGAAGACTTACAAGAAAATCTATAAACCCACCAACAACAATCTTCGTACATCATCTAACACAAAGAACCGATATGTTGAGAGTCCTCCAAGGTATGACACACGTCGACGTGGTGAAAGTCCTTCTAGGTATGATCGACATAATCCAACACATGTTGAGGGTTCTGCAAGGTGTGATCGACAAACTGCCAAGTATGATACTCAGAGGATTGCTGCTACTACCGGGTATAGGGAAACTGTTGGAGGTCAAGTGGTTCAGCAGAGTGGGATTCAATGTTTTAATTGCCAAGGTTATGGGCATATGGCAAAGGAATGAAGGAAGCCGAAAAGGGTTAGAGACTCCAGCTATCACAAGGAAAAGATGCTGCTATGCAAGAAAATGGAAGCAGGGGTTAAATTGTCAGCTGAGGAAGGAGATATGCTTGATGATACTGATGATGAAGATTCTAATCAAGAGCTCGATGCACATTACTCGTACATGGAAAAGGTTGAAGAAGTTCTCAAAGTCACCGAAGATGACAATGGCCCTATATTTGACACTGAGCCAATCGATAAGGTACACACTACTGATGAATATAATGTGTTTGGTGATATTCCTGAGCATAGTGATCTACCCACTGCCATTAATGACACGTGTACGATGGAAACGGTTGATAGCAATACTACACCCGATTCATCAGACATGTGCAATAATGAGTCTGAGGATGATCAACATGCAAATGAATATGATGAAGAGGAACGTATTGCGCTTGCTAATTTAATTGCTACTTTACAAAAAGATGTCACTGAAAATAAAAAGAGGCAAAAGCAATTAAAGAAGGCAAACGCTACGCTCACTCAAAGTTTTGAAGAATGCAAAGCTGCTCTTATCAAATCTACTGAGATGACTGAAAGCTATAGAGATGAGCTCCTTCAGAAAACCAAAGAGATTGAGGGGTACAAGGGAAGTGCGTTAAAAAGTCAAAAGGACGATTTTGAAAACAAATATAATACAACTCTTGAGTTATTAGCAAAAGAAAAGTGTAAATAGAATGTTTTCTTAATGGATGAACGCCAAAAAACGTACCTTGCCAACACCAAAGTTAATGAACTTGAACAAAAGCTCTCTATGACCACTACTGATTCTGCTAAAATTCTTGAGGATAAGAAACAAGAGGTAGATGCGTTAAAACAAGACTTCAAAAGTAGATATGATAAAGAAACTGAAAAAGTAACGAAACTAGAAGCACAAGTCGAATTTTTGAAGAAAGTTGTTTATAAAACGCATGATTCTATTCAATCCGTAAGAAACCTGGCACCCCTTCCATGTTTAAGGGTCAAGCTAGCTTTGCAAGTCCTAAGTACCTTTCCAAAGCTCAAGCTGCGAACCCGTGTCTTTATCTTGATGAGACTGAAAGGACCAATCTTGATTACATGCCTGTTAGTGCCGATAGTGAAGAGACTGCCCTTTGGGATGATGATAGTCAACCTCTTGTCAATAAGGAGTTTGTAAAACCGTATAATTATGCTTATGAGAATAGTCTATATGGTCTTTTCAACAAACAAACTTAGAAAACTCGTGAGGAAGTGTTTCTAGAATGCAAACAAAAGAGAATTCAATGGAAGAAAGCATTTTCCCCTTAGAAATCTAATGTTTACAAATATATAAACTACCTCCCTCTAGATGAATCTAAAAGCAAGAGTAGGAAAACATTAGGTATTCTTAAACATCACATAGATAATGTTAAATCTATTGTTGAAAAAGACTGGGCAAAACGTGAAAATACTGAGTGGACATGTCTGATTCCTCAAGATATTACCTTGCTTGTGAAAGAACTCTTAATTCCAAACACGGGGTTGATTAAAGAAATTGTTCTTCAACTTGAGGAGTTCATTCGGGCTGAAATATATGATGATTTAAAATATGTTGAATCTCTTGAGAAACACATTGATGATCTTCAAATGGAGAAGTCTGACTTCTAAGATGAATATGATTTACTCTTGCAAGAATGCGTTTCTAAAGATGTTATGTGTGCTTATTTTACATCTTGTGCTGATATTGATGAATATTCTGAAGTTGCATGCCAATATCTTGTTAAGATCAAAGAATGAGGTCTTGAAATTGAGCTTTCGAAACGTAAAGAAAATGTTGACAAAAAGGCTTTTGAGTTACTTCAACACAAAAATGATTTCCTTCAAAAACATTGTCATTCACTTGAACTTGATTTGCAAAAAGACGTTGGTAGTTTTCCACATGATAATAAATTGCAAGAAAAACTTTCCCAAACATTTCGAGAAATGAATGAGCAGAATTTGGAAATTAAAGGGTTGAAAGCTCAACTACAAGACAGGGACAGAGCGATAGCAGAGTTGCAAAAACTCGTTGCTAAAATGGGTGGGAAAATCGTGGAACCTAGCATTAAGAAACCTGTTGTTAGACAACCCAATGCCTCTAAAGTAAATAGATCCTCTATCTTGGGAAAACCATCTGCTTTATCAAATTCCATGTTTGCAAAACCCGTGTTTGCCCCCAAGATGGATGGAAAGGAAAGGTTACCACATAATCAACCCATAAGGAATCCTATAGCACCAAGCGTTAAGCACAATAATGTGATTAAACCAGGGATGTATAGAATGTCCACTAAGCCCACAAACAAAGATACTCACTCGCCTCAGACTTCTAGAAACACTAATATTCATGTGTCTTCTACTACAGGAATAGTCTCCACTACTAGTGTTAGCCGGCCTTAGCTTAAGAGCACTCAAGTGAATGATAAGGTCTGGAAACACAAGAATCAAGGGAAGATGAAGCAAGTAGAAGAACACCCTAGGAATTTGAATGTTTTTAAGAATAAAAAGTCTGTTATCGCATGTAATGACGATTTGAATGCTGTGAATGATTTGAATGCTATGAATATGAAATTTGTTTGTGTCAAATGTGGAAAGTGTGCTAATGCTAAACATTCCATGTGTGCTATGAATAAATTCAAAGGCGTAGATACTAGAACTAAGAAGTAAGTTGCAATGCCTATTAGAGCTAGTAAACCCAAACACAAAGTGAACCATTCTGGTGCAACCCCCACTAAGAAAAGTAATGCATCAGACTCTACAACTAAGAACCCTAGAAGCAAAATTAAGGAATTATATGAGTCTGCTAGAAAGTCTTGGAAATGGTGGTTTTCTAATCAATGTCCTCCAGGATATAAATGGATGCCGAAAGCTAGGACAGAAAATGTGAAAACGAGTGTTAGTTTGCCTTTAAATGTTGATAAGGACACTAATGATTCTACTATCACAACTAATGTGGTATCCAATTTAGCAAATGCTCCACCGTGTTCTAACTCTTCTGCAGGTGATACAAATAATTCTCTTCATACTGGACTCCGGATGCACGAAGCACATGACGGGGAATCTCAAGCTTCTAATTAACTTCGTGGAGAAGTTCCTGGGTACGGTCTGATTCGGAAATGATCAATTTGCACCGATCCTAGGATATGGAGATTCGGTTCAGGGGAATATTACAATCAAAAGGGTATACTACGTCGAAGGGCTCAATCACAATCTTTTCTCGGTTGGTCAATTCTGTGATGCTGATTTGGAGGTTAATTTCAGAAACAAGACATGTTTTGTTCGCGATTATGATGGGAATGACATACTTACCGGTACACGGGGTACTGATCTTTACACAATTTCACTTCAAGACACAACTTCATCAACTCCAATTTGCTTCATGGCTAAAGCTTCAACGACTCAAGCATGGTTATGGCATCAACGTTTATCTCATCTTAATTTTGATACCATCAACTTGCTTTCCAAGAAAGATATTGTGAGAGGCCTTCCAAGTTTGAAATTCATCAAAGATCATCTTTGTTCTTCTTGTGAACTTTGTAAAGCTAAACGAAGTAACTTCAAAACAAAGACCACACCAAGCTCTAAAGGACGGTTAGATCTTCTTCACATGGATCTGTGTGGTCACATGCGTGTTCAGAGTATCAATAGAAATAAATATATTATGGTAATTGTCGATGATTACTCAAGGTACACATGGACTCACTTCTTGAGGTCCAAGGATGAAACACCCGAAGTTCTCATTAGCTTTCTTAAACTGATACAACGTGGTCTTCAAGCTCAAGTCAAAGTGGTTCGTACTGACAGAGGTACATAATTTTTGAATTCAAAACTGAGAAACTATTTTGAAGCCGAAGGAATTGAACATGAAACATCTATTGCTCGAACACCCGAACAAAACGGCGTTGTTGAAAGACGAAGCTGTACTTTATTTGATGCTGCTCGAACATTACTGTTCGCTTCAAAACTTCAACTATACTTTTGGGCCGAAGCCGTGTCAACCGCTTGCTACACACAAAACCGTTCCTTAATTATCCCAAGACACGAAAAGACACCATATCACATAATTCATGATCGAAAACCTTCACTCAAACACCTTCATGTTTTTGGATGTACGTGTTACATTATTCGAGATGGTGAAAATCTAGACAAGATGAAAGAGAAAGGTGATGCATGTATTCTTGTGGGATATGCAACTCAGTCTAAGGGATATAGAGTGTACAACAAGAGAACAAAAATGATTGTCGAGACCATTCACATTCGATTTGATGAATTAAAAGAAATGGCACATGAACAAAACAATTTAAGTCCCGATCCACAACAACAAACGACTTCCGTTAACAACCGTACGGAACTCGGAACTCAAGACCACAGCAATGAACCGTCAAGTTCAACGCTGGTTCCAGAACGCGTTCCTAGAGCTGATATGACAGTCGACACGAAAATTGAAGAGTTGGAAATGTTATATGGACCAATGTATGATGAATATTTCACGGAGGAGAAACAAGTTGTATCGAAGTCTTCCGCTGTCACTCATGATATGAATGATGATACCGATCATCGTCGACAAATGGATACAACTTCTTCAACTTTAACACGGGTTACTGCAGATTTACCTCCTCAGAATATCACTTCAACAATCGATCCTACAACATCCACAACTACTGTCATTTCTCCAGAGAACACAAATCAAGCAGACGATGCATTATCTGATGAAGACGAATTTATCAACCCATTCGGTACACCGGTACACGAAACTGGAGAGTCTTCTACTCGCCATGTTGATCCATCAAATATGCACACATTCTATCAACTACATCCTTCAACACATCATTGGACCCGAGATCATCCTTTGGTTCATGTCATTGGAATCCCTTCACAGCCCGTTCGTACAAGACGACAACTTCACACCGATAGCGATGTTTGTATGTTCGCACTCGCTGTGAGTTCAGTCGAACCGAAAAACATCAAAGAAGCCATGGCTGATCATGCTTGGATTGAATCGATGACGGATGAACTTCAACAATTTGAAAGACTTAAAGTCTGGGAACTTGTTGACAGACCACACGATGTAACACCATTAAATCTTCGATAGATCTGGAAAAACAAGATGGATGAAGAGAACACGATCATCAAGAATAAATCTAGGCTAGTGGCTAAAAGGTATGGACAGAAAGAGGGTATTGATTTTGAAGAATCATTTGCACCAGTAGCTCGAATGGAAGTGGTCAGGATTTTTCTTGCTTATGCTGCACATAAGGGATTCATTGTCTATCAAATGGACGTAAAGACGGCGTTTCTTAACGGTCCTTTGAAGGAAGAAGTCTATGTCACACAGCCAGAAGGATTCGTCAATCCTCATTATCCTGACAAGGTGTATCGTCTCCACAAAGCACTTTATGGACTCAAGCAAGCTCCAAGGGCGTGGTACGACGAGCTCTCGAAATTTCTGGTCTCCAAAGGTTTCTCAAAAGGTTCCATTGATCTAACTTTGTTCACTTATAATTATGGGGATGACATTTTGCTTGTGCAGATTTATGTTGATGACATTATTTTTGGGTCTACAAACTCAAAACTTTCAAAATGGTTTGAAAAAGTAATGCATAGCATATTTGAAATGTCTATGATGGGGGAACTAAAATTCTTTCTAGGAATTCAAGTTTACCAATCCCCAAGTGGTATCTTCATTAACCAAGCTAAGTATTGTCAAGAGATAATTAAAAAGCATGGTATGACGTCATGTGACCCCGTTGGGACACCATTATCAACCACATACCTAGATGCTGATTTGGAGGGATTACCCATAGATCAAACGAGATACCGTTCCATGATCGGGTCCCTCATGTACTTGACAGCAAGCAGACCTGATATACATCATGCTACATGCTATTGTGCACGATATCAAGCACGACCCACTGAAAAGCACCTCAAGGAGGTTAAACGGATCTTTCGGTACCTTAAGAATACCATTCACATGGGACTCTGGTATCCGAGGGAAACCAGTTTCTTTCTAACGGCCTATTCAGATTCTGATCATGCAGGGTGTCTTGATACACGAAAAAGTACTTCTGGTGGTGCACAATTTCTACGTCAAGATAAGCTTGTGGGATGGTCTTCCAAGAAGCAGGATTGCATGTCACTTTCATCAGCAGAAGCGGAGTATGTGTCTCTATCTGCGTGTTGTGCTCAAGTTCTTTGGATGAGAACACAACTTACGGATTATGGCTTCCACTTTCATAAAGTACCTATGTAATGTGACTCAAAGTCTGCCATAGCCATCTCTTGCAATCCGGTACAGCATTCCCGCACGAAGCACATTGATGTCCGATATCACTTCATTAAGGAACAAGTTGAAAGAGGTATTGTTGAATTATACTTTGTTGGAACTGATTACCAATTAGCTGACTTGTTTACAAAAGCTCTTTCGAACGAGAGGTTTGCGTATCTAGTTCGGCAAATTGGTATGAGATGTTTGACTCCAGCAGAACTGGAGGTTCTGGCAAAGAAGCCTGCTTGATTCATCTATCAAACATCTACTTGTAAATATTAATGAAAAAGAAAAATACAAAATTAAAAAATCTTTGATAATCCAAAAATATTCTTCTCGACATGTCTTTCAGTATCGATAATATGGACGTACCTAGAAATGTCGCTCAATAACGACACGGGTGTGTACATAAAGCTCGAATGAAAGTTGTAAATATTTTTCAAAACATGTCATTTCTATTTTTTAAAGGAAATTGTCTCTTTTGGACAATATTTCCAACAACGCGTAGAGCAATCTATCTAGAGTTGAGCTTGTCACAAAACATTCAACGTTTTGAGCTCAACACAATGGCTTGTAATCACTTTCAGATTGCAACCCAGAACTATATTCACGGGGGAGTGTACAATTTTGTGCCCTTACCCTTGGCAAAAGAAGTTAAATCTTCTTACACTTGAGTGGATTCGTCAAGACATCCAAAGTCTATGAACTCAAGTTTATGCTTTAGAAAAACCTTTTCGACAAAAAGAATTGATTTTTCAAAAAGCGTTGAACATAATTTTTTCAAGAATTTCTCAATGATATTCAAAATCTTTCAAAAATTGTGTGTTCAACAACTCCCTCCTCAAAAAACGAAATGTGGATCACATCCTCACAATGACAATTCATTTGGATCAATTTTTGAGGGGGAGCATTTTAACTTCATGCAAAAGATTAACACATCTTTCTCCCGGATATTTTCAAGACTATTTTTCAAAATATATTTTAATCAAATTTGGTATCTCTAATATCAAAAGATTTTATATATTAGAGATAGGGGGAGAAAATGTGATTAAAATATGATCTAAAGACTCAAACACTCATGGTTACGATCAAATATCCACAACATCTTTAATTCACTACGTTATTGGTGTCAAAAGGGTGGTTAGGTTTAAGTCCTATGATCCAACAAGAACCGGAGGGATCTTCCCAGGGACAATCCAATAGATTATTAGAAGTCCTTAGGAAAGATGGAGTAGAATGTGAACATAGCTGAATGCCGACTAAGTACTGATGCTAGCACCAGAACAATCACAACAAGGTGTTAGTAATGATGTCTTGGTAAGCATTGAAGGGGTTGAAGAATGAAAAAGAAATGTAAGGATAAAGGGTTTAAAGAAAGAAGCCCTCTATACATCTTAGGCAGAAACCAGGTCAACTCATCATGAAGACAAACTCATCATGGACCCAGTGATGTGAAGCATAACCCTTTCCTAGCTACCCAGGCTTCTCTCAAAAGAAGTTTGTTTTATTGTCACGGAGATCAACACGACTTCTATTGACTTTCTCACTCCGAGATAGTTGATATTGAATAGGTGGCATCTGCTCCGGCCTCCGACCACTAAAAGTGCATAAATCGAGTCTAGAGCCAAGAGATCAATCAAATCTCGTTAGGACACGCGGATGAAGATAAAGAGAGTCCTATGCTATATCCTTGCGATATTGCTAGAACACTCAGAGTGATACTACTTAGTATTCACAATGATGAGTGGAAATCCTTCTAGTGTTAACATCAAACAGCACTGCGGTAGGTCATATGCAAGATTCTTTATGAATTGAACATGTGTAAAACTAAAAAGCAACAGTGGTTTGACTCTGAATTGATTCAAACTTGTTTCAGGTTTCTACGCAATATCTTTATGGTCTTGCCAGAACATTCAGAGTGATATTCATTAATATTTACAGTGACGAATGGAAATCCTTCTAGCGTCAACATCAAACAGCGCTACGGTAGGTGACTTGTGAGATTCTTATGAATCAAACTTGTGTCAACTGGAAAGCAACAATGGTAAGATTCTTATTGAATCAAACTTGTTCCAGGAATTTGAATTGACGACTTTAATCAAGCGGATATTCATCCAATTGATTCACTCTTTATGTTCGTAGTCTTGCTTTGAGACGGTCGAGTAAAGAGAACGGCTAGTACAGCCGCGATACCCTGTCAAGGAGATTCTTAATTGAATCTACCTAATCACAGGTACGGTATTTAATATCGTATAACAGTCTTCACCGACCGGAGGTAAAACGCTACCGATTTAGGACGAATGTCAAAGCCATTCAGTCCGTGTCCATGTTTTGTCTCGAGAAGGTGGCGTCACGGTGTACTCAGCATAGTCAAAGATTCAAAACCACATGTTCATGCCCAAAGACTTATTCAACAATTAATAGTGTGAGCATGTGGATAAAGACACAAGATCGCAAGATGGCAAAGACAAGTCAAGAATGATTTGAAGATCTCAAGATAAAATACTAAGTCGAAAGACAATGACAAAGGCTCAAAGATCACAACATGAAGAAACAAAACTACTGTTACACGTTCAAGACTCATTTATGACGAGATTCGTAATCTCCATTGATCTCCAAATATCAAAAGGGTATGACCTCACATTGGGGGAGATTGTTAGCCTCAAAATATTAAGTCAAACAAGAATGCTCGGTCATAGGTTATTATTGTAACATTAGTTAGAACGTTGTAATAGGTAGTTAATTAGTCGTGGTTTACGGGCTTGGATTTAAACTAATTAAAGTCCAAAAGACAAACCCGGCCCAATATATAGCCCATTAAAGCCCGCATGTGGGTGGACTATATATACTACCCTCCTAGCATGTTAGGAGGGTTGGTTGTTCATTTTTCTCACTTCTAATCTAACATTCCCAAAGTTAATCCTCTCCTCCTCTCTACTTTTTTTCACTACTTTCTCTCTCTAGGAATCCATCTCTTCTTCATCTATTTTCTTTCTTTCTTCCTTGCTTAATCATCACAAATATAAGGGACAACAAAAATGAACTTGAAATACCAAAAATACCCCTATTAGGCCTCCAAATGGGCCAAATACCCAAACAGATCCTTAATGGGCTTAGAATTAGGCCAAATAAGAAAAATTTATTAGAAATGGCCCAAAAGATCCAGTCAAGCTTAAAATTTGATTTTAAACACAATTTTCTAAAGGCCCAAAAGCTGAAAATGAGCTTAAGCTAGCTTATTTCAAAACAGCTTATTCTTAATAGGCTTTTTGGCACATTAAGCTATAAGCTGATGCCATAAGCTAAGATTTTACCCACATCCTTCTCTTGACCGACTTAAGCTATTTGCAAAAAGAAACTTGAAATAAGCTCATGGAATAAGCCTGAAATAAGCCAAAGCTCTCTTCACAAAACGACAAAATATTCGTTTTTGAGTTCTAGAGTATTTCAAGAGCTGATTCAAGTTGCAATAAGTCACAAATGGCTTAACTAAGCTTAATCAACAAAAATGTTTCCAATAAGCACACTCAATAAGCTGAAATAAGCAAAAAGGTGATTTGGAAAAAAGACAAATTAGTCATTTTCTAGTCAAAAGCTAAAACTAAAAGCTGTAAACTTCCAGAATGACTTATAAGCTCAAAATATTAAGATCTGTAACACCCCATATTGATAATGTAAATGTCACATGTAATTATGGCGTGTCATCAAAGCATACAAGGAAAAATGTCTAAACATTACATGACCATAAAAGGAAAATACCGGAATCAAACATCAGTAGTCCATAGTAAAGCTCATCACACACAAACATAAGTATAGTAAAGGAAAGGACTAAACAATGTCCATAGCAATGTATCAAAAGAAAGGAAATGCATAAAGTAAAGAAAGGCTATAAAGGGGCTGCCTCTAATTTAATATACTGGTTTAATATACTGGTTTTTGGGTAGAAGGGATCAACTCCTTGTGAAGGATGCAAGGCACACACCACATTCACCATGAAATCCTGACTGAAAACATGTAACTAGGATGCACCCATACGCCCCACATGATAAATATAATATAAATGGCCAAAAGCTGAAGGGACGCCACGAGCAATCACTCCGCCCTGGTGAAGTCATAACATCAGTGCCTCTAATGTTATGGTTATGGTACCTCCATAACTAGGTGAAACTGGTCATGCATGTATATGGCTATAGGTATTCTAAATTAAACATAAGCAATTCAAACACATACTTATACTACGGGAAAACATTTGGCTGCATACGGGGAATCCTAATAAGGAAAGAATGTCCATACAGAAAGGACGGGAATCCGTACCTTATGTCCAGTGAACGAAGAAGATGAACTGAGAGGAATCCTACTTCCGTATCACTAATGCTACATAAATACATACATGAATGAGTATATGCTTACTAATACGTAACTGATTTTATGTCATGTCTTAGCTTATTTTATATGTTCTTCTCATGTTTTACTGTTTAAAGCCTTAAACTGTGTTTATCTTATATTATGTTTACTCTGATTAAGTATTTCTGGTATTTCAAGTATTATTATACTTACTGTGTAATAATAAGTAACTTTCCAAAAATAGCAGGTTTCATATAATAGGTAGTTTCCAAAAATAGAAAGTTTCCAAAAATAGAAAGTTATCAAAAATAGAAAGTTTCCAAAAATAGAAAGTTTCCAAAAATAGAAAGTTTCCAAAAATAGAAAGTTTCCAAAAATAGAATTACTGCTTAAAATAGATAAGTTTCTAAAAATAGAAAGTTTCCATAAATAGATCAGTTGCCTTAATTAAATAAGTTTCCATAAATAGATTAGCTGCCTGAAATAAAGAAGTTTCTAAAAATAGAAAATTTCCATAAATAAATTAGTTGCCTTATTTAATTAAGTTTCTAAAAAAATAGAAAGTTTCCATAATTAGAAATAAGCTGGTTAAATAAGCTAAGTATATAAGCCTAAGTGTTTTCATGATTATTTCCTAAGTCATATGATATAATGTATAGTTTATTAATTATTTCATGTAATTAAAATAAACTATAGGTTAAAATATTTAATTAAAGTATAACATGTTTTTAATTAAATAAAGTTAAATACATAGGTTAAAACATGTATTATTATTTATTAATAATATAACCTAAGTCATGTAAATTAATTAATTATAACCATGGTTTTTAAATAATTAATTAATTATAAGTCTTAAAATATAAAAAAATACTTAGGTTAATAATTTCATGATTTTAATAATTAATATAACCTAAGTCATGTTATTAAATTAATCATGTCATGTTCATTAATTTAATTTTTTTAACATAAGATTATAAAAGAAAAATAATCTTAACATACACCATGAACCGGATCTTGACTAAGAACCATGAACTGGACATGAAATCGACGCCATACCCCGAACCAACTCGGGGTTACCCTTGTCTTGTTGTTTCCGTGGGACCCACACCAACCAACCGGGACCATATGGTCTCGGTGGTGGTCGTGTAGCCAAACCGAGACCCTCTCGGGTTTGGTTTAGGCGCGGCCAAGAACAAACACCCCCGAAACATCACTTTTTGATTTATTCCAAATCCAATTCCATGTTAGATCTATGATTTAATTAGGTTTTTATTAAAAACATATCATGTTCATAATTATTTAAAAGATTAAATCAAAAGAAAAGGGTTTAAAAGACTTACCGAATGCGTGGATCTAAACAACGATGAACAAACACGAACACTAGCAATAAATCCAAGATCAAAGATCAATAAACACCTCCTTTGGTGTTTTGAGGGTGGCGGCCAAAAGAAAAAAAAAGGAGGAGGAGAACTTTTAGGTTTTTGTGAAATCCTCTGTAAAGAAAAAAATGAGTAGTGTTTTTCCCTTAACCCCCTTTAGTGAAAATCGAAATGGGTTTGGCCCATTTCTCCCTTGTTGCCGTGGGTAGGGGCCCCACATGGGGTACCCGTACCGTTTTCCGTGTCTCGATGTTTAGTTACTCGTTCGTGATTATTTGTGTTCGGGTTTAATGTGTTCTCGTTAAGTAATTATCTTGACCTAATATATTTATTTACGCTCGTAATAAATATATATACGTAATTAATAATAGTTCGTGATTTAATTACGTTCATGATTTCATGATCGCATGTTCGTGATTAATTATTGTCAAATAGGTATTACTTGCTCGTGCGTAGTAAATACTTATCGTGTTTTAACACGTACATAATACGTAAAATCCTAACACGTAATCGTAATCATGCTATAATAGGAAAGTTTTAATCTAGTACGTACGATCTTAAGGGTACTATTCATGGTAAAAGCATGCGGGTTTTACAACTCTTCCCCCCTAAAAAGAATAATTCATCCCCGAATTATAGATAAAGTAAACTGGAAAAGAAGAACATACCCGAATTCAAAATATGAAATGAGGGTAAGAAACCCGGATAGACTCCTCTGTTTCCCAAGTGGCTTCCCGCTCGGTATGATCCCTCCATAGGATTTTGACGAATGGAATCGTCTTCCTTCTCATGACTCGTTCTTGTCTGTCAAGAACTCGTTCGGGTTCTTCTATAAAAGTGAGATCTACACGTATCTGTTCCAGTGGATACTGAACCATGTGATGGGGATGATACTGGTACCCTCTGAGTAAGGGCACATGAAACACATTGTGCACATGCGAAAGCTGCGGAGGTAACGCCAATCGGTAAGATACTTCACCGACTCGTTCAATGATATCAAACAGTCCGATGAAACGAGGACTGAGCTTCCCTTTAATCCCGAAGCGTCTAACACCACGTGCCGGCGAAACCTTAAGGAAGACGTGATCTCCTATGTTAAAATGTATGTCCCTACGATGCTTATCGCCGTAACTCTTCTGACGTGACCGTGCTTCCTGAATTTTCTGCTTAGCTACTGCGATCTTTTCATTGGTCATCTCTATGATTTTTGGTCCTTCAAGTGTCCGGTCACCAACCTGATCCCAGCAGATTGGAGCGCGACACTTTCTGCCATACAACATCTCGAAAGAAGCACACTTGATACTCGGTGCCAGCTGTTGTTGTATGCAAACTCCACCAAACAGATGTAATCTTCCCAATCACCCGTCCATTCCAAGGCACATGACCTCAACATATCTTCCAATGTCTGAATGGTTCGTTCCGACTGTCCGTCCGTTTGAGGGTGAAAAGCCGCGCTAAGCTTAAGTTGTGTACCCCAAGCTTTCTGCAGACTCTTCCAAAAGCGCGAAGTGAATTGAGGATCTCTGTCTGAGACGATGCTGGATGGTGCATCGTGGAGTCTCATGATCTCTCTTCTGTACGTATCGGCGAGTTTACTTATCGGATCTTCCTTGCGGATCGGTAAGAAATGAGCTGATTTGGTAAGTCGATCTACGATAACCCAAATTGCATCGTGCTTCCTCTTGGTAGGCGGAAGACCAGTAACAAAATCCATGGTGATTTTGTCCCACTTCCACTCTGGAATATCTAACGGTTGAAGGAGACCGCCTGATCGCTGATGCTCGATCTTAACCTGCTGGCAGGTAAGACATTTGGAGACGTAAGTGGCCACATCCTGTTTCATACCACTCCACCAAAAGTACTGCTTGATGTCATGGTACATCTTAGTCGAACCATGATGAGACTGTAATTATACATATTCTCATCGTCCAAATCGGGCTTAAAACGCTTAAAATATCATCAAAATACCTGAATATATGCTTGTGTTTGTTCATTGTGTATTTTAGGTACGGATATCGTGAATTCACCAAAAGATTAAAGGAATCAAGCAAAAACGAACACGGGAAACAAAGCCGCACAAGGAACCAGACCCGAATCATGAATTTACAAAAATATTCTTGAAGTTTGAAGATTGTACAAGATTGGTCCCTCAACTATTGAAGAATGACACTTTATACCCCTCAAATATCAATAATATGAGTGGGGTCCCTAGAGTTTGAAGACTTTACACATCAAGCCCTTGAAGATTGGATAAAGTTACAAGTTAAATGCTTTGTTAACAAAAGGACTAAATTTTCAAAATGCCAAGGACTAACGTTGAAAAGGGAAATGGATTAATATTGCAAAGCTGTTTAAGGGGAAAGATAACGGGGAGGATCAAACTTGCCATTCCCCCAAACTTTTTAACCACCCCACCATTATACTTCACCAACCGACAACCTTAATCCCAACCTCTAATCCCCATCTTCCACGTCACTCCCCAACCAATTGCCACTCCCCACCTCATCCTTAAACACCACGTCACACTCCACCATTACTTTTTTTATAACAGATTTAATATTAAATCTGTTTAATAGAAGATTAAGTGGGAAACATGTTTTTTAAATCCTTAAACAGATTAAAACACAACTGTTTACCATTCTTCCTCACATCAAACCCTAATCCTAATTCGTCTAGTAAAACAAAGGGATTATCCCTTAATCTTTCCAGAATGATGATTGATGATGAGTTAATCAAAACCCACAACAAATCACACTCAACCTGTGACCCATGGACCCCCCTTGTACCTCCCCTGCAACAAGAAGACAACATAACAACATTGATCCTATGGCTTGTATGGATTCCTTTCCCCTACTCTTAAATGAACGTCCAGGATCAAACCTTTACAGCTTGCACATCACTTTCCATTCCAGAAATCACATGGGACGATTTAACCAATTTTGAAAAACTCAATCCAAGGGCATTACTGGAAAACCATCATCTAGGGTTTTAACTTTATTATATTTTATTTATTGTATCCAGAATCATCTATTTAGCACTATATAAAGAGGCCCAGCTTGTTGGTGACCCTTTGTTCCAGTTTTTATCTAAAAAAAATTTTAGTTATTAATGATAATGAAAGCTTTAAACTTTTGGCATAAATACTGAGTTCCAATTTATCTGTTTTTCTAGTTTAATATTTAATTCATTTGCAAAGTAGTTTAAAGGTTTAAAAATTTTTCAGTAAAAGTAGTTTTGGTTCAAAGTTTCTTTTTCAAAACGTTTTTCCTTAAAACGACCTTCAAATTCACACACACAATGAAGTGATAGTGGAATTCTGTGTGTGATTCCAAGGTTATTTGTTGGTTTAGTTTCAAGGTAACAAGATTTGGGAGTTGAGAAAATCATACTTTCAAAAGGTCATTTTTTTGTTATAAGCCAAAAGCTTGTAATTTGGTTTAACAAATAAGCCAAGCTCACAAGCTTTATAGCTTTTATATTAGTTCACCACTGTTTGTTTTTTTTCTTAGCAGGATCACAAGGAATCAAGCAAGATCCCCTTTTCAGCCCATTTCATTTCATCCATCTGTTTGAAGACATTGTAAGCTTAGGGTCCACTTGGATTCCTCCAACAAGCTCTCTCTACACACCCTCATAAGCCCACAAAGAGGCTCAATAGAAGGCATCAGCCCTAAGGTACTGGCTTGAACCCTATTGGGCTTGATTTTGGATGCTTATGTGTTTTTGTGTAAAATTATATGATTTTATGAATTATATGTTTTTATGTTGTTTAATATGTTCAAACTTGTTTCTTTCTGTCTTACATACATGTTTAGATAGTAGAAATCAGTTTGGTTGGATTTTGATTAGATCTTGTTTGAAAAATTTACTTTCTGAAAGTTAAAGGGGTGTTTGGATTTGAATGATAAGCTTAGTTGGTGACAAGCTTTGGTTTAAAAACATGTCAAACACATTTAAAATACCCCTACTGAGTCATATCAGTAATTAGTTTCAAGTTTCATAAGGTATAAACAAGATTTGTTTAGTCAAAAGGTGGTAAAAAATAGCTTAAACTGTCATATGACTTTATTTAGTTTATTTTCAGTAAGTTTTATCTTAGGAAGTTTTAAATCTGATAGATTAGGGTGTTAACTAGGGTTTGTTACTGGACTGGTGTGATTTGGTGGCTCTATCACCATGTTTTGGGCGTATGAAACTCATTAAACTACCAATTGCACCACGTACTGTTCATCAGACCACTTTTAGCTTATCAGCAACTACAATTGGTGCTTGTTTGTGTAATTCTTGTGTGCAAGTTGATTGATTTATACTTTTTCGGATTCCCCACAACCCAACTGGTTGTAGAGGTTCCATTCATTGCCATTAAAACCAAGTCAATCACAAGTTATAGCTCTTAAAGTGCCCATATTGTTTTTTCTATACTAACAGTGGGAACCAAGTTTCTACTGCTAGTATTAAAGTTCCCCCTGCTTTGCTACTGGACAAAACAGGTCCAAGTGTCATTGTCAGAATCTTGTTTTTTTGTCTTTAGTGGCTTAATTTAGGAGTTAGATCTTCAAATATATTTCATTATTTTTCTTATTTAATTTATGATTTTTCTGTTTAGTTAATTTTTCTGTTACTGTTCATTTAGTATTTTTTTAGATTTAATTGCTATTTAAATTACTTTTTAATTAACTGTTTTTGTCTTTTAGTGACAAAAATTAATATTTTTCAGTTTTAAAAATTTTCATAGACTTAGAAAAACAATTTAAGATTTTTAGTTTAAAAAATTTTTACTGTTCACTTTTTAATTTATTTTTATAATTAATTTAGTTTAATTAGGGTTTTAATTATAATCAGTTTTGTCTTTTAGTGAAAAATTTTACATTTTTCAAACTTTTTCATTTTTCTACTGTTCAATAGCATAATTTAGGATTTTTAAAATTGTCAAATTATTTTTAGCATTATTTTATTATTTTTTATGATTATTTTAGTTTAAAAATAGTTTTTAGTTATTTAATAATAGAAAAATAGTTTTTAAAATTTAGGAAAAATACTTTTTAGTCTTTAAATAATATAAGTGATTTATTAGTTCAATAAAATAATATATTGGGCTTTTTCTTAATTATATTTAATTTTAGGGCTTTAATAGTATTTAAAATTGAATATTTAATTAATAAAAGGTTTTAAAATATATTTGTTGGATTTTTATTCTTATTTATATTATTTTAGACTTAGTTTAAACTTTTAATTAAATTTTAGGTTTAATTTTTAATTTTGTCGCGTTTTACGTAATTACGTCATCGTTTTACGTCAACGTCGTAGCGTAATCGTAGTCGTAGCTCGTCTTTACTTTTTCTCTCTTTAAACCAAAAACGTCACTAATCCAAACTTTGATTTTATATAACTGGCACATTAATCCACACACCTCCTTCGAGAACGAACTTGGAGTTTATCCGGTTTTACGTTTTTCCTAAAGCGTAAGACTTAATACATGCCACTCATACGCGTTTTTCCTAAAACGTGTACGAAAACACTACACAAATTTTTGGCGCCGCTGCCGGGGAGGTGTTTTTAGTGTGCCATTATAAGTATCGTGTTTGTGTGAGTAGTGCGTTTTTGCTTTTCAATTTTTGAAAAGCGTAAATATCGTACTTACTCATTTTTGTTATTTTTCTCTATTATATTATAATATCCAAATAAATCGTGTTTAATTTTCCTAAATTAAACACAAATCAATCATTTTACTATATTGTAGATATATTGGTTTTCGTTTTTCTTGTGAATATATTACTATATTGTACTTACGTAGAACAATAAACATACAAGTACTCTAAAAGCGTGAAAACGCAACCTTGATTCGGGATTTCATCACTCGATCATTGTATTCGAATCCAAAGCAAAAGTTTAAAGGCAAAATAGATAAATACTTTCGTGAGGCTTAATCTCGATTAACACAAACTATAAGGCGGGTATAAGGCGGTTGTATTTCACGACCTAAGGGAAAAAGGCTCTTAAGTGCTTAGCGCCGCCTCGTTTCCCCCGCTTGCTTGTGCGTGTTTTGAGAAAGAGGGCTAATCGAGGGTTTGCCGCCCAAGTATTATCTACGTATACTATATTTGCTTGTTTTTCTAGATTAAACCCTCTTGAACTTTTTGGTGTTCCACCAACGTTCTAAAGTCATCCAGAACGTTCACTCCACGTGATCGTTTTCATTCTTTGAGGCTCCTTTAATCGAGAAAGTCGATTCGAGGAGAGATTTGTAGATTTGTGTCTACGTAATACATTCAAAAATCCAAAAAAAATTTAAAAAACAATAAAAAACCAAAAAAATTGAAAAATCGGAAAACCGCAAAAAAAATCTTCTTTGCTACCACCCATTCTACGCTTAGTGCATGCGCACTCGATCGAAGGATTTTTCTAATTCTAGCGACGTTTCGAATCGACGCAATCGTAATCGAAGGAATCGACGACGTAGACGAGAATTAGAAACCGACGTTCCTAATATCGTTGTTGAAGAAACCATAGAGGAGATGGCCGACAATCGTTCGATGATGGAATTGCTCCAAGCACCCACCGAGGGTTATGGAGACGCGATCGTAATTCCCGCTATCGAAGCACATAATTTTGAGATTAAGAGCGGAATGCTTTCGTTGATCCAATCTACAAAGTTTCGAGGTCGTGAAACAAATAGATTCATTTACAAGCACAATATATGGTATTTTATGACATTTATATGCATTTAAACATTTGATAACTGGTTTTTGGCCAGGTAAAAAGATTCGTTGATGTATGTCTAATCGAATTGATCCTGGTTCTATGTGTGACTCAGTCGTTCTTTGGTGAAACAAATAGTTGTGTCGTTGTAGTAATTAAAAATTGCAAGACTTAAAGGTAAATGACGTTAATTTAAATCTAAATCTACTTTAAAATAAATGGCGAGAAATTAAAACGTGACGAGAATTAAAAGGAACTAAACGTAAATAACGCAAACTTAAAACTATCTAAGGCAATTTAAATCGCAACTAAAACTTAAAACTAAGGCAAGGCTAAAATAAATCTAAATCTTAAAGTGCGACTAAGTAAAAAGGCGGGAAAAGTAAAGCTTGAAAATTAAAAACAGAAAGTTAAAAACTGAAATTAAAAAGAACTTGAAAACAGCTCATCCGGAATAATCCTTTGTTCGGAATAATCACTCATCCGGAATGTCACCTTCGTTCGGAATGATTCTTCTTCACTCGGAATATTAACCAAAACCCTTGATCCAGAATAAAATGCTCACTTGGAATAATGGTTTATCCGGAATATGTCACTTATCCGGAATATTCAATATTCCGAATGAACACCTTTGATTCGGAAGAATTTTTTGATCCAAAATGTTTGGTTGATTCGGAATCAAATGCTAATCTGGAATGATATTCTGAATGAAGACCTTGATACGGAATGTTGAAGATTCCGGATGAAGACTTTGATCCGGAATAATGAATTATTCTGAATAAAGATCCTTGATCCGAAATATCTCCTTGATCCGGAATGTTCTGTTGATCCGGAATGTTCTGTTGATCCGGAATGTGGACTTGATCCGAATATGTCACTTATTCCGGATGGAAGCCTTTGATTCGGAATATTCAACAACAACCTTGATTCTGAACACAAGTTTTGATTCGGAATATCTGCTGATCTCTTTGATCCGGAATAAACCTGGGGACAGTAAGGAAAGCGAAGAACACGGAAGAAACAGATAACACGAATCTAAACAAATACTAATCAAAATCAACCAAAAGATTAAACCAAACTAAACTCAAAACATCTACTAATGATAATCAAACAAACCAAATCAATAAAACTAACAAAACTAATCAAAATAATCAAAACCCACTTTAATCAAATCAATAAAATAAGAACATGAACATGAACAAATAAACATAAAGATTGAAGATTAAAGAAAGGTAGATAGGAGATCAAACAATAAAAATAAAGATTGACAAGAATTAAAAGGAAACTTACTTGAAATTAAAGGAATTTAAGGTGCAAAACAAGTATTTAAATTTGAAAATAAAGTAATTGACATGTATTTAAATAAAAAGGTAATTAAAATTGGAAGAACTAATTGTCACTATTAGCCAACAAGAGAAAATAAAATGAAATCCTAATCTATTTATAGGGGAGATTAAGGAGGTGCTTAGGAAGCTTCCTCCCCTCTTTCTTCTTTCATTAATTGCAAGATTAAGTCCTTAATCGTCTTTAATCTTTTTGTTCGGTCCACTAGATGTGGATCTTGCAGCCTGTCAGGAACAGTGAACGACTTCTGTAATCACAAGTCTATTCACAGAGAGACTCTATACACAATATAAATGCGGAATATAAATACTATAAAGAAGAACAGAATAACTATAAAGACTTGATCCTTTCTAAGGATTTCTAATATTGATAATGACTAGAATTACGTTTGATGAAGGTGTGTATAACCCTTCTGCCTAAGGTTCCTTTTATACTACAAGGAAACCCTAATACATCATTAAACAAAACGTGTAAAACTGATATGCATATCCTTTCCTAACATATCTCATGCATATCCTATCAGAATAATAAATAAATAATAAAGTTTGACTTTAACTAGGACCAGGAGCACGACTTGCTCCTACTACTACTAGGACCCGGAGGAACTACATACCTCCTAGTCTACCTATTACAATCAACTATTCCAATGGTCCTAAAAATCCTCCCCTAAACTTGAATTTGACCTGTTGAGTTCAAGTTTCCTGGTAAAACGTCCAATAAAGCCTGAGGATTGAAACAGCAAAAGAAACAGCAGCACCAGCAAGATAAGAAACATAAGAACCGCCGCAACATGGAACACTAGTAGCTTCTCCAAAGCTTGAAACAAATCAGCATCGTGTTGAATCTTTACAGCAACATGAGCAGATTTGATGAGCCTTTACCAAGTAGCTGCTCGCTCTTGGGCTAGCCAGTCTTTCTGGTGGAATAAGCATCACCCTGGGAGACCAGAACCCAGCCCAACTCTTAAAACGTGAATCAATGGTGAGTGGGGGTACCCTGATGATTTTAGGAAAACCATCACAGCCGTCAACGGATTTGATATGTCTTTACCAGAAGCCGTACCCCTCTGGACTCGCCAACTCTTAGCAATGAAGCATCGGTGAGTTGAAAACCGTATAGCTTTAAGCAAGCTATTAAAGCTATCAACGGATTTGATAAAATCTTTACCAAGAGTCGTACCTCCCTTGGATTAGCCACTTTTCAGTCTAGGACCATGGCAAGTGAAAACCAACCAGTTTTGGGTAACCTGGCAACCATCAACGGATTTGAGAATCACACCAGGAGTCGTACCCTCAAGGTGAATCAACTCTTTCTTGTCGATTAGACATGGTGAGTTGAGGACCATTTGTTGTGAGAACCAAGTCCAACACCAGATGAAACCAGTAACCAACACAAGTATGAATCAGTAAACAGGAACCCAAAGTTTGAATCAGTAGATGGTATTGTATTCACAAGTGTAAAATCCATGATTTGTTTAAAGTATAAGCAGATATTATATAATAAGTATTTTTTCTTTTTTTTCTTTTTTTTTGTTTTTTTAACTATAATGAATGAAAGTCACCAATCACTTTACATATTGGTGAAAAGAATGGCAGTATGAACAGATAAACAAAAAACAATAAACATAAAAACTTACAAACCAACCATATCACAGACCAGAAGCAGCCACCTTATCAGCTTGCAAACGAGCTTGGATCCCTTCCACCAGTGTAGTTGCCATAGAAGACTCATTCCCGGAAGGGGCATTAGAAATCTGCAAGTGACAAGCAAGCATGGCCTCCATCGAAGCAATCGTCAACAGATAATCCAAATCTGTGAGCATGAACACCATAAGACCGGACTCTAACTCTAACACATGCACACCACAGCCAGCATATAACTTCCATCGCTGAATAACCCATTGTGACTGATCCTTCCAGACACCAGAAACAGGAGCATGGGGAGGGGCATCAAGCATCATCTTCAAATCAGCCCATACTCGCAGACTAGGCCAGGAGGGCACATCATTAGGATGAACAGGCATACCAGCATCCACAAACCCATATAAAGCCATAAGATCTTTACGATCCGCCCAAGACAAAATACCTTGCAAACCCGAAGCAAACTGAACAGAACCATCGCTAAGAGTAATCCTATGAGATACAGTACCAGGTAGAGTCGTGGAAGGTGTAACTGTCCAACCTGTAATAGATCCATTACCCAATGGCAAATCAGAGTCACTATCGGAAGCTGCATCAATAGGATTTTCGGGAGCACGCTTCTCATAGGGAACAGCCTTGCCACGTCTAGCACGTCTAGCAAATTGCTTGCAAATGGAACGTCGAGGGTTGGGAGCACTAGGTGAGGGTTCAACCTTTACCTTTACCTGAGCAGCAGGAGTGGGATCAGTAGAAGTAGAATCAATAGTTTGCCCATCCAAAGGATCAACAGGAGCTGCACCAGAAGAAGGAATAGGTTGAGGACCAGGCACGGGTGGTGATGGTGATGCCATAGCAGGTGTAGCAGTGGCGGTGGTAGTGGTAGCATAGGTGGTGGTGGTAGTAGGACCTAGAGAAGAAACAGGAGGAGAAACCGAAGGAGTAGGGGTGGTACCAACTATAGAAGCATCAACAACCGATGGAATAGCAGCAGAACCAAGAGTAGCATCAGATGGAGAACCAGTAGCAACCGCAGGTTGAGAAGTAGGCACCACACGTGGAGGAGGACGATAAATGAAACGCTCCGGAATTGGGGTGCTCTGATGCTTGATCATTCGTTCATAGAGCGCCTTAAGCTCATCAAAAGACAATGCCCGAACCCGTTCCCACGTCCAACCAGTAGTGAAATAGGCAGCCGACTGATACTTCACATACCGCTGCATCTAATTTTGCTCCTCAGCTTTCGACAAAGGCCTGTTCTTACGTTTCTCACGAAGTTGTGCAGCAAGCGCAAACTGTTGCTTGCGCATTAACACCATTGCTCGAGGAATACAGTTATGCTCATTCACATCAGAACCCAAAAGATCAGTGAACTGGGAATAATCCGTGGTAAGAATAGTCAACACCCGCATCCAATCGCTATCATTCCAATGCATAGCATCATGTTGAACCTCTTCACGTCTCTGCTGCTGAAGCGCTTCCTCCTCAGCCCGAGCAGCTTGATCAATTTTTGCTTGCATCCTTTGAGCAGCCTCCTCACCCAACCTATCCTCCTCAAGTTGTCTGCGTGTACGCTTGCGAGGGGGTGAGGGAGCATCAGTCATGGGGGCCTTCCCCTTTGGATCATGAGATGGACCAGCAGTGGAACTAGTAGTAGGACCAACAACATCTTCCTTTGGTGTGGGGACAGCAGCAGGAGAAGGAATGCTGGAGGAAGTAGGAGAAATCGGCAGATCATCATACAACTTATCAGCAAAGGCAGCCTTCGCCAACAAAGTCAACCCATCCTCAACACGATCCTCAACCTCCTCATCAGAATCAGAGTGAACCACATTCTTTTTCCTTCGCCTCTGTTGTGTCTCCAAGGCTTTAATCCGGTCAGCCATGGGAAGAACAAATTCCCGGGTAAGCTTACGGTGTTGATTCAAATCTGCTTCCAAGGAAAGAATCCGTGCATGGTGCCTTTGCATGATATCAAGTAAAGAAGTAAGTGTAATAGGCTCCTCCGCTTTCCCACAAAGAGAACTTGGGTCTGGGAAGGCTTCATTGGAACCAGAAGCAATAAAGGGGTCATCATTATGAGCACCAGCACCAGAAGGCTTATCAGATGAGTGTGGAGCAGGACTAGGAGGGGGAGTATCCACAAATGGAGACGAATGTGGTATTGAAGAAGGAGCAGCCTTGGAAGTGGATGGCCTTTCAACCACCACCTCCTCAACCGGCTCTTCCACACCAACATTAGAATCACCACCAGCAGGATGCTCCTCCTCCATTGGGTCATCACCTAATTGAGGTTCCTCCTCGGCTTGTTCAACCGGAGGAACAACATCAGGAGGACCCTGAGCAAGGCCCAACATGGCATCAGTAAGGGGCCTCCACTCCCCGCTAAACCCATGAGCCATGTTATAGTATACTTTAGCAGTAAGCTTAGAAGGCTCATGCTCCGCCCTATCACGAAGTAGATAAACAAGTATCTGTTGTAAAAACCTAGGATACATCAGAAATTTCTTCCTAGAACCAGCACTAGACAGATTGCTAACCATCCCATCAAACAAATAACGAGAGAAATTAAATACCCTACCCTGTGCTATGCAGATTAGACCAGTAGCCAAAGGAGTAGGAAAATCATCCCAACTCCTAGACTTAGGGCTTAAACAATGAACCAAAAAGTGCACTAGAAGCTTCCATTGGGGGAAAACCGATTCTTTTGGAAGTTAAACTTCCCCCATGATTATACCCAATAGCAGCCATCCCCTCTAAAACCTCCGCATTGGGGATGGAAACAACACCAACTTCATCTTGAAGATGAAGGGAACTACGAATAGAAGCTTCAGTAACCACGTATGAACGTTCATCTATGGTAGCATGGAGTTCACGTGGACGACCAACCACAACCACAAGACGAGCCGAAGCCCAAAACTGACGAATGACACTATCATAAACAATGGGGCACACAGTAAAAGCATACTTGAGGTTTGAAGCCTCAATGAAGTCCAGAATGTCAGTGAAATCATCACGGTGTGGACCATCTCCTAGATAAGCGACCTTATTATGAGCAGGTTGGTATACCAGGGCAGCCATGGATGTTGATTAGTAGGAATGGAAGATGATTTGTTAGGGTTTGAGAGAGTAGGAGCGGATGTGTGTATGTTATGAGTGAGATGAATGAGTCAAGGGGGGGTTAATTGACCATAAATAATGGTGTGAGTAACTGTTCATTGACCCCTAATAATGGGGGTTTCCCTTTCAAATTATGCAGTTAATGCAAAGTAACCACTTGCCCCTTTTAACATTATTTGCAAATTCCAATTTACCAAAGTTAAATAAGAGGATATATACCAGAATTTGCATGCGTTGACTAAAAGTCAAAGCGCACAATGGTCAACACTAGAAGCGGAATGTGGTCAACAGAAGTCAACAAAGTGAACAGTGTCCCAAACCAAGACCAAAAGTCAACCATCACCTGACAAAGAAGGATTTTTATCCACTAGAAGCCAACCAAGAACGACTAGAAGCTAACCAGTAAGGACTAGAAGCCAGTCATGAATGAAGACAACCATCAGAAGTGAGCAAAAACCTCCACCAGGAGTAACACACACCACCAGAACCCATTCAATATGTTGTTAAAATCTACCAATATGTTAGTCTGTGCAAATAAATATGTACACTAAGCCTTCCCTTAGGCTTAGCCTCCCCTCAATCCTAGGTCTCAAGGATTGACCATCCCAATGTGAACCACCAAGTGGTTGAACCGAGGACCATCAAAGGCTTTAGTCAACAGACCAGCAACATTATCATCCGTATGAACCTTAAGAACCTGTATCAACTTCTTCTCATTGGCATCCCGTATAAAATGGTGCCGAATTTCAATATGTTTTGTACGTTGATGAAAAACAGGATTCTTCACAATGCAGATAGTGCTTTGGTTGTCATTGAAAATTTTGGTGTTCATAAAATTGAACCCATAATCCAGCATCTGATTTTGGGTCCACAAAACTTGTCCACAACAGCTAGCAACAGCAACGTATTCAGCTTCTATTGAAGATGTAGCCACGATCGTCTGCTTCTTGCATTGCCATGAAATAAGTCTTCGACCCAAAAATTGACAACCACCAGTAGTAGACTTTCTGTCATTATTAGCACCTGCATAGTCACTATCACTATATGCTTCAAGAACAAAAGGTGATTCTTTAGGATACCATAAGCCAAGCTTTGTTTGAGCCTTGATGTACTTGAAAATCTTCTTGACGACATTCAAGTTAGAAACCGTTGGAGCCACCTGATGTCTAGAACAATCCCTTACTGCAAACATGATATCCGGACGTGATGCAGTAAAATACATGAGTGAGCCAATCATAGACCTGTACATGTGAACATTTACCGGAGGATCTGGCTCATTCTTGAGTTTGACTTTAGCAACTTCATAAGGTGTTGCTGCTGGTCTAAGAGGATCCATGTCAAACTTCTGAAGGATCTCATGAACATATTTATCTTGACTTATGAAGATCCCATCCGGCTGTTGCTTGACTTGAAGACCAAGGAAGAAGGAAAGCTCTCCCATAGCACTCATCTGAAATTCGCCTTTCATCAGTTGTTCAAACTCATCACACCATTCCTTCTTAGTAGAACCAAAGATAATATCGTCCACATAAACCTGAACAAGGATAATGTCCTTGGTGTTCCTCTTAAGAAATAGTGTTTTATCAATTGTACCTCTTCTATAGCCATTCTTTAACAAGAAAGTTGAGAGACGCTCATACCAAGCTCTAGGAGCATGATGTAGTCCATAAAGAGCCTTGACCACCTTGTAAGCTTTCTTGGGATGAAGTGGATCAACAAAGCCCTTAGGTTGAGTGACATAAACTTCCTCATCAATCTTGCCATAGAGAAATGCACTCTTGACATCCATCTGAAAAACTGTAAAGCCCACATAAGAAGCAAAAGCCAAAAACAGACGAATAGCCTCAATCCTAGCAACCGGAGCAAAAACTTCAGTGTAGTCAATGCCCTCAATTTGAGTGTGGCCCTGTGCGATAAGCCTAGCTTTATTCCTTACTACAATTCCCCGTGCATCTTTCTTGTTCTTGAGAATCCATTTGGTATTGATTGCTGTCTTTCCATCTGGTAAGTCAACTAGAATCCAAACATTCTGAAACAAGAACTGTTGCATTTCCTCATGTATAGCCTCCACCCAACTTTGATCCTCAAGAGCATGAGTGACGGATCTAGGTTCCACCTGTGAAAGAAAACAAGCAAACAAATAGTGTTGAAAGTCCGTATGATTATTACGCTTTTGATCTTCAATATAGCTCACAAGAGCATGATGATCAGACGAGGCCTTGTTATGCATTCTGCGTGTCTTGACAGTAGAACCAGGATCTCCAATGATTTGAGTAGTAGGGTAATCTTTGTGTGATTGCAACACTGGATTGGAAGCTACCTCCACTTCTGGTGCCAAGTTATTGAGATCTCCAACAACGTCATCATCATATGAAGCAGTGTTGAAAATGCCATCTATTGGTTGTTTATGAATATCATCCAGCTTGGTAGAAGACTTCTTTTGATGGTTCCCCAAATCAGAAGGACTGAGAATCGAGTATGGGAAGCAGACTCACTAGCCGGACTACCAATAGGTGTTAAACTAGCACTAGGAGTAGTAGTTGGAGTACTAGGAGCAGCTTTGTTAGTAGGCGTATTCAAGGGAAACTCAAAGCCACCTTGAGCAGCTGCTGTAGTAGCTTCTTGTTGTTGTTTGAGTAGAGTTTCAAGAGCTACTTTTGAATCCAATACATCCAATGGAGTTGCATCACTAGGAGGAGTAGGAGAGACTGTGGTGGAGTAGGATGGAACAACAAAAATATCATCCTCGTCATCTGAGTCGGAAAGACTAGAGTGAGCACCTGTACTAGAAGTTGCAAACACTTGTGGACCTGCATCATGGTTAGTTTTGAAACGAAAATATCCTAATGAATCACTAAGATAATCAAGATCAAAATACCATTCAGGACCCTTGCCTTGGATGTTTGACTTCTCTTCAAAATACCTAAGATTTATAGTTTCAATTACTCGCTTGGCTTGGAGATTGTAGACACGATAAGCCCGAGAGTGAGCTGAATATCCCATAATGTATCCTTCATCTGCCTTGCCATCAAACTTCCCCAAATAGTCACTAGTATTTAGAATGGTGACCAGACACCTAAAAGGCTTCAAATGAGCAATATTTGGAACTTTGGCTGTTAGGAGCTCATAAGGAGTCTTCTTGTGAGGATTTGTAATAGAAACTCTATTCAAAACATAACTTGCAGTATTAACAGCTTCTGTCCAGAACATGATTGGAAGCTTGGAATCAGCAAGCATTGTTCTTACTGCTTCTATTAGAGTCCTGTTCTTTCTTTCTGCCACGCCATTCTGTTGAGGAGTTCTTGCTGCACTATAATCTCTTCTGATGCCTTTAGAATTACAAAGTGCTATGAGGTCTTTATTTTTGAACTCGGTTCCATTATCACAACGAATACCTTTAACCTTCTTGGACAACTGGTTCTCTATAAGGGTAATAAAATCTTTAAGAATTGAGTAGGTCTCACTCTTGGCAGCCATGAAGAAAACCCACGTAAACCTGCTATATCCATCAGTTACCACCAGGCAGAATTGTTTGTGGTCAATGCTCCTAATAGAGGTAGGACCAAATAAATCCATCTGTAGTAGCTGCAATGGTTCAGTTATAAGGCTAAGAGCAGTAATGGCCTTGAAGGATGCTTTATGTTGTTTGCCTTTGCTGCAAGCAAGACAATTAATATCATTTCTAAATGACTTGGGAGGTAAACCAGAGACCAGGTTCATATTTGCTAGTTTGTGAATGGTCTTAAAGTTCACATGTCCCATCCTTCTGTGCCATTGAGTGGCTTCATCTTCTGAGGCTTTAGCAACCAAACATGCTAGTTGACCAGTAGGGTTGACTTCATTCAGCTTGATGCTATAGAGATTGTGTCTTCTAGGGATTCTAAGCAGAACCTGTGAATCATCCGGAAGTTTAAAGTCTTTGGATAGCACAAGTGCATCAGTATCCGTAAAGAGAACAAACTGCTTCTTGTCACAAATCTAAGAGACAGATATCAAGTTGAAGTGTTGAAGTGCTTCCACATAGTAGACCTGCTCAAAAATAAGATTGGGTGTCTGAATGGTTCCTTTGCCAGTGATCCTTCCTTTACCTCCACCAAAATAGACCTTACCGCCTTGAAATGGTACAAAGTTAGATAGAAGACTTTTGTTTTCTGTCATGCTCCTAGAGCATCCACTATCAACAATTCCTAGAGTTGGATCTTGGTATGGAGTAACCTACAACAACAAGATAATAAAGATGCAAAAGTTAGTGTCTTAAGGGGACCCAAACCTTTTCAGGTTTGAGCCTGCCTTGTGGATCTTTAGTAGAGAGCCAAGAAGATTGATGAGATCCATCGTTGTTCTTTGGTTGCCTATGCATCATATTGGTATTATTGTTTGACCAAGAACAACCTGCTGAGGGCTTAACAGCAGTTCCCAAATTTCCCAAACCAAAATACATGTGGTCAAAATTATGAGGATAAATTGGATTAAAATTCTGAAAATAGTTACTGGTAGTTCCATTTGATGTTAGTCCAATGTTTCTCCAATGATCAAAAGCTAATGGAGAGGTCCTTCTAGAAGAAGAAAACGATTGAGCACTTGGATTGAGTCTTCTAGAAGAATATGGAACAACTCTTGGTGGACCAGGAGCAGGAAATGCTTGATGAACAGAAGAATGTTTGTCATAAAAATCACAATCTTTGATCAAATGAAATGCATTTCCACAAACAAAACATGTTTTAATCGACCTTTTATTAGAATGACATTGTTTCATACTGCTAACTTTATTACACACAATTCTAGGAGAATCAATCTTCCTAGGACTCAATAAACCAGGACTAGACACTGTTGATTTAAAAGTAACTCTCTTTTCACACTTCCTAGCACCAGTAGTAGCATGATCATTCGACTTGGAACTTGTAGGTCTCGACTCTTCACTTGAACTACTTGATGCAGAGTCACTGGCTTTGTCACTGAAGGTACATGAGACAAAGTCATTAGTATTAGTAGAACTTTTTGGGGACTCATGCATCTGTGATCCATCCAAGTCATTATGCCTAGAAGTAGGCATGAAAGTTCCAGTAAGAGGTGGAGGGACAACATACATTTATGCTGCTGGTTTAAACCTATTGTAACTAGGTTCTCCTTCTTCCTCTTTGTCGGCATCAAAGACACTCGAAAAAGATAAATCAAACACATCTTCTGAATCAATATATTTATCAAATCCTAACCCTCTTTTAGTCCTACCAGACATGCTACTATTGATTAATTTCTAAGATTTTTAGGTGCCTTTTGCCATTTTTCAAATCTCAACATTGTAGCATCTAATCTTTCTTTCATCTCCTGTTTTTCTTTGATACTGTCATCTTTTACCTTTTCTGTATATTTAAGCATATTTGTTGTGTTTTCTAAATCGATGCTTAGTATCCTAATTTTATCCTCATACTCACGTTGAGTATCTTGAAGCCACCTCTTTTATTGTTCCAATGTGTTTAAAGAAGCCTTACAGGCTTGAACCTCTAAAAAATACTTATCATTCTGATCATTTAAGTCATTATATTGGGACAACAATTCTGAATATTTATCATGACAGCCAAGAGGACAATGTTGTACCTGAGGTGAGATGCCCATAAGAGCAAACTCGTCTGCTTCCTCTGCATCAGATAGATTCCCAGCAATCATTGCAAACACGTCAGTAGAGGACTCAGTTGATTCCAATGTAGTAGTCTGATGATCATTCCAGTTGACCATAGAGTCAACAGATACCAATGCCTTCTTGTCATCCTTTACCTCCTGAACCTTAAAAGCTGAATATCTGCTTTTCTCCTGGTCATTCTTGTTAGGGCATTCCCTTGCAAAGTGACCTTGTTGCTGGCAGTTATAGCATCGAACCTTGCTTCTGTCAAACCTTGCTGGCTCTCGTGGGTTGTAATTAAACTTACGACCTGCTTTCTTCTCAAATTTGTGAACCCTAAGAGTGAGCATGGCCATCTGCCATTTGAGATCCGTTTCATCCAGGTAAATTTTATCAACCTGTTTGAAGTCATCAAAAGCAAGTTGCTGTTGAGCATCAACGTCAGCAACAAAAGAATGAAGAACGGCTTCTACCATGCTACCAGACTGGGCTGTAGGATCAGGAGCAGAAGTATGCTGAAAAGTATGTTGAGAAGACACAGTATTGCTTGGGCTACTAGCATAAGACATGGGACTGGATGCCATAGAACTCACAAAGGCAGAATTAGCAGGAGTGGGAAAAGAATCACTTGAATATCCTCTCGCATGAGGTTCAAAAGTTTTGAGCTTATGAAATAAATCATCAAAGTTGAGATAGTCAAGCCCACCTTTTGCTTTTAGAGAGATTACCACCTGATTCCATGAGTAAGGTAAGGCTCTAAGAAATCTTGCATTAATATCACCATCGTCAGGTTTGGACCGAAGTTGATTCAACTGGCTCAATATCTTTTGGAACCTGTCATACCCTTGATGAATACCTTCAGTTTCTGAGATTTTGAATTCTGTGAATTCATCTCTCAGCATGGATCTTCGCATTTTCTTTGACTCCGGATTCCCACCAAACCTTGCTTTTATTCCATTCCAGATCTCTCTAGCATCATCCAAGTGGTAGAAGTCACCCATGTGATCATTAGGAAGAGATTGAAGCAAAATAGTTTTTGCTTTGACCTCCTTCTGAATGGCTATGATTTCTTCATGAGTTTTAGGGTCAAGAAGAGTAATATTACCATTCTTGTCTCTTCCAGTTAGCTTCCTGCTGTTCGCATTCAGAATAACCTTCCAAAGGTCTTGATCAGTGTTGGTGATCCACCATTCCATCTTCATTGTCCAACTATCATACTCGTCCTTTTTCAGAAGAGGAAATTTACCATTTGTGTTGGAAACAGTAGCAACGATCTGCTGAGGTTGCAGAGTTTTAGGAGTGCTATCTTCTCCTGTTTGAGTAGAACTTGAGGCAGACATGATTAAAAAAAATGTTAGTAATAAGAAAAATTGATTCTTCTTGTACAGAGACTCTCCCAGGCTCTGATACCACTTGTTGGATCCACTAGATGTGGATCTTGCAGCCTGTCAGGAACGGTGAACGACTTCTGTAATCACAAGTCTATTCACAGAGAGACTCTATACACAATATTAATACGGAATATAAATACTATAAAGAAGAACAAAATAACTATAAAGACTTGATCCTTTCTAAGGATTTCTAATATTGATAATGACTAGAATTACGTTTGATGAAGGTGTGTATAACCCTTCTGCCTAAGGTTCCTTTTATACTACAAGGAAACCCTAATACATCATTAAACAAAACGTGTAAAACTGATATGCATATCCTTTCCTAACATATCTCATGCATATCCTATCAGAATAATAAATAAATAATAAAGTTTGACTTTAACTAGGACCAGGAGCACGACTTGCTCCTACTACTACTAGGACCCGGAGGAACTACATACCTCCTAGTCTACCTATTACAATAAACTATTCCAATGGTCCTAACACTTTTGACTTTAACGACTTTGTCTTGGGATTTCTTAAAACTCGTCTTGTAATTCTTCAATAAATTAGACTTGAGTTCTTCGGCTTTTAGTAAACTTCCGTCTTTTGACTTTTTCTTCGATAAATCTTTATAATTGGTCTTGGACTTCCGTTCTTTTTCCACTCTTGATTTCTCGACTTCGTCGTTTGTCTTTTTCTTGATAAAAGCCCGTGAATGTCCGTGTTTTCTCCCTTTTCCACATTTTCGTCCTAAATCACAACAAAAACACAAACCACGCATAATTCCGACATTTACGACATAAAATACACGTTTTGGCTCGGTTATATTGTAGTTAAGTGGTAAAAAGGATGGGTGTTTACACACCTATCAAATCGCCTACACTTGACCACTGCAATGTCCTCATGCAATGCATTAGTTACAAAGCACGATTACACTTTTCATCATAATCAATCCACGTTGGCCTTTATTAAAAAGATAGAAAATTACAAACATTCAAAGTAAAGAAATCAAAAGCATAGCTTCGGGTTTTGGAAATGTCACGAATGATCATCATCCTCAAGTTTTCACTTTCTCCAGACCAAGCTTAAAAACGAGATCATTGTTATTATAAGTTAGCAAACTAACACGAACTCATGTGGGCCAATTATTCACTTAGACTCCCTTATTCCTAGGTGTATCTCTTATATTTTATTGTTGTCTCGAATGATCACGAGGATGCATTGTTTAACTTATTTCGATAGTTCATTAGGCTGAAAATAAAGTGAACGATTTAATCAATAGTTAGCTAAAGGACAAAATCTTTTAAAACTGCTTCTCGGGACCTCGTAAAGTTCATATCTTGGCATAACTCGCTTCGCGATTTGAGACCTTTCTCGGACCGATATTTGGAAGCGACTTCATACTTCAAACCTTGAGAGACGTTCATGAAATAATGGCCTTCTCTTCATAATATTTCTTCACTTGAAGTTTTGAGAGATTATTCATATTTGGACCAAGATTTCTTCATTTTTCTCCAATCTTTACTTGGGATTTTAATATACAACGATCCGCCTCCTTTTTGTACTTGGATCTATTTATCCTCATACCTTGTTAGGGCCTTTTCGGATAGACTTCTCCATGATCTTTTGGGAGTACTTTCTTTTCTTCGTGTGTCTCGATCCTTCATATTGATTTTTGATAAATGATTCTTCACATCACTTGGGATCTTTAGCAACAAAATGTAGCCCTCATGTCTTGATAGGACCTTTTTGGACTCGCCAATCTTCGTATCCCGCTTCAGTAAGTTATGCCTTGGATATGAACTCTACTCCATACCGAACAACTTTTAAACGATCTTGGGCTAGAAGCTAAGTAACTTTTCAAATCGTACAACCTTATTTATTGCAGATAAATTTATTAGCAAGCGATGGGAGAATAGGCTTATAATTAACTCACATAAATTCACGAAAGAATACCAAACTTATAATTGACTCTATCATCTCTCGTTCTCCACAGTTTAAAATCTCAAGGAATGAGACTCGTGGATGCTTAGCCTATCAAATCAAAGTTTTGGGTTTTCGAGTCGCCTATAGGATCTTGCAAACTCTTAGACTTTTTCAAGTTTAGAAATCGCATTTTAAAGTTCCCTTGATAAACGCTCTCTAGGATCAATTATAGGAACTTGCGAAAAGTTCTTGTTCTTAACCCGTGAGAGTTAAGACCTTCGCGTTTTACAACTCCCTATATAAAAGCCTAGCAAAACTTGACTTAAACACGTTAAGGATACTAGCTAGAGTAAACTCGGGTTGAGTCAAAGGATTCACAACGTTTGAAAATTAAAACCACTTTATTAAAAATTTATTTTAGCAAGGAAAGAAAATAACCATAACAAAGGAAAATACAACTATACAACTAGGCAAAATAGATCAAAAATTTTGAAAAATGTCGAAAAATTGATTTTCCGGTTAAAATGAGGACAAATACAAGGAAAAGGCCACTTAACTTCGATAGAAGTCCCCCTACACTTAATATAAACATTGTCCTTAATGTTTAAGCATGTGGGAGTAAACTCCCCTACACTTAGGACATTGAGCACTTTGTTTAAATCTCGCTAAGGAAAAGACAACTAAAGAGATTCCTATTTTAATACTGGAATATATATATAGTGAATCGAAAAGAGTTTAGGATAGAACCGGGAAGAAGGAAACTCGGGATCACGGGTCGTCAAAAATCATCAAGAGTGAATCATTGAGCGCTCGAATCCCTGAATGTTAGAAGAGAGGAAATAGCAAACACCAACGGGTCTCCCCTACACTTAGGATAAAGAAATCTAAAAGATAGATGCATGGGTTGCCTCCCAAGAAGCGCTTGATTTTTGTTAACCTAGTCGTGAGCCTGACCTGACCTTGATTAGCATAGGAAGAAGCATAAAACATATCCACCGGGATCAAAGACATAGTTTTCGTCCATCAAATAGCAGAAGCTTAAGGCGAACAAGGCAAGCCAAAGAAGAGTAGGCAAGGTTCCCTTAAGCAAAGATGGAGCATGGTGGTAGCATGGGTGAAGTGGTGCAAGCATATCTTCATAATTTCCATAGATTTTTCCTTTTATTTCATTAGGCAGATACTGAGATGGCTTAAGAATATCGATACCGGGGTCGAACACCTTTTCCTTTAGGGGAAAATAGCACTCAGGCTCAGCAGAATATGAAGAAGATCCGCGAAGAAGATGCACAACCTCGTCTTCAGAAGGTGGACAAAGAGGTGTTAAATCATATGTGATGCGGATGTTGGTGTCGTCCGGTTGCTTCTCCTTTGAAAGAATTTTCTTCAAATCCAAAGTAGGATCAAGACCATAATCATCAAAATCTAAAGGATGAGCATCACTCTCATGAGTGAAGTAAGTATTGAGAAAAGTAGAGAAGTCTTCCTCAAATGAGTAATCATCCAAAGTAGGATTAAGTGATGACGGAGGATCTTCATCATGAGAAGAATCACTCGATAGAGTATCGGCCTCATCAAAATCATCATATGTGGGCATTTCGGGATACTCGGAAGTAAAATCATCATAATCATCCGAATCTGAGATAGAATCATCATCATAAGCATCAAAGATCGGTGGAGAATCATATATGGGAGAAGGTTCCAAATTGGAGAGAGAATCATCCACATCATCTTAAAACAGTGGATTATCATTGCAAGACTCTAATAGCGGATTGTTGTAGATGACAAAATCATCAAGCACATTAATCATGTTCGCGGATTCTCTTCCAAAGTATTTGCTTGTAAGCTTCCCCATTTTGAAAACTTGTGCATCATCCCCGACTCTTAAGATGAGCTCACCTTCAGCAACATCAACAAGAGCTATTCCGGTTCTCAAGAATGGCCGACCAAGTATTAAAGGAATACGAGGGTCCATTTCATAATCAACAACAACAAAGTCGACCAGAAAAGTGAAGGTACCAACTTTAATGAACACTGATAACTAAGATTTTACCTAGTTAAAAAGATTCTTTGTCGTGTGTCTAATCGAATTGATTTCCGGTTCAAAGTACGACTCAATTGTTTTTGGTGAAACAAATATTTTGGTTGTTTTAAAAATAAATGTGCAAAGACGTAAATGAAAATGACGTTAAATTAAATCTAAAACTAATTTAAAATAAATGACGGTAATTTAAAAGCGAGACGAGAATTTAAAAGGCACTAAAAGTAAATAACGCAAACTTAAATCTATCTAAGGCAACTTAAAACGCAACTAAAACTTAAACTAAGGCAAGGCTAAAATAAAACTAAGGCAAGTAAACTTAAAGTGCAACTAAATAAAAAAGGCGGGAAAAATAAATCTTGAAAATTAAAAACAGAAACTTAAAAACAGTAACTTAAAAGAACCTTAAAAATAGCTCATCCGGAATAAACCTTCGTTCGGAATAATCACTCATCCGGAATGTCACCTTCGTTCGGAATGATTCTTCTTTACTCGGAATATTCACCAAAACCCTTGATCCGGAATAAATCCTTTATCCGGAATATGTCACTTATCTGGAATAAAGTCTTGATTCGGAATACTTGAGCTTGATCCGGAATGTTTCTGATGAATCCCCTTGATCCGGAATGTTGAAGATTCCGGATGAAGACCTTGATTCGGAATATGTCACTTATTCCGAATGAAACTCTTTGATCCGGAATATCTTCCTTGATCCGGAATGTTTCTTCACAAAGCTTTGATTCGGAATGTTTGGTATTCCGGATGAAATGCTTGATCCGGAATAATAAATTATTCAGAATAAACACAACTGATCCCGAATGTTTGGTTGATTCGGAATGAAAGGCTGATCCGGAATGTCTAATATTCCGGATGAACGGTTTGATCCGGAATAATAAAATATTCCGAATAAACACTTCTGATCCAGAATGTCTAGTATTCCGGATGAATGAATCTTGATCCGGAATAAACTTGCACAATCCCATGATTCGGAACACAGGCTTTGATTCGGAATACCTGGGAAGATCAGTAACAGAAAAGCGAAGAACAAGGAACACAAAAATAACACGAATCTAAATAAATCTAATCTAAATCAACCACAAGATTAAATCAAACTAATCAAATAACATCTACTAATCATAAACAAACAATCCAAATCAATCAAACTAACAAAACTAATCAAAATAATCAAAACCCACTTTAATCAATAAAAACTCAAAAACATAAACATGAAAATGAACAATAAACATAAAAATCAAAGATTAAAGAAAGGTAGATAGGAGATCAAACAATAAAAATAAAGATTGACAAGAATTAAAAGGAAACTTACTGAAATTAAAGGAATTTAAGGTGCAAGACAAGTATTTAAATTGGACAAGAAATTAAATGACATGTATTTAAATGTGCAAGTAATTAAAATGGAAGAGCATAGTTTGTCAAACTAGCCAACAAAGGAAAATGAAATACATCCTAATCTATTTATAGGGGAGATTAAGGAGTGCTTAGGAAGCTTCCTCCCTCTTTCATCTTTTCCTTAATTGCACACTTAAGTCCTTAAGCCTTTTAATCTTCTTAAATCTTGGACTTTAATGACTTTGTCTCGGGATTTCTTTAAACTCGTCTTGTAATTCTTCAATAAATTAGACTTGAGTTCTGCGGCTTTTAATAAACTTCCGTCTTTTGACTTTTTCTTCGATAAGTCTTCAGAATTGGTCTTGGACTTCCGTTCTTTTTGCACTCTTGACTTCTTGACTTCGTCTTTCGGCTTTTTCTTCGATAAAAGCCCGTAAATGCCCGTGTTTTCTCTCCTTTTCACAATTTCGTCCTAAATCACAACAAAAACACAAACCACGCATAATTCCAACATAAATGACATAAAATACACGTTTTGGCTCAGTTATTATTTTAATTAAGTGGTAAAAAGGATGGGTGTTTACACACCTATCAAATCCCCTACACTTGACCATTGCAATGTCCTCATGCAATGCATTAGTTACAAAGCACGATTACACTTTTCATCATAATCAATCCACGTTGGCCTTTATTAAAGAGATAGAAAATTATAAACATTAAAAGTAAAGAAATAAAAAACATACCTTCGGGTTTTGGAAATGTTGTGAATGATCATCATCCTCAAGTTTTCAATTTCTCCAAACCAAGCTTAAATACGAGATCATTGTTATTATAAGTTAGCAAACTAACACGAACTCATGTGGGCCAATTATTCACTTAGACTCCCTTATTCCTAGGGGTATCTCTTATATTTTATTGTTGTCTTGAATGATCACGAGGATGCATTGTTGACTTATTTTGATAGTTATTTAGGCTGAAAATAAAGTGGGACGATTTAATCAATAGTTAGCTAAAGGACAAAATCTTTTAAAACTGCTTCTCGGGACCTCATAAAGTTCATATCTTAGCATAACTCGCTTCGCGATTTGAGACTTTTCTCGGACCGATATTTGGAAGTGACTTCATACTTCAAATCTTGAAAGACGTTCATGAAATAATGGCCTTCTCTTCATAATATTTCATCACTTGAAGTTTTGAGAGATTCTTCATATTTGGACCACGACTTCTTCATTTTTCTCCAATCTTTATTTTGGACTTTGATATACAACGATCCGCCTCCTTTTTGGACATGGATCTATTCATCCTCATACCTTGTTAGGGCCTTTTCGGATAGACTTCTCCATGACTTTTAGGGAGTTTTTGCTTTTCGTCGTGTGTCTCGATCCTTCATATTGATCTTTAATAAATGATTCTTCACATCACTTTGGATCTTTAGCAACAAAATGTAGCCCTCATGTCTTGATAGGACCTTTTTGGACTCGCCAATCTTCGCATCCCGCTTCAATAAGTTATGCCTTGGCTATAAAATCTAATCCATACCGAGCAACTTTTAAACGATCTTGGGCTAGTAGCTAAGTAACTTTTCAAATCGTACAACCTTATTTATTGCAGATAAATTTATTAGCAAGCGATGGGAGAATAGGCTTATAATTAACTCACATAAATTCACGAAAGAATACCAAACTTATAATTGACTCTATCATCTCTCGTTCTCCACAGTTTAAAATCTCAAGGAATGAGACTCGTGGATGCTTAGCCTATCAAATCAAAGTTTTGGGTTTTTGAGTCGCCTATAGGATCTTGCAAACTCTTAGACTTTTGCAAGTTTAGAAATCGCATTTTAAAGTTCCCTTGATAAACGACTCTCTAGGATCAATTATAGGAACTTGCGAAAAGTTCTTGTTCTTAACCCGTGGGAGTTAAGACCTTCGCGTTTTATAGCTCCCTATATAAAAGCCTAGCAAAACTTGACTTAAACACGTTAAGGATACTAGCTAGAGTAAACTCGGGTTGAGTCAAAAGATTCACAACGTTTGAAAATTAAAACCACTTTATTAAAAATTTATTTTAGCAAGGAAAGAAAATAACCATAACAAAGGAAAATACAACTATACAACTAGGCCAAAATAGATCAAAAATTTTGAAAAATGTCGAAAAATTTATTTTCTGGTTAAAATAAGGACAAAATACAAGGAAAAGGCCACTTAACTTCGATAGAAGTCCCCCCTACACTTAATATAAACATTTTCCTCAATGTTTAAGCATGTGGGAGTAAACTCCCCTACACTTAGGACATTGTGCACTTTGTTTAAATCTCGCTAAGGAAAAGACAACTAAAGAGATTCCTATTTTAATATTGGAAAATATAAAATAGTGAACCGAAAAGAGTTTAGGATAGAACCGGAAAGAAGGAAACTCGGGATCACGGGTCGTCAAAAATCATCAAGAGTGGATCATTGAGCGCTCGAATCCCTGAATGTTAGAAGAGAGGAAATAGCAAACACCAACGGGTCTCCCCTACACTTAGGATAAAGAAAGCTAAAAGATAGATGCATGGGTTGCCTCCCAAGAAGCGCTTGATTTTTGTTAACCGAGTCGTGAGCCTGACTTGACCTTGATTAGCATAGGAAGAAGCATAAAACATATCCACCGGGATCAAAGACATAGTTTTCGTCCATCAAATAGCAGAAGCTTAAGGCGAACAAGGCAAGCCAAAGAAGAGTAGGCAAGGTTCCCTTAAGCAAAGATGGAGCACGGTGGTAGCAAGGGTGAAGTGGTGCAATAATATCTTCATAATTTCCAAAGATTTTTCCTTTTATTTCATCAGGAAAATACTGAGATGGCTTAAGAATATCGATACCGGGGTCGAACACCATTTCCTTTAGGGGAAAATAGCACTCAGGCTCAGCAGAATGTGAAGAAGATCCGCGAAGAAGATGCACAACCTCGTCCTCAGAAGGTGGACAAAGAGGTTTAAATCATATGTGCTGCGGATGTTGGAGTCGTCCGGTTGCTTCTCCTTTGAAAGAATTTTCTTCAAATCCAAAGTAGGATCAAGACCATAATCATCAAAATCTAAAGGAGGAGCATCACTCTCCTGAGGGAAGTAAGTATTGAGAAAAGTAGAGAAGTCTTCCTCAAATGAGTAATCATCCAAAGTAGGATTAAGTGATGGCGGAAGATCTTCATCATGAGAAGAATCACTCGATAGAGTATCGGCCTCATCAAAATCATCATATGTGGGCATTTCGGGATACTCGGAAGTAAAATCATCATAATCATCCGAATCTGAGCTAGAATCATCATCATAAGAATCAAAGATCGGTGGAGAATCATATATGGGAGAAGGTTCCAAATTGGAGAGAGAATCATCCACATCATCTTGAAACAGTGGATTATCATTGCAAGACTCTAATAGCGGATTGTTGTAGATGACAAAATCATCAAGCACATTAATCATGTTCGCGGATTCTCTTCCAAAGGATTTGCTTGTAAGCTTCCCCATTTTGAAAACTTGTGCATCATCCCCGACTCTGAAGATGAGCTAACCTTCGGCAACATCAACAAGAGCTCTTCCGGTTCTCAAGAATGGCCGACCAAGTATTAAAGGAATACGAGGGTCCATTTCATAATCAACAACAACAAAGTCGACCAGAAAAGTGAAGGTGTCAACTTTAATGAACACTGATAACTAAGATTTTACCTAGTTAAAAAGATTCTTTGTCGTGTGTCTAATCGAATTGATTTCCGGTTCAAAGTACGAATCAATTGTTTTTGGTGAAACAAATATTTTGGTTGTTTTAAAAATAAATGTGCAAAGACGTAAATGAAAATGACGTTAAATTAAATCTAAAACTAATTTAAAATAAATGACGGTAATTTAAAAGCGAGACGAGAATTTAAAAGGCACTAAAAGTAAATAACGCAAACTTAAATCTATCTAAGGCAACTTAAAACGCAACTAAAACTTAAACTAAGGCAAGGCTAAAGTAAAACTAAGGCAAGTAAACTTAAAGTGCAACTAAATAAAAAGGCGGGAAAAATAAAGCTTGAAAATTAAAAACAGAAACTTAAAAACAGTAACTTAAAAGAACCTGAAAAATAGCTCATCCGGAATAAACCTTCGTTTGGAATAATCACTCATCCGGAATGTCACCTTCGTTCGGAATGATTCTTCTTTACTCGGAATATTCACCAAAACCCTTCATCCGGAATAAATCCTTTATCCGGAATATGTCACTTATCCGGAATAAAGTCTTGATTCGGAATACTTGAGCTTGATCCGGAATGTTTCTGATGAATCCCCTTGATCCGGAATGTTGAAGATTCCGGATGAAGACCTTGATTCGGAATATGTTACTTATTCCGAATGAAACTCTTTGATCCGGAATATCTTCCTTGATCCGGAATGTTTCTTCACAAAGCTTTGATACGGAATGTTTGGTATTCCGGATGAAATGCTTGATCCGGAATAATAAATTATTCCGAATAAACACAACTGATCCGGAATGTTTGGTTGATTCGGAATGAAAGGCTGATCCGGAATGTCTAATATTCTAGATGAACGGTTTGATCCGGAATAATAAAATATTCCGAATAAACACTTCTGATCCGGAATGTCTAATATTCCGGATGAACGACCCTTGATCCGGAATAAACTTGCACAATCCCTTGATTCGGAACACAGGATTTGATTCGGAATACCTGTGAAGATCAGTAACAGAAAAGCGAAGAACAAGGAACACAAAAATAACACGAATCTAAATAAATCTAATCTAAATCAACCACAAGATTAAATCAAACTAATCAAATAACATCTACTACTCATAAACAAACAATCCAAATCAATCAAACTAACAAAACTAATCAAAATAATCAAAACCCACTTTAATCAATAAAAACTCAAAAACATAAACATGAACATGAACAATAAACATAAAAATCAAAGATTAAAGAAAGGTAGATAGGAGATAAAACAATAAAAATAAAGATTGACAAGAAATTAAAAGGAAACTTACTTGAAATTAAAGGAATTTAAGGTGCGAGACAAGTATTTAAATTGGACAAGAAATTAAATGACATGTATTTAAATGTGCAAGTAATTAAAATGGAAGAGCATAGTTTGTCAAACTAGCCAACAAAGGAAAATGAAATACATCCTAATCTATTTATAGGGGATATTAAGGAGTGCTTAGGAAGCTTCCTTCCTCTTTCATCTTTTCCTTAATTGCACACTTAAGTCCTTAAGCCTTTTAATCTTCTTAAATCTTGGACTTTAATGACTTCGTCTCGGGATTTCTTTAAACTCGTCTTGTAATTCTTCAATAAATTAGACTTGAGTTCTGCGGCTTTTAATAAACTTCCGTCTTTTGACTTTTTCTTCGATAAATCTTCAGAATTGGTCTTGGACTTCCGTTCTTTTTGCACTCTTGACTTCTTGACTTCGTCTTTCGTCTTTTTCTTCGATAAAAGCCCGTAAATGCCTGTGTTTTCTCTCCTTTTCACAATTTCGTCCTAAATCACAACAAAAACACAAACCACGCATAATTCCAACATAAATGACATAAGATACACGTTTTGGGTCGGTTATTATTGTAATTAAGTGGTAAAAAGGATGGGTGTTTACACACCTATCAAATTCCCTACACTTGACCATTGCAATGTCCTCATGCAATGCATTAGTTACAAAGCAGGATTACACTTTTCATCATAATCAATCCACGTTGGCCTTTATTAAAGAGATAGAAAATTATAAACATTAAAAGTAAAGAAATAAAAAACATACCTTCGGGTTTTGGAAATGTTGTGAATGATCATCATTCTCAAGTTTTCACTTTCTCCAAACCAAGCTTAAAAACGAGATCATTGTTATTATAAGTTAGCAAACTAACACGAACTCATGTGGGCCAATTATTCACTTAGACTCCCTTATTCCTAGGAGTATCTCTTATATTTTATTGTTGTCTTGAATGATCACGAGGATGCATTGTTGACTTATTTCGATAGTTATTTAGGCTGAAAATAAAGTGGGACGATTTAATCAATAGTTAGCTAAAGGACAAAATCTTTTAAAACTGCTTCTCGGGACCTCATAAAGTTCATATCTTAGCATAACTCGCTTCTTGATTTGAGACCTTTCTCGGGCCGATATTTGGCAGTGACTTCATACTTCAAATCTTGAGAGACGTTCATGAAATAATGGCCTTCTCTTCATAATATTTCATCACTTGAAGTTTTGAGAGATTCTTCATATTTGGATCAGACTTCTTCATTTTTCTCCAATCTTTATATTGGACTTTGATATACAACGATCCGCCTCCTTTTTGGACTTGGATCTATTCATCCTCATACCTTGTTAGGGCCTTTTCGGATAGACTTCTCCATGACTTTTGGGAGTTTTTGCTTTTCGTCGTGTGTCTCGATCCTTCATATTGATCTTTGACAAATGATTCTTCACATCACTTTGGATCTTTAGTAACAAAATGTAGCCCTCATGTCTTGTTATGACCTTTTCGGACTCGCCAGTCTCGTATACCGCTTCAATAAGTTATGCCTTAGCTATGAACTCTAATCCATACCGAGCAACTTTTAAACGATCATGGGCTAGAAGTTAAGTAACTTTTCAAATCCTACAACCTTATTTATTGCAGATAAATTTATTAGCAAGCGATGGGAGAATAGGCTTATAATTAACTCACATAAATTCACGAAAGAATACCAAACTTATAATTGACTCTATCATCTCTCGTTCTCCACAATTTAAAATCTTAAGGAATGAGACTCGTGGATGCTTAGCCTATTAAATCAAAGTTTTGGGTTTTCGAGTCGTCTATAGGATCTTGCAAACTCTTAGACTTTTTCAACTTTAGAAATCGCATTTTAAAGTTCCCTTGATAAACGACTCTCTAGGATCAATTATAGGAACTTGCGAAAAGTTCTTGCTCTTAACCCCTAAGAGTTAAGACTTTCGCGTTTTATAGCTCCCTATATAACAGCCTAGCAAAACTTGACTTAAACACGTTAAGGATACTAGTTAGAGTAAACTTAGATAAGTAAACTCGGATTGAGTCAAAAGATTCACAACGTTTTGAAAATTAAAACCACTTTATTAAAATTTATTCTAGCAAAGAATGAAAATAACTATACAAAGGTAAAAACTAATAGGCCAAAATAGATCAAAAATTTTGAAAAATGTCAAAAAAATGATTTTCCGGTTAAAATGAGGACAAATACAAGGAAAAGGCCACTTAACTTCGATAGAAGTCCCCCCTACACTTAATATAAACATTGTCCTCAATGTTTAAGTATGTGGGAGTAAACTCCCCTACACTTAGGACATTGTGCACTTTGTTTAAATCTCGCTAAGGAAAAGACAACTAACGAGATTCCTATTTTAATATTGGAAAATATAAAATAGAGAATCAAAAAGAGTTTAGCCGGGAAGAAGGGAACACGGAATCACAGGTCGTCAAAAATCATCAAGAGTGGATCATTGAGCGCTCGAATCCCTGAATAAGAGAGGAGAGTAAATAGCAAACACCAACGGGTCTCCCCCTACACTTACGGTAAAAACAAAGAAAATGATAGATAGATAGTTGGGTTGCCTCCCAAAAAGCGCTTGTTTTTTTAACCGAGTCACGAGCCTGACTCGTCCCCGAATTAAATTGTCCATGGGGAAGCCTCGAATGTAATACCGGGATCGAAGACCTTGTCCTCGTTCCCGGTTGACATCAACAAAGGGGAGGCGGTAGGATAAGTCTTAAACGGTAGAAAGGTCCATTCAACATACGAGAAGTATGTGAAGTCTTGATCCACGGGAGGTGGGGTGGGCAAAGGAATCACATTGTCATCCTCCAAAGACAATGGATGCTGACCAGTTGGCAAATCCGTAAGGTTATCAATCATAGAATGGTCATTTTCACCTCCCGGGTCAAAGCACTCATCCTCATTTCCCGGAGAGTGAAATTGATACATCACCCGCTTGGGCGTGCATTCAGTGGGATGAGGGGGCAATATAGTAGGAGAAGTAAGAGAAGAATTACCTTCCACCTGCGGTACCTTTCTAGTAGAGTCAGAACTCTCCACCTCTGTGATAGAAGGGGGCATGGCTAACAACGGATGCGCATCAATGTCCTCAATCCCTTCGTCAAAGAGAGGATTCACCTCACTAGATATGTAAGCGTCATCAAAATCAAATAAAGGGTTCGAATAAATCTTGAAAGTTTCCTTCGGAACGTCTTCATCGGATAGTGACTCGTCATCACTAGGAGTAAAATCATCATCTTGATCAAAAAGAGGATTAGAGAAAGCCAAAGAATCCTCTTCCAAAGTGTTGGTGGAAGGAACATCATCAGAAGAAAGTGCATCATACTCATCGTCACTGTCGGATGTCAACTCAGATTCACTTGGAATTGGAACAAGGTTATCAGCACTAGACGTATTAAATTCGTCGGATTCCTTTGCAGGAATTGTGCTAATATCCTCATCCCTTAGGATGGTTGAATCCTTAGGCTCCAGAGCCGGCAAGTCGGGCGAAGGAATAGAATTCTCATCGTTCCAAGAAATAGGACTTTCATCGTCATCACTGTCAAAATAATATGGAGGCACAAGAGGAGGAGTATAAGCATTAAGGTTAGATACCTGCTCTTGTTGCTGATCCGCTTGACATTTCTCCATGATCTTGTTGCAAGCTTCTTGAACTTTGTGAAAGTTGTCAAAAAGTGTGGCCATTTTGTCAGGAGGAAGTGCACACAAGGGTTGATGATTGACGGTGTGACGTGGGGGCTCAAAGCTATACACACTGGGATGATATCACGGAACTTTCTCAAAGACCTTCGACGGATCACAAGAAGAAGCATCGTGAGGCCCCCCACAAATAAAGCACCACGGGTATGGAGAAAAACCCGGTGCATCTTGAGGATAAGGATTATCATAGACGGGAGAAGGTGAGAAAGTATTATAAGAGGAGAAGTATGAACTAGTTGAATTGCAAAATGGACAAAATCCAAATTGTGTATCGTCGATATCAAAACCACACCGCTCACAAGTACACCATTGACATGTTTGAAAACCATGCCATGGTCTCCCACACCGTACGCAAGACGAATCCATGAAGAATTATAAATAAGAGGGGTAAAGAAAAGAATTAAACATAATAGAGGATAAAGGGGAATATTTTTGGTGCAAAACTTTGAAAAAGAAATGCTTTTTATGATTTTTCAAATGTTTTTGGGATTTTTTGAAAATTTTTGACACGAAAAATAACGTTCACGAGTGAACGGATCCCAAAAAGCAACGCGTCTCTCACAGAAAACCGTTAATCTTTACGAAAAGAGCCGGCAGCGGCGCCATTTGATAACTAAGATTTTACCTAGTTAAAAAGATTCTTTGTCGTGTGTCTAATCAAATTGATTTCCGGTTCAAAGTACGACTCAATTGTTTTTGGTGAAACAAATATTTTGGTTGTTTTAAAAATAAATGTGCAAAGACGTAAATGAAAATGACGTTAAATTAAATCTAAAACTAATTTAAAATAAATGACGGTAATTTAAAAGCGAGACGAGAATTTAAAATGCACTAAAAGTAAATAACGCAAACTTAAATCTATCTAAGGCAACTTAAAACGCAACTAAAACTTAAACTAAGGCAAGGCTAAAATAAAACTAAGGCAAGTAGACTTAAAGTGCAACTAAATAAAAAGGCGGGAAAAATAAAGCTTGAAAATTAAAAACAGAAACTTAAAAACAGTAACTTAAAAGAACCTGAAAAATAGCTCATCCGGAATAAACCTTCGTTCGGAATAAACACTCATCCGGAATGTCACCTTCGTTCGGAATGATTCTTCTTTACTCGGAATATTCACCAAAACCCTTGATTCGGAATAAATCCTTTATCCGGAATATGTCACTTATCCGGAATAAAGTCTTGATTCGGAATACTTGAGCTTGATCCGGAATGTTTCTGATGAATCCCCTTGATCCGGAATGTTGAAGATTCCGGATGAAGACCTTGATTCGGGATATGTCACTTATTCCGAATGAAACTCTTTGATCCGGAATATCTTCCTTGATCCGGAATGTTTCTTCACAAAGCTTTGATTCAGAATGTTTGGTATTCCGGATGAAATGCTTGATCCGGAATAATAAATTATTCTGAATAAACACAACTGATCCGGAATGTTTGGTTGATTCGGAATGAAAGGCTGATCCGGAATGTCTAATATTCCGGATGAACGGTTTCATCCAGAATAATAAAATATTCCGAATAAACAATTCTGATTCTGGAATGTCTAATATTCCGGATGAACGACCCTTGATCCGGAATAAACTTGCACAATCCTTTGATTCGGAACACAGGCTTTGATTCGGAATACCTGGGAAGATCAGTAACAGAAAAGCGAAGAACAAGGAACAAAAGAATAACACGAATCTAAATAAATCTAATCTAAATCAACCACAGGATTAAATCAAACTAATCAAATAACATCTACTAATTATAAAAAAACAATCTAAATCAATCAAACTAACAAAACTAATCAAAATAATTAAAACCCACTTTAATCAATAAAAACTCAAAAACATAAACATGAACATGAACAATTAACATAAAAATCAAAGATTAAAGAAAGGTAGATAGGAGATCAAAGAATAAAAATAAAGATTGACAAAAATTAAAAGGAAACTTACTTGAAATTAAAGGAATTTAAGGTGCAAGACAAGTATTTAAATTGAACAAGAAATTAAATGACATGTATTTAAATGTGCAAGTAATTAAAATGGAAGAGCATAGTTTGTCAAACTAGCCAACAAAGGAAAATGAAATACATCCTAATCTATTTATAGGAGAGATTAAGGAGTGCTTAGGAAGCTTCCTCCCTCTTTCATGTTTTCCTTAATTGCACACTTAAGTCCTTAAGCCTTTTAATCTTCTTAAATCTTGGACTTTAATGACTTTGTCTCGGGATTTCTTTAAACTCGTCTTATAATTCTTCAATAAATTAGACTTGAGTTCTGCGGCTTTTAATAAACTTCCGTCTTTTGACTTTTTCTTCGATAAATATTCAGAATTGGTCTTGGACTTCCGTTCTTTTTGCACTCTTGACTTCTTGACTTCGTCTTTCGTCTTTTTCTTCGATAAAAGCCCGTAAATGCCCGTGTTTTCTCCCCTTTTCACAATTTCGTCCTAAATCACAACAAAAAAACAAACCACGCATAATTCCAACATAAATGACATAAAATACACATTTCGGCTTGGTTATTATTGTAATTAAGTGGAAAAAGGATGGGTGTTTACACACCTATCAAACATATCTTCGACAATACCAACGGGGTAAGCGAGAGTACGATTGGCTAGCTCAAGAGTCATCTTTGTTGGAGTAAGGTCGGGTAATGATAGTGTTTTCCAAACACTTAATGGCATCAAATTTATACTGGCCCCGAGATCAGCTAGGGCAGTAAATTCTTCGGTTTTGTTAAAAATGCACGGCAACACAAAACGACCGGGATCTCCAAGTTTTTCCGGAAGTTCTTTAAGAATAACTATAGAACAGTTTTCATTTAAGCGTGTGTTGGCGAGCTCAATCAGCTTCTTCTTTTTGTTAAGCAATTCCTTGAATGCTTTGACAAATTTCGGCATGTGGACAAGTGCTTCAACAAGGCTAATGTTGAAATTCATTAGAGAAATCATCTTCAAATAATTTGGCATTTGACAGTCATCCTTGGTTAGCAGTTTAGTCTTGCCTAAGCGAGAAGGATATGGAATATTGTGTTTGGGTGGTGAAGGTGTAGGTAAAGGTTGAGATGTTGAAGGGTTCTTCTGGAGTACATCGTCATGACGAGGCGGAGATGGTAATGGTCTACTAATACTAGGTGTAGGAGTAGTAGGGATAAATGGTGGTGGAGGAGGTGTTGATGATGGGGGCGGGATAGGTGGTCCTACTATGGTAATTCCACTACGGGTAGTAATAGCACTCACATTTGCTCGTGGATTGGTGACGGTGTTTGAAGGTAGAGAACTCGAAGTAGAAGGTTGAGTGGTGGGCAAGAAACTAGCCAGCATATTCTTCAAATTGATTATTATCTCGAAGCTCGGATCTAATGTCATTTTCTTGCTTGGTGATATCTCCTTTCAAATTGATAATTTGGCTCTGTAGATTCTTGATTTGCTCTCCTTGGGTTCTCATTAAGGCTTCGACATCTTGATTGATGGGTGGGGCTTGTTGAGCGGGTGGGTGATAAGGATTAGAAGCTCTAGGTGGGATTTGGTTGCTTCTATTGTAATTGTTGTTGGGGTTTTGGTTTTGAGGAGAAAAACCGGGGGAAAGGTAGTTGTTGGATCGGTAACTCAGCAAATTTCTATCCCCTTAAGGTCGAGCTTGGTAATTTTCCGGTGAATAATTACCATAAGCAGCATACACGTTTTCTGGATTTCCTTGAGTATAAGGACAATCAGTGTATGAGTGTGGACCGCCGCATGTTTCATAAGGATTGGCTACCGCTTTAACTTGTTGTTGTTGTTGGTTTGAAGCGATGAGAAAGATATTTTTGTTCATTTCGGCCATCATGCTGGTGAATTCGGTCATGTCGGGGTTTGCTGAAGTAGAAGAAACATTGACTCTCGAGTTGTTTCTTGAAGAAGCGGAGGAATCCCAGTTTTGTGGTGAGTAGTCATGTTCTCAATAAGCTCTCTACACTCCTCGGGTCTTCTTTTAATAAATGTGCCACCGGCGGCTGCATTAGTCGTATCACGATCACGAAAAGTCAAACCGTAGTAGAAAGTATCAATTAAGGTCACAGGGAGCATGTTGTGGTTTGGACAACGATCGATCAAAACATTATATCTTTCCCAAGCATCAAAGAGAGATTCATCGGCATCTTGCAAGAAACCGCTGATTTGATTGCGAAGGCTCGTGACCATGGATGGTGGAAAGTAGCGCGATAGAAAGCGTTGAGTCATATCATCCCAAGTATGAATTGAATTCTTCGGGATACGATCAAACCATTTCTCGGCGTGGTGTGATATAGTATGTGGAAAGAGTTTAAGGCGTAGAACATCCATTGTGGCACCGGGCAACTTCATGCTTTGAGTGATTGTAATGAATTTGTCGAGGTGTTTGTTGGCATCATCATCAGGCATTCCGGCGAATGGATTAGTTTGCACTTGCTGAATCATGTGGTACTTCAACGAAAACTCCGGAGCTGTGATTTGCATCGGCGCAATCGGTCCTCCTCGTCCAAACATTGTGGGTTGACAAAGCTCCTCCATTGTCCGAAGATCGGGCTGTGGAAGAACATTGTTGTTGTTATTATTGAGGCGCGGTGGATTATTGTTGTTGTTAACACCTGCCATAGCTACATCTTCACGAGTCTCGGGCTCTTGATAATTAGAAGATCTAGTACGCATACACCTACAAAGGCAAAAGAAAAAGAAACCAAACGCAAAGAGAATATATATACACTACAAAGATAAAAATAAAATCTTTTTTGATTTTTGGAAAATTTTTAATTTTTATGGATTTTAACAATTTTTTAATTTTTATGATTTTTTGAAATTTTTGAAGCAAGAAAAATAACGCTCACGAATGAACGGATCCCAAAAAGCAACGCGTCTCTCACAGAAAACCGTTAATCTTTACGAAAAGAGCCGGCAGCGGCGCCATTTGATAACTGGTTTTTGGCCAGGTAAAAAGATTCGTTGATGTATGTCTAATAGAATTGATCCTGGTTCTATGTGTGACTCAGTCGTTCTTTGGTTAAAAAAATAGTTGTGTCGTTGTAGTAATTAAAAAGTGCAAGACTTAAAGGTAAATGACGTTAATTTAAATCTAACTCTACTTTAAAATAAATGGCGAGAAATTAAAATGTAACGAGAATTAAAAGGCACTAAACGTAAATAACGCAAACTTAAAACTATCTAAGGCAATTTAAAACGCAACTAAAACTTAAAACTAAGGCAAGGCTAAAATAAATCTAAATCTTAATGTGCGACTAAGTAAAAAGGCGGGAAAAGTAAAGCTTGAAAATTAAAAACTGAAAGTTAAAAACTGAAATTAAAAAGAACCTGAAAACAGCTCATCCAGAATAATCCTTCGTTCGGAATAATCACTCATCCGGAATGTCACCTTCGTTCGGAATGATTCTTCTTCACTCGGAGTATTAACCAAAACCCTTGATCCGGAATAAAATGCTCACTTGGAATAATGGTTTATCCGGAATATGTCACTTATCCGGAATATTCAATATTCCGAATGAACACCTTTGATTCGGAAGAATTTGTTGATCCGGAATGTTTGGTTGATTCAGAATCAATTGCTGATCCGGAATAAATTCTGAATGAAGACCTTGATCCGGAATGTTGAAGATTCCGGATGAAGACTTTGATCCGGAATAATTAATTATTCCGAATAAAGGTCCTTGATCCGGAATATCTCCTTGATCCGGAATGTTCTGTTGATCCGGAATGTTCTGTTGATCCAGAATGTGGACTTGATCCGGAATATGTCACTTATTCCGGATGGAAGCCTTTGATTCGGAATATTCAACAACAACCTTGATTCTGAACACAAGTTTTGATTCGGAATATCTGTTGAACTCTTTGATCCGGAATAAACCTGGGGACAGTAAGGAAAGCGAAGAACACGGAAGAAACAGATAACAAGAATCTAAACAAATACTAATCAAAATCAACCAAAAGATTAAATCAAACTAAACTCAAAACATCTACTAATGATAATCAAACAAACCAAATCAATAAAATTAACAAAACTAATCAAAATAATCAAAACCCACTTTAATCAAATCAATAAAATAAGAAAATGAACATGAACAAATAAACATAAAGATTGAAGATTAAAGAAAGGTAGATAGGAGATCAAACAATAAAAATAAAGATTGACAAGAATTATAAGGAAACTTACTTGGAATTAAAGGAATTTAAGGTGCAAGACAAGTATTTAAATTTGACAATAAAGTAAATGACATGTATTTAAATGACAAGGTAATTAAAATTGGAAGAACTAATTTTCACTATTAGCCAACAAGAGAAAATAAAATGAAATCTTAATCTATTTATAGGGGAGATTAGGGAGGTGCTTAGGAAGCTTCCTTCCCTCTTTATTCTTTCCTTAATTACAATATTAAGTCCTTAATCTTCTTTAATCTTTTGACTTTAACGACTTTGTCTTGGGATTTCTTTAAACTCGTCTTGTAATTCTTCAATAAATTAGACTTGAGTTCTTCGGCTTTTAGTAAACTTCCGTCTTTTGACTTTTTCTTCGATAAATCTTCAGAATTGGTCTTGGACTTCCGTTCTTTTTACACTCTTGATTTCTCGACTTCGTCTTTTGTCTTTTTATTGATAAAAGCCCGTGAATGTCCGTGTTTTCTCACTTTTCGACACTTTCGTCCTAAATCACAACAAAAACACAAACCATGCATAATTCCGACATTTACGACATAAAATACACGTTTTGGCTCGGTTATTATTGTAGTTAAGTGGTAAAAAGGATGGGTGTTTACACACCTATCAGACGCGATCGTAATTCCCGCTATCGAAGCGGAGAATTTTGAGATTAAGAGCGGAATGCTTTCGTTGATCCAAGCTACAAAGTTTCGAGGTCGTGAAGGCGATAATCCTCACGACCATATTCGGAATTTTGATCGTCTTTTAGCCACGAGCAAGTTTAAGAATGTCGACACCGACGTCGTCAAGCCTATGATTTTTCCGTACTCACTCGATGGTGCCGCCAAGGATTGGTACGAGAAAGAGCCACCTAATTCCATAACTACGTGGAAGGATCTCGTCTCCAAGTTCGTTAATTATTTTTTCCCACCGTCTAAGACAACGTTTTTCAAAAATGAAATTACGAAATTTGAGCAAAAACCGAATGAATCTTTTAGAGACGCGTGGGATCGTTTTAAGGAATTGCTTAGGCAATATCCTCACCATGGTTTTTCCGAGGTGCACTAAATCGATACGTTTTACGACGGTCTTAATTTTCAAGAACAAGATTCGTTGAATTCCGCCACCGGTGGCAATTTTTTGTGTAAAACTCCGAAAGATGCATTGATAATTATCGAAAACCGATCCAAGGTTTACCAACTCCGCAACGCACCGAGTGTTGCCAATGTCGCCAATGTTAGTAGTTCTAATCGCGACATTGAGAGAGTTGATGCAAAAGTAGACAAGTTGACGAATGTGTTTACATCTTTTCTCGTCGAAATGCAAAAGAAAGACGCTCCCGCTACGGTGAAAGCGGTTGAGGTTTCGTGTACGTTTTGTGGTGGACCTCATAATTATTACGAGTGTGTGGCTACGGATGGCCAAACGTCGAATGTGAGTGCGTTAAAATAAAACAACAATTTTCAAAATCAAAATAACGCGGGTCCATCACAACAAGGCAATTATAACCAAGGCAACAATTTTAATCAAAACCGAAACAATTTTCAAGGAAATAATCAACAAGGAAATTTTTCGAATCAAAATCAAGGTTATAATCAAGGTCGTAATTTGAATTGGCAAAACCGAGATAACAACAACAATCAAGGAAACAAATTTTCAAGTGGGAATTAAGGAAATTTTCAAAGAAGTAATCAAAACCAAGGGATCTTTAATTCTAATCAAAATAGTTCGCCAAACGATTTTCAAAATTACATGAAAACGAATGAGGCTAATATGAGACGATTAGAGGGAGAAATTGGTACTTTGAAAAACGACTTTTCTAATACATTGAAATTTCAAAACACGAAGATTGAGCAAGGGCAAATTGACATTAAAAAGATGTTTTCGGCCATAATGAACAAGTCCTCGGGTGCTTCATCGAGTTCGTTACCTAACGACACCGTTGCAAATCCAAAGGAACAATGTAAAGCCGCCTCGTCTCGTGAGAAAGGACGTGTGATTACCCCCAACCTTGAAGGATTTCGAGTTGTTCCTTCTTCTCAACCCTCGACTTCTAAGACGTCTTATTGTTCTAAAGTCGATGGGGTGAACGTGGCGACCAAGGAAAAGAGTGCACACCCTCGTGTACCTCAAATTCCATCCACGGTTAAAAAAGAGAGTTTTATCGACCTTACCAAAGTAACCCTTGAAGAAACTTGTGCATCGATCCTTCTTAAAAAACCCAAATGGCGTATGCCGAGACAGGAAAAGGATCCGGGCCAATTTCTACTACCTTGTGATTTTTCCGAGATTGAGGGATGTTTAGCCCTTGCCGATTTAGGTGCTAGCATCAATCTTATGCCTCATTCTCTTTGGAAATTTATGAGATTGCCTAATCTTACCCCCACGAACATGACAATCGAGCTTGCAAATTGTCCGCCACTTATACCAATTGGAATAGCCGAGGATGTCTATGTGAAAGTTGGAAAGTTTGTTTTTCCCGCGGATTTAGTTATATCCGATTACGAGTGTGACCCTAAATGTCCCATTATTTTAGGCCGACCATTCTTATCGACGGCTCGAACCGTAATCGACGTTCACGAGGGGAGACTTACTATGAGATAAGGGGATGAGAAAATGGACTTTTTCGCTAGAAAATCCCATGTTTTTAATGATCATGAAAAAACCGAGGTTTCAAAACCTAATGATTCAAATCCTAATGATTTCAAAATGTTCACTTTAGCGGAAAGAATGAGGCTTAATGCATGTTTTGAAACAATTAAGAAAAACGGTTTTAAAGATGATGATTTTAATGATAAAGAGTACGTGTACCTAATTCAAAAGGGTATGCGTAAATTTATGGATGAAAACTCACTTTGGGATGTATTTAGCGAAACAAGTGAAAAACCAATTTCGAAGGGCGACGTTAGTGCGATCACGACAATGCCCAAAATAGGCTCGTCTTCACCACCTTCGAAGGACCACGTCTTTGAGGTTTGAACTTCTAACTCCATCGAAGTGCCTCCTATAACTAGCCCAACAACCGTTGAGGCTAAAGGTTTTATCGACATCGATCCTCTCGTCTTAGAAAAGTCACCTAAGCATAGTCATTAGACTTGTAAGACCATGGTTGTGAGTGCTCACATCGACTCTTTCTTTGACGATGACGATGGCGATTTTGCCGAGATTGATCACGTACTTCGAAATCCACATGCAATTTTTGATTCTCCTAAAAAGAAACATGTGAAGTAAGATGATTATGAGTTGGATCCCGAGATTGATAAAATCATTGAACGAGAGCTAGCTCTTATGCCTTCACTTCTACCTACGAGTGAGGTCGATCTTTCCAAAATCGAGGATGAACTTAATGAGTTGGAACGTCTTATTTTCGATGACGAACCAACTCGTGTGACCACCAAAAATCCAATTCTCGAGGAGTTACCTAATCAACACTCCTCAAATAAGAATTACGTTTACCACATTCGTGAGGATTTAACTTATCAACAATCCCCACAAAAGAATGATGGTTTCGTGCTTGATCGTGATCTTTTCGAGAGAGTTTCTAAGATACTCAAGGAGGGGAATGACAAAGCTTGGTTTGACAAGCCTATCTTTGATGAAGAAATCGATGAGATCGACGTTCATGAGGATGACGAGTATGTTGACCCCGAGGGGGCGGTGTTCTTTCTTGATAAACGTTTTGAGAACTTATATAATCCGCCACCCCCTCCCATCAATGACTTAAATGTGAGGATTTTTAGCGCGACTAATTTTGAATTTGACACGCCATATATTTTCAACATTATCAAATCGGGTTTTCATAAAGAGTTTTTAAACGATGAAAAAGGAAAAGATTTTAAAAATGCGTTAAAAGATTTTTCTACATGTTTAACTCAGTCATCACCGCGTTATGTGAGTGCTACCACCTCGTCTACTCCTTTTGACGATGGTTGGTGTGGATCTAGTGTGGGGGAAGCCCCTTATGTTCCCTCACATTTCTCCATCGAGGACGAGATTTACGATCCCGGAATTGCTTGTAAAGGGAAATCTCGGTCTTCCACCGATGCAATAAATGGAAAAGATTTTTGTTTGCTTGGTGTGAGTCTACCTCGAGTAGCTCATTATGTTGACTTACCAATTGCCCCACCTTTCTACTTCTTATCTCTTTTCTTCTACCCCTTTGGGGTTTATGCAATGGTTGAAGTAGCGTTGTTTCGTCTTTCATCCGAAAACGAGGACGCTATCTTTGACCCCGGTATACGTATATCGGGTTTTTAAAGTACTCCACGTGCTTTTGGGCCTTGTTTATCATGTAAGCCCCACCAAAAATGACCATACCATGATTATCCCTAAATGATCACATTTTTGGGGATTCGAGTCGAGCTTTTGACTCGGTTATCAAAAACAAGGTGCCTCGTGGGGGATTCTCATGCTTATCCTTGTAAATATTATCGCTTTCTTAGTTAACGTAACATGGGGACTTATGCTCTTCCCACCTTTGTTTCGTGGTTGTTTGTGATTGTGATTCATTAGGTTCTTCGTCATCGTTGAAGCCTCTCGTGTTCATTTTACGGATCACTCGAGCTTCGATCGTTGCCTTTGGAGATTCCGATATCCGATGATTTCCTTTTATGTTCTAACGTTTATCTTATTAGCATAATTCATAAACGGCTTTTAGGTTATTCGTTTTACCCTTTCCATGCTCGAGATTAAGCATTCGACTACGTCTCTAGTATGGGGGTGTTTTCACCCCTAGACTCGAAACATTGAGGACAATGTTTAGTTTTAGTATGGGGGTGAGTAGATACTTCACCTTGCTCATGCAACACGCAATCCAATATTCATCGTTTTATTATCATTTTGTTGCAAAATAAGGCTAAAAATGGCCAAATTTTAAAATTTTTCTAGTTTTTCATAAGTGTTTAAGACACGAATGTAGGTTTTCCGATGGTGAGAAAAAGAGTAATTTTTCACTCGACCGTGTGTGTTGAGCACTTAGCTTCGATTCCTTAACTTTTTAGGCTGTCTCTTAAATGAGGACGAGAAATGATAGAGTTATTTATAAGTCTCGTAATCGTCACGATCTCATGTGTAGTAATTATTAGATTATTCTCCCCATGGTTTTGCATAATAAATTGTTAATAAATATTGATTTAGTGGTTTAGTCACTATTGTTGGTTTCTAATTTGTCTTAGTAGCTTCCATGTAATTAAATTGCGAAAACATTAAGGTATCGCCAGCGTCACGGTTTTGAAGTATTGGCACCCGAATAATCGAAAGCTTCACCTAATAATAAGATTTCAAGTGCTCACCTAAATTAAGCAAAAATTTGAAGCTCACAAGGCCGAAAAATCTATGCCCAAATTGAAAGTGAATCAAGCCTTATTCTTTGAAGCTTTGAAGATCAAAAATTCGGTTTAGCGTGAGGATATACGTCTTTGGCTAATAAAACCACAAATGAGGCGGATAATAAAAGGCAAGGCAAAACCAAAGTCATAATAAAAGCTTCATGGCGAAGTTGAATAAAAGATGGAGGTAAACCATGATAATAAAACCACCGATGATGGCGGATAATAAAAGTCATGGTAATAAGTCTCATGTTCAAAATCGTTATAAAATCGTGTTTATCGATCCTTCTTGTTGACTTAATTTTTTGACATCGTTGTCTATTAGGGTGAATTATTAATTCGATGGTTTTGGTTACACCGTTAAAACTCTATTTTCAGACTTAATCTCTATTCACACATAAGTCAATGATGTATCCTCGTGATCATTAAGACAAAATAAAATATAAGAGATACCAATTAGGAATAAGGGAGTTTAGGTTCATAATTAACACTCATGAGATATGATCGTGTTGCTAACTTATAATAACAATGATCTCGTTACACGCTTAGCATGGAAGTGGGTGAAAATCGAGGACGACGAAATTATTTTTAACGAAGCATTCACGTGTTCTTGTTCTATGATCCCAAAAGTCACTTTATCGTGATGAAAACAATACATTATGTCTAAAACGCGTGTAGTAGTTCATTTAAATTTACGTCTTCAATAAATGTCATCATAAAATAAATTTTGGAAGTGCTATGATACTTAATTCTAGCATTGCGTGGGGACACGGCAATGGTTTAGTATGGGGGAGTGATGAGACTGTAATTATACATAATCTCATCGTCCAAATCGGGCTTAAAACGCTTAAAATATCATCAAAATACCCGAATATATGCTTTTGTTTGTTCATTGTGTATTTTAGGTACGGATATCATGAATTCACCAAAAGATCAAAGGAATCAAGCAAAAACGAACACGGGAAACGAAGCCGCACAAGGAACCGGACCCGCATCATGAATTTACAAAAATACCCTTGAAGTTTGAAGATTGTACAAGTTTGGTCCCTCAACTTTTGAAGAATGACACTTTATACCCCTCAAATATCCATAAATATGAGTGGGGTCCCTAAAGTTTGAAGACTTTACACATCAAGCCCTTGAAGATTGGATAAAGTTACAAGTTAAATGCTTTGTTAACAAAAGGACTAAATTTGAAAAATGCCAAGGACTAACGTTGAAAAGGGAAATGGATTAATATTGCAAAGTTGTTTAAGGGGAAAGATAACGGGGAGGATCAAACTTGCCATTCCCCCAAACTTTTTAACCACCCCACCATTATACTTCACCAGCCGACAACCTTAATCCCAACCTCCAATCCCCATCTTCCACGTCACTCCCCAACCAATTGCCACTCCTCACCTCATCCTTAAAAACCACGTCACACTCCACCATTACTTTTTTTTATAACATATTTAATATTAAATATGTTTAATAGAAGATTAAGTAGGAAATATGTTTTTCAAATCCTTAAACAGATTAAAACACAACTGTTTACCATTCTTCCTCACATCAAACCCTAATCCAAATTCGTCTAGTAAAACAAAGGGATTATCCCTTAATCTTTCCAGAATGATGATTGATGATGAGTTAATCAAAACCCACAACAAATCACACTCAACCCGTGACCCACGGACCCCCCTTGTACCTCCCCTGCAACAAGAAGACAACATAACAACAGTGATCCTATGGCTTGTATGGATTCCTTCCCCCCTACTCTTAAATAAACGTCCAAGATCAAACCTTTACAGCTTGCACATCACTTTCCATTCCAGAAATCACATGGGACGATTTGACCAATTTTGAAAAACTCAATCCAAGGTCATTACTGGAAAACCATCATCTAGGGTTTTAGCTTTATTATATTTTATTTATTGTATCTAGAATCATCTATTTAGCACTATATAAAGAGGCCCAGCTTGTTGGTGACCCTTTGTTCCAGTTTTTATGTAAAAAAAATTTTAGTTATTAGATAATGAAAGCTTTAAACTTTTGGCATAAATACTGAGTTCCAATTTATCTGTTTTTCTAGTTTAATATTTATTTCATTTGCAAAGTAGTTTAAAGGTTTCAAAAATTTTCAGTAAAAGTAGTTTTGGTTCAAAGTTTCTTTTTCAAAACGTTTTTCCTTAAAACGACCTTGAAATTCACACACACAATGAAGTGATAGTGGAATTGTGTGTGTGATTCCAAGGTTATTTTGTTGGTTTAGTTTCAAGGTAACATGATTTGGGAGTTGAGAAAATCATACTTTCAAAAAGTCATTTGTTTGTTATAATCCAAAAGCTTGTAAGTTGGTTTAACAAATAAGCCAAGCTCACAAGCTTTATAGCTTTTATATTAGTTCACCACTATTTGTTTTTTTTCTTAGCAGGATCACAAGGAATCAAGCAAGATCCCCTTTTTAGTCCATTTCATTTCATCCATCTGTTTGAAGACATTGTAAGCTTAGGGTCCACTTGGATTCCTCCAACAAGCTCTCTCTACACACCCTCAGAAGCCCACAAAGAGGCTCAATAGAAGGCATCAGCCCCTAAGGTACTGGCTTGAACCCTATTGGGCTTGATTTTGGATGCTTATGTGTTTTTGTGTAAAATTATATGATTTTGTGAATTATCTGTTTTTATGTTGTTTAATCTGTTCAAACTTGTTTCTTTTTGTCTTACATACATGTTTAGATAGTAGAAATCAATTTGGTTGGTTTTTGATTAGATCTTGTTTGAAAAATTTACTTTCTGAAAGTTAAATGGGTGTTTGGATTTGAATGATAAGCTTAGTTGGTGACAAGCTTTGGTTTAAAACATGTCAAACACATTTTAAATACCCCTACTGAGTCATATCAATAATTGGTTTCAAGTTTCATAAGGTATAAACAAGATTTGATTAGTCAAAAGGTGGTAAAAAATAGCTTAAACTGTCATAGGACTTTATTTAGTTTATTTTCAGTAAGTTTCATCTTAGGAAGTTTTAAATCTGATAGATTAGGGTGTTAACTAGGGTTTGTTACTGGACTGGTGTGATTTGGTGGCTCTATCACCAAGTTTTGGGCGTTTGAAACTCATTAAACTACCAATTACACCAGGTACTATTCATCAGGCCACTTTTAGCTTATCAGGAACTACAATTGGTGCTTGTTTGTGTAATTCTTGTGTGCAAGTTGAGTGATTTATACTTTTTCTGACTCCCCACAACCCAACTGGTTGTGGGGGTGCCATTCATTGCCATTAAAACCAAGTCAATCACAAGTTATAGCTCTTAAAGTGCCCAGATCGTTTTTTCTATACTAACAGTGGGAACCAAGTTTCCACTGCTAGTATTAAAGTTCCCCCTGCTTTGCTACTGGATAAAACAGGTCCAAGTGTCATTGTCAGAATCTTGTTCTTTTGTCTTTAGTGGCTTAATTTAGGAGTTAGATCTTCAAACAAATTTCATTATTTTTCTTATTTAATTTATGATTTTTCTGCTTAGTTAATTTTTCTGTTACTGTTCATTTAGTATTTTTTTAGATTTAATTGCTATTTAAATTACTTTTTAATTAACTTTTTTTTGTCTTTTAGTGACAAAAATTAATATTTTTCAGTTTTAAAAATTTTCATAGACTTAGAAAAACAATTTAAGATTTTTAGTTTAAAAAATTTTTACTGTTCACTTTTTAATTAATTTTTATAATTAATTTAGTTTAATTAGGTTTTAATTATAATCAGTTTTGTCTTTTAGTGAAAAATTTTACATTTTTCAAACTTTTTCATTTTTCTATTGTTCAATAGCATAATTTAGGATTTTTAAAATTGTCAAATTATTTTTAGCATTATTTTATTATTTTTTATGATTATTTTAGTTTAAATAGAGTTTTTAGTGATTTAAAAATAGAAAAATAGTTTTTAAAATTTAGGAAAAATACTTTTTAGTATTTAAATAATATAAGTGATTTTTTAGATTAATAAAATAATATTTTGGGATTTTTCTTAATTATATTTAATTTTAGGGCTTTAATTAGCATTTAAAATTGAATATTTAATTAATAAAAGGTTTTAAAATATATTTGTTGGATTTTTATTCTTATTTATATTATTTTACACTTAGTTTAAACTTTTAATTAATTTTTAGGTTTAATTTTTAATTTTGTCGCGTTTTACGTAATTACGTCATCGTTTTACGTCAACGTCGTAGCGTAATCGTAGTCGTAGCTCGTCTTTACTTTTTCTCTCTTTAAACCAAAAACGTCACTAATCCAAACTTTGATTTTATATAATTGGCACATTAATCCACACACCTCCTTCGAGAGCGAACTTGGAATTTATTCGGTTTTACGTTTTTCCTAAAGCGTAAGACTTAATACTTGCCACTCATACGCGTTTTTCCTAAAATGTGTACGATTTACCTACATCAAACCAGGATGTATAGAAAATGGGGAGCTATGAGCTTCAGCTAACAAGGCTTCCCGGAGATCTTGGTTATCAGGAACACAAAGTCTCGTGGCCTGCCATACGATACCATCTGCATCTACTCTGAATTCTGTCTGTTTCTCCAAATTCTGTACTATCGCCCAGATTTCTCCATCATCTTTCTGAACTTCCTTAATCTTAGAGAGTAACTCGGGTTCTACTCTAAGATTAGCCCAGTAACCGTGCTGTCCACGTACCATGATCTTGATGTCAAGTCGCTCCAAGTCTCTTATGATTTCCTCTTCGATTTTAATGCCGTTGATCATTTCAGACTTCCTGCTAAGAGCATCTGCTACTACATTTTCCTTTCCGGGATGATACTGTAGATTAATGTCATAATCCTTCAAAAGCTCTAACCATCTCCTCTGCCTCATGTTCAATTCACGTTGAGTGAAGATATACTTCAAGCTCTTGTGGTCCGTGAAAATGTCACATGATTCTCCATACAAGTAGTGCCTCCATATCTTCAATGCAAACACCACTGCTGCAAGTTCCAAGTCATGCGTGGGGTAATTTTCTTCATAAGGCTTAAGCTACCATGAAGCGTACACGATCACTTTCCCATGTTGCATGAGAACACAGCCAAGTCCCTTCCCCGATGCATCGTTGTAGATTTGAAATCCACCCGTACCAGTTGGGAGAGTTAGAATAGGTGCAGATACTAGCTTCTGCTTCAGGTCTTCAAAGCTCTTCTCTCGTTCTTCAGTCCAGACGAATTTCTCCCCTTTCCGCATCAGTTTGGTCAATGGTAGTGCTAAGCGGGAAAAGTTCTCCATGAACCTACGGTAATAGCCAGCTAAGCCTAAGAAACTGCGGACTTCTGTCGCTGATGTCGGCCTTGGCCACTTAGTAATGGCCTCAACCTTTGTTGGATCCATAGTGATTCCTTCTGCTGATACAATGTGACCTAAGAATGCCACCTTGTCTAACCAGAACTCACACTTGGAGAATTTAGCATACAGCTGCTTCTGGCGAAGAATCTGTAGTACTGTACGAAGATGGTCTTCGTGTTCCTCCTTGGACTTTGAGAAAATCAGGATGTCATCGATGAAGACAATGACGAACTTGTAAAACCCGTATTTAAATCAGGAAATGTAAATACGCGGTTTATTTACTTAAACTATTTACGTAGAAATTATTGACGAAAACAAACGCGAGAAATTATATACAAGTATTAGTATATACAAGTATTAGAAAAAAAATAATAATAATAAGAAAAGTAAAAGGCCTAAGGGCCGGTTTGGTTAAAGAGAAGAGAATAAGTGGGCCAAGCCCTTTTGTTTACACAAATAAATCAAAAGGGAGCTTCTTTTCTCCCATAACAGTCGACAAAAAAAAAGAAAAAAAAGAGCTAGGGTTTGTAGCCGCCGGTTTTACAAAAAAAAAGAGTTCGGGTTGTTTTTGATCCATTATTTCGTGCATACCACGTAATCGTCTTCACCTATAGCAGTTGCCTAACTAGAATTTTTTTTAATAAACATAAAGAAAACGTTTTCTTTGAAGCAAATCAAATAGTTTTTTTAAAATTTTTTACATAAAATAACACTAGGGTTTCTTGTGTTTCGGTTGTGGTTGTGTGAAACCGAGCTTTCGTTTTGGTCAGCCGTGTACATGAACATCTAAACAGGGGTGTCGGGTTTATTTAAAGTATGAAACCGAGACCACAACAGGTCTCGGTGTGGTATGTTTGTGGCCGGCCGAGAGCAGCAGCCCCATTCGGGGTGTTGTTAGATTGTTTAACATCGGTCTGGTGTAATCAGTGAACCGAGACACCAAATGTCTTGGTGGTCTCATCCTTGCCCAGCCGTGACCCACACAGGGGCGGCTAGGGATGATGGTTCGACCCAATTATGTTAATAAAAACCATCGGGTTGTTTTAAAAGAAATAAGGGGTGCGTTTTGGTCTGCAGAAACATAAGGGTGTGTTTGGTTTATTTAATCCTTGGGAAAACGTAACATAGCAGTGGGAAAAAAAGGGACATAAAATCTGGCGACAGTGTTAGCGACAGTTTTCTGTCGCAGAACTGTTATATGTATACAGTTTTTAAAAAGGACAGTTTTAGCGACAATTTTAGTGACTCAGTTTCTGTCGCAGATTCTTATTGACAGATTTAAGCTTATGTTGTTGAATTTTTAGTGCGAACGAGATGGGGGTATCTCGGTAGGCTCGGGACATTATTATTATAAATAAAATGAATACTTTTTATATTATACTTTTTAATCTAATTGTTTTATAAATGTTTAAAATATATTTTAAATGTATTAAAATTAAAATAGTTCTTTAATATTTAAAAGGGTATAATTTTATTAAATGAATTAAATTATTTTGGGGAACTTCTAAATTAAGAAACTTTCTAATTTAACGGGATACTTAATATAGTACTACTATAGAGTCAGAAATACGTTGTACCGTAACTAATAGTAGAAAGATAATACATTAAAATGAATTATTAGAAGGTCAGATTTATCAGTTAATATACGTACGGAATTTCAGAAAATAAATAAATAAATGAAAGGCCAATAAGAACATGAAATTAAATAAGCGAATATCAGTTTACTCATTCACGTCCCTTATTCATGTAGCTCGCGTAAAATCAGAGTAGACTTTCGGTCAGTTGATCTCGGTCGGTTACTGGACACGAGGTACGGATTTCCGTCCTTTCAGTAAGGACTTCCTTTCTATGCATGATTAGGATTCCCCGTCTTCAGCCAAATGTTTTCCCCAGTATATGTTTAAGTTTATCAGTAATCATGTTAATAACTACATAAATTTGCCTGAGCATTATATACAAGCACGACTAGTTTATGTACTAGTTACGGAGGTACCGTAACCACGACACTAGAGGCACCGGTGTCGTGACTCACATGCAGGAGAGTGATATCCTGCATCATCCCACTCATGTTCACGTTGGCCATTTTTATATGTATGTTTAGTGGGGCGTATGGATGCATCCTAGGCTTATAAGTGTTACAAGTTATCAGGGTGAATATGATGTGTGCTCTACATCCTTCACATTGGAGCTGATCCCTCCACCCAGCACAGTATTTAGAGGTCACCCCTCTACAGCATGACGAGGTCACCCCTCCCAGTTATTCTTGCACGGTTGTTAGAGCACGTAACCTATATAAGCTCTGGCAATTAAAATACAGCAAAAGAAAGTTTTCAGAATTAATAGTTATATTTCAGTTTCAATATATATGAATCAGGTTTCTCAGATTTTATGTAGAGTTCTACCACATGTTACATATCAGTCTTATAGCTTCATTATCATCTTCTATTCCATTACTTCCAGTACATTCTTATCATGCCATATCCGTTCACTGAGCGTTATGTTCAGCCGTAGTTTCCTTGCATGTTTCCAAACGGCAGGTACACATGGACGATTTTAGGACTTCTAAGAGAGTACGTGCATTTGGATGGGAGCTATCCAGACTCCTTTATTTTTATGCACACATTACGTTACTTTACTTTGGTTGTTTGGACACTGTTTCGTCCTTTTTCTTTCAGTACTTAATCTTTATATTTTTGAGCTTATGTTGGACTACCGATGTTTAATTCCGGTACTTCCGTTTGGTCAGTTAATGTTTAATACATTGCCTTGCATGCTTTGATGGCACGCCATAAATACACGTAACGGTCCATTTATCCAAGTGGGGTGTTACAATTATGGTATCAAAGCGTAAGGTTCGACCTGTAGGCTCTAAAACTTGACCTGTGACTAGTGGGTAGTCACCAAGAACTTCTTGTATTTTGGCGTCGTTATCTTCCATGCTACTCATGTATTTTATCAGTCGGATTTTCAAATTTTGATTAAGTAAACGGTTGGTACAGGACTGGCCATACTTAATCGCATGTGCTTTTCAGCGAACTTTTCGTTTTGGTGAACTGACCATAGGCGTTCACCCTTGCCGTTTAAATTTTGGGTAGATGAGCTGACCTTAGGCGTTCATCCTTACTCATGTTAGATTTATGTTTCAGAAAATTGTCATTTTGTGAACTGACCCTAGGCGTTCACCAGTATTCATGTCATATTTTGTTGGCTATACCTTCATGAATTACACTATGCATATTCAGATTTATTACTCCAGATTTTGGCAGTTTTATCAACTTATCCTCAGTTATTTCAGATGCCACCCAGACGCGAAACCGAGAATGATCCTAACGCAGCTGCCATTGCTGCTGCTGTTCAGGCTGCTATACAGGCCATGTTACCCCAAATTCGTGATGAGATCCGAGCTGAATATCAAAATGGACCTCAGCAGAATAACAACCCTCCTGTTCCACCAACTGCCACTTTACCCACTTGGCTAGATTTGTTTAACAAGCAGAAACCCCGACTGTTTGAACAGACTGTAGCTCCAACTGACGTGGAAGACTGGATCTACCATGTAGAGAAATGTTTTGGAGCTATGGGTTGTGGTGATGTTTTCAAGGTTAGGCTTGCAGTTTACAAGCTGGAGGGTCCTGCTCTGCATTGGTGGAGGTCTCAGAAGCTGTCCAATGGGGGAGATGCTTGGGAGCTTACATTGACCTGGGCACGTTTCAAGACGATGTTCTATGACCAGTTTTTCCCGCATGCGGAGCAAGCTAAACTGAAGAGGGACTTTCACGTTATTCGTCAGAATCATGGCGAGAACAGTATAGGGTTCATGCACCGATACCTCAGGATGGCTGGATTCTTAGGGGAGGTTGCGGGTACCGCAGAGGAGCAAGCGAAGCAATTTCGCTGGGCTCTTCACTCTAGGACTGTAGATAGGCTGGTGAGTGCCACATTCACCAATGTGTCACAAGTAGCTAATGCAGCTCGTGATATTGATATGCTTTTCGAGTGGGATGAGCTCGAGATTGTAGAGCGTCCGGAGAAGAGGTACATCTCACCCAACAGACTTAAACAATTTAACTTCCATTATTGCTTGTCAACTTATATGTTATGTCTTATCCAATTAAAATCTTACAGACATAGAGGAGGAGACCGATCCCAATCGGCTACTCCACATCAGAACTACAGGAACCACGGTCAGTCATATGACCGTAATCGATCAGATAAGAGGAGCGGTGGTGACAACTACCGCGGTAGCTCAAACTCATCTAGCAACTACGGGTGATTCTTTAAGCTCCGGAAATACTAAACTATCATGTAGAACAGATCTTAAATTTTTGTAAATTCCAACAGAGATGCTGGACAGGGGCGTGACCAAAACAACAGAGGTCAGCAGGTTGCCCGACCGGAAAATTCTGGTAATTTTAAATTTCAGTCAAACAGCCTCATTTCAGATTAAGATATCAGAATCGTGACACGTGTTTATCATCATAAATCAGGTTCTCAGCAAACCAGAGCTACTTCCACCGGGTATTCTTATCCCACTTGCATCACATGTGGGAAGAAACACACGGGACCTTGTCGTCGTGGTACGGGAAATTGTTACAAGTGTGGTCAGCCGGGCCATTTGAAGAGGGATTGCAAGAGCGGGGATGCTGCCGGTACCTCAGGCCAGATCCCTCAGATTTTACCTCCACCACCACCAATACCACCAACCACTGGTCGTGTCTACACTACTACCCGTGAGCAAGCAAATAAGACCACAGGTGTTTATACACGGACAGTCTGCATGCGTGCTTTTCGATACAGGCACCACGCACTCAGTTATATCTACTTCATATGCTGTTAGAATAAACATGACCCCTACGCCACTAGACAGTGCACTTAGTATATCTACCCCCATGTGAGATTCTGTATTCATTACCCAGGTGTATAAGGATCTCCCTCTTTAGTTTGATGATAAAATCCATCCAGTCAGTGCCCTTCCTTTAGATATGTGTGAGTTCGATGTTATTCTGGGTATGGATTGGTTGTCGATACATCGTGCCACCATAGATTGTCATGCTCACCGGGTCATCTTTGGTGATGTTCAGACACCAGAGTATATTCACCAGGGTTTCCTACCAAGAAAGCATGTCCAGATCATTTCAGCTTTAAAGGCTCGTACCTTACTATACCATGGTTGTGAGGGTTTCCTAGCTATAGTTCATGACACGACTTCTGAGGCACCTTCAATTCATGATCAGCCAGTGGTGTTAGATTTTCTAGATGTCTTTCCAGAGGAACTCCCAGGCTTACCTCCCATGCGAGAGGTAGAATTTGGTATCGATCTCATTCCAGGTGCAGAACCAGTATCTAAAGCTACTTACCGTATGGCTCCTGTATAGCTTAAGGAACTGAAAGATCAGCTTTAGGAACTTCTAGAAAGGGGTTTCATTCGTCCAAGCGTGTCACCGTGGGGCGCTCCAATTTTGTTTGTCAAGAAGAAGGATGGTAGTATGCGTTTGTGTATTGACTACCGTGAGTTGAATAATCTCACTATTCGTAACCGTTATCCACTTCCTCGTATTGACGATTTATTCGATCAGCTTCAGGGTGCCAAGCACTTCTCAAAGATCGATCTACGATCAGGCTACCATCAGTTGCGTGTGAAAGAGCAGGATATATCCAAAACTGCTTTTCGCACGAGGTACGATCATTACGAGTTTGTTGTTATGCCATTCGGTCTCACGAATGCGCCCGCGGTATTTATGGACTTAATGAATAGAGTCTTCCCCGAATTCTTAGACAAGTTTGTGATTGTATTCATCGATGACATCCTTATTTTCTCAAAATCTAAAGAGGAACATGAGGATCATCTCCGTACAGTTTTGCAGATTCTCCGACGAGAGAAGCTTTATGCTAAATTTTCTAAGTGCGAGTTTTGGCTGAATACAGTGGCGTTTCTAGGTCATATTGTTTCTGCAGAAGGAATCACTATGGATACTGCAAAGGTGGAGGCTATCACCAAATGGCCAAGACCGACATCTGTCACAGAGATACGTAGTTTTCTTGGGTTGGCGGGTTATTACCGCAGGTTTATGGAAAACTTCTCACGTTTGGCGTTACCATTAACCCAACTTATGCGAAAAGGTGAGAAGTTTATATGGACCGAGGAGAGAGAAAAGAGTTTTGAGGAACTCAAGCATCGACTGATCTCAGCACCGATACTTACTCTTCCATCTGGTACAGGTGGTTATCAGATTTACAATGACGCTTCAGGAAAGGGCTTAGTCTGTGTTCTTATGCAGCATGGGAAAGTCATTGCTTATGCTTCGCGTCAACTGAAGCCGTATGAGAAAAATTATCCTACTCATGATCTAGAGCTCGCAGCAGTCGTTTTCGCCCTTAAAATCTGGAGGCATTATTTATACGGTGAGTCGTGTGATATCTTCACCGATCACAAAAGTCTCAAGTACATATTTACCCAACGGGAGCTGAACATGAGACAGCGGCGATGGTTAGAACTGCTGAAAGACTATGACACTAATATCCAGTATCACCCAGGTAAAGCAAATGTAGTAGCTGATGCCCTTAGCAGAAAGTCAGGTATGATAAATGGCATTAAAATTCAGGAAGAAATTATTCAGGACTTAGAGCGGTATGATATTGAGCTCTTAGTACGCGGACAGAGGGGATACTGGGCTAGTCTGAGGGTAGAACCGGATTTACTCTCTAGGATTAAAGCCGCACAAAAGGATGATGGTGAAATCTGGGCGATTGTCCAGAACATTAACCAGCAGACCGAATTTCGCATCGATGACGATGGTATCGTATGGCAGGGTACCAAACTCTGCGTTCCAGAAGACCCTGCTCTCAGAGAAGCCTTAATGACTGAGGCTCACAGCTCTCCGTTCTCTATCCATCCAAGTTCCACAAAAATGTACCACGATCTTAAGCAGCATTTCTGGTGGAGCGGCATGAAACAGGATGTCGCAACATTTGTGTCTAAATGCTTAACCTGTCAGCAGGTTAAGATAGAGCACCAGCGTTCCAGTGGTCTTCTCCAGCCATTAGATATTCCAATGTGGAAATGGGACAAGATCTCTATGGATTTTGTCACCGGACTACCACAGACTCAGCGGAGACATGATGCAATCTGGGTTGTTGTCGATCGTTTGACCAAGTCGGCTCATTTCATTCCTATCCGTAAAGATTTCGCAGTCAGTAAATTATCAGAACTATTCACCAAGGAAATTGTACGGTTACATGGTACACCCTTAGAAATTATATCAGATAGGGATCCACGGTTCACTTCTCATTTCTGGAAAGGTTTGCATAAAGCTTGGGGAACTAGGCTCAAGCTCAGCACAACTTTCCATCCACAGACGGACGGTCAGTCAGAGCGTACCATCCAGACCTTGGAGGATATGCTACGCGCCTGTGCATTAGAATGGATAGGACACTGGGATGACTATATTTGCTTGGTCGAGTTTGCCTACAACAACAGTTGGCATGCTAGTATCAAGCGTGCTCCATTCAAGATGTTATACGGCAGGAAATGTCGTGCTCCTATTTGTTGGGATCAGGTTGGAGAACGTTTGATTGAAGGACCAGAATTGATAGAACTGACCAATGAAAAGGTCACCATTGCTAGGGCAAAACTGCAAGAAGCGCGTACTCGCCAGAAGAGTTACGCCGACAAGCATCGCAGATATCTATCTTTTCAGACTGGGGATCGTGTGTTCCTCAAAGTATCACCTGCACGCGGTGTCAGACGTTTTGGCCTCAAAGGAAAGCTCAGCCCTCGTTACATCGGACCGTTCGAAATCCTTGAACGTATCGGTGAAGTGTCATATCGATTGACGTTACCACCTCAGCTTTCACACGTCCACAACGTGTTTCATGTATCATTACTCAGAGGGTACAACTATCATGAGCTTCACAAAGTGAATTATCCACTCTATCAGATTCGGGAGGATTTATCTTATATTGAGGAACCCGAAGCAGGTTTAGATCGCCAGGATCGAGTTATGAGAAGGAAGACCATTCCTTTGGTCAAAATCCTGTGGAGGAACCATACCGAGCGGGAGGCCACTTGGGAAACAGAGGAGTCTATACAGACTTCTTATCCTCACTTTCAGTTTTGATTCGGGTATGTCTTTTCAGTTTTATATCCTCAGTTTAACAGCATTTTCAACTTTTACCCCGGTCAGCTTAATACCCTATAATTCGGGGACGAATTCTTCTATTTAGAGGGGAAGAATTGTAAAACCCAGTACGTCCGTATCCTTAATTCGGGGGCGAATTATTCTTTTTATAGGGGAAGAGTTGTAAAACCCATATATAAATCGGGAAATGTAAATACGCTTCTTTATTTACTTAAACTATTTACGTAGAAATTATTGACGAAAACAAACGCGAGAAATTATATACAAGTATTATTATATACAAGTATTAGAAAAAAAAAAATAATAAGAAAAGTAAAAGGCCTAAGGGCCGGTTTGGTTAAAGAGAAGAGAAGAAGTGGGCCAAGCCCATTATGTTTACACAAATAAATCAAACGGGAGCTTCTTTTCTCCCATAACAGTCGACAAAAAAAAGAAAAAAAAAGAGCTAGGGTTTGTAGCCGCCGGTTATTACAAAAAAAAAGAGGTCGGGTTGTGTTTGATCCATTATTTCGTGCATACCAGGTAATCGTCTTCACCTATAGCAGTTTCCTAACTAGGATTTTGTTTAATGAACATAAAGAAAACGTTTTCTTTGAAGCAAATCAAATAGTTTTTTTTAGATTTTTTACATAAAATAACACTAGGGTTTCTTGTGTTTCGGTTGGGGTTGTGTGAAACCGAGCTTTCGTTTTGGTCAGCCGTGTACATGAACATCTAAACAGGGGTGTCGGGTTTATTTAAAGTATGAAACCGAGACCACAACAGGTCTCGGTGTGGTATGTTTGTGGCCGTCCGAGAGCAGCAGCCCCATTCGGGGTGCTGTTTGATTGTTTAACATCGGGTCTGGTGTAATCAGTGAACGAGACACCACATGTCTTGGTGGTCTCATCCTTGCCCAGCCATGACCCACACAGGGGCGGCTAGGGCTGATGGTTCGACCCAATCATGTTAATAAATACCATCGGGTTGTTTTAAAAGAAATAAGGGGTGTGTTTGGGTCTGCAGAAACATAAGGGTGTGTTTGGTTTATTTAATCAGTGGGAAAACGTAACATAGCAGTGGGAAAAAAGGGACATAAAATCTGGATAATTTAATAACATTAGAGACAGTTTTAGCGACAGTTTTCTGTCGCAGAACTGTTATATGTATACAGTTTTTAAAAAGGACAGTTTTAGCGACAGTTTTAGTGACTCAGTTTCTGTCGCAGATTCTTATTGACAGATTTAAGCTAATGTTGTTGAATTTTTAGTGCGACTGAGATGGACGTATCTCGGTAGGCTCGGGACATTATTATTATAAATAAAATGAATATTTTTTATATTATACCTTTTTAATCTAATTGTTTTATAAATGTTTAAAATATGTTTTAAATGTATTAAAATTAAAATAGTTCTTTAATATTTAAAAGGGTATAATTTTATTAAATGAATTAAATTATTTTGGGGAACTTCTAAATTAAGAAACTTTCTACTTTAACGGGATACTTAATATAGTACTACTATAGCATCGGAAATACGTTGTACCGTAACTAATAGTAGAAAGATAATACATTAAAATGAATTATTACAAGGTCAGATTTATCAGTTAATATACGTACGGAATTTCAGAAAATAAATAAATAAATGAAAGGCCAATAAGAACATGAAATTAAATAAGCGAATATCAGTTTACTCATTCACGTCCCTTATTCATGTAGCTCGCGTGAAATCAGAGTAGACTTTCGGTCAGTTGATCTCGGTCGGTTACTGGACACGAGGTACGGATTCCGTCCTTTCAGTAAGGATTTCCTTTCTATGCATGATTAGGATTCCCTGTCTTCATCCAAATGTTTTCCCCAGTATATGTTTAAGTTTATCAGTAATCATGTTAATAACTAAATAAATTTGCCTGAGCATTATATACAAGCATGACCAATTTATGTACTAGTTACGGAGGTACCGTAACCACGGCACTAGAGGCACCGGTGTCGTGACTCACATGCAGGAGAGTGATATCCTGCATCGTCCCACTCATGTTCATGCTGGCCATTTTTATATGTATGTTTAGTGGGGCGTATGGATGCATCCTAGGCTTATAAGTTTTACAAGTTATCAGGGTGAATGTGGTGTGTGCTCTACATCCTTCACATTGGAGCTGATCCCTCCACCCAACACAGTATTTAGAGGTCACCCCTCTACAGCATGACGATGTCACCCCTCTAGTTATTCATGAACGGTTGTTACAGCACGTGACCTATATAAGCTCTGGCATTTAAAATACAGCAAAAGCACGTTTTCAGAATTAATAGTTATATTTCAGTTTCAGTATATATGAATCAGGTTTCTCAGATTTTATGCAGAGTTCTACCACATGTTACATATCAGTCTTATAGCTTCATTGTCATCTTCTATTCCATTACTTCTAGTACATTCTTATCATGCCATATCCGTTCACTGAGCGTTATGCTCAGCCGTAGTTTCCTTTCATGTTTCAAAACGGCAGGTACACAAGGACGATCTTAGGACTTCTAAGAGAGTACGTGCATTTGGATGCGAGCTATCCAGACTCCTTTATTTTTATGCACACATTACGTTACTTTACTTTGGTTGTTTGGACACTATTTCGTCCTTTTTCTTTCAGTACTTAATCTTTATATTTTTGAGCTTATGTTGGACTACCGATGTTTGATTCCGGTACTTCCGTTTGGTCAGTTAATGTTTAATACATTGCCTTGCATGCTTTGATGAAACGCCATAAATACACGTAACGGTCCATTTATCCAAGTCGGGTGTTACAGAACTTGTCCAGAAATTCATGGAAAATTCTGTTCATCAAATTCATGAACACTGCTGGAGCATTTGTCAGGCCAAATGGCATAACTACAAACTCGTAGTAGCCATAGCGGGTACGAAAGTCAGTCTTTGCTATGTCCTGCTCCTTGACCCGTAGCTGATGATAGCCTGACCTAAGGTCAATCTTGGAGAAGTGTTTTGCCCCTTGGAGTTGGTCAAACAGATCGTCAATACGTGGCAGTGGATATCTATTCCGGATAGTAATCTTGTTGAGATCGCGATAGTCTATGCAAAGACGCATACTGCCGTCCTTCTTCTTAACGAACAAGACCGGTGCGCCCCATGGAGATGCGCTCGGTCGAATGAAACCTCGTTCAAGAAGTTCTTGCAGTTGATCCTTCAGCTCCTTCAGCTCTATGGGAGCCATGCGATAAGGAGCCTTGGAGATTGGTTCAGCTCCTGGAATAAGCTCGATACTAAATTCCACTTCTCGTGCAGGTGGTATGCCCGGAAGTTCTGCTGGAAAAACATCTTGGAATTCCGACACTATAGGTTGATCCTGAATTGATGGGGATTCAGCATCCATGTCATGAACCGTAGCTAGATAACCCTCGCAGCCATGTGACAGTAGTGCACGCGCTTGCAGGGTAGATATGACTTGTACAGACCGTCCGGGTATGAACCCGTTATGAATGTACTCTGGTGCATTAACATCACCGAAGATAACTCGATATGAATGGAAATCTATGGTAGCATGATGCTTGGATAGCCAATCCATGCCCAAAATCATGTCAAAGTCATTAATGTCCAGCGGAAGTGCGTCAACAGGTCGAACCTTATCGTCAAATTCTAGGGGAAGACTCTTGTATACATGAGTGATTAATACAGAGTCCCTCAAAGGCGTGGAAATAGTAAGCCTATTTTCTAGTGGCATGGGGAGCATCCTAATGTTCTTGGCATAAGCAGTAGAAATAATCGAGTGAGTAGCACCCGTATCGAAAAGAACACATACAGCTTGACCATACATATACAAGATCCCAGTGATGGTACCTGTAGACTTGTTAGCCTGGTCTCGAGATGTCGTGTAGACACGCCCGGTAGTAGGAGGCGGCTTGGAATCAGAATGTCCCGATATACCCTCCATCTCGCCCTTACAGCAATCCTTCATGATATGGCCAGGAAGACCACACTTGAAGCATGCGTCAGTGTTACGGCGACATGGCCCTGGGTGCCTACGGTGGCAAGTAGAGCAAAGAGGATGAGTAAATCCTCCAGCAGGTGCTCTGGCTGGCTGGGAAACTGATAAACATTTTACATAAGACATGATAATAGGGTACAAAGGACAATGAGGATAATCGTAAGATTGAATACCAGTGATAGCTGGACGGCTAGGCTGTGAACCTCTCTGGTTCTGGTCCTTACCGTTTCCATGGTTCCTGGTAGAAGTTTTGCTAAAGTGTCAGAATATTAGTTATAACATGGAATCATATTGAAATGCGTAAGTATTAGGACCTGCTACTGTTGGAGTGTCCAACGTTGTTACGGTAATTATCATTACCGCCACGCCTATCCGTAGCAGAACGATCGTTAGTCTGATCGTTTCCCTTGGGCTGATGAGGTTGCTGCTGAGTACCGGCTGAGACCGGTCCCCAGTTTTCTGCCTGGAAGATACATTTTAAAGAGATGGATAATTGACATATATGGAAAGAATATGGATTGATCACCGCTTGAATACGAATGCTTACCTCTTGTCGGGTCTCTCAGCTTCCCCGAACTCATCTCTCTCTTGCAGCATCTCCAGCTTACGTGCTGCATCGGCCACTTGTGCTACAGTGTTGAACGTAGCACACACCAGATTGTTCACGACCGATGTGCGAAGAGCCCACCTAAAGTGGTGTGCCTGCTCTTCAGGAGTACCTGCAGCCGCACCAAGGAAACCAACTAAGCGAAGAAAGCCCTGCATAAACTCGTTGCTATTCTCCCCAGCTCTCTGTCGGATCCCATGGTACTCTCTCTTGAGCTTGTCCTGCTCACACATGGGAAAGAACTGTTCCATCACCCTGTCCTTGAACTGAGCCCAAGTCAAACCAGCAACCCACTCGTCACCACCCTCAGACTACATCAACGCCAACCACCAATTTAGCACATCGCCTTTGAACCGATAGCATGCCAACCTCGCCTTGTATGCGGGGTCACATCCCATAGCATTGAAAATCTTCTCGATGTGAGCCAACCAGCTTTCAGCATCACTGGGGCTATCTGTCTTCTCAAAAGATCGAGGGCGGAGCTTGTTGAATCTCTCCAGCCATACTGCTAATGTCACTGGAGGAGGAGGAGGAGGTGCCTGATTATGCTACTGATTGTTGGCAGCTTGAACTTCAGCCCTGATGTCATTCCTCAGTTGAGGAAGCAAAGCTTGCATAGTAGCTTGAATGCAGCATTAAGATGTTCCTGTTCGCGTGTGAGAACCATCTGACAGTATACTTAACAGATCAAAACATAAAATATATATACATGAAAAAAAATTATACAAAAATTTCAAGAGAAAAATTTTATGCAAGAAAATTTTGTGTGTGAATGCATGATGCAATTTTATGAAAACTTTTGTATGCTCGAGAGTGAACGCCTATGGTCAGTTCACCCAAAACAAAAGACATGGCGAGGGGACGCCTATGGGTCGGTCCCAAATTTAAAAGTTTCGATAAAACAAATGCGACTAAATAGGGCCAGTCCTGTACCAACAATTACTTAGTCATAAATCTGCGACAATGACATATATATGTATGCTTAAAAATGATCAATGCATGAAAACAACTGTCAGTTCTAGGAAGACCGTAGTGACTACCCACTAATCACAGGTCATATTTTGAGAGCCTACAGGTCGAAGCCTTTGCTCTAATACCATAATTGTAACACCCCATTTTGATAATGGAAATGTCACATGTAATTATGGCGTGTCATCAAAGCATACAAGGAAAAATGTCTAAACATTACATGACCATAAAAGGAAAATACCGGAATCAAACATCGGTAGTCCATAGTAAAGCTCATCACACACAAACATAATTATAGTAAAGGAAAGGACTAAACAATGTCCATAGCAATGTATCAAAAGAAAGGAAATGCATAAAGTAAAGAAAGGCTAGAAAGCTTCCAGTCCATATGCACGTACTCTTAAAGTCTACGAGCGTCCCTGAGTACCTTCCGTTTGGGAACATATAAAAGGAAAACGGCTGAGCAATACGCTCAGTGCACGGATGTACAATAAAGCATGAATAGGATAAGCATATAACATATAACAGCGGAAGAAACTAAGTCCCGAGTAACCTGGTTAAGTCTTGATAAAACTGGTTTTATAGTTTGAAAAGCTTTATGTTTATCTTGTAAAAACTGTTTATCATATTTTACCATTAGCCAATATAGGTCATGAAAATCCATCGTGCATGAATACTTGGAGGGGTGACCTCATCATGCAAATTAGAGGGGCTGTCTCTAATTTAATATATTGGTTTTTGGGTAGGAAGGATCAGCTCCTTGTGAAGGATGCAAGGCACACACCACATTCACCATGAAATCCTGACTGAAAACATGTAACTAGGATGCACCCATACGCCCCACATGATAAATATAATATAAATGGCCAAAAGCTGAAGGGACGCCACGAGCAATCACTCCGCCGTGGTGAAGTCATAACATCAGTGCCTCTAATGTTATGGTTATGGTACCTCCATAACTAGGTGAAACTGGTCATGCATGTATATGGCTATAGGTATTCTTAATTAAACATAAGCAATTCAAACACATACTTATACTACAGGAAAACATTTGGCTGCATATAGGGAATCCTAATAAGGAAAGAATGTCCATACTGAAAGGACGGGAATCCATACCTTATGTCCAGTCAACGAAGAAGATGAATTGAGAGGAATCCTACTTCCGTATCACTAATGCTACATAAATACATACATGAATGAGTATCTGCTTACTAATATGTAACTGATTTTATGTCATGTCTTAACTTATTTTATATGTTCTTATCATGTTTTACTGTTTAAAACCTTAAACTATGTTTATCTTATATTTTGTTTACTTTGATTAAGTATTTCTGGTATTTCAAGTATTATTATACTTACTGTGTAATAATAAGTAACTTTCCAAAAATAGCAGGTTTCCTAAAATAGAAAGTTTCAAAAAATAAAAAGTTTCCAAAATTAGAAAGTTACCAAAAATAGAAAGTTTCCAAAAATATAAAGTTTCCAAAAATAGAAAGTTTCCAAAAATAGAAAGTTTCCAAAAATAGAATTACTGCTTAAAATAGATAAGTTTCTAAAAATAGAAAGTTTCCATAAATAGATCAGCTGCCTTAATTAAATAAGTTTCCATAAATAGATTAGCTGCCTGAAATAAATAAGTTTCTAAAAATAGAAAGTTTCCACAAATAAATTAGCTGCCTTATTTAATTATGTTTCTAAAAAAATAGAAAGTTTCCATAATTATAAATAAGCTGGTTAAATAAGCTAAGTATATAAGCCAAAGTGTTTTCATGATTATTTCCTAAGTCATATGATATAATGTATAGTTTATTAATTATTTCATGTAATTAAAATAAACTATAGGTTAAAATATTTAATTAAAGTATAATATGTTTTTAATTAAATAAAGTTAAATACTTAGGTTAAAACATGTATTATTATTTATTAATAATATAACCTAAGTCATGTAAATTAATTAATTATAACCATGGTTTTTAAATAATTAATTAATTATAAGTCTTAAAATATAAAAAAATACTTAGGTAAATAATTTCATGATTTTAATAATTAATATACCCTAAGTCATGTTATTAAATTAATCATGTCATGTTCATTAATTTAATTTTTTTAACATAAGATTATAAAAGAAAAATAATCTTAACATACACCGTGAACCGGGTCTTGACTAAGAACCATGAACCAGACATGAAATCGACGCCATACCCCGAACCAACTCGGGGTTACCCTTGTCTTGTTACTGCCGTGGGACCCACACCAACCAACCGGGACCATATGGTCTCGGTGGTGGTCGTGTAGCCAAACCGAGACCCTCTCGGGTTCGGTTTAGGCGCGACCAAGAACAAACACCCCTAAAACATCACTTTTTGATTTATTCCAAATCCAATTACATGTTAGATCTATGATTTAATTAGGTTTTTAATAAAAACATATCATGTTCATAATTATTTAAAAGATTAAATCAAAAGAAAAGGGTTTAAAAGAATTACCAAATGCGTGGATCTAAACAACGATGAACAAACACGAACACTAGCAATACATCCAAGATCAAAGATCAATAAACACCTCCTTTGGTGTTTTGAGGGTGGCAGCCAAAAGAAAAAAAAAGAAGGAGGAGGAGAAATTTTAGGTTTTTTGTGAAATCCTCTATAAAGAAAAAAATGAGTAGTGTTTTTCCCTTAACCCCCTTTAGTGAAAATTGAAATGGGCTTGGCCCATTTCTCCCTTGTTGCCGCGGGTAGGGCCCCCACATGGGGTACCCGTACCGTTTTCTGTGTTTCGATGTTTAGTTACTCATTCGTGATTATTTGTGTTCGTGTTTAATGTGTTCTCGTTAAGTAATTATCGTGACCTAATATATTTATATACGCTCGTAATAAATATATATACGTAATTAATAATAGTTCGTGATTTAATTACGTTCATGATTTCATGATCGCATGTTCGTGATTAATTATTGTCAAATAGTTATTACGTGCTCGTTCGTAGTAAATACTAATCGTGTTTTAACACGTACATAATACGTAAAATCCTAACACGTAACCGTAATCATGCTATAATAGGAAAGTTTTAATCTAGTACGTATGATCTTAAGGGTACTATTCATGGTAAAAGCATGCGGGTTTTACAATATCTATTACAAAAAATAAGTTCTTGCACATTGGAATAAGCTAGAATGAACAAGCAATAAGCTGTTGACCAATTATAACTAGCAGTGGCTAGAAGCAGGGGATATGAGTTCCCATTGCCTTGACTTTTTGACTTTGATTTTAAGAGAGTTTCCCTTGGTTTTGTTGGACAATCAAGGCACCCTTGTGATAAGTGAATCACAAGGAGTCAATAACAAGCAAACAATCACAATAACACCTAGCCAATCAGTGCAGTTAATTCAATCTATGCTCAGATATGTTCCAGACAAGTAATAAGCAGGTCTGATGATTATAAGCTACTTTTAAGCTAGTAAAAGCTAACCACAAACCACCAAATGCATACACAAGCTCAATACAACTTAAATAAACACATATTAACTCTTATCATGCAATGAATCCAACCTATGAACAAGATCTAAGCAAGAACAGTTACTGATAAACAATGATGAATACAAGAACAATGTTTGTTAATATACTTGACACCAAATCCAAATCCAAGGCCTCAGATCTATCACACAGGTTGCAATAACAATGATTTAACACTTGTTAGCCCTAGGTTAACATGCAAACTAGGTGTGCACAAGATTTCAGAGCAAAACAACAAGTTTTCAAGATTTTATAGCCAATTGTTTGATTAAGTGATTCAAGGCACAAATTTTGCATATATCAGAACACAATCACCTCAATAACAGATAACAACTCAAACAATAACACAATACCAACTCAAACCATACAAACTTGAACCAACAGTCAATCTGAAACACCCTTTTCACTTTTCAAAACCAATTTTAACAAAGTAAAAGTATTCTCAAGATTGATTTAAGCCCAAATAAGTATCATAACATACAACATATGAATCAAGAACCAAATTGCAGGCATAAAAACACATAAACACCAGTAGAATATCAAAATCACTTAGAACACAAATGCTTAATCAGAAAGGTGAAAATTTGAGAATTCAAACCTCCAAAATGTACATCCACACTTTGGAATCAATGAGCTGAGGTGCTAGAAAGAACAAGCACCAGCTTCCAACTGCTAAGAACAACAAACAAGCCCAGCCAAAGGCTTGAGCCTAGGTTAGCACAAATCAGATAAATCAAGGTGACAAAAGACTAAGTCTTTGCAACACTTTGGCTCTCACAAGCTTTGTACCTTTCCTTAAGGCCTCACTACCCCTTAATCAACAAAGATTAGGAGGCTATGATCACCCTTAAGTTCAAACTACAAGTTGTTGAACCAAAAGCACTTAGCAAACAAGTTAGGCAGATTTTTGTTATAAAAATGTATAACCAACTTCCAATATTGCTTAAGCTAGTTGACTTGTGACTCGTGTCACTTAAAGAAACACCTCAATGAACAATCCTCACCAAGCACAAGCCAACTTCTTGAACTCAGCAAGAACAAAGGGACTCATAGGCTTATAGGCACTCTTGGACTTGTTCAAGGTTTTGTTTAAGTACAAAAACGTAACAATACAACTACTCAACACAATAACAAACAATGGAACTCAGTTTTAAATCATAACACAACACCATAATTTCATACATTCAGAAAAGGGCTTTACAAGGTTTGACAAATGAAAAACTGAGAACAAGGCTAAATGTTGTGATACTAATGCCTTATATAGGCTACATGAAGTCCTAAGATACTGAAAATAAAGTAAAACCCTAATGCTTGAAGTCCCAAAAATGCCCTTGTCGATTTTGAATATCTTGAGCTCATATGACTGAATTTGGCTGTTTGTGTGAGTTGTCATGGTTGAAATAGCATCCAAAGGCTCATATTGATGCTTAGGACAAAGCTAAACAAGGTGTGTTGATTCCCTGGCAAGTTTTGGCATTTTCCCCAAAAACGTGTGGGGAGGGTTTAACATGTGAGCATGAGAGTAATGTGGCAAGGGTTTTGGTGATTGGGTTATGTTTAGTGTCACCCTAATCATCATTCTAGAAGAGATTAGGGTTTAATTTTGGCTTAATCAAAAGTACCCAATTCGGATTAAGAACATGATGAACACAGGTTTTGATCTGTTTTGGGGTTAATGAAATATGTTAGGCGCCAATTTTGGTTTAAACATGATTAATAAATATTAATCAGTTAGTAGATGGTGAGGTGGAGGAAGGGAGTGTTTTGATTGGTTGTGGGAGGTGAGTGGGACACGTGGAAGGGTGTGGTTGGTCTAGGTAAGTATCCATGTCTGCAAACTTTAACCCTCAATCTTTTATATTCCTTTCACTTTCAAATTAAACAGCCAAAATCGTATTCCCTTTGTTATGAAAGTTTCTTTTTTCACACTTTTGCCCCAAATACTTTTCCAAAGTATTTTCAAGGGTATTTCTTGCCAATTCTTGATTCTTGAAGGGTTGTTTTGGCATTTCTTCAAAGATAATGGTCTTGACTTGTATTGTTGACTTCTTGGAGGACTGAAATTGACAAGTCTTCATTGTTGAGGGACCATTCTTGACAATTCTTCAAAGTGGAGGGCCCTTTTGTAAATTTGACAAACTTTAAGGACCAATCTTGTAATTATGAATATAAAAGGGTTTAAAGTGTCAATTTTTCAATATTGGAGGACCCTTTTTGTATAATCTTCAAATCTTCAAGGTTAATTCTTGTAAAATCATCACTTGGGTCCGGTTCATTGTGCGGCTTCTTTTCCTGTGTTCGTTTTTCTTTGATTCTTGTTATCTTTTATAATTTCCTCAATATCCGTACCTAAAATACACAAGTAACAAACACAAGCATATATTTGGCATTTTTTTATGATATTTTATGCAGTTTAGACTATGTATAAAAGCAGTCTCATCAGATTACCGATTAGCCGACTTATTTACAAAAGTTCTGTCGAAAGATAGGTTTGAGTACCTCGTTAGGCAAATTGGTATGAGATGTTTAACTCTAGCAGACCTGGAGATTCTTGCAAAGGTGCCTGCTTGATTCATCTATCAAACATCTACTTGTAATTATCATTGAAAAAGCAAAATATAAATCATATAAAACATATAAAATCAAAACAAAAATAAAAAAAAAATGTTTGAAAATATAAAAATATTCTTCTCGACATGTCTTTCAGTATCGATAATATGGACGCGTCTAGAAATGTCTCTCAATAACGACACGGGTATGTACATAAAGCTCGAATGAAAGTTGTAAATATTTTTCAAAACATGTCATTTATATTTTTAATAAAGGAAAATGTCTATTTTGGACAATTTTTCCAACAACGGGTAGAGTAATCTATCTTCGGTTGAGCTTGTCACAAAACATTCCAAGTTTTGAGCTCAACACAATGGCTTGTAATCATTTTCAGATTGCAACCCATATCTATATTCACTGGGGAGTGTACGATTTAGTGCCCTTACCCTCAGCAAAAGAAGAGAAATATTCTTACTTGAGTGGATTCGTCAAGACATACAATGTCTATGAACTCAAGTTTATTCTTTAGAAATACCATGTCGCCAAAAAAGAAATGATTTTCCAAAAGCGTTGAACGCAATTTTTCAAGAGTTTTTCAATGATTATCCAAACTCTTTCAAAAATTATGTGTTCAACAACTCCTATCCTCAAAAAGCAAAATATGGATCACATCCTCACAATGACAATACAATTGGATCAGTTTTTGAGGGGGAACGTTCCAAGTAACTCATGCTAGTAAGAAACATTCTTCTCCTGAAGACTTTCAAGCCTATTTTTAGCAATATATTTTAATCAAATTTGGTATCTCTAATATCAAAATATTTTATATATTAGAGATAGGGGCAGAAAATGTGATTTAAATGTGATCTAATATATGAAACATATATGTAAGACTCAAGCACTTTAACTCTTACCCACATGTCAGAAACACTTTTGATTATACATGCACATGTGAAGGGGGAGCTTTTCTGAAACGACAAAACTATAAAGGTGTTAAATGTTTTTCAAACACTTTGATAGACTTTCAAGTGGTTTTATGGTTACGATCTCATACCCACAACATCTTTAATTCACGACATTATTGGTGTCAAAAGGGTGGTAAGGCATAAGTCCTATGATCCAAAAAGAACAGGAGGGATCTTCCCAGGGACAATCCAATTGATTATTAGAAGTCCTTAGGAAAGATGGAGTAAAATGTAAACGTAGTTGAATGCCGACTAAGTACTTAAGCTAGCACTGGAACAATCACAACAAGGTGCTAGTGATGACGTCTTGGTAAGCATTGAAGGGGTTGAAGAATGAAAAAGAATTGTAAGGATAAAGGGTGTAAAGAAATTAGCCCTCCATACAAATTAGGCAAAAACCGGGTCAACACATCATGAAGAAAACACATCATGGACCTAGTGATGTAATACACAACCCTTCCCTAGCTGACCCAGGCTTTTCTCAAAAGAAGTTCGTTTTATTGTCACGGAGATCAACATGACTTCTATTGACTTTCTCACTCCGAGATAGTTGATATTAAATAGGTGGCATCTGCTCCAGCCCCCGACCACTAAAAGTGCACAAATCGAGTCTAGAGCCTAGAGATCAATCAAATCTCATTAGGACACACTACATGACGAAGAAGAGAGTCCTACGCTATATCGTTGCGATATTGCTAGAATAGTCAGAGTGATACTACTTAGTATTCACAATGATGAGTGGAAATCCTTCCAGTTTTAACAAAAAACATCATTGCGGTAGGTCATGTGTAAGATTCTTTATGAATTGAACATGTGTAAAATTGAAAAGCAACAATGGTTTGATTCTGAATTGATTCAAACTCGTTTCAGGTTTCAACGCAATGTCTTTATGGTCTTTCCAGAACATTTAGAGTGATATTCATTAATATTCACAGTGACGAATGGAAATCCTTCAAGCGTCAAACGCAAACAGTGCTACGATAGGTGACTTGCGAGATTCTTATGAATCAAGCTTGTGTCAACTGGAAAGAAACAATGGTAAGATTCTTTAAGAATCAAACTTTTTCTAAGAATTTGAATTGACGACTTTCATCAAGCGTATATCTAACAAATTGATTCACTCTTTATGTTTGCAGTCTTTCTTTGAGACGGTCGAGTAAAGAGAACGGCTAGTATAACCAAGAAACCCTGTCAAGGAGAATCTTAATTGAATCTACCTAATCACCGGTACGATATTTAATATCGTCTAACGGTCTTCACCGACTGGATGTAAAACGCTACCGATTTAGGATGAATGTCAAAGCCATTAAGTTTGTGTCTATGTTTTCTCTCAAGAAGGTGGCGTTATAGTGTACTAAACAAAGTGTAAGATTCAAGACCACATACTCATGCCCAATGTGACAATCCATTAATTTATGGTTTATATTTTATTCTCAAATATTATTTAAAAACATTATTTTAATGTTATAATATGAACTCACTTATTTTTGGGAAGAAATTTGGATTTACGTCTTGAAGTAGCATCGACTACGTCTAAACCGGAGGATTCTACGTTACGTGCTTACGTTTACATACACCGTTTTGGTGACAGTCAGAAAATAAATTTATCCGTAAATATTATTTTGAGATTTTAAATTTGTGTTGGTTCATAAACTCACAAATTTACGAGAAGAGATTAGGACTTACGATTATAATTTAACGTCCTTTACGACTAAACCGGAAACCTTAGAATTACGTATTTATGTTTTCGAACTCCGTTTTTGATGAGACAATTTTTATTAGATTCGTTTTGTGCCGTTGATTTATAATTAATAAAAACGTTTTTAGTAAAACGACCCGAGGGCACGCAAATCAAGGAAACTAGAATCGAGGAATACCCTTAAATTAGCGGGATAGGACAAAACAAGTTTATCCCATCCCACTAACAAAGGGACGACCAAGAGGACTCCACCTCACCCCATTATGTGTCAAGCTTTGCTAATAAGCTAAGACACATGTATACAAACTCTTAATACCACTCTTGCTAAACCATTTCCTCATAAACTCTACATGCAAAACAACTAAAATCTCTCATCTCTCTCTCTCTACATTGTCGTCCCACTTCCCCATCATACACCACCATTTGATCATTTCTAGCCACAAGTCTTATGTTATCTATTCATATTATGGAGATACCTTGAAGCCTTGATTGATTGGTGGCCATATTAACAACAAAGAAGGGGATTTGCTTGTGTCCTAGGGCTAATTTCTCAACAAACAATCTTGGTGGTTGATGATCTTGGAGATATAGTTGGTGTTCATCAAGTTGTTGTCATCCAAAAACAAGATATAATCTTGGTTGGTAAAGAAGATCATCCTTTCCATTTCTCTTGTTATTTTTGTAAAGATCAAATGTACTTTCTTTCTTATTGTATATGTATATGATGAATATATGATGATAAAAATGTTGTGTGGGGATCAAGTGTTGATAAATATGATTAAAAAGATGAAAAACCATAAGAAACAAGGCTAAAATCTTGCTTAAATTGTTGGCTGTATGAAAACAGTAAGTAACCAAGTTATAAACTGATAAAATTGCATGGTGGAATCCAATTACAGTAAGTGTTAGATGTCATACACATGTGAGAGTTGGCCATGCAATGGAATCATCAAAATGAGTGAGATATGATCAAAACAAGATTAGTGTGCCAATCTGAATAGTCTGTTTTGTAGGGACTGTTAAGGATAGTTAGAAATGGAATGAGCAGTAGCTATAACTAACTTATTTGTAGCACATAATATAAAGTTTAAGACTTCCAAAAATGAGATTCTATCTCCTTATAGAACTCAAGATATGATAAAAATGGTGAAGATGAAACTAAAAATCAGATTTTGAAGAATTAATGTTTAATAGTACTAGCCGTGTACCCGCGCAATGCTGCGGCGGGTACCCGGTGACTAAGTTTTTCGACAAACAAATATTTTTTATTGGTGGTTTGAAAAATTTTGATGGCTGAATCTTTTGTGGGGAAATTTTTTTCGAGTCTCTTTTCATAAATCATGATTTTTTTATATTAAGATTTCATAACTGATATTCTAGTAGTAATATTAATATCCATCAATAAATTATTTTCAGTTTTATATGTTACAAACTTATAATATATGGTTATTTATTGTCTCATTAAATTATTTATTTAATCATTAATGACATTTACTCTTATTGACTCATATTTTATAACTCATTTGTATCATTTACTTTTTAGATAAGTTTAAAAAAAACATAATAGGCATTTAAACCTCAAAAATGGTTGTATATAAATTTCTAAATAAAGAAATGTTTGATGCTGAAACATTTTAAGACTTCTAAAAATAAAAAGTGATAAATGTTTTATAAGGTACTCGCAGGGTACCCGCACAATGCGGCGGCGGGTACCCTGTGACTATATTTTGTGGTTAGTAAATGTTATATGGTTAACTTTTTTTAACAATAACGTTTTACAAATGAATGATAATATACATTAAAATAACTTTAAGCAATAACAATGCTTGTGAAGGATTTTAATTTTAAGACTTCCAAATCCTGGCAAAACACATCCAATCGAAACACTAATCACAATAAAACCATTGATTTTTTTCTTCTGTTGTAATCACGAAAACCACCAGATCTACAACCAAAACTACCAAAGCACATCAAACCTTTTATTTTGCGACTGATGGTGGCAACAGTGACGGTAGTGGTGGTAGAGGCGGAAGTGGTAGAGGCTGTGGGCATGTGGTTATGGAGAAGGTTTTATAGAAGTTTTTTTTTATATTATTTTGAAGATATCGAGAGAAAAGAGAAAGGGATATGAATGTGTATGAGAGTGTCTTATGATAGTTTTTATATTATTTGAAAAGCGGTTACTTATTTTACATATTAAAAGTGCACATTAATATAAGGACGGTTACTTTTCATTTAAAAAAAATGTTACATACGTTTTGCTATAGCAATAATTCATGTTGACTAAATAATGAATATACATTTTGAACAATATTGACCCAATTGTTAGACTTCTTTTTTTAGAAATGTTTTAGGCTGAATTTTTTAAGACTTCCAGTTATAGAAAGGGTCTAAATACTTTATAAAGTAGTATAGATTATATAAGCACTCAAACTAATATAGTATAAAATGTGAATTAAAACCCACTAACTTATAAATTTCATTTATCTAAATATGTATAAGGTTAAATAAATGGACACTTTATAAAAATGGTAGTTGAATAAGATTTATAAGTTATAAAAACTATAAACATGATTTTTACGACTTTTTCGGCTATTACAGTGAAATTAACGTTTTTCGCCAATTAAAACTTAGACGATCAAACCCGTCTAATTAAAGTTTTTAAAAGTCATATACTGATATATAAGTACCTAATACAAGTAAAAACCGATAAAACCCGAACTATATGACATACGGACATTAACGAGCTAAGTTAGCATATTTGGACTAATAATTTAACTAAATAAGTTAAACACTTATAAAAATTTCTTATTGGGCTTAACCCATTTGGGCCCAACATGTAAAGTATAATACTGATAATAAAAGTATAATTGGGCTAATATAATATATTAGGCTTGTAATGGGCCCATTGGGCCTCAAAATGTAAACAAGTTGAACTAGTGTAACTAGTCTTGAAAATTGCCAACACATAAACACTATAATGAATAAGTAAAAATGTACAATCCCACTTGATCATCATATATATATATATATAAAATCATCATATGTATACATAATTGTTGTTTTTATAAAGTCATTGGACAAGAGTCTAAGACAAAGTATTATTTGTCTAGGTTTCCGTGATTGAAGCACGTACCGTACATCCGAATCACCGATAAACCGCTTTCCCACATCAACGTGAGTTCATAGCCTCGCACTCTTTTAAATGTTTTTATGAAATGTTTTCTAAACCCGCGAGGGAGATAACATGTTAGTTTTTATAAAATAGGACACTATTTGTCCCGATTGTCTGTTTATTGACCCGAATGATTGTATGACCTGATGAATGATTAAATGACCCGATAGATGAAATGAAATGGATTATTAAAGTTAGGTTATGTCACTAAAAGTCCCATTAGCATGAATTGTGAACTAACGGGATTTGGTAGACGCTTATGCATATAATAGTACTATTTGGGGACGATCACCCCAGTTCGCGCCTTGACGGTTGATCCCTGTCGTGCCACATTGATTGGTAAGCGAATTTATGTATGAGAAGATTTACACAAGCGTGATTATTGTGATGACACGCTAATTTAGATGGGCAAATGAGTTTCGGGCTAGCTACCCGTTGTTGGTTATAGTAAGGTAACAATGTCATGCGGCTTATAATAATCCAAAAATAACGAAAATACTGCTTTATGCATTGAATTACGATATATTGCCTTACTAGCAATACAGGGTCTTATTATTGATATTGTATTCGTGTTTTGGTTTTATATAACCATATCCATATAACGGTTTTTATTTAACTTTATACAACGTTATAAAACGTATTGTATGATGTTTTTACGACATTGGTGCGTATAATGATTTTGAAGGCGAAAGCCTATATTATTATTTTTGATAAGGATTTGTATAAAATAACTTTGGCTATTTTATGGCCTATTACAAAGATTTGTACAAAAATGATTTTCGGTAATAATTTTATACCGATGTTATATTGATGGATTTAATTAAACTCTATGAATTCACTCGGCGTTTTCGCTGACCTTTTCTTTTAACATGTTTTATCTCAGGTACTTGAAGGTAATTCTTGGGAAGACAACAAGAATTCATGGCCCGTACTTAAATAATAATTTCCATTCAAATGCTTTGTAAAACCTGTATGAAATACAATGACTTGGGACCTATGTAAATTTGATATTTATGAATGGAAATGCTTTATTATTAAACGACGCGATTTTTAAGCGTTGTCTATGATGTGAGTAATGTGCTATCCCGTAACACCAACGAGTCTTCCGCTGTATTGAATAAATTTTGGGGTGTTACAGTTTGGTACTAGAGCTCTCGTTATAGAGAACGAAGATTTTTAAAACCAAGGTTTTGAATAAAACATTTCAAAATCTTTTAACTATAAAAATTTTTCTAAAAATGTCTAAAAATCTTTTGACTATAGCGGTGCTGAAGAATTCCCGAGTAACCGACAAGGCCAGACTGAGAAGTGTTATTTTATTATATATATAATTTGGATTATATATATGTTTTAATTTGATTACATGATTATTTGATGATTATTTTAATACTTATACGAGGTATTTATACGACGTAGATTGTCACAAGAAACCCTAACTCCCCTAGCAAATTAATCGAATCTATTTCTGTAGGAAATTCTAGCTATTCCAGATCTAAAGCAAGTTTTGGATATTTATGATCTCAACAAAATGGTTAATATTTGTAGAAATGTTGATAGTAGATGATTATGATCTTGAAAAAGAATTGGCGAGATTAAATCTGATATCTATGTCATGACGATCTTTCCTTATAGAGTGGAGATTGACAAAACATTACCACCTGTAAAGGCGTCATCTGATTCGTTGTCACCCAATTCTTAAATTGAAATCGAAAGGGTGAATGTTGCACTTGAGGTTGTCATTGGAACCATTACCCAAAAGCCTCATGCCACTAGTACCTTTCCGAGAAGTCTTATTGAATGTATGAGTCATCTCATACTAGTGACTCATTTGATAATTGTTGTTGTAAGAGTTATAGGATTGGAAATTAAGTGTTGATCATATCGAGCTTTTATTGCCCTTTTAAGGTTTATGAATAAGGTTGAAAGTACTAGAGAATGAGGTAGGATATCAAATTGAGTATAAGTTGGTTGAAACTTGAATAAAGTAAAAAAAAAAATTAACTCGTATGGAATATGAGATTGTAAGAGGAAGTCGTTAAGTTCTGTGATTGAATTATAAGGTTTTAATTGATTGTTGATTCGTGTTAAGGGTTGTTCCTTGGCCGTTGTCCAATGACGAGGATGCCCAGTGTCCAACAAATAAATTGAAGAAATCCTCTTCTGAATTGGGACCGATGGATCTTCCGGGACAGGTGGGACACCTAATGACTCTTGTAGATTAGTATTCATTGTGGTTTCTTTTAAAAATAGTCCCTAACTTAACTGAGACATCAGTTGGTAGGATGAGTTCTTGGAATTGTACGACATAGTGACACGTAATGTGTTACCGTACAATTTTGACTTGTTTGTGATTAATGAAAAGACTACCTTTGATTGCTAAATTCTACATGTATCGACGATATCTATCTTTTCTTGCTTCTTCCTAATTCTCGCATTAGTGATGCAACCATTGAACAAGTACTAATATATGGGATTTGCAATCCTATTTTTAACAATGAATGTTCGTTTCCTCGACTCACTCGAATTGATTTCCAATTAACGTAAGACTTAATTTTGTTTTTGGTAAATAAAACTTTTGGAATTCTAAACTAAAATCTATTTAATAATAAAAAGTTTTTATCTAATTTAAAAATCTAATTTTAAACTAATTTTAATCAAAACTATTTTAAACTTAAACAAAATTAAAACTAATTTTTGTGAAACTAAAATAAAGACTTTTTTAATGAAAACTATTTTTAAAACAAAACTAATTTAATTAACTAAAGTTTAAACTAAATTTAAAAACAATTAAATTTATAAAATTTAAATAAAATATTTTTTTTATCTTTTTTATATTTTTTAAAAAAATCTGAATAAAGAAAACTTTGAATAAAACTATTGATTAAATTTAAATAAACTAAAAAATTTAATTAAACTAAATTTAATAAAACTGCCATTAACTAAAACCCTATATCAATTAAACTACGCAAAGTAATAAACAAAAACAAGTCCTAGTAGAGTGGTTGTGGCATTGGACTGTTATGCGAGAGGTCCAGGGTTTGAAACCCTGGAGAGACGAATATTTGCTATTATTTTTTTTGGATACTTTTTGGAATTATTGGACCAACAGACCAAATGGATATGTTGTATATAACAGTATTATCAGCAATACTAAAAACAAAATAAGCACATTCAGACTAGACATAAAACAGAGAAGTAATAAGCTAAAAATAATAATAAGCTACACCTAAATAAGCAAGTAACACTAGAACAGAAATAAGCAATAAGCTGTAACAAATAAGTATTTAGGCAGATAAGCAGATCAGAAAAGCAGATAAAAGGAAATAAAAGCTGAAACAAAAACCAATAAGCAGAATTAAAGCAATAAGCTGACAAAACCAAATTTAAACAATTATAGTAAACAAAAACGGAAGCATTAAACAGATAAAAAAAATTAGAAAATAGCAATAATGAGTAAGCAATTCTAAATACACTAAAATCAAACAGTACTACCAATCCAAACAAACAGATTCAAAGTAATAGCTATCCAAAACATACGCAGATCCAAACTAATTAAACCAAGCAGATTTAAAACTAAACTAAAGCAAATAAGCAGAATTAAACATAAATTAAAGCTTAACTAAAATAAATAGAAGATTAGAACCTTGAGACGATTTCCGTTGAGGAGAAGTAGCGCGCTGAGCGTACTTGTGAACCGAAGCTACACACACCACCACAAATCATCACCGAATATCATCGACATCATCATCTCGGACCAATAATAAGCCTCGAACAGGAACAGAAACCCGAAACAGTAACTTTTATATCTCCCAGTGGGGAAGATTACTTTTCCACTTTCTTTTTATTTATTTTTTTTATATTATAGTAACATGCGACGAACAGTAATATATAAAAAGAAGAGACTAAAGATTAAATAAAACTTCGACAGAAAATTAAAAATGGAGACGAAATGAATAAAACTAATTTTTCTTTAATAATAATAAAGATTATAATTACTGAAATTAAAAAAAATACATTAAATCTAAAAACTAATTTGCAGAAAAAATAAATAAAGAAAAGTGCTAATGTTTACATCTTTTTTGAGGGTTTTTATAGGCAAAACCCCTGAAACCTTCTTCTTAGCTTCATAACTAAGCAATAAATCTAGGCCCTTCATTCATCTTCTCTTTCTTCTCTTCTCATCAAACGGCTGAAAATTATCCAAGCATCACACGGATTGCCCTCGTGGCGGTTTTTGTGCTACTTGTGTTTGTTGAGTGCTGAGGTGGAGGATTAATATTGGTGGATTAGTAAATGGTGATGTGTATTAACTAATCAAAAACAAGGATGAGGCCACGTCGGATGAGACATGAGGACCACTCGTGGGTGTTTGCTGCGAAAAACTTCGGGATTTAATCCCCAAGTGTGTGAATTACACACATATGTAAAAAATCCTATTTTTTGAGTTGTAATTTTTGGTAGGATTAATTAGGGTTTTTGGAGGTGGTGGCCGTGTTTGAGAGAGAAAGAAAGGTGTGGTTTTTTTATCTCGTTTGTATCGAAATTAAGTGGAGTGGGTAAAAAAAACGTTTTTATTAATGGGGTTGGGAAAATGGGAAGTAAATAATACGTGTGTGGGGTGTGGGATTTTGACTGGGTGAGGTGTTGACTGGATTTTGATGAGTGGGCTTTGACCCAACGAATCATTCATTTTCGTTCCATTAGTTATTCAATCCAAATGGGCTTGGGCCCAAAACGAATTTCCATCTATTATTGCTATGTTTTTGGGCCTTTTGGGCTGGTAATTTTTTAACAAGCCAAAATTAATCTTACAAATGGGTTTTTGACCCCATTAACCCAAATGTGGGACCCACAAAGCTCGATTATCTTAAAAAGATTTAATCCGCTAAAAATTGAGTTTGATTTCGGCTTCCTTGATTGTTTCTTCAAAAACGTGTCGGTTTAGCCGGTTTTCGTGAACTTGGGCACACTTATGGTCTTTGACTTTGTCTTCGTCTCTTTCTTGGACTTTTCTTCAACATTTGACCGTGAAATCCCCTGTTTTCTTTCCTTTTGATCATTTGTACCTATTTTAAGACAAAAACACAAAACCACGCGTAATTTCGACTTTTACGATATTAAACACACTTATTAAATCCCCTACACTTGACCATTGCAATGACCTCATGCAATGCATTATTTTAAAGCATATAGTTACATTTTTCTCATAATTAACCCATCTCGGCCTTTATTACTATTATTACTACTACTACGATGAAAAGATAAAAAATTAAAAGGAGACAAAAGTTAAATGATTTATTACTTGGAAATTATTTGATGGAAGAAACTTGTAAAGAAATCTAAGACTTGAATTAGGGCTTCGGTGTCATGAATATCAATCATCCTCAAGTTTCACGTTCCCCATACCAAGCTTAAAAACGAGATCATTGTTTACCATAAGTCTTCAAGTTAAAACCACTTATATAAGATAATTGTGTAATACTCTTTCTCCAATTCCTACTTTGTATCTCTTGATTTTATTGATTGTCATTTACCCGTAGGTTTATTTGACTTATTTGATAATTATTATTCCAAAAATGAAGGCCAAACGGTGCAAACCCGACATTCAAAACCTAACCTCGTCCTCAAAAACGTTGTCACTAAAGTAAGCCCACATCAAGGATGATTTAACACGACTTGGGGAATAAATTTCCGGACCCAAAATTTGGCCAATAGTACTACTTTATTAATTATTCCTCCAAAGTCATGTAGACTTTATGTGGAGTTTAGCAAGTTCACATCATATACCCTTAGGCTCTTTAAGATGTAAAAATGCTCCCCGTCTATTGTCCACACCCTAAGGCTCCTTGAACGATAAACGAGGGAATTGATTTTTTTGAATCAATTTCTATTCAACACTTACCATGCCATATACCCTAAGGCTCTAATGACAAGGTTCGTGCTACATGCCCCACACCCTAAGGCTCCTTGAGTTCATGTTTTAATCTTATTCTTTATTTATTCATTATATATATAGTAGGCCAAATTCCGCGGTCCCATGGTCTTAATACCTCCTACTTAGTGGTTATGAGCCACCTTAGTCGGAAGTCCACAATGCTGGCACCCTCAATGTGTTCATGCTTTAATTACAAGGAGAATAAATATTTGGCTAAGAGTTAAGATATCGAATCAACACCGCAAAAATCCTCATTTATTAAGCAATTTAAATATACAAGCGGGAAGAAAGAGCCACAAAAACCATATAAGCAAAAATTAACCCTTAAACTTATTATCAACTCTATCATCTCTCGTTCTCCACAATTTAAAATCTCAAGGAATGAGACTCGTGGATGCTTAGCCTAATAAACCAGTTACGGTCCATATGGTTAAGGATACTAGCTAGAGTAAACTTGGATAAGTAAACTCGGGTTGAGTCAAAATATTCATGACGGGCCTAAAATATCAAAGATATCTAAACTTGTTAAAACCATTTTATTTATTTATTTATTTTTGACTTTATTCTAGAAATGGAAATTATTACGATGCGATGATAAAAGGAAAGAAAATAAATGAAAATACTACTAGGCCAAAATAGATCAAAAATTTGAATAATGTTGAATTTTTTTTTTAAATTTTCCGGTTAAATGGGGTCAAATTCATGGAAAAGTCCACTAAAATTTCGATAGAAATCCCCCCTACACTTAATATAAACATTGTCCTCAATGTTTAAGCATGTGGGAGAATAAACTCCCCTACACTTAGGACATTGAGTACGTTGTTTAAAATCGAGCTAAGGAAGGGACAACTAAAGTGATTACATTTATTTGTCTTATTTATATACAAGATTGAATCACAATAGCAAAAACGTATCGAAGGAACCGGGTACACGGGAAACACGGGAACACGGGTTGCGTCAAAAATACCAAAAGTGGATCACTAAAGCACATGTCCCTGCACACAACATCACAACACACAAACAACCTACTTGGCTCCCCCTACACTTATTGGTGAAAATGGGTGAAGGCGAAAAAGGGTAAAAAGGGTGGAAAAGGGAAAAAATCTTACCTAGTTAAACGATGCTTGATTTATTTATCACGAGTCTCTAGCTCGACTCAAATTCCCGAATGTCATCATTCAAATGGGAAAATCATGGAAAAACCGAGATTTCTAAGGGAGGAAAAACTCTCCATGATAAAGGTGAAGCAGAGTCATACAAGGCATACCCCATAAAAATCCACGCGGGTCAAACACATAATTTCCATCACAAAAGGAAATAAACCCTGAGGTGGTACGCAAGTCAAAGAAAAGGGGGTATCCTTAGGCAACGATCTCTTAAATGAAAGGGTAGTATGGTGATAAAGCAATGAAAGCACAAAAGTCTCTATTCCGAGATCAAACACCGGTTCCTTAACGGGAAAATAGCAAGAGGTGTTGACATTTAAGCTCAAAATATCATCAAAATCCAAAGTGGGAAGGTCATCCTCTTCCAAACTCGATGTGAAAACATAAGTATCATCGGAGTCATAGGAAAACTCATCCTCGTGAGGAAAATAGGTATTTATAAAGATATCTAAATCCTCCTCAAATGGAATAAACTCTAAAGTAGGAATGATCTCTAAGAGTGTAGGATCCTCCTCAAAAGTCATGACTTCTAAAATTGGAGTATAAAAGTCAAAAGGAGTTTCCATGGAAGAATCACTCATAGAGATATGAGGTGCATTAAGATCATGGGGTGGGTCATCAAAATTAATGAGATCACTTAAGGAAGTGTCATCATCATAAGTATCAAAGATTGGTTGATCAAAAATGGGTGGGTCAAAAGTGGGTGGGTCAAAAGACGAGTCGTCTAAACCGAAGATAGTGTGATCACTTGAAGAAGTGTCATCACTATAGGTATCATAAATAAGAGTATCAAAAGTTTAAGGCTCTAAGGGAAGGGATGAATTTATCACAAAATCATTTTGATTAGACTTTTCAATTCCAAAAGGATTAATAAAAATCTCTTCATTATCATAATTAAGAACATCAATCATATTGACCGACTCTTTTCCATTTGATTTTGTTGTGATTTTTCCCATTTTAAAAACTTGTTGTTCATCCCGAACCCTAAGAATTAACTCCCCTTCAGCCACGTCAACTAAGGCTCTTCCGGATCGTAAGAATGGTCTACCAAGTATTAACAGAATACGAGGATCCATCTCATAGTCGACGACGACAAAGTCCACGGGAAAAGTGAATGTACCAACTCGAACAAAAACATCTTCGGCAATACCAACGGGGTATGTGAGAGTTCGATTAGCTAACTCTAAAGTCATACGAGTCGGTACAAGGTCGGGTAATGACAATTGTTTCCAAACCGAAAGTGGCATAAGATTGATGCTAGCGCCGTGATCCGCTAAAGCCATACAATCATCGATTTGAGGAAACGAGCAAGGTAACACGAATCGTCCGGGATCTCCTAGCTTTTCCGGAAGCTCTTTGAGAAGAATCGCGGAACAATTCTCATTTAAATGGGTGTTAACGAGCTCAACCATTTTTTATTTCTTATTAAGCAAATCTTTAAACATTTTGACAAATTTTGGCATTTTAGTAAGTGCTTCAATAAGGCTTATGTTAACATTGGCGTTGGAAATCATTTTCAAAAAGTTGGAGACATGAACGTCATCTTTGGTGAGCACTTTAGCCTTGTCTAACCTAGATGGATAAGGGATTTTAGGCTTAGACTTTGAAGGTTGAGAAGGAGAAGGACTCGCTTCTTGAACAACCGTAGGGATAGGCTCTTTCGGCAATGGAGAACTAGTACTAGGAGTGGTAGTGGGAGGAATCACCGAGGGGGAGTAGGATTACTCATTATGACCTCCGGGCCTTGTCTCTCCTTTATGGGCGAAGAGATGGAAGGTCCCACTAAAGTGGCTCCACTTCGAGTATTGATAGCACTCACATTAGCACGAGGGTTAATCTCGGTATTGGAAGGTAAGGCTCCTTTGTGGAAACCTTGGTTTCCGGATCTTTGAAGCTACTAGGAATGCACCATGTTCATATGATTTAGATAATCAAAGCGGAATTACAACATGATACATTAACAAGGTGTTTAGGCACAATAACATGAATTAAAACAAATGGGATGTTCATTATATTAATAACAAACATCCACTAGACGTGTATACATTTAATCCCACGTCTAGTGCACACACGCTTTTAGGTTTACATTATGAATATGAATTGATATTAAAAACCTAAGACCCTTGGTTCCTTTTATATTGTAAGGATTAGGGTTTACAAGAGATAATAACAAATAAACAAGTAAATCTTCTATTTAAATAAACTTATGCAGAATATATCTTGCATGTTTATCTAAATAGAAGCTTCCATAAGCTTCTTGTCTACGTTTCTATCAACTCTTGAATTGCATGTAACAATGCTTAGATTTTACATGACAACTCTTGAGCCAACAACGCTGGATTTGTTCTTGTCAACGCCTAAATTGCTCTTGACAACGCTTGGACAATAACTTCATGTTTTCTTCGTTTTTGAGTTTCTGCCACATCAACTTTTTGACCCAACAATCTTCCCCTAGTTGATGGTGGCAAAACTCTATGTGTATCTCTTGTAAGTTGTACATGATCTTCAGATTGCTTCCCCTCAAGTTTAGCACGTATTTCTTCCCCTTTTTGTCACATCAACAGGAAAGTAAACAATGTATGCAATCTTTGAAGATTCTCCAAATGTAGCTCTATGTAATGATCTTGAAGAAAAATAACTATAATATTTTTGATGTAGAAGTAGAATAACCCAACCTTGTGTTCCATGTCTTGTACTATCCACGTGATGAAGAACTTATACAAATCTGACCAAGTATAAGTAGACCTCGCTCCCTTGTCAATATTCTCATCCTATTTGAGACACTGAGCACGATAATGTAACTCCTTCAAGTGTTATGACAAGTCTTCGTCACCAACCATGTAAAGCACGAACAAGTTATCTTCAAAAGTAATGTTGACCAAACATGACTTTTTAAGATATGGTAGAACACAAACTCGCGAAAATCTTCTTTAATCATCAAACTTACCATAAGAATTCTTCCCCTTAAGCTAACACCTCTTCATGAAGGCTTTCATTACTTCATGAATTGTAGCTAACTTGCTTTAAGATCATTAAGTCCGTTTAAAATATCCGAGCCATAAATATCAACATGATATTCTAAATTAAAACGGAGATTCCATGTACCTTCGTGTGTAAATTCCACCTTTTTGTGTGCTCAAAACGTACTAATTTTCTCAACAGCAGCCTTTATTGTGTTGTCCAATATCCTCTTTATCCAATATCTAGGTCAGATGTATTGTCCGATATCGGACAATACCTATCAGCGCTTGGATTACCATATATCGGACAACACTGTCAACGCTATCAGCGTTGACTTATTCTGTCAGCGTCAAATTCCTCTTTGTCAGCGTCTAGGAAAATCATATCAGTGGTATAGATAATACTTATTATTCCAATAATCAAACATAAAAGTAGTTAACATATTTGTGAGATAACTACAAAGAATTACGTTTCTAAATGAATAGAAAATAACTCTTAGAGTAAATCCCAAATATATCAAGATACTCCATGTTTTGATAAACAGAATAATGCATACCATATTAAGCTTTTGCTGAATAACAATTCCTGAAAATCAGCAACCCACTTCATAACTTTCCTTGATTCACGTGGAAATAAAATATTCATACGCAAGTAGAAGTCAGCAAAGACTCTGTTTTTACGTGAATATCACTTTATCTTCTTTGACATGTCTGCTTTATGAATCTTGCAATTACCAATCAGCAAGCATGTCTCTTTCTTTCACACGTGATCTTTATAACAGTAGATAAAACTCCACAAAACAGCTTGTATCACGTCCATAAATAAGGAGATATTGTAGGGCAGTCATAATTCCTGAAAATTAGGCAAAGATCACGCAGCACATACATCTTTTCTAATATGAATTCGAACGTGTATCATTACCACACGTTTTCTTTTACCATCTTTTGATCAACATAAACCCCTCGTGAATACCATCCTTTTACGTAGATACTTTCCATATGTATGCACCTTAACAGCTGGCCTTGAATCGAGCATACACAGAAACACCACTCGTGACAGCACAAAAATAGAAGATAGTTCACCATGTGAATTACAACAGCAATCTAAGCTGCTATGCTTCTCATGCGTCTCATGCCAGTATCACAACGAACTACCATCACCAACGTATTACACAAGATCTAGGGTTTATAAAAACCCCTTCTCTTGCTGCTAATGATTAACCATCCTGCTGCTTGAACATCATAGATCTAGGGTTTGGAAAGATTAAGCACCGAAACCCTAATTAGGGTTTGTAAATAAACCTTAAATCTTGAATCATAACATCCACAATCCTCCAATTTTTCAACCTTAAGTTGATTGAGGGTTTGTAAAAACCATAATCATGATTTTATGTAAAAAGCTGAAAGACTGAAAATCACCTCTGCTGCCTATTTTGACGCTTAATAACTTTTTCTTGGGGATAAAACAGGACAATCCCTCCAGTGGATGTTTAGATATATGTATGTAGAACACACATATAAAATTTCGTGACGATCCAACGGTTCAATCAAAAGTTATGACCTTCTGAATACTGTTGCGCACACAAAAACGTCCAGAAAAACCCTAGACGGATTTTTCTTCCTTTCACCATACACGAACACCTTGTTGGTCCTAGCATCACGAGCCACGAGGCTCTGATACCAATTGTGGAAACCTTGGTTTCCGGATCTTTGAAGCTACTAGGAATGCACCATGTTCATATGATTTAGATAATCAAAGCGGAATTAGAACATGATACATTAACAAGGTGTTTAGGCACAATAACATGAATTAAAACAAATGGGATGTTCATTATATTAATAACAAACATCCACTAGACGTGTATACATTTAATCCCACGTCTAGTGCACACACGCTTTTAGGTTTACATTATGAATATGAATTGATATTAAAAACCTAAGACCCTTGGTTCCTTTTATAGTGTAAGGATTAGGGTTTACAAGAGATAATAACAAATAAACAAGTAAATCTTCTATTTAAATAGACTTATGCAGAATATATCTTGCATGTTTATCTAAATAGAAGCTTCCATAAGCTTCTTGTCTACGTTTCTATCAACTCTTGAATTGCATGTAACAATGCTTAGATTGTACATGACAACTCTTGAGCCAACAACGCTGGATTTGTTCTTCTCAATGCATAAATTGCTCTTGACAACGCTTGGACAATAACTTCATGTTTTCTTCATTTTTGAGTTTCTACCACATCAACTTTTTGACCCAACATCCTTGGGGTCTACGGGCTTGAATCATTGTCAAAAATCTCTTATCGGTGGACTCTTGCATTTGTCGAGTAGATTCTTGCATTTGTTTCATAATTTTCTCATGTCCGGTCAATTTTTGTAGAACCAAGTCCATTTGAGGATTTTGCATGTTCATTTGATTAAACCCTTGATTAGGAAAACCTTGGTTTTGATATTGAGATTGAAAACCGTTAGTATTATAAAAACCTTGGTTATTGTTTTGAAAACCTTGATTTTGACCATTAAAATTCCTTTGATTTGCATTCCCTTGAATATTACCCATTTGAGGACCTTGGTTCCTATTTTGGTATTGGGTATTTTGGGCGGGTGGGGGTGGTCTTTGCGGTGCTACAGAACCCGGGGGAGCCAAATAATTAGTACTCTTATAAGACAAATGGTTAACATCAACATTAGGTTTAAATGGAACCCTTTTATTAGCATTAAAAGCACAAACTTGTTGTTGTTGATTGTAAACCTTGTCACAACTGAAATATGAATGTGGTCCACCACAAGTCTCACACGTTTCACTAGTTTCTTTCATGGCATTAACTTGACCATTGAGGGCATCGTTTTTTAGAGCAAGTGATTCAACAAGCGACGTAAGCTTATAAATTATCTTATTACTCTCACTAGAACTAGCACTTGCCAAAGTGGCCCTAACACTCTTGGTTTATACTTTAGCCTTGTTTTCAATTATGGCCCAAGCCTCGTTCATGGTTTTCACAAGAATATTGCCCCCCGCGGCACTATTAAGTGAGTCTTGGTCATTTAGAGTTAAACCACTGTAAAACGTATTTATTTGATGCACTTTAGTGAAACCGTGTTGTGGACATTTTCTCAAAAGCTCTTTAAATCGATCCCAAGACTCACTAAACGTTTCCCCATATTGTTGCTCAAAAGTAATGATTTCATTCCTTAAAGAAGTGGTCCGTGATGGTGGGAAAAAGTAGTTTATGAACTTGGTCTCTAAATCAATCCATGGAGTAATACTTTGGGGTGGTTCCTTATCAAGCCAACTCCGGGCTTGTCCCTCGAGGGAATAAGGAAAGAGTTGCGAACGAATAGCCTCTTGTGGCACCCCATTGTATTTGACGGTATTAGCTAATTGTATTAAACGTTTGATATGAGCGTGTGGATCATCATTAGTACGGCCTAAAAATGGTGTAGCGGAAACCATTTGAATAAAACCCGTTTTAAGTTCAAAATGATTAGCTCAAATATCCGGCACCACAATCGCGTCATTGTTTCCTTCAACGTGAGATTGGAAAATCTCAATCATTGGTCGATTATCCGTTGCCATCGTATTGTCGAAAGCTCGATTCTCGGGATCTGCTTGAATGACGGTCTTTTTGTTTTTCTTCTTCTTCTTCTTTTTGGAAGAATTGGAAGAATTTGGTACACCAATCGGTATGTATGTATGCGCGCGAGTGCGCATACAATTAAAATTTGGAATGAGGTAGGTGACCTCGGTCGACTTTGAGAGGAAAAGGATTTTCCCTCTCGAGGAGCAATATGAAAAAGCTACTGATACAATGCTTTTTGGTTGGGGTTCAGTATTTGTCTCTCGGTATCCTCTCGAATTGATCACGGCTCTAAGTGGAATGATTTGTTCTTGGTTAATAAAAAGGTGTTGGTTTGTTTTTTTCTATTTTAAACTAATGACAAATAAGTAAGTGTCGAAGAGTAAAATTGAAACTTTAAAAGATTGAACTAAATTGACAAGTTAAAAATAAAAGTTTGAAAACTTAAAGGCACAATGAGAAAAATACTTGAACACTTAATAAAACTAACACTTGAAAACTTTTTAAAAACATGAACTCATCAAATCGGAATAATTCTAAAAGGAGTGATCAGAATATAGCAAAACAACTCAAATCGGAATAATCTAAAAAGGTGCAATCGGAATACTTGTAAATGAAGCTGATCGGAATGCATAAATCGGAAAAGACAATCGGAATATTAGAAATAACTCAGATCGGAATATGGGGCAATTGGTCCAATCGAAATAATCTAAAACAAACTAATCGGAATGTTAAAGACTATCTACAATCGGAATACGAAAACCCTTACCGTCGGAATACTCTAAACCCTTTTCCGATCTAAGGATCGGAATAAAGGGTGCTGCTGGTCGGAAAGTGCAGATCGGAAAGGGTTTTTAACCCTTTCCGATTTAAGTGGCTTCGAGACAAAAGCAAAGCAATAAGCTATGAATGAGATTATCACTAAAACCAAGACAAATCTAATAAGGATCAGATCAAATAAGCTTGAATAACAACTTAACTAAACTCCAAATAATCAATCTTATAAATCAAACAATTAAAAGATGAACTTTTTTATAAAAACTTAAGAAAGTAAATAAGCTAAACTAACAAATAAGCCAATAAGCACAAAGTTCTTAAAGCTTATTTGTATAGAAACTTAAGGAAACATAAAAAGATTAACTTTTTAAGCACAAAAACATAGATGAACAACACGGATCATAAGTAATTCGTACCAAAAGTTAATTAAAATCAAGAAAGGAAGAATGAGATTAAAGATTAAAAGCTTGAAATTAAACTTGATTCATGAAAAACAATACAAAGGTTTGATCTTGAAAAAGAAAAAAGATGAAAACTAGTGAGAGAAAGTTGAGAACTTTCTCTCTCTAAAACTAGACAGAATGAAAAACTAAAAACTAAAACTAACTAAGTGCTCAAAATTTGTGAAGTAAAGTCCTATTTATAGGCATGTCTTGTGGGCTTTGTGAATGGGCTTGGTTTTGGGCTTCTTTTCTTCTTTCTTCTTTAGTCTTTACGTTTCTTCTAAATAAACGTTTCCGACTTGGATTTGAGAAGTGTCGGTGAATAATTCCAACTCGTCTTATAATCTTTTGTTTAATGGACTCGAGTTCTTCGACATATATGAATCTTCCATCTTTGGCTCTATTCTTCGATAAATCTTCAAATAGGCACAATGACTTCAAATCTTTTGCATCTCTTGGACAATAGACTTCGTCTTGAGTCTTTTTCCTCGATAAACCGTGCTATCCCATGTTTTCTTCAATATTCTCCCGGTTGACTCTGAAAACACAATAAACACAAAAACCACGCATAATTCCAAACAAATGATATTAAATACGTGTTTTGGTCTTGTTTTAGCCAGAAATAAGTGGTAAAAGGATGGGTGTTTTCACACCTACCAAATCCCCTACACTTAACCATTGTCATGCCCTCAAGCAATGCTTAGCGATAAAGCAATTTAACACTCTTCTGATAATCAATCAACCATGGCTTTATTAAAATACTACTAAACAAAAATCAAAGTACTAAGAGAAATTAAAACTTTAAAGTAAACAAAAGGATAGAAAACCATTTTCACTTGAAAATAGCTATATGGAAATAACTTGCAAAGAGATCGAGGACTTACATTAGGGCTTCGGTGCTGCGAAGATCTATCACCCTCAAGTGTCACGTTCCCCAAACTACGCTTAAAAACGAGATCATTGTTATTATAAGTTAGCATATCAAACACTTACACACATGGCTTAATTAAACGCTTAAACTCCCTTATTCCTAGGTGTATCTATTATATTTTATTTTTGTCTTAGAATGATCATGAAGATGCATTTTTGGACTTATTTCGATAGTTTATTTAGGCTGAAAGCAAAGTAGGACGATTTGATCAATAGTTAGCTAAAGGACAAAATCTCTTAAAACTGCTTCTCGGGATATCAAAAAGTTCATATCTTGGCATAACTTGGTTCACGATTTGAGACCTTTCTCGGGCCGATATTTGGCATGTACTTCATACTTCATATCTTGAGAGACGTTCTTGAGATAATGGTCTTATCTTCGTAATAGAGTTTCTTCACTTGGAGACTTTTAAGGGGTACTCCAACTTTGTTGACCACGACTTCATGATTATTTCTTTGATCTCTAATTAGGATTTTGAGATACAACAATCCGCCTCCTTTTCGGACTTGGATCTATTTATCCTCATACCTTGTTAGGGTCTTTTCAGATAGACTTCTCCATGATCTTTTTGGGAGTTGATTGCTTTTCGTCGGGAGTCTTGATCCTTCATATTGATTTTGGGAATAATGCTTTTCACATCACTTTAGGATCTTCAGAAATAAAATGGAATCCTCATGCCTTGTTAGGGCCTTTTCGGACTCGCCAATCTTCGCGCCCCGCTTCATAAGTTATGCCTTGGCTATGAACTCTTATTATTACCGAGCAACTTTTAAACGATCTTGGGCTAGAAGCTAAGTAACTTTTCAAATCGTACGACCTTACTTATTGCAGATAAATTATTAGCAAGTGATGGGAGAATAGGCAAATAATTACACCAAGTGAGATTGTGCAAGAATACCGACTTATAATTGACTCTATCATTTCTCGTCCTCCACAATTTAAAATCTCAAGTAATGAGACTCGTGGATGCTTAGCCTAATAAAATAATTAAGGTCTACATGGTTAAGGATACTAGATTGAATAAACTTAAATAAGTCTATTCGGGTTGAGTCAAAATAATCGCAACAGGCCTAATATGTCAAAGATTTCTAAACTCGCTACACCACTTTATTAATATTTTTGACTTTATTGCGGGATATATACATATGAAAGCAACGATAAAAATTTAAAAATTACGACTACATGGCCAAAGTTAATTAAAAATTTGAAAAATGTTGAAAAAGATGATTTTCTGGTTAAATGAAGGCATTTTCATGGAAAAGTCCACTTAAAACTTCGATAGAAGTCCCCCTACACTTAAGATAAACATTGTCCTCAATGTTTAAGCATGTGGGAAAAGTCTCCCCTACACTTATGACATTGTGCACGTTGGTTAACTCAAGTTAAGGAAGAGACGACTAAAGTGATCAATTTCAAATGTGAGTATGAAGAAAATTGAATCATGATAGTTGAGAGATAGAACCGGATTTCGGATAACACGGGAGCACGGTTCTTCAAAGGTTCCAAAAGTGCATTCATCCCTGTAATCACATCACCACACAAACACAAGCACCTAAATAGGTCCCCCTACACTTAGGAGGTTAAAACAAAAAAGGATAGATACTCGGGCTGCCTCCCGAGGAGCGCTTGTTTTTGATAACCGAGTCACGAGCCTGACTCGACCCAAAATTAGTTCATGGGGAACGTGGTGAGGGATGGAATCATCTCCTGAGAGATGTCCTCACCAAAGTACAACTTCACTCGTTGGCAATTCACCTTAAAATTAGGTCCATTAGGTTGAGCGAGCTCGAGAGTACCATATGGAAAAATTTGGGCAATGGTGAATGGGCCGGACCAACGAGATTTCAGCTAGCCCGAAAAGATTTTCAACCGAGAGTTAAAGAGTAAAACTTTGTCTCCAACTTGGAACTCTCGGTTTTTAATCTTAGAGTCGTGAATGAGCTTAGTATTCTCCTTATAGATCAAAGAATTTTCATAAGCCTCATTCCGAAGTTCATTGAGCTCATTGAGTTGGATCTTGCGTAGGTCACCGGCTTTGTTTATATCAAAATTAGTCCACTTCAAGGCCCAGTAAGCCTTGTGCTCCAACTCAATGGGGAGGTGGCATGCTTTCCCGTACACGAGACGATATGGTGTACAACCAATCGGAGTCTTGTATGCGGTACGAAAAGCCCACAAAGCATCATCAAGTTTATCAGCCCATGAGGCACGATGCTCTCCCACGGTTCTTTCAAGAATTCGCTTTAATCCTCGGTTGGATATTTCAGCCTGGCCATTAGTTTGTGGGTGGTAAGTTGTGGAAAGACGATGATTTACACCATACTTAGCCATGACTCTTGCGAATTGGTCATTGCAAAAATGAGTCCCACGATCACTAATAATGGCACGAGGCACACCGAATCTAGCGAACAACGATTTCAAAAAGTTACAAACCACCCTTGCATCATTAGTGGGTAAAGCTTTGGCTTCAACCCATTTGGAGACGTAGTCAACGGCTACAAGGATGTATTTGTTTCCGTTAGAGGAAGGGAATGGCCCCATAAAGTCGATACCCCAAACATCAAAGATTTCACATTCTTGTATGAAATTTTGAGGCATCTCATCTTTATGTGTGATCTTGCCTTGTTTTTGGCAAGCATCACAATGTGTAACCATCTCGTGAGCATCACAGTAAATGGTGGGCCAATAAAATCCCGAGTCAAACACTTTTTTGGCGGTGTAGTTGGGACCAAAGTGACCACCGGTGGGTTCTTTGTGGCAAGCGTCAAGGATTTCTAAAGTTGTCGGTCCATCAACACATCGGTGAATAATCAAATCGGCACATTGTTTGAATAGGTAAGGGTCGTCCCAGAAATAATGTTCAACATCTTTAAAGAACTTTTTCTTTTGTTGGGATGTTAACCCTTCCTTTAGAATTCCACCCGCCAAGTAGTTTGCAATATCCACAAACCACGGGGTATCATCAGAAGTTGAGTTGATAGACATTAAGGTCTCCAGGGGAAAAGAATCATTGATTTCTTTGTTCGGATGAACCCCATGGTAAGGATCCTCAAGTCTACTGAGATGATCCGCGGCTAGGTTTTCAGCTCCTTTTTTATCGCGTCTTTCGATTTTAAATTCTTGGAGTAGCGAAACCCAGCGAAGAAGTCTTGGTTTGGAATCTTGTTTAGTTAACAAGTACTTCAACGCGGAATGATCGGTGTAAACGATTGTGGTGGAAAGGACAATATAGGGGCGGAACTTTTCAAAGGCATAGACAACAGCTAAAAGCTCTTTTTCGGTTGTCGTGTAATGCAATTGAGCCCCAGTCATTGTCTTGCTAGCATAATGGATTGGTTGATGTGTTTGTTCACTCTTTGGCCCAGAACCGCTCCAATAGCAAAGTCACTAGCATCGCACATCAACTCGAAAGGCAGCTCCCAATTAGGGGTAACTAAGACGGGTGCCTTAGTAAGCTTATCCTTAAGCAAGTTGAAGGCTTCAAGACACTCTTTGGAAAAGATAAAAGGAGTATCTTTTTCCAAGAGGTGAGTCATTGGGCGAGCGATTTGAGAAATATCTTTGATGAATCGACGGTAAAAGCCCGCATGACCGAGAAAACTTCTCACACCCTTCACGCTTGAAGGTGGAGGCAACTTAGAGATAACATCGACTTTAGCATGGTCTAATTCAAGACCGGCTTTGGAGATCTTGTGTCCTAGCACGATGCCCTCTTTTACCATGAAATGGCATTTTTCCCAATTAAGAACAAGACGAGTGTCTTCACACCGCTTAAGCATACGTTCTAAATTGGCAAGGCAAGCAGAGAAAGAATCGCCATAGACCGAGAAATCATCCATGAATACTTCCATAGTGTCTTCCACCATGTCATGGAATATAGCCATCATACACCTTTGGAATGTCCCAGGAGCATTACATAAACCAAAAGGCATGCGTTTGTAAGCAAATGTTCCGTAGGGACAAGTGAATGTGGTCTTCTCTTGGTCCTTGGGATCGATGGAAATTTGAAAATACCTGGAGAAACCGTCTAAGAAGCAGTAATAGTCATTACCCGCAAGACGCTCGAGCATTTGATCCATGAAAGGAAGAGGAAAGTGATATTTTCTCGTGGCATCATTGAGCTTGCGATAATCAATACAAACTCTCTACCCAGTAACGAGACGAGTGGGAATCAACTCGTTGTGTTCATTGGAAACAACGGTTATTCCGCCCTTCTTGGGCACACATTGGACGGGACTTACCCACGACGATTCCGAAATAGGGTAAATCAAGTCGGCATCAAGAAGTTTGATAACCTCTTGTTTGATGACGTCATGAATTCGAGGATTAACCCTTCTTTGGCTCTGGATTGTGGGTTTAAAGTCATCTTCCATGAGAATCTTGTGAGTACAAAAGTTCGGATCAATTCCGCGGATATCGGAAATTTTCCAAGCAATTGCCTTCTTATGATCTTTAAGCACGGCGATGAGGCGAGATTTTTCTTCTTCTTTCAAGTCCTTCGCGATGATGACAGGCGACTTCTTGTTTTCTTCAAGGAACACGTACTCGAGATGGGGCGGCAACTCCTTAAGTTCTAAATCCGGAGGATTTTCGATGGGAGGCGTTTTCAAAGTCGGAGCATCGATAGCAATAACCGTGGGAGATGGTGGAGAAAGATTGTCTTCTTTGAGAAGGTTTTCAAAGAAACGTATGTCGTCATCCCAATCGGTGGGAGAATCGTCATTTGTTAAGTTCACATCTCCCATGGTGGCTTCAAGATCTTTCTAAAAGAAATCATTTTCTCCAAATAGAGACAGTGATGAATCAATAGAGGAAACGGTCTCAACATTGGGAAGAGAGGTAGGAATACTTTTACAAGCATCTTTGAAGTGTTCTTCACAAGCCTCATCAAGAACGTCAATACAATTAACGCTCTCGTTGGAATAAGGTTGTTTAGACAACTTTCCCATGTTGAAGACAATTTTATCATCACCCACTCTCATGATAAGCTCACCGGCTTCAACATTGATGAGAGTGCGACCGGTCCTCAAGAATGGAAGACCAACGATCAATGGCACACGAGGGTCCATGTCGTAGTCAACAACAACGAAATCGGCAGGAAAAGTGAATTTTTCGACTCCTACAAAGACGTCTTCGGCTATCCCCACTGGATAAGCAACCGTAGGGTTAGCTAATTCCAAAGTCATTTTGGTGGGGACTAGCTCAGGGAGAGATAATTGCTTCCAAACGCTTAGAGGCATTAAGTTAATACTGGCACCTAGATCGGCTAGGGCTATGCAATTCTCTACTCCCGGGAAGTTACAAGGGATTAAGAAACGACCCGGATCACCAAGCTTGGTTGGCAATTTCCTTAAGAGCACTGCAGAGCAATTCTCATTAAGTTGGGTGTTAGCAATATCAAGAAGCTTCTCCTTGTCGCTAAGAAGATCCTTGAACATTTTCACATACTTGGGCATGTGAGCGAGAGACTCAGCGAAGGAGATGTTAAAATTCAATTGTTTAAACATTTTAAGAAAGTTCGAAACCTGAATATCATCCTTGCTTTTGAGCTTCTCTTTCCTCAACCTTGAGGGATAAGGTATATCGGAAGAAGATGAAGGCTTTGGAATCGAAGGATCACTCACATCCTTGGGTGGAGGAGGGGTAGAAGTAAGAGGTGGAGAAATTGGGGAAGTAGAAGGATGAGGAATAGGAGCAGGTGACTCGTTCTCCTTAGTCATAATCACCGGTGGAGGTATAGGAAGCTCGGGTTCCTTGGTACCTTTGCCACTGTGAGTGGTGATTGCTTTCATCTCCCCTCTTAGATTCGTAACGGTGTTACTCGGAAGATTACCCGAAGAAGAGGGTTGATTACCTTGGAAGAAACTAGCCATCATGTTTTTTAAGTCATTCGTTTGACTATCCAAAGTGTTTCTCATGTCAACTCTCAGATCGTTCCCTTGTTTTACCAGGTCTGCTTTCAAGTTGCGCACTTCCTGTTGGAGATTGTCCACGATCACATCATTAGTCCTCATGTAGGTTCCAATGTCTTGGTGTAATGCGATGGGTTGGTTGGAAGGAGCATTGTATGCGGGTGGTTGATAAGCAGGTTGCTGGTAAACTTGGTTGTTTCTTTGAGGTGGATTTTGTTGTTTGTGAGGTGGTATGTATGGTCCATGAGATTGTTGTTGTTGTTGAGGAGGGAGGTTGAGGTTTTGTTGTTGGTTTGGGTTGTTAGGAGTAAAACCGGGTGGTGAGAGATAGTTGTTGGAGCGGTAGCTAAGCAGGTTGCGGTCACCTTGAGGACGAGCTTGATAAGCGGGTTGAGGATAGGTACCGTATGCTGCATTCACATTCTCAGAAGGGTAGTCTTGGGTGGCGGTACAAGTGGTGTAAGAGTGAGGACCCTCGCATATTTCACATGGTTGGCTAACAGCATTGACTTGAGCGTCTTTAGTGTTTTTAGCGTTGATGCTGTTGGTGTTGTTGGCGGTTTGGGTAGCAAGCGATTCAAGAAGCGCAGTGATTTTGTCAATTCGCTTGTCGCTGTAACTAGTACTAGCACTAGCGACATTGGTCCGCACACTCTTGGTTTGCACACGAGACTTATTCTCAATGATATCCCAAGCAGCATCGGAAGTCTTAGCCAAAAGATTACCCCCTGAGGCACTGTTTAGTGAATCTTGGTCATTCATGCTTAAACCATTATAAAAAGTGTTAATTTGGTGCACTTTAGTAAAACCATGTTGTGGGCATTTTCTTAAAAGATCTTTGAAACGGTCCCAAGATTCACTAAACGACTCATCGTACTTTTGTTCAAAATTGATAATTTCATTCCGCAAAGCGGTAGTACGAGAGGGTGGGAAAAAGTAGTTGATAAACTTGGTCTCCAAATCCGTCCACGTAAGAATACTCTGTGGCGGTTCCTTAGCAAGCCAATGCCGGGCTTGTCCTTCTAAAGAAAAGGGAAAAAGTTGTAAACGGATTACCTCTTGTGGAACACCATTGAATTTGACCGTATTCGTGAGTTGCAGGAATATCTTGATGTGGTCATGTGGATCATCAATGGTACGCCCCAAGAATGGTTGAGCATAGACCATCTGGATAAAGCCGGATTTGAGCTCAAAGTTGTTGGCTGCAAACGCGGGTATGACAATTTGATCATTGTTGCCATCTACATGTGCTTGCAGAAGTTCAATCATCAGGCGATTATCCGGTAGAGGCTCATTGTTGTTGTTATTATTGTTGTTGAAAGGTGGGTTGTTATTGTTATTATTGTTTTGAGGTGGGTTATTGTTGTTGTTTTGTACACCGGCCATGTCTACGTCTTCGAGAGGCTCGGGCTCTTGATAAGACATTGATCGTGTACGCATGCACCTGCAAAAGAACTAACAAGGCAAAAACAAAGCAGAAATATTTTTGGTTTTTATGTTTTTATGTTTTTTAATTTTTAGGATTTTTGAAAATTTTATATTTTTTTGTGTTTTTGAAAGTTTTTATGAAAAAGTAACGTTCACGGGGAACGGATCCCAAAATCCAAGTTCTCACAAAAAAGTGTTGATCTTAACGAGCAGAGCCGGCAGCGGCGCCATTTGATACAATGCTTTTTGGTTGGGGTTCAGTATTTGTCTCTCGGCATCCTCTCGAATTGATCACAGCTCTAAGTGGAATGATTTGTTCTTGGTTAATAAAAAGTTGTTGGTTTGTTTTTACTATTTTAAACTAATGACAAATAAGTAAGTGTCGAAGAGTAAAATTAAAACTTTAAAAGATTGACCTAAATTGACAAGTTAAAAATAAAAGTTTGAAAACTTAAAGGCAAAATGAGAAAAATACTTGAACACTTAATAAAATTAACACTTGAAAACTTTTTAAAAACATGAACTCATCAAATCGGAATAATTCTAAAAGGAGTGATCAGAATATAGCAAAACAACTCAAATCAGAATAATCTAAAAAGGTGCAATCGGAATACTTGTAAATGAAGCTGATCGGAATGCATAAATCGGAAAAGACAATCGGAATATTAGAAATAACTCAGATCGGAATATGGGGCAATTGGTCCAATCGGAATAATCTAAAACAAACTAATCGGAATGTTAAAAAACTAGCTACAATCGGAATACGAAAACCCTTACCGTCGGAATACTCTAAACGCTTTTCCGATCTAAGGATCGGAATAAAGGGTGCTGTTGGTCGGAAAGTGCAAATCGGAAAGGGGTTTATAACCCTTTCCGATTTAAGTGGCTTCGAGACAAAAGCAAAGCAATAAGCTATGAATGAGCTTATCACTAAAACCAAGACGAATCTAATAAGGATCAGATCAAATAAGCTCGAATAACAACTTAACTAAACTCCAAATAATCAATCTTATAAATCAAACAATTAAAAGATGAACTTTTTTATAAAAACTTAAGAAAGTAAATAAGCTAAACTAACAAATAAGCCAATAAGCACAAAGATCTTAAAGCTTATTTATATAGAAACTTAAGGAAACATAAAAAGATTAACTTTTTAAGCACGAAAACATAGATGAACAACACGGATCATAAGTAATTCGTACCAAAAGTTAATTAAAATCAAGAAAGGAAGAATGAGATTAAAGATTAAAAGCTTGAAATTAAACTTAATTCATGAAAAACAATACAAAGGTTTGATCTTGAAAGAGAAAAAGATGAAAACTAGTGAGAGAAAGTTAAGAACTTTCTCTCTCTAAAACTAGAGAGAATGAAAAACTAAAAACTAAAACTAACTAAGTGCTCAAAATTTGTGAAGTAAAGTCCTATTTATAGGCATGTCTTGTGGGCTTTGTGAATGGGCTTGGTGCTTCTTTTCTTCTTTCTTCTTTAGTCTTTACGTTTCTTCTAAATAAACGTTTCCGACTTGGATTTGAGAAGTGTCGGTGAATAATTCCAACTCGTCTTATAATCTTTTGTTTAATGGACTCGAGTTCTTCGACATATATGAATCTTCCATCTTTGGCTCTATTCTTCGATAGATCTTCAAATAGGCACAATGACTTCAAATCTTTTGCATCTCTTGGACAATAGACTTCGTCTTGAGTCTTTTTCCTCGATAAAACCCGTGTAATCCCATGTTTTCTTCAATATTCTCCCGGTTGACTCTGAAAACACAATAAACACAAAAACCACGCATAATTCCAAACAAATGATATTAAATACGTGTTTTGGTCTTGTTTTAGCCAAAAATAAGTGGTAAAAGGATGAGTGTTTTCACACCTATCAGCTACAAAAATATATACTTAATTACTACTTGAGTCGACAAACCAATAATCGGTCGTCCCTCTCAATATACGCACAAGCAAGCGGGGAAACGAGGTGGCACAAAGCACTTAAAAACCTTTTTCCTTAGACGGCCTTTTATAGCGCGTCGCCTTATACCCACCTTATAGTTTGTATATATCGAGTTCAAACGTCTTACTAGTATTTATCTATTTTGCCCTTTTATTTCGTTATGGATGCGAATACAATAGTTAGGTAATGAAATCCCAACTAAGGCTTATTTGAAAAGTAGGTAAATTTATTGCGCTACTTAATATACTATAGTAAAAGAAAAATCTTTTTGTATTTTTTAGAAAAATATATATTCACAATAAAAATCGAAAGAAATCGAACTAAGAAAAATAACACTAATACGTAATATTTTTTGTGTAATACTTTAGGAAAAGTATTACTTTTGTATTTCTTTAATTTTTTTTGGTGCAATTCTTAGGAAAGAAATTGCTTTTGTGATTTTTTAATTTTTTTGTATTTAATGTTTTTGATTTTTTTATATTTTTGATTTTTGTGCAAGAAAATAACGTTCAAAGGATGAACGGATCCCAAAATCCAAACGTCTTCACGAAAAATCGTCAATTGTACGAGCGAAGCGGCAGCGGCGCCATTTTAATATATGGGTTTTGCAATCCTATTTTTAACAATGAATGTTCGTTTCCTCGACTCACTCGAATTGATTTCCAATTAACGTAAGACTTAATTTTGTTTTTGGTAAATAAAACTTTTGGAATTTTAAACTAAAATCTATTTAATAATAAAAACTTTTAATCTAATTTAAAAATCTAATTTTAAACTAATTTTAATTAAAACTATTTTAAACTTAAACAAAATTAAAACAAATTTTTGTGAAACTAAAATAAAGACTTTTTTAATGAAAACTATTTTTAAAACAAAACTAATTTAATTAACTAAATTTAAAAACAATTAAATTTATAAAATATAAATAAAATATTTTTTATCTTTTTTATATTTTTAAAAAAACAGAATAAAGAAAACTTTGAATAAAACTATTGATTAAATTTAAATAAACTAAAATTTTTAATTAAACTAAATTTAATAAAACTGCCATTAACTAAAACCCTATATCAATTAAACTATTCAAAGTAATAAACAAAAACAAGTCCTAGCAAAGTGGTTGTGGCATTGGACTGGTATGCGAGAGGTCCAGGGTTCGAAACCCTGGAGAGACGAATATTTGCTATTATTTTTTTTGGATACTTTTTGGAATTATTGGACCAACAGACCAAATGGATCTGTTGTATATAACAGTATTATCAGCAATACTAAAAACAAAATAAGCACATTCAGACTAGACATAAAACAGATAAGTAATAAGCTAAAAATAATAATAAGCTACACCTAAATAAGCAAGTAACACTAGAACAGAAATAAGCAATAAGCTGTAACAAATAAGTATATAGGCAGATAAGCAGATCAGAAAAGCAGATAAAAGGAAATAAAAGCTGAAACAAAAACCAATAAGCAAAATTAAAGCAATAAGCTGACAAAACCAAATTTAAACAATTATAGTAAACAAAAACAGAAGCATTAAACAGATAAAAAAATAAGCAAATAGCAATAATGAGTAAGCAATTCTAAATACACTAAAATCAAACAGTACTACCAATCCAAACAAACAGATTCAAAGTAATAGCTATCCAAAACATACGTAGATCCAAACTAATTAAACCAAGCAGATTTAAAACTAAACTAAAGAAAATAAGCAGAATTAAACATAAATTAAAGCTTAACTAAAATAAAAAGAAGATTAGAACCTTGAGACGATTTCCGTTGAGGAGAAGTAGCGTGCTGAGCGTACTTGTGAACCGAAGCTACACACACCACCTCAAATCATCACCGAATATCATCGACATCATCATCTCGGACCAATAATAAGCCTCGAACAGGAACAGAAACCCGGAACAGTAACTTTTATATCTCCCAGTAGGGAACATTACTTTTCCACTTTCTTTTTATTTTTTTATTTTTTTATATTATAATAACATGCGACGAATAGTAATATATAAAAAGAAGAGATTAAAGATTAAATAAAACTTCGACAGAAAATTAAAAATGGAGACGAAATGAATAAAACTAATTTTTCATTAATAATAATAAAGATTACAATTACTGAAATTTTAAAAAAAAATACATTAAATCTAAAAACTAATTTGCAGAAAAAATAAATAAAGAAAAGTGCTAATGTTTACATCTTTTTTGAGGGTTTTTATAGGCAAAACCCCTGAAACCTTCTTCTTAGCTTCATAACTAAGCAATAAATCCAGGCCCTTCATTCATCTTCTCATTCTTCTTTTCTCATCAAACGGATGAAAATTATCCAAGCATCACACGGATTGCCCTCGTGGCTGTTTTTGTGCTACTTGTATTTGTTGAGTGCTGAGGTGGAGGATTAGTATTGGTGGATTAGTAAATGGTGATGTGTATTTACCAATCAAAAACAAGGATGAGGCCACGTCGGATGAGAGATGAGGACCACTCGTGGGTGTTTGCTGCGAAAAACTTGGGGATTTAATCCCCAAGTGTGTGAATTACACACATATGTAAAAAGCCCTATTTTTTGAGTGGTAATTTTTTGTAGGATTAATTAGGGTTTTTGGAGGTGGTGGCTGTGTTTGAGAGAGAAAGAAAGGTGTGGTTTTTTTATCTCGTTTTTATCGAAATTAAGTGGAGAGGGTAAATAAAAAAAATGTTTTTATTAATGGGGTTGGGAAAATAGGAAGTAAATAATACGTGTGTAGGTTGTGGGATTTTGACTGGGTGAGGTGTTGACTGGATTTTGATGAGTGGGCTTTGACCCAACGAATCATTCATTTTCGTTCCATTAGTTATTCAATCCAAATGGGCTTGGGCCCAAAACGAATTTCCATCCGTTATTGCTATGTTTTTGGGCCTTTTGGGCTGGTAATTTTTAACAAGCCAAAATTAATCTTACAAATGGGTTTTTGAGCCCATTAACCCAAATGTGGGACCCACAAAGCTCGATTATCTTAAAAAGATTTAATCCGCTAAAAATTGAGCTCGATTTCGGCTTCCTTGATTGTTTCTTCAAAAACGTGTCGGTTTAGCCGGTTTTCGTGAACTTGGGCACACTTGATAGGCGTGTAAACACCCATCTTTTCTACCACTTATTTCTTGCAAAAACAAGACCAAAACGCGTATTTAATGTCATTTGTTTGGAATTATGCGTGGTTTGTGTGTTTGTTATGTTTTCAGAGCCAACCGGATAAATATTGGAGAAAACATGGGATTGCACGGGTTTTATAAAGGAAAAAGACCGAAGACGAAGTCTATTGTCCAAGAGATGCAAAAGATTTGAAGTCAATGGGCCTATTTGAAGATTTATCGAAGAAAAGGATCAAAGACGGAAGATTTACATATGTCGAAGAAACTCAAGTCTATTTAACGAAGAAATTAAAAGACGAGTTGAATTTAATCGACGACAAATCCCGAATCAGAATCGAAAACGTCAACTTTTCTGAAAAGACGAGAAGACAAAAAGAAGGGAAGAAAGCCCACTCACCAACCAAGGGAGAAGCCTATAAATACTCCTCCCAATACACACACGACTCTCTCTCTCTTTTTCCAGTTTTTTTTCTTCCTCCTAGTTTTTAGGAACCATCTCCCTTAAGGAGTGGTTTTAATCTTTGTTTGATTTATCTTCCAATCTTGTAAGTTAATCTTTGTTGTTTGAATCTTAATTGATTAATACAAATCATCTTTTAATCTTTCCATAATCTTGTTCTTCATATCTTTTCGATTCTTAGTTCTGGAATTTCATACGTTGGGTTGATTGTCAAAAGTATGTGGGTTTTGTGATTTTTGTTGTTTGGATTCAAGTTTTCTTTGAGTAAAAGATTAGTGGTAAAATTGGTTAAAGTTTGGATCATTAACTTGGAGATTTTTGGTCTTGATTTCGTGTTCTGTAACCTCCCTGTTCTTCGCTACTCTTTCTGATCTCGCCCAGATTCCGAATAGGGAATCTGGGATTGTGTCCATTCAGAATTCTCTATTATTCCGAGTAAGGGTTTGAATTCTTGTCTATTCGGAACATTCCATTATTCCGAATAGGGATTTTCCTTTCTTGCCTATTCGGAACTTTCAGTTATTCCGAGTAAGGGTTTGAATTTTGTGTTATTCGGAACATTCCAACATTCCGAGTAGGGTTTTATCATTTTGGTTATTCGGAACATTTCCATCTTTCCGAATAGGGATTTTCTTTAAAGTATTCCGCATAAGCCGATTTCAATTTCCTCTATTCGGAATATTTTCCATATTCCGAATAGTCCCATTATTCCGAATAAGAGGTATTTTCCGCATAGAGCAAAATATTCCGAATAAGCAATACTTTCCGCATAAGGGTATTTCCAGAGTATTCCGAATAGGATATTTTCCAATTATTCCGAGTAAGGGAAAGATTCCGAATAAAGAAAATCATTCCGCATAGCAAGAAATATTCCGTATAGAGCAGTTTCAGTTAGAGCAGTTTTATTTTTCCATCAAGGTATTTTCTACTGTTCATTTGAAGTTTGAATTTATAGTTTCTAGTTTAGTTTTATTATTACTTGCCTTTATCAATTTAGTAGATTTAGACCAAAGCTCCCCCTTTTAGTCACCAATTACAACTACTCCACTTTTGACCGTGATCGATTCGAGAAGATACCGAGAACGAAACAACGATATATATCAATTGGGTACGAGCAACGCAAAGAGAGATCTTGCAAGCAAAAACCTTTTATTAACCAACCAAAAGTCAGTTATTAAAATGGCGCCGCTGCCGGCTCTTTTCGTAAGGATCAACGGTTTCTTGTGAGAAAAATTGGATTTTGGGATCCGTTCTTTCGGGAACGTTATTTTCAAGCACAAAAATTTTTCAAAAATCCATAAAAATATAAAATTTCCAAAAATACAAAAACAATATAAAACCTATAAAAACCAAAAATATTTTCTCTTGCATTTTCTTTTTAGTGTATGCGTACTCGATCCACGTCTTATTCAGAGCCCGAGACTCTCGTACAATTAGACATGGCCGGTGTACACAACAACAACAATAATATTCCACCCCCCCAAAACAACAATAATAATAATAACCCACCCCACCCAAATATGAATAATCCACCCGACTTACGAACCATGGAGGAGCTATGTCAACCCACAATGAACGGACGTGGAGGCCCGATTGCACCGATGCATGTCACGGCTCAGTAGTTTTCGTTGAAGCATCACATGATACAGCAAGTACAAACGAATCCATTTCGTGGAATTCCGGATGATGATGCCAACAAACACCTCGACAAATTCATCACTATTACCCAAAGCATGAAATCTCCCGGTGTTTCTATGGATGACCTTCGCCTCCAACTCTTTCCTCACTCGCTTTCTCACCATGCCGAAAAATGGTTTGACCGTCTTCCTAAGAATTCTATTCATACATGGAACGACATGACTCAACGCTTTTTATCGCGCTACTTTCCCCCATCCATGGTCACTAGCCTTCGTAACCAAATTAGTGGATTTATGCAAGAGAATGATGAATCGATTTTCGATGCTTGGGAACGTTACAATGATTTGATCGACCGCTGTCCTAATCACAATATGCTCCCCGTCACTCTCATTGACACCTTCTATAATGGTCTCACCTTTCGTGATCGTGACACGATCAATGCCGCCGCTGGTGGTACTTTTATGAAAAGGAGACCAGAGGAGTGTCGAGAGTTGATTGAAAACATGACTACTCACCACAAGAATTGGGATTCATCCGCATCCTCAAGATCTAACTCGAGAGTCAATGTTTCTTCTACTATCTCCAATCCTGAAATGTCTGAAATTTCTCGACAACTTGCTGAAATGAACAAGAATTTCATGACCATGGCCACAAACCATTTTCAACAAGCTAAAGCCGTTGCTATGTCTTGTGACACATGTGGTGGTCCTCATTCTTATAATGATTGTCCTTCCACTCAAGGCAATTATTCTGAAAACGTTAACGCAGCATACGGTACATATCCCACGGGAGGCTATCAAGCTCGCCCTCAAGGAGACCGTAGCTTGCTAAGTTATCGTTCCAACAATTATCTTGCACCCCCTGGTTTCCCTCCTGCAAACCAAACCCAACAACAAAACTATAACCGAAACAACCAATCCCAACCTCGTGCTCAAAATCAATATCAAACCCAAAGAAATACCTACCAAACTCAAGGAAATTCTCAAGCTTACCAAGTTCCACCTCTCAATCAACCGATGGCAGTGAATCCCGACGTCGAGTCGTTCATGAAGACCAATCGTGAGATGGTGACTAATCTTCAGAGTCAGTTTGTCAACTTGAAGAATGACATGGTGAAACAAGGAAGCGATATTCGAGCCGAGCTAAGGAATGATATGGCCAAACATAGCGATGCTATTAATACCAACATGCAAAACTCTTTCAATAATCAAGCTCTTCACCTTCGTGATATGATTGGTTCGCTCATCCAAGGTAATCAACCCTCTTCTTCGGGTACTCTTCCGAGTAATACCGTTGCAAATCCAAGAGGGGAGATGAAAGCAATCACCACTCGTAGTGGAAAAGGTTATATGGAACCCGAGCTTCCTACACCTCCACCGGTGATTGTGAACAAGGAAAAAGAGCAACTTTCCCCACCTCCTTCACCTTCTATCCCCATTTCCCCACCACCCGTGGTTGTGAGTGATCCTATTCCCTTAAAGCCTTCTTCTTCATCCAATATACCTTATCCTTCAAGGTTGAGGAAAGAAAAGCAAAAGAGCAAGGATGATATTCAGGTTTCGAACTTCCTAAAAATGTTTAAACAATTGAATTTTAACATCTCCTTTGCCGAGGCTCTCGCTCACATGCCCAAATATGCTAAGATGTTTAAAGATCTTCTAAGTGATAAAGAAAAGCTTCTTGACATTGCTCAGACCCAACTTAATGAGAACTGCTCCGCAGTGCTCTTAAGGAAATTGCCCACCAAACTTGGTGATCCGGGTCGCTTCTTGATTCCTTGCAATTTCCCGGGAGTAGAGAATTGCATGGCCCTAGCTGATCTAGGTGCCAGTATAAACTTAATGCCTTTAAGTGTTTGGAAGCAATTATCTCTCCCCGAGCTAGTCCCCACACGAATGACTTTGGAATTAGCCAACCGAACGGTTGCTTATCCAGTGGGGATAGCCGAAGATGTCTTTGTTGGCGTTGATAAATTCACCTTCCCGGCTGATTTTGTCGTCGTTGACTACGAGATGGACCCTCGTGTTCCATTAATCGTTGGACGTCCATTCTTGAGGACCGGTCGCACTCTCATTGATGTAGCCGCAGGCGAATTAATCATGAGAGTTGGTGACGATCAAATTGTCTTCAACATGGGTAAGATTTCTCAACAACCTTATTCATATGAGAGTGTTAATGCTATTGATGTTCTCGATGAGGCTTGTGAAGAACATTTTTATGATGCTTGCAAAAGTACTCTCTCTTCTCTACCCATTGTTGAGACCGTTGCCTCAATTGCTCCAGCATTTACTCCTTTTGGAGAAAGTGACTTAGATGAGTTCGAAGCTAGCCTGGGTCCTCTCGATATTAAGTATGATAATTCGTCCACCAATTGGGATGAAGATATTCGTACTATTGAGAGACTTCTCAATGAGGACCCATTGTCTCCTCCTACTCCTAAAGAGGTGACTAATGATGATCCATCGTTAGTTTAACCATCTATTGAGGATCCTCCTACTCTCGAGCTTAAGGACCTACCGCCTCATCTTGAGTACGTTTTCCTAGAAGACGACGAGAAGTTACCGGTTATCATCGCAAAGGATCTGAAAGAAGACGAAAAAGCCCGACTTGTTGCAGTGTTGAAGAAGCATAAACGCGCTATCGCTTGGAAAATCTCCGACATCCGCGGAATTGATCCTCACTTTTGCATACATAAAATTCTCATGGAGGACGACTTTAAGCCCACTATTCAAAGCCAAAGAAGGGTGAATCCTAAAATCCATGACGTCATCAAAAAAGAGGTTATCAAACTTCTTGATGCGGGTATGATTTACCCTATTTCGGATTCCCCATGGGTTAGTCCAGTCCATTGTGTGCCTAAGAAAGGCGGAATCACCGTTGTGCCCAATGCAAACAACGAGTTAATTCCTACCCGTCTCGTTACTGGGTGGAGAGTTTGTATAGACTACCGCAAACTCAATGATGCCACGAGAAAGGATCATTTCCCTCTACCTTTTATGGACCAAATGCTTGAACGTCTAGCAGGTAATGAATATTACTGCTTTCTGGATGGTTTCTCGGGTTATTTTCAAATACCCATCGATCCCCAAGATCAAGAGAAGACAACATTCACTTGTCCCTACGGCACATTTGCTTATAAAAGAATGCCTTTTGGCTTATGCAATGCCCCCGGGACTTTCCAAAGGTGCATGTTGGCTATATTCCATGACATGGTTGAGCAAACCATGGAAGTCTTCATGGATGATTTCTCGGTCTTCGGGGATTCCTTTTCTGCTTTCCTTGCCAATTTGGAACGCATGCTTAAGCGGTGCGAAGACACTCGCCTTGTTCTAAATTGGGAAAAATGCCATTTTATGGTAAAAGAAGGCATTGTGCTAGGACACAAAATCTCTAAAGCCGGTCTTGAAGTCGACCGTGCTAAAGTTGATGTCATAGCCAAATTACCTCCACCTTCAACCGTGAAGGGTGTGAGAAGCTTTCTGGGTCATGCGGGTTTCTATCGTCGATTCATTCAAGATTTCTCTAAAATCGCTCGCCCGATGACCCACCTCTTGGAAAAAGATACTCCTTTTATCTTTTCTAAAGAGTGTCTCGAAGCATTCAATCTTCTCAAGGATAAGCTGACTAAGGCACCGGTCTTGGTTACCCCTAATTGGGAGCTGCCTTTTGAATTGATGTGCGATGCTAGCGACTTTGATATTGGTGCGGTTTTGGGCCAACGAGTGAATAAACACTTCCAACCAATCCACTATGCTAGCAAAACAATGACAGGGGCTCAATTGCATTATACGACAACCGAAAAAGAGCTTTTAGCTGTTGTCTATGCTTTTGAGAAATTTCGCCCCTATCTTGTTTTATCCACCACCATCGTATACACGGACCATTCCGCGTTGAAGTACTTGATGACTAAGAATGATTCTAAGCCAAGACTTCTCCGCTGGGTTTTACTCCTTCAAGAATTCAACATTGAAATTCGTGACAAGAAGGGTGCTGAAAACCTGGCCGCGGATCATCTGAGCCGACTTGAGGATCCATATCAAGGGGACCATCCAAACAAAGAGATCAATGAATCTTTTCCCCTTGAAACCTTAATGTCTATCAATCCCAATCTTGATGGCACCCCGTGGTTTGCCGATATTGCAAACTACTTAGCGGGTGGTGTTCTCATCCAAGGGTTAACATCCCAACAAAAGAAGAAGTTCTTGCACGATGTTAAGACTTACTTTTGGGAGGACCCTTTTCTATTCAAACAATGCGCTGACTTGATTATTCGTCGGTGTGTTGACGGACCTGCAGCTTTTGATATTCTCCAAGCGTGCCACAAAGGACCCACTGGTGGTCACTTTGGTCCCAACTTCACCGCCAAAAAAGTGTTTGACTCGGGATTCTATTGGCCCACCATTTATCGTGATGCTCACGAGATGGTTAAACATTGTGATGCTTGCCAAAAACAAGGCAAGATCACACATAAAGATGAGATGCCTCAAAATTTCATACAAGAATGTGAAATCTTTGATGTCTGGGGCATCGACTTTATGGGGCCCTTCCCGTCTTCTAAAGGCAACAAATACATCCTTGTCGCTGTCGACTACGTTTCTAAATGGGTTGAAGCAAAAGCTTTACCCACTAACGACGCGAGGGTGGTTTGTAATTTCTTGAAACAACTGTTTGCTCGTTTCGGTGTTCCTCGTGCTATTATCAGTGACCGCGGGACTCATTTTTGCAACGATCAATTTGCAAGAGTCATGGCTAAGTACGGTGTCAATCGCCGTCTTTCCACCGCCTATCATCCTCAAACCAACGGTCAAGCCGAGATATCCAACCGTGGATTGAAGAGAATCTTGGAACGTACTGTGGGAGAGCATCGTGCCTCGTGGGCCGATAAACTTGATGATGCTCTGTGGGCTTTCCGTACCGCCTATAAGACGCCGATTGGTTGTACACCTTATCGTCTTGTGTACGGGAAAGCCTGCCACCTTCCCATCGAGCTGGAACATAAGGCATACTGGGCCTTGAAGTGGGCTAACTTCGACATCAACAAAGCTGGTGATTTTCGGAAGATTCAACTCAACGAGCTTCAAGAATTGAGGAATCAAGCTTACGAGAACTCATTGATTTACAAGGAGAAGACCAAGATTATCCACGATGCTAAAATCAAGAACCGAGAGTTCAACGTTGGTGATCAAGTCTTGCTCTTTAACTCTCGGTTGAAGATCTTCTCAGGCAAGTTGAAGAGCCGCTGGTCTGGTCCATTCACCATCGCCAATGTCTTTCCCTATGGCACCATTGAGCTTTCTCAGCCAAATGGGCCTAACTTCAAGGTGAATGGCCAGCGTTTGAAGTTGTACGTTGGTGAGGACATCTCTAAGGAGATGATTACATCCCTCACTACGTTTCCCTTGAATTAGTTCGGGACCGAGTCAGGCTCGCGACTCGGTAAACAAAAACAAGCGCTCCTCGGGAGGCAACCCGGGTATCTATCCCCCTTTCCCGTTTTTCATCATAAGTGTAGGGGGAGCTATATAGGTTGCTTGTTTTTGGATGGTGATGTGATTACAGGGATTATTGCACTCTTGGAATCTTTGAAGAACCGTGATCCCATGTTATCCGAAATCTGGTTCTATCTCTCAACTATCGTGATTCAATTTTCTTCATACTCACATTTGAAATTGATCACTTTAGTCGTCTTTTCCTTAACTTGAGTTAACCAACGTGCACAATGTCATAAGTGTAGGGGAGACCCTTCCCACATGCTTAAACATTGAGGACAATGTTTATCTTAAGTGTAGGGGAGACTTCTATCGAAGTTTTAAGTGGACTTTTCCATGAAAATGCCTTCATTTAACCGGAAAATCATACTTTTCAACATTTTTCAAATTTTTAATCAACTTTGGCCATTTTGTCGTAAATTTTAAATTTTTATCGTTGCTTTCATATATATATATATCCCGCAATAAAGTCAAAAATATTAATAAAGTGGTGTAGCTAGTTTAGAAGTCTTTGACATATTAGGCCCATTGCGTTTATTTTGACTCAACCCGAATAGACTTATTCTAGTTTATTCTAGCTAGTATCCTTAACCATGTAGACCTTAATTGGTTTATTAGGCTAAGTGTCCACGAGTCTCATTACTCGAGATTTTAAATTATGGAGGACGAGAAATGATAGAGTCAATTATAAGTCGGTATTCTTGCACAAGCTCACTTGGTGTAATTATTTGCCTATTCTCCCATCACTTGCTAATAATTTATCTGCAATAAGTAAGGTCGTACGATTTGAAAGGTTACTTAGCTTCTAGCCCAAGATCGTTTAAAAGTTGCTGGGTAATGACGAGAGTTCATAGCCAAGGCATAACTTATGAAGCGGGGTGCGAAGATTGGCGAGTCCGAAAAGGCCCTAACAAGGCATGAGGATTCAATTTTATTGCTGAAGATCCAAAAGTGATGTGAAAAGCATTATCTCCAAAATCAATATGAAGGATCAAGACTCACGACGAAAAGCAATCAACTCCCACAAAGATGATGGAGAAGTCTATCCGAAAAGACCCTAACAAGGTATGAGGATAAATAGATCCAAGTCCGAAAAGGAGGCGGATCGTTGTATCTCAAAATCCCAATTAGAGATTGAAGAAATAATCATGAAGTCGTGGTCAACAAAGTGGAGTACTCCTCAAAAGTCTCCAAAGTGAAGAAACTCTATTATGATGAGAAGACCATTATCTCAAGAACGTCTCTCGAAGATATGAAGTATGAAGTACATGCCAAATATCGGCCCGAGAGAGGTCTCAAATCGTGAACCAAGTTATGCCAAGATATGAACTTTCTGATATCCCGAGAAGCAGTTTTAAGAGATTTTGTCCTTTAGCTAACTATTGATCAAATCGTCCTACTTTGCTTTCAGCCTAAACAAACTATCGAAATAAGTCCAAAAATGCATCTTCATGATCATTCTAAGACAAAAATAAAATATAAGAGATACACCTAGGAATAAGGGAGTCTAAGCATTTAATTAAGCCATGTGTGTAAATGTTTGAATTGCTAACTTATAATAACAATGATCTCGTTTTTAAGCTTAGTTTGGGGAACGTGAAACTTGAGGGTGATAAATCTTCGCAGCACCAAAAGCCCTAATGTAAGTCCTCGATCTCTTTACGAGTTATTTCCACATAGTTATGTTCTGTCCTTTTGTTTGCTTTAAATTTCTCTTAGTGCTTTAATTTTTGTTTAAGTAGTATTTGAATGAGGCCAAGGTTAATTAATTATGAGAAAAGTGTAATGTTGCTTTATCACTAAGCATTGCATGAGGGCATGGCAATGGTTAAGTGTAGGGGATTTGATAGGCGTGTAAACACCCATCTTTTCTACCACTTATTTCTTGCAAAAACAAGACCAAAACGCGTATTTAATGTCATTTGTTTGGAATTATGCGTGGTTTGTGTGTTTGTTATGTTTTCAGAGCCAACCGGATAAATATTGGAGAAAACATGGGATTGCACGGGTTTTATAAAGGAAAAAGACCGAAGACGAAGTCTATTGTCCAAGAGATGCAAAAGATTTGAAGTCAATGGGCCTATTTGAAGATTTATCGAAGAAAAGGATCAAAGACGGAAGATTTACATATGTCGAAGAAACTCAAGTCTATTTAACGAAGAAATTAAAAGACGAGTTGAATTTAATCGACGACAAATCCCGAATCAGAATCGAAAACGTCAACTTTTCTGAAAAGACGAGAAGACAAAAAGAAGGGAAGAAAGCCCACTCACCAACCAAGGGAGAAGCCTATAAATACTCCTCCCAATACACACACGACTCTCTCTCTCTTTTTCCAGTTTTTTTTCTTCCTCCTAGTTTTTAGGAACCATCTCCTTTAAGGAGTGGTTTTAATCTTTGTTTGATTTATCTTCCAATCTTGTAAGTTAATCTTTGTTGTTTGAATCTTAATTGATTAATACAAATCATCTTTTAATCTTTCCATAATCTTGTTCTTCATATCTTTTCGATTCTTAGTTCTGGAATTTCATACGTTGGGTTGATTGTCAAAAGTATGTGGGTTTTGTGATTTTTGTTGTTTGGATTCAAGTTTTCTTTGAGTAAAAGATTAGTGGTAAAATTGGTTAAAGTTTGGATCATTAACTTGGAGATTTTTGGTCTTGATTTCGTGTTCTGTAACCTCCCTGTTCTTCGCTACTCTTTCTGATCTCGCCCAGATTCCGAATAGGGAATCTGGGATTGTGTCCATTCGGAATTCTCTATTATTCCGAGTAAGGGTTTGAATTCTTGTCTATTCGGAACATTCCATTATTCCGAATAGGGATTTTCCTTTCTTGCCTATTCGGAACTTTCAGTTATTCCGAGTAAGGGTTTGAATTTTGTGTTATTCGGAACATTCCAACATTCCGAGTAGGGTTTTATCATTTTGGTTATTCGGAACATTTCCATCTTTCCGAATAGGGATTTTCTTTAAAGTATTCCGCATAAGCCGATTTCAATTTCCTCTATTCGGAATATTTTCCATATTCCGAATAGTCCCATTATTCCGAATAAGAGGTATTTTCCGCATAGAGCAAAATATTCCGAATAAGCAATACTTTCCGCATAAGGGTATTTCCAGAGTATTCCGAATAGGATATTTTCCAATTATTCCGAGTAAGGGAAAGATTCCGAATAAAGAAAATCATTCCGCATAGCAAGAAATATTCCGTATAGAGCAGTTTCAGTTAGAGCAGTTTTATTTTTCCATCAAGGTATTTTCTACTGTTCATTTGAAGTTTGAATTTATAGTTTCTAGTTTAGTTTTATTATTACTTGCCTTTATCAATTTAGTAGATTTAGACCAAAGCTCCCCCTTTTAGTCACCAATTACAACTACTCCACTTTTGACCGTGATCGATTCGAGAAGATACCGAGAACGAAACAACGATATATATCAATCGGGTACGAGCAACGCAAAGAGAGATCTTGCAAGCAAAAACCTTTTATTAACCAACCAAAAGTCAGTTATTAACACTTATGGTCTTTGACTTTGTCTTCGTCTCTTTCTTGGACTTTTCTTCAATATTTGACAGTGAAATCACGTGTTGTCTTTCCTTTTAATCATTTGTACCTATTTTAAGACAAAAACATAAAACCACGCGTAATTCCGACTTTTACGATATTAAACACATGATTAGGTCTTGTTTTTCCTTGATTTTAGTGGCAAAAGGATAGGTGTTTACACACTTATTAAGTACTCATCTCGAATTGAGTTATGTTGTGGATTATTCTTTTCGAGCGCCAGCAAGGTCATGAACCTCATGATTATTTGGTTAAAGCTCATTTCCTATCATATTGTAGTTAGTTCATGGTAAACAAGCTTTCATCACTCTGTTGCAGATCACTCATTGTTTTTATAAGATAAAACAGTATCCCTTGAGAAAAATTGAATTTTCATCACTATAAGAATTATTCAAAATGAGATTTATAAATAATCGTTATCGAAATGAAGTTGTTTATGAAACATCTTGGAAAACTTAATTGTTTCCATGATAAAGAACATATCTGTAAATTCATTTTTAATTAAGCATGTATATATATTTTAAACATGATGACAAAGTTTTGACGAACTGATTATTGCATCGTTAATCTTGAAATTGTATATAGTTGCACGCCTACATACAATTTGGAATGGACCATGCAAGGCTGATTAGTAGTCACCATAAAACTGATTAATAAACACTACATTTTCTTTAAAGATTGTGAAAGATTAAATTTTATGAGATCTGCAAAAAGTGCAAAATAGGGACATATTGATAGGGACACCTACATATGTGCCCATACTATTTATTCTTCTGAGTCGAATTTACTCATCTGTGGAACTTGTCTTATTTGACAATTGATATTCCCTTCTTGTCTAATTCTCCCGTGGCGAGATTCTTTGAAAAAGTATATGATTACCGAGTGTTGATACCCAACTGGATGTATCGACATTCCTATCATTTCTTTTGATTAGAGGTCATTTGAATGACCTGGGTAACGATCCGAGGAGCTTTCGAATGCGTACTCAAATTATGAAAACATGGGATATATTCATATTTATTAAATGTTTTCGTCTGTATTTGATTTGAAATTCTCTCGCATAGATTATCCGTTGATGATGAGATGGCATTTATACATGATCTCATCGTTCTTTTCGGGCTTTAAATGCATAAAAATGTCATAATATACCATATATATGCTTGTGTTTGCTTACTTGTGTATTTTAGGTATGGATATCGTGAAAAAGACAAAAGATCACAAGATACAAGGAAAAACGGACACGAGAAACAAAGCCGTACAAAGAACCGGGCCCTAAATCATGGAATATTCAACAAATACCATTGAAGACTTGAAGACATACAAGATTGATCCTCATTTATTGGAGAAATGACACTTAAAACCCTTGTATATTGATAATTACAAGTTTGGTCCCTTAAGTTTGTCAAAATTACACAAAAGGTCCTTCTACTTTGAAGAAATGGCAAGATTGGTCCCTCAACAATTCCAAATTGTCAATTATGGTCCCTCATCAAGCCAAAGATACATTGAAGACCTTTGAAGATCAAGAATGTCCAAGATCAGCCCTTGAAATATCTCAAAATGTCAAAAACAACCCTTGTAAACCTTATTGGAAAGTTTTGTGCAAAAATTGCCAAAAGCTGAAAGTTAAATACAAAGGGAATTCGTTTTCAAGGCTGAAATACTTGTTTTACCAAAAATCCCAAAACACAAGGGCCAAATGTGTGCTATTGAAACATTTGAAATGAAATTGCGCCAAACAAACTCCACTTCCCCCAAAAACGGATCAAACGTGTCACTATTCACCTTTTCACACCCAGATTTTACATCAACTTAAACAAAGGGTAAATCTAAATTACCTTGACACACGTTTGATTCACACACTCTAAATCCCATCTCAACCACAAAACCCTCACTCCCACTCACAATGGACCCCACCCCCAAATACCCGTTTACCTATCATGTGACTACTTGCCCTCCAAGTCATGCCACGTGTCAAGATCAACATCTGAGAGCCTTTGCTTCACCACAAAGCTAAAATGAACGTTTGGGATCACTTTGGACAACTCATCAACAACAAACTGCCTCAGGGACTTAAGGGCATTTTAGAGAATTCACTTCTAGGGTTTGTGAATAGTGTAGCCTGGCATTTGCCTATAAAAGGAGACCTCAACATGTGAGAGTCCCTTGGTTCCAGTCTTTACCTTTAAAACTTGTAATTCCTTTTTAAAATTTATAAAAGTTGGTATTTTAAGAAAATTGTAATTCCTTTTTATGTTTTTGAAAGTTGGTATTGTTTAAAGGTGATTCTGAGTTCCATTGATTGTTATAAGTGTGCTTGAATCATTTGGTTCAAGGACGTTTATGTTTGGTAAGGTTTTTCAAGTTTGAAAAAAAGATTGAAAAGAGGTTCTGATTTTGCTTATTTTTGTGTACTAACCCTTAACCATAAGCTATAAGCTCTTGCAAGCTTGTTGACACCAAGCTTGTGAAGGGATTAGAGCCCTTGGTTGAGTTGTTTTCTGCTTGTGTTGAAGACATCAAGTCCTTGAGTTTCTGCTTTGAAACATCAACCAAGGCATTCATCATCTTTCTTATTGAAGTACCTTGGTCTTGTTCTAGTTGTTGAACAAGGTCCAAGGAGCATAGCTGGCCTTCCTAGGATGTTGTGGAAGGCAGGTATATCCTCTAGTTAAGATTCCTCTAAAAAAATTCCATGTTTATGTCTGTTTTGGATTTGGTACTTGGATTTTGAGTTCTTGTGTTTGTGCTGGTAATTTTTGAGTTTGATTGTGTTAGTTGTCACCTAGTGTAGCTATTTGATCATTAAAATCAATAGGTTGTGTTTAAAAATCAGAAGTTTGTTTGAAAAGTGGTTGATTAAGGGTTGTTTGGGATTACTAGTTCATAAGGCCTTGTGGCCATGAGCCCTTGGTTCTTAGGGTTTGGGAGGTCTAAACAAGTCTTAATATACAAGTTTTAGTCATTGGTTAAGTTTCTGAAAGTTTGGAAAAGGGATTTGAAGTTTTGCAAAAATCTGATAAAAGTGGTTTTGGAATTGGTCAAACACATCAGATCCAATAACTTCTTTGTTACTTGGATCTAAGGTCTGAAATCAGGGTTGGGAATAGTTTAGGTGATAAGCTATCTATTGGTTGTCTGGTTGTTGAATTTGGTGGCTTATTGTAATTGTTATAGCTTATCAAAAGTTGCTGAAGTGGTCATTTGCATCAGCAAAGTGACCACCTCATTTTGTGCTTGCAATTGTTATCCTAGTGTATGCCTTGTGATTTTGCTGCTTGGAACTTGTTTATGTGCTGCTTGTGAGTGGATTTTGCTATTTGGTGTGCTTAGTATCTGGCTTATAAGCTAACTGGCTTATTAAGCCCTTATTGCCAAAATCTGCCATCAAAAGGTCAACTGACCTCCTGATTCACAAGGCCTCCTCCTTGAGTCCTTCACAAAATTTGCTTATAACAAGCCCATAGACCATTCCTGATCATTTGGTGAACTTTGGAGTACTTTGACTTTTGGTTAAATAAGCACTTATTGGCTTATTTTTGAGAACTGCTTTTTGGCTCATGCAACAACTTAGTTTTTGTAATAGAAATCATTTTTCTTAGCTTAATATCAAATCTGGAAGTTTACAAGTCTTTTGGTTAAGCTTTTGCTAGAAAACTAGCTTATTTGGCTTTTTCAGCCAGCTTATTTGCTCTTACAGCTTATTCTACTTGGCTTTTTGTGATTTTCTTGATTGATTATTCTTAGTTAAGTTATTTGTGAGCTTTTGCAACAAACTAGAGCTTCTGAGGTGCCCTAAATCTCAAACCCGACTATTTTGTCTTTTAGTGAATTTTTACTTTGCTTATTTATGGCTTATTGAGTGTGCTTTTTCAAAATTTCTTTTTACAGATCTCATAAGTATCCCAAAAGAAGGTTGTGTGTCAAATTAGAGCTTATGGCATTGGCTTATTGCTTAATGGGCTGAAAAGCCCAATAACAATAAGCTGCCTGCTTATTAAGCTGTGATAAGCTAACATTCAGCTTTTGGGCCTTTAGAGTTTTGTTCTTAGAATTAAATTTTGAGTCAGATAGGGCTTTTCCAAGTCAATTGGGCCAAGTTTGACTTTTTGGACCCAAAAGCCCATTAAGGTTGACTGTTTTTGATTTAGGCCCATTTGAGGGCCCATTAGGGGGATCTGGTCATTTCACTTTGATTTTCTGATTATTTATGTTAAAATAAACTAGTTTGCAAGTTTTTAGAATTTTTTATAATTTTTAGATTTTTAATATTATTTTAATATTATTTTAATATTATTTTATTATTATTTTTCAAATTTCACATTTTCTAACTTTTTACATTTTTCTTAGCTTTAATACATTAAAATAGGAATTTAGCAACTTTTAGAATAATTTTATCACTTTTAGATCAATTTTTATAATTATTTTAAGTCTTAATAGTTTTTAAATCATTTTAAATAGTTTTTGTTAGTTTAATAATTTCTAAAAATAGTTTTTAATCTTTTTAGGTCATTTTAGAGGTTTACCAATTGAAAAATCTTTATTTAGGTTTTTTGATAATTTATTTGATTTTTAGGGCTTTAATTAGCATTTAAAAATTGAATATTTAATTATTTAAAACGTTTGAAAAAGTTTTGATCATTGGTAAACTCTTAGTTTATTAATTTTGATTTTTGGTGAATTTTTGGTAATTTTTAGAATTAATTTTTATTTTTGTAGTTTTTACGGTTTTACGTTTTAACTTTCTAGTAGTAATTTTTACGTCTTCGTCATCTTCTTTTCTCATCCCCTTCTAAACCAATCATTATTCACAAACATTTAACAAGTTTTTCACACACATATACCTCCTTGGGAAACGAACTTTCACACCATAAGGGTCATTAGTGTTTACGTTTTCCTAAACGTACACTTAATACTTACCGCTTTTACGCTCCTTTTCCTAAAGGTCGTAATTTACCACAACCATTTTGGCACCGCTGCCGGGGAGGTGTGTCGTGATTAATTTGTATTGTTGTTTTTAATATTAACCATAAATAGTATTTGTATTAGTAGAACTCTACTAATACGTATTATCGGTTTTCTTGGTTTTTCTTGTAAAAATATTATTACTATATTGTATTAAGTATCACAACAAATAAACAATATCTCCAAAAATGTGAAAACACAACCTTAATTGGGATTTCATCACTCAATTATTGTATTCGAATCTCAAACAAAAAGAAAAAGGCAAAAATATATAAATACTTTCGTGAAGCTCGATTTTGAAAAATACAAACTATAAGGTGGGTATAAGGCGGGTATTATAAAATATACCCTAAGGAAAAAGGCTCTTATGTGCTTCGCGCCGCCTCGTTTCCCCGCTTGCTTGTGAGTATTTTAAGATTGAAGGCTAATCGAGGGTTTTGCCGCCCAAAGTATTATTACGTATAATATATTTACTTGGTTTCTTTGTGATTAAACCCTCTTGAACAATTTTGTTTTCACCAAAGTTCTAAAGTCATTCGAAGGCGTTCACTTCACATGATCGTTTTCATTCCTTTGAGGCTTCTTTAATCAAGAGTTTGATTCGAGGAGAGATTTTGTAGATTGTTGTCTACGAAGATACACCAAAATCCAAAAAAATTTAAATACAATCAAAAATACAAAAAAATTGAAAATTCACAAAACACCCAAAAAGAATCTTCTTTGCTCACCTCCCATTCTTCGTGAAGTTTATGATCACTCGTAATCAAGCAAAACGAGCTCGTAAACGTCTTCAAAAGCAAGCCAATCAAGAGACGTTGATTGAAGAACAACCTCCAATTGTTGAACCTATTGTAGAACAAGAAGTCGTCATGGCTAATCGTACTATGATGGAGTTGCTACAAGCACCCACCGAGGATTTTGGAGAGGCCATTGTGATTCCCGCCATTCTTGCGGAGAATTTCGAGATTAAGACGGGTTTAATGTCGATGTTGCAAGCAAATAAGTTTAGAGCTCATGAGAAAGACAACCCGCATTATCACATTAGGAATTTTAACCGTCTCACCGCTACTAGCAAGTTTAAGGATGTTCCACATGACGCGATTAAGATGATGTTGTTTCCATACTCGTTAGATGGACCCGCAAAAATTTGGCTTGAGAAAGAACCGCCAAATTCGATTTTGACATGGGCCGATCTCGTTTCTAAGTTTGTGAACAAGTTTTTTCCACCATCTAAAACAACACATTTGAAAAATGAGATTTCACGATTTGTGCAAAGAAATAATGAAAGTTTTTCAATGGCATGGGAACGCTTTAAAGAAATGTTACATGAATGTCCACACCATGATTTTACGGAATTGCATCAAGTTGATACTTCTTATAATGGGCTTAATGATCATGAACGAGATTATTTGAATGCCGCCACGGGTGGTAATTTTTTGTGCAAGACGACAAATGAGGCTTTACAAATCATCGAGAATAGATCTAAGGTTTATAGCCCTCGTAACACACCGAGTGTTGCCAATTTGGGTTCGTCATCGTCGTCATTGTCTCGTAGCATTAATGCCTTACATGATGAAGCTAATGAGGAAAATCGGTTTTTTGATAGATTTGCTAATCTTATGTCCCATTGGTAAGCTCAAGATGCTTCAAATTCCGTTTCGGTTAAAGCGGTTGCTAAGAGTTGTTTGTCTTGTGGTGGAGCTCATGATCTTTCCGAGTGCATTACCGCGGATGGTAACACTTCGAGTGCTTATGTAGCAACGGGAACTTACAACCAAAATGGTCAAGGTTCCCGCCCAAATCAAGCTCCACCAAATCAAAATGCTAATAATTATCGAAACAACAACCAAGGTAATTACCAAGGCAATTCACGCAACTACAACAAGGGGAATTATCAAAATGGGAATGGACAAGTCACTAATCAAAACCAAAACCGTGATTTTCAAAACACTACACAAGGTTTTCAAAATGCTCACACTAAAAATCTTCAAGGAGAATTTTTGGATTATGCTAAAGCAAATGATGCTAAATTTGATAACATGCAACGTGAGATGATTAGCATAAGATCCGAGTTGAAAAACGAGCTAAAAAATGAACTTGATAATGAACCTAAAACTCATGCAAACAAAATGGAAGGAAATGTCCAACGTCTTCAACAAAATCAACAAAATATGGAATTAGGACAACATGAGATTAAGCAAGAGTTATTAAAAGCGGATGCTAGGCAATCAAAATTTGAGGACCGAATGGCTAAGATGTTTGAAGCAATCATGTGTAAACCCTCTTCCTCGGGTGGTCTTCCTAGTGATACCATTGCAAACCCGAAGGGAGAAATGAATGTTATTACTACACGAAGTGGTAAAACTTTCAAAGAACCAATCTCTCGTCCAAGTACTTCTACGGAGAAGGAAATCGAGAAAGAACCCGAGGTGATGGTCGAAAAGGAGCACATTACAATCCCACGAAGTACCGCTCAAACCACACCTACGGTTGAACCAATACCAATTATGGAACCCGAGTTTCCAAGGCCGTTGCCTAATGACCAACCCACACCATCTTTACCCTACCCTTCGAGACGAAACAAAGAGAAGTTGCAAGAACGTAACAAACAACAAATCGAGCTTTTTATAAAAATGTTTCAACAAGTGCATTTTGATGTGAGTTTAGCCGACACATTGTTGTATATGCCTCGTTTCGCGTCCACTTTTAAAAGTATGATGAGCGATAAGGAAAAGCTTTCAAAGCTTGTTAATTGTTCTTCGGTTTATCTTAACTGCATACCGGAAAAAGTTGGTGACCCCGGAAAGTTTCTCATTCCTTGGGACATACAAGATATGAAAGAATGCCTCGCCTTGGCCGATCTTAGTGCGAGCATTAATTTGATGCCATTTTCCATTTGGAAATCGCTTTCGCTTCCGGCTCTCATTCCTTCGAACATGTCTATCGAGATGGCCGATCATTCTACGATTTTAGCATGTGGAGTAGCCGAAGATGTTTTCGTGAAAGTGGGGAAGTTCTACTATCCCGTTGATTTTATAGTAGTTGACATCCCCGCGGATCCTCAAGTTCCTCTAATTTTAGGTCGTTCATTTTTAGACACTTCGAGATCGCTTATCGATGTTCATGCAAGAACTATCACTTTGAGATTCAACGAAGAGGAACTTGTTATAAACGCTACTCAAAACTCAAAACCTTCTCATGTTTATGTAATCGCTACCATCAATCACATTGACATCGTTGATGTGGTTTGCGATGAGTTTTCACAAGAAGTGTTAGGTTTTTCCGATAGCTCGTCAAGTGGCAATCCCACTATTTTGGATCCGATTCTTGCTAATTCCACACCAAATCTCACTTCATTCCAAGGAGGCGATCTCACTTCAAATGAAATCGACAATGAAGATGAGGTGTTGATTAGTGATGATACTTCTATTCCACCATTTCTTCCGCCGATGGAAGTTATGAGTGTTGAACCAAAATCTTCAATCGAGGAACCACCTATCCTTGAATTGAAAGATCTTCCTTCTCACCTTGAATACGCATTCTTGGAAGGTGATGACAAGTTGCCGGTTATTATTGCAAAAGGTCTTGCTAATGATGAAAAAACCGAGCTCTTGAAAGTTCTTAAGGCTCATAAAGGGGCAATTGCGTGGAAAATATCCGACATTAAGGGTATTGACCCAAAATTTTGTACTCACAAGATTTTAATGGAGGAGGACTACAAACCCGCAATTCAAAGTCAAAGAAGGGTGAATCCCAAAATTCACGATGTCATTAAAAAGGAGGTCCTTAAACTCCTTGACGCGGGAATGATTTATCCCATATCCGATAGCCCATGGGTGAGCCCAATCCATTGTGTCCCTAAAAAGGGAGGAATGACCGTTTTTGCCAAATAAAAACAACGAGTTAATTCCCACTCGTGTTGTGACCGATTGGAGGGTGTGTATTGACTACCGAAAGTTAAATGACGCCACTCGTAAAGACCACTTTCCTTTTCCCTTCATGGATCAAATGTTGGATCGACTTGCGGGAAATGAATTCTATTGCTTTTAGATGGTTTTTCCGGTTACTTTCAAATCCCTATCGACCCTCGTGATCAAGAAAAGACTACTTTTACGTGTCCTTATGTAACGTTCGCTTATCGTAGGATGCCTTTCGGACATTATAATGCACCGGGTACGTTTCAACGGTGTATGATGGCGATTTTTCCCGATATGATCGAGAAGTCGATGGAAGTGTTTATGGATGGCTTCTCGGTGTTTGTCAATTCGTTCACGTCATGTTTATCTAATCTCGAGAAAATGTTAAAACGTTGTGAAGAAACCAATCTTGTGCTTAAATGGGAAAAATGTCATTTTATGTGTAAACAAGGAATCGTCTTAGGACATAAGGTGTCAAAGGCGAGGATTGAGGTCGATAAAGCTAAGGTAGACGTCATCGCCAAGTTACCTCATCCCAAAACCGTTAAGGGAGTTAGGAGTTTCCTAGGCCACGCGGGCTTTTATCGTCGTTTCATCAAGGACTTTTCAAAAATCTCTCGACCTATGACACACCTTCTCGAGAAGGATGCTCCTTTTAACTTCAATGAGGATTGTGTTAGAGCTTTCAAAACTCTCAAAAGGAAACTAACTGAAGCTCCCATTCTTGTTGCTCCTAATTGGGAATTACCCTTTGAAATCATGTGCGATGCAAGTGAATATGCTATAGGGGCCGTCTTAGGGCAACGTTATGACAAGCATTTCCGTCCTATCCACTATGCTAGTAAGACGATAACCGAGGCTCAATTAAAGTACACCACAACGGAAAAGGAATCATTGCCGTGGTCTATGCTTTTGAGAAGTTTCGACCTTATCTCGTCTTGACTAAATGCATCGTGTATACCGACCATTCGGCTATCAATTATCTCTTAGCTAAGCAAGATGCTAAGCCAAGATTGCTTCGTTGGATGCTCCTCCTCCAAGAATTTGATGTCACCGTGCTTGACAAAAAAGGAGCCGAGAATCTAGCGGCCGATCATCTCTCTCGTCTAGAAGATCCTCACAAAGATGTTTTCGAGAACAAGGAAATCACCGAAACATTTCCTCTCGAGACTCTCGGTGTAGTGAATTCTAAAGACACCACCCCATGGTTTGCTGACATTGCAAATTACCATGCGGGCAATTTCATAATCAAGGGTATGACGACACAACAAAAACGAAAATTCTTTCGTGACGTCAAGTTCTATTTTTGGGACGACCCTTATCTCTTTCGGGATTGTGCGGATCAACTCGTTCGACGTTGTGTGTTTGGTACCGAAGCTTCTAATATACTTAGAGCTTGTCACGAGGGACCCACGGGTGGTCACCACGGTGCTAATCTCACGGCTAAGAAAGTGTTCGATGCCGGTTTCTTTTGGCCTTCTATCTATCGTGATGCACACGCACTTGTGAAGTCGTGTGATTCATGCCAACGTCAAGGAAAATCATCTCAACGTGATGAAATGCCTCAAAACATAATTCAAGTGTGTGAGATTTTCGACATATGGGGAATAGACTTTATGGGGCCGTTCCCATCGTCTCATGGCAACAAATATATCCTCGTCGCGGTGGACTACCTTTCTAAGTGGGTGGAAGCTAAGGCTTTGCCTACTAATGATGCTCGTGTGGTAGTGAAGTTTTTGAAGCAACTATTCTCTCGGTTCGGAACCCCTCGTGCTATTAAAAGCGATCGTGGAACCCTTTTTTGTAATGACCAATTCGAAAAGTTTCTAAAGAAATATGGAGTTACTCATCGTCTTTCTACGGCTTATCACCCGCAAACAAGTGGGCAAGTCCAGGTTTCGAACCGAGCTTTGAAGAGGATTTTAGAGAGGTCAATTGGAGAAAACCGTGCTTCATGGTCTGACAAACTTGACGCTTTATGGGCCTTTAAGACCGCTTATAAGACACCTATCGGTTGCACTCCTTATAAGTTAGTCTATGGGAAGAATTGTCATTTGCCCATTGAGTTGGAGCACAAGGCATATTGGGCCCTTATGCATGTAAACTTTGACTTGAAGACCGCGGGAGATCATCGGAAAATACAATTGAATGAATTTGATGAATTAAGAGATAATGCTTATGAAAATTCATTAATTTTTAAAGAAAAGACTAAAAATTTTCATGATTCAAAGATTAAAAACCGGGTTTTTAACGTTCGTGATCAATTGTTGCTTTTTAACTCTCGACTTAAGATATTTTCCGGGAAATTGAAATCTCGTTGGTCGGGTCCGTTCGCCATTACACAAGTGTTTCCTTATGGGACCATCGAGCTAGCTCAAGATGATGGTCCTAATTTCAAGGTGAATGGACATAGGCTTAAGCACTACTTTGGTGGGGAAATTCCTTCAATGGTTGCCCTCGACCAAGTCACCTTCCCCAATGATAATTAGCATTGAGGGGATCGAGTCAAGCTCATGACTCGGTAATCAAAAACGAGGTGCCTCATGGGGGAGATCCCATGCTTATCCTTTATGCTTACTAGTCACTAATAAGGGGACTTTTACCCTTTCAACTCGTTGTCTCGTGGTTGTTTGTGATTGTGATATCTAGATCATCATCGTCATCTACGATTGAAGACTCTCGTGTTCGTTTACGTGAGCCTCCATCGTTTGCTTGAAGAAGTTTTTCACGAATCCATGACATATCCTTTATTGTTCTAACAATTATCTTTTAGCATACTTAATAAACGGCTTTAGATATATTGTTGATCACCCTTTCCATGCTAGATCCTAAGCATTCGATTCTTCGTCTCTAGTATGGGGGTGCTCCACCTTTAGACTCAAAACATTGAGGACAATGTTTACTTTTAGTATGGGGGGGTGAATAGGTACTTGCTTTGCTACGCCCTCACGCTTACCAACTTTCAATGTTTTGTTTTTGTTGCTAATAAGGCTAAAAATGGCCAAATTTTAAATTTTTTCTTAGTTTTCATAAGTGTTTTTAAGACACGAATGTATATTTTCCGATGGGTAGAATAAGAGTTAATTTTTGACTTGATGGGCATTTGGAGCCATTTACATTCCTTAACCCGCTCAATTCAAGTTTTGCTAGACTTTTATATAGGGAGCTTTAAAACGCGAAAGTCTTAACTCTTACGGGTTAAGAACAAGAACTTTTCGCAAGTTCCTATAATTGATCCTAGAAAGTCACTTATCAAGGGAACTATAAAACGCATTCTCTAAACTTGAAAAAGTCCAAGAATGTGCAAGATCCTATAGGTGGCTTGAAAACCCAAAACTTTGATTTGATATAGTCTTAATGAAAGCTAATCCAAATTTGGCTTAATTTTGACTTGCATGGCTAAGTATTCACGAGTCTCTTTAATTAGAGGTCTTTATATAGTGAAGAACGAGAAATGATAGAGTTAGACAAGTAATCATGCTAAACGTAGAACATGAAAATGTTCTTTCAAAAACTCATATGTTTTAATTGTGGCTTTTTCTTCCCATAAGATCAATGCATTCGGAATAAATCATAATTGCAATAAGTAAGGTCGTACGATTTGAAAGGTTACTTAGCCTCTAGCGCAAGATCGTTTAAAAGTTGCTCGGGGTTGAATAGAGTTCATAGCCAAGGCATAACTTATTGAAGCGGGACGCGAAGATTGGCGATTATCCAAAAAGGCCCTAACAAGGCATGAGGAGCTCTATTTTTTGCTAAAGATCCAAAGATGATGTGAAGTATCATTATTCCTAAATCAATATGAAGGATCGAGACACACGACGAAAACCAATTACTCCCCTAAAGATCATGGAGATAGTCTATCCAAAAAGACCCTTACAAGGTATGAGGATAAATATATCCAAGTCCGAAAAGGAGGCGGATCGTTGTATATCAAAATCCAAAGTAAACATTGAAGAAAAATGATGAAGTCGTGGTCCAAATATGAAGAATCTCTCAAAAATGTCAAGTGAAGAAATTCCAAATATATGAAGAGAAGCCCATAATTTAAAGAACGTCTTCCCAAGATTTGAAGTATGAAGTACATGCCAAATATCGGTCCGAGAAAGGTCTCAAATCGTGAAACGAGTTATGCCAAGATATGAACTTAAGGAGATACACGAGAAGCCATTTTAAAAGATTTTGTCCTTCGGCTAACTATTGATCAAATCGTGCTACTTTGCTTTCGGACTAATAACTACTCAAATAAGTCAATATGAATCACTTATGATCCATGACAAATAGATAAAAAATGCTAGTAACCCATTTCTTTTCATAATAACTAGGATTGCGGGGAGAAAAAGTATTACACAATTTGGACGTATGAGTAGTGTTAGCATTGTGACTTGTACCAACAATGATCTCGTTTTTGCACTTAGCATGGAATGTATGACAATCAAGGATGACGAAGTTTACTCTAAGGGACATTTGCTTGTTTCTATTCTTTGACCCTAAAAGTAACTTTTTGTGATGAAAATCATATATTATGTCTTTACACATCTTCGTAGTATGTTGCAAGTCTTTTACTCTTCAATAAAGGTTAATAAATTTGAACTTTGGTGATGCTTAGATAGTTTATTCTAGCATTACGTGAGGGCACGACAATGGCTTAGTATGGGGGAGTGATGAGATGGCATTTATACATGATCTCATCGTTTTTTTCGGGCTTTAAATGCATAAAAATGTCATAATACCATATATATGCTTGTGTTTGCTTACTTGTGTATTTTAGGTATGGATATCGTGAAAAAGACAAAAGATCACAAGATACAAGGAAAAACGGACACGAGAAACAAAGCCGTACAAAGAACCGGGCCCTAAATCATGGAATATTCAACAAATACCCTTGAAGACTTGAAGACATACAAGATTGATCCTCATTTATTGAAGAAATGACACTTAAAACCCTTGTATATTAATAATTACAAGTTTGGTCCCTTAAGTTTATCAAAATTACACAAAAGGTCCTTCTACTTTGAAAAAATGGAAAGATTGGTCCCTCAATAATTCCAAATTGTCAATTATGGTCCCTCATCAAGCCAAAGATACATTGAAGACCTTTAAAGATCAAGAATGTCCAAGATCAGCCCTTTAAATATCTCAAAATGTCAAAAACAACCCTTGTAAACCTTATTGGAAAGTTTTGTGCAAAAATTGCCAAAAGCTGAAAGTTAAATACAAAGCGAATTCGTTTTCAAGGCTGAAATACTTGTTTTACCAAAAATCCCAAAACACAAGGGCCAAATGTAGGCTCTTAAACTCGACCTGTGACTAGTAGGTAGTCACCAGGAGCTTCCTAAGCCAACGCTTGTCATTCTACGTATTGACGTTTTCAGCGCATTGTTGTTTTAACCATGATGTTTTCAGCACCCTGAGGTTTTAACCTTGATGTTTTCATCGATATTGTTTAACTAATATGGATGGACAACCGTCATTCATATTTAGTTAGGTGTTATTGTTTCATGCATAATGTTCCTTGTGAACTGTGGCTATGTGGAATGAACCCCAGTAGTTCATAATTAGTCACATAAAATTTTTTCTGATAAGTTTAGACATATGAGTTTCATTTATTTATGTTTCATGTATCATTGTTGCAGGGATTATGACTAAGTAATGGTTGGTACAGGACTGGCCCTATTTATTCGCATGTGCTTTTATCGAAACTTTTAATTTTGGGACCGACCCATAGGCGTCCCCTCGCACATATAAAAGGTTTTTATAAACTACATTACACATTCATGCACTGTTTTTCATGCATAAAATTTTTCTCATGATTTAAATTGGCATAAATTTTTTTTCATGTCCCCTCATAAGTTATTATGTTTTTATGTCAACTATGTTTTCATACTGTTATGGTTAACTTCAGTTTCATGCTGATTATGTTATACACTTCTTCATGATAGATGGTTTCATGTTTCTTCATGATAATTCCGTCTTCATGTTGATTATGTCTTACACCTCTTTTGTTATTTACGCTGTCCTGCAAGACATTGTTAGATTTCATTGAATCCTGCTTTCATGATAGTCATGGTTGGTTTTCATTGATCATGCTGTCAGGCGAATCATCGTTGAATTTTGTGTAACCACACTTTAACGTTTCTGTTATAACCAGAATGATGTCTATGCTAATACTGTCAGGTTATCATGATGGTTTTCCTAACCGTTTAACCGGTATACTTTCCTTAAATCATGACAAAGGATCGACCCCATATCGATCATTTCATGTGCATTCAACGTGTACCCCATGTACCATGTTCCATGTGTATTACACGTACCTAAATCCATGTGTATTTCACTTGCAATACTGTACGAGTATTCGCTAGTCGATTCTGAATCATCTCAGGCATATGTCCACTTGCTAATACTCTACAAATTTGCTGATGTCGCGCATAACTTGGAAATGTTACTAAAGGTTGATGTTGCTGACGTTCGGAGATGCTACGAGATGCGGATGCTGTTCACAACCTGGAGATCCTACAAGACGAAGACAAAGGCGTCGGAGCAAAGCAATTGGATGAGAAGATGCTTCATCATCAGACGATTCCCATCAATCATTGTCCCTAATTCTTAGTTACATGTCACACGTCATTCGGCTGTCATTTCAGCCATATGAGTGCAAACCGGTACCAGGCGGCCACTCAGCTGAATAGTTACATGAATCACGGTCATGAGAATGACCATCATGGAACTGACAGACAGGACGATAGTAACCACTACTATGACAGCAACTATCCTAGAAATCGCAACCGAAACTTTCGCCACGGACGAGATCAGAAATACAAGGATTAGTAGTCCAACCGATCCGCCAATTCTGGCATAATAACCTTATATTGTGGTTATATTTGTTTCACATCTCGAGATACATGTCAAGACATCAGTCAAGACACATGTCTCACGTATACTTTCTGAAGACACATGTCAAGACATCTGATAGGTGTGAAAACACCCATCCTTTTTACCACTTAATTACAATAATAACCGCGCCAAAACATGTATTTTATGTTGTAGGATTGTAAATCTTGCTTATGTTTTTAGAGAGAGAAAGAGATAGAGAGATGGTGAGAATACACACACTTAGAGAGAGAAAGTGAAAGAAAAACACTTTTCTACTATGTGTAAAAATGAAGAACACACACCCTCTCCATCAAAGGAGAGGGTTTATATACCCAAGCCTTGTGATGGGCTTGGGCTTACAATGTTGGGCCGGCCTACACATGTTGTAGGCTAGGCTTGACTTTGTTTGTTTAATAAAGATATCTAGACTACGAGCTACTACTTAATATATTGTCGGAGTGACCGAATCTTCCTAAATACGTAAAGACGTATTTCCAACAATCTCCCCCTAAGGGAGGTCGCTCCAAACAAGGGCGTTACCCTAGTTACAATAATGAAATAAACCTAGCATACTATGCTTGTCTTGAGCTCGTAGTCTTCGTCTTTCTTTTCTTTTTCTTTTCTGGTGAACATGCTGATGTGATCTTTGATATCAATCTTTAGCATCAATCTCTTGCCTTGATCTCGTGCATCCATCACTTGTGATCTTCGCCTCTTCGTGACACAATGTCCCACATACTTATACCTTCGTAATTCTTGAAAGCTTCAGAGTTCGATACAACGGAAGACTTAACTTTTAGGCTTTCTTGAATTTGATGAGGTATTAAGTGCATAAAGTATAAGCATGCGGGGACGACTTCTTCTTGGATTCCGCAACGCCACCGTCTTCAAATGCCGCAACATTAGTAGACACGAACGAAATGGCTTTAAACATTTCATTCTAAATCGGTAGCATTTTACCTCCGGTCGGTGAAGACCGTTGGATGATATTAGATATCGTACCCGTGACAGATAGTTTCAATTAAGTAACTTCCTGACAGGATTTCGCGGGTAAACCCGTTCTCTTTATTCGACCGTCAAAAGCTGACTGCGAACATAAAGAGTGAATCATTTAGATAATAATATTCGCATGATTTGAAGCCGTCAATTCATGTTCCTGGAACAAGTGAAATTCAATTAAGAACCGCACCATCGTTGCTTTCCAGTTGTCACGAGCTTGATTCGTATAGAATCTTGCACCAAGTGCTGTTTGAGGTTAACACTAGAAGGATTTCCACTCATCACTGTGAACACTAAGGTATCACTCTGAGTGTTCTGGCAAGATCACTGAGATATTGCGTAGAGGCCTGGAACGTGTTTAAGTTCAGCTAAGAATTAAACCACTGTTGCTTTCCAGTTATCACAAGTTTGATTCATAAAGAATCGCACAAGTCACCTACCATGAGCTTTTTGATATTCGCTCAAGAAGGATTTCCATCTTCATTGTAAATACTTTTGTATTACTCGGATGTCCAGGCAAGATCATGAAGATTTTGCGTAGGACTCTTGAAATCTTTCTTACTTTTCACAGTGTGTGAAGAAGCAAGGAAATATGAAAGTGTGTCCTAATGAGATATTTGATGATCTCAAATGGCTCTAGACTCGATCGTGCATTTTGTATTTTAGTGATCGAAGGCTGGAGAGGAGTGCCACCTTTTCAATACCAATTTATTCGGAGTGAATAAATCAATAGATAATGTGTTGTCTCCGTGTGATTAAAACAAATATCTTTTAAGAGATATCTGAGTTAGCTGGGATGGGTTGTGCAACGCATCACTGGGTCCATGATGTCTGTCTTCAATATTGAGAATCATTAAAATGATCTCAATAGCATATGTGTAGACCCGGTTTCTGCCTAAAGTTGTAAGGAGGGCTTCTTTCTTTACACCCTTTACCTTTACAATTCTTTTTCATTCTTCAACCCCTTCAATGCTTACCAATACGTCATAACTAGCACCTTGTTGTGATTGTTCCAGTGCTAAATTAAGTACTTGGTCGGCATTCAGCTACGTTCACAATCTTTCTCCATTTTTCCGAAGGACTACTATTTCTAGCTATGGAATGTCCTTGGGAAGATTCCTCCGGTTCTAGAACAATCATTGGACTTAACCTATCCTACCATCCTTATGTCACCACAATCATCATCGTCGTGAAAAATGGGTTTTGGGTAAGTATATGTCACCATGAAAATCCATTTTGATATAGCAAATCCATTTTGCTCCCCCTTAACATATGCCACGATATTCGAAAACATTTCGCACATGTCGGGATGAGCCAGCACATTAAGTCAAACCATTTGTGATAATATCCTATATTAAATCACATTTTCTCCCCCATATTAAAAATATTAACCCAATCGATGTTTTTAATATCAATTGATTTAATGAAGTTTTAACAAAGGTTTTGCGAAGAAAAATGCAAGTCCATTTTATCTTCATGATATCAAACGCATGAGATATGATACCGATTTATAACATGATCACATATTCACCGTATTAGAAAAGAATTGACAAGGTTGGACCTGATAGATGAGAACATCATATGATAAGATCAAATGGTTCTTGTCAGCATATGTTGGTCGCCTCCTCACGTCTGAAATCATCTCTTGACACCACATGTACGATTGGTATTGTTGTCTTTACACCAACTTGTGAACTTGGCACGTTCGGCATCGAAGATTCTGAATGCTTGACAATTGCTCCCCCTCAATTGTTGACCCGTGTTCTATTGAAAGAGCTGTAGTCGTCGGTTGAGTAGTCGCATCGTCGAGTATGTAGATACCAATTGTATATTGCTATGGTTGTAGTGATGATAGCTTCATGAAAACAAGACTTCTCTTGTTTTAACAAATAAATGCACTGAGACGTACATAGATTTCTGTTAGACCAAGTTATAAAGTAAACTTGATCCCTTACAAGGTTTTAAAGTAAACCTTGCCCGAGAAAATTAATTCCCGTTGTGAGCCAAAGCTTTCATAAGAAATACGTGACTTTAATATGAAAACCGGGTTGCAGTCAGAAATAACTACAAGCCATTTAGGCATGTTTTATGATATATTTACAACTTTTGTACGAACTCTATTTATGGGGCCGTGTCAATATTAATCAACATTTCTAAGGCCGTAAATATTATCGTACCAAAAGACATGCCTTTGAAAAATAAAGTAAAAATATTTTTGGATTTTTCTAGATTTTTCAATTTTTATGGTTTTTATATGGTTTTATATTTTTGTATTTTGCTTTTGTGGATAAAAATATAAACAATATATACAGATGATCACCAAGGATACGGAGAATAGTTTTACCACTACTATTCTTTCGCTTCATCTGCCAGTTCCTTTAGAGTCTCAGGCGAGAAAGTTCTCATTCCTAGCTTGTCGGCCAAAAATCAATTCGAGCGCGATCTAAAGCCTTCGTGAAAATATCCGCCAATTGATACTCAGATCGGACAATGTAAAGCTCGATCACTCCATTTTCCACTTGCTCCTTGATGAAGTGGTAGCGAATGTCAATATGCTTCGACCGGGAGAATTGAACATTGTTGCAGCATAAGGCAATTGCACTCTTGTTGTCGCAATACATCAGAATTTTGTTGAAACCTAGACCATAGTCGGTTAATTACGATCTCATCCAAAGAATTTGAGCACAGCAACCGGACATAGCTATGTATTCTGCTTCCGTACTTGAGATTGCAGCGCTTTTCTGCCTTTTCGATGCCCAACTGATTAGTCGATCTCCTAGTAGTTGCAAAGTTCCACTCGTGCTACGCCTAGTATCTTGACAACCCGCGTGATCCGCATCTGCATATGCCATTAGTGCAATAGAAGAGTCCTTCGAATACCAAAGTCCCCGATTAATGGTTCCTTTAAGATATCGAAAGATCCTTTTAACAGTAGCTAAGTGTAATTCAGTAGGCCTAGTTTGATACCTGGCACACATACATATAGCAAACTGAAGATCAGGTCGACTAGCTGTGATATACAGAAGAGTACCGATCATTCCACGATAAAGTGTCGGATCAACGGCAACTCCATGTGGATCTGCATCAAGCTTAGTTCGTTCCACCATTGGAGTATCCACGGGGTCGCAAGATTCCATCTTATACTTCTTTAGCGATTCAAGGGCATACTTGGATTGATTGATAAAGATGCCTCTGGGACTCTGAGATATCTGAAGACCTAAGAAGAATGATACCTTGCCCATCATTGACATCTTAAACTTGGAAGACATGAGTGTCCCAAACTCATCCGATAAGGTTTGGGTCGAGGCTGCAAATATAATATCATCAACATATATTTGTACCATAATCATATCTTTACCTCGTTTTTGAATGAACAGCGTAGGATCCACCTTGCCTTTTGCGAAGCCTTGTGTAATGAGGAATTGTGACAATAGATCGTACCATGCGCGAGGAGCTTGCTTTAACCCATAGAGAGCCTTCTTAAGCTTGTACACATGATTAGGATAATTAGGATTCACAAAACCATCCGGTTGTTGAACATATACCTCTTCCTTGAGTTCACCATTAAGAAATGCCGTATTCACATCCATCTGATAGACGATCATATTCATATGGGCTGCATAGGCGAGGAATAGTCGAATAGCTTCCAAACGGGCGACAGGTGCAAAGGATTCCATAAAGTCGATGCCCAATAATTGCTTGTATCCACGAGCTACTAGTCGAGCTTTGTTCTTCAATATTCCGCCTAACCCATCGAGTTTCACCTTGTAAACCCATTTCAAAGTGAGTAACTGCACTTGATCCGGGCATGGGACAAGTTCCCAAACTTCAAGACATATGAATTCGTTAAGTTCTTCTTGCATAGCGTCTATCCAACAGGATTGAGTAAAAGCTTGTTGCCATGTCTTAGGTTCAACTTTAGTGAGAAACGCATCAAAATGACAAAACATTGCATTTTCTTGTAGCTGACTTCGTGTGGATACCGGACGATTAGGGTCACCAATAATAGAATCTATATGATGATCCTTTGTCCACTTGCTGTCATGTTCACGAATCCGTGGATTGTAGTAAACTGTAGAAGGAGCTTCCTCTGAGGTGGACGACCCGGCTTGATTAGGGTCGGGAATTGGTACACCAAAGAATGGAAGTTCACGCATTTGAGCGAATTCAAAATCGTGATCATCCTCCTCTTCATCATCAATAGGCATGACGTGGGTAGTTGTTACATGTGTTGGTTGAGAATGACTCGTTGAAGGTATATCCTGACCAATTGTAGGTGCAGATGTGTCTGATTGTGCAACGGTTGTTGGAGCGACAACTTCGGTTACCGGAGCTATTACCTCAGGTTCTAGAGCAACAATACTGGGAGGAGTAGAGAATTCATCAAAGAACGGTTGAAACAACGTATCCCATTCAGTCCTAGAAGGTGGTGAAAATATTGATGAAGTAGGGTTGTTTGGGACAAGACCAGAACTAATGTTACTGGGTCCCATTTCATGAAGTGCGGGTTCAGAGCTGCTTTGCTCAGAAGCCATTGTTGTCAGCTCATCAAAATCAACATTCATAGTTTCGAGGATCTTGCGAGAGTTACGGTTGTAGATTCGGTATGCCTTCTTTGCGGGGGCGTAACCAATGAAAATACCAATATCAGCCTTTGGTTGAAGTTTTCCCAAATTATCACCATCATTATTTGGATAGCAAAGAGAACAAAATACATGAAGATATGATAAATCTGGTACTTTACCATGGAGAAGCTCATAAGGTGTTTTACCATGGCGTTTACGAATTAGTGACCGGTTTTGGGTGTACACTGTTGTTGATACTGCTTCTGCCCATAAAAATAATGGAGCCTTTGCGTAAATTAACATCGTTCGAGCAGCTTCCATAAGTGTGCGATTTCGCCTTTCAACGACACCATTTTGTTTTGGAGTGCGTGCAACGGATGTTTCATGAGAGATGCCGACTTCTTCATAATAATAACGCAAGATTTGATTCACAAATTCGGTTCCATTATCTGTACGAATGCATCGGACAGTAGTGTTGAGACGCACTTGAATCATCTTGAGAAATCCGATGATGAATTTAGGTGCCTCTTTTTTTGCTTTAAGAAATTTCACCCATGTAAACCGAGAGTAATCATCGACAATGACGAGGATGTACTTTTTTCCACTAAGACTTTCAACACGCATTGGCCCACAAAGATCCATATGTAACAGATAAAGTTTCTCTTGGTTGGTGTCTTCCGTCTTGGGTTTGTAAGATTTCTTAGTGCTTTTACCCATTGTACACGCGGAACACAAATTATCCTTGTGAAATGCAAGTTTAAGAAGACCACGAACAAGTTCGTTTTTCGCCAAGTGATTAATAGCATCAAAGTTAAGATGAGATAACTGTCGATGCCATAACCATGACTTAGTCTTCGATGCTTTGGAGAGAAGACATACGGGAGAAGCGGCCATCATGTCTTGCAGAGACAAAGTGTAAAGATTATTCCCTCGAGTACCTTTCAATAAATCAACCCTTTCCAAATTACGAATGAAGCAGGTATGCTCTCGAAAAGCAACTTCTAGGTTTGCATCACAAAATTGTCCCACAGAAAATAAGTTGTGACCAAGACCTTCCACATAATACACTCTTGAAATTATAACATTCCCAATATGATATTCACCATAACCCATTATCTTTGCAATATGATCATTTCCAAATCGAACCGTACCAAGAAACTTGCTGACGAAATTTCTGAGCTGAGAGCGATCTCCGGTCATATGCTTGGAGCAACCAGAGTCCAAATACCAGAGAACAATTTGGACCACCTGTTTTCAATAACAACAGTAGACAATGCATTGGAAACTATTGGTTCCGGAGTGTTAGCAGATACAGATATAGAATTATCAGTATTGCTAACATTTTTGAGACCCTTAGATTTCCTGCGTTTTCTAATGTGAGTTTTAGCACTAACAGGTTTTACTGTTCTAACTTTCTTAGGTTTTGGATTATTTGCGGGCACTACAGTGGGAGTAGACCTATTTAAAGGGCACTTAGTTCCTACAGTAGTGTCGGTGTTCCTAGTTAAAGGACACGCTTGTGTTTTGGTAACCTTGGTACTCCTAGTTAAAGGGCACTCTTTCTTCACTTCAGTGGGAGTGATCCTAGTTAAAGGGCACATATTTCCTACTATAGTGAAAGTTCTACCAGTGGGGCGCCACATCCATCCAACTTGGGTTAACACTTTCCCAGTCGGTTTCCATTCTAATCCATTTTTCCGGGCATACATCTCATTCACATGGTCAATAAGGCAAGAATCATGACGACTAGAAAACATGCATTCATTGTAATTCCAACATTTCAAATTAGAATTCACACTAGGCTTAGAACGCTGCACAACCGCAGAGCCTTTAGGTTTAGCTACATGATTCTTTTTATTCAAAACAGAAATAACATTCCTAGATGGGCTTCTACTTTCTTCTTCACTTGAATACTAGATGGGGCAAGATCCTATCATTCTTCTTGTTTCTCTTAAGCTTAGATCTTTGAGCCTTAGTAGTGGTGCTTACTCCTGTAGAAGGCAACACGGGAATATTAGAAGCTGGTTTTGATTCCGCCTTATCTTTAGTGACCAAAGTTTGAGATGGTTTAGTCCTAGGGCCCTTGTTAAGTGGTGTGACGGAAATAAGGTTCCTTTTGATTGCACTAGAGGACGATGCTGAGACCGTGGTTGTGTTATCCACAACATTCTTACCTTTTACAGTACGAAGTGTTTCCTTTAACTCAGCCAAAGCCAGATTTTTATCACAAATTCGTTCCCTCAAATCAGATATTTCCACCGACTTTCTATTCAATTGTGCAATCAATGATTGATTCAGTGTAGTGGTATGAGCACATGATGGCTGTACTGAATCGAAAAGTCGTGTATTTTTCTGTTTTAAGTTATCAACTTTGGACAACATCTTGGAAACTCGATTATCTAGATCAAGTTTAAAATTCTCAGCGGCCTCAAGTACGTTCACACAGTGAAGCTCCTTAGATTTCTCTATGTCTATCGGCAAAGATTTAGCAACCTTGTCACTTGGCTGATGCTGTTTTGATTGTAAATTCAATCGAAAATTCTTTTCAAAGTTTGCATCATCGATATTAACACCTTCGAATGACGTTTCAAAGATTTCTTGAATAAATTGTTGCTTGCATTCAAGCGAAATACAATGTGTTTGAATCTCATCAAAACGTTTTGAAAGCGAAGAATATGAATCTTGAAGCTTTTAAAATTCAGCGTCAGATTCGTGACAAGTAGTATCTACCACATTATCCACAGTTTCAATATTATGCACAGTAGAATCATTATCAACACATTTATTCACACAAACGGAAACAATATCATGAGACATCACTTGCTTCAGAAACTGATCATTTTGGCATGAAACTCGTTCTATTTCAAGTAAACTCTTTTCATAAGCATCATCCATTTCATTGAAAACACGTTTAACTTCTTCTATTTCCAAATACAAATCTTGATCAAGATTACTAAGACAAGCTTTAACATTCTTTACAAACGGAATAATTTCGTCTCGGAACGCAGATTTAGTGTGCTCAAAGTTCCATTCACCTTCCGTTATGGCCGAAGCCGTCGTACGTTCCAAAATGACCTTGTCAAAATCGGCTAAGTGTTGGTGTACCGCATTTAAGTTAACGGACGGCTTACTTACCGGTGGAATTAACTTCGTTAAATCCTTTTTGACAAGTGTAGGAGACGTACTAGGAGGGTTTTCATTTGACAAACTTTGGGGCACAAGAACTGTCAGTTCAGCTAATTCCTTTTGTAAGCGAATGCGGGTCTTTTTAGAAAATTGATCTTTGTTATGTTGATCATAATCAATTGTATGGAATTTTGAAAGCATTTTAGAATGAGTTTCATCCGCAAGTGATTGTGTCGCGTCAGAACTACGAACAAAAGGTGCTTCTTTTGATTTGCCAATTATGGTCATATCATAAAGACCGGGAATATATTTCTGAGCTTGTTTTGCATAACCGGGATTAGGTGGTAAATCTTGAAGACGCTTAAGTTCGAAGTCTTTAAATGATTTAGTTAAAAGATGAACCTTTTCTGTGGAAGAGTATTGTTTTAAAAGCTGCTGTTCTTTGAATTTAAGAAGTTTGGTAGCATTAATTTCCGATTCAAACTTTTTATACTCGAGAGTTTCGAAATCCATTTTAAGTTTCTGAAAATCATTGAAAACCGATTCTTTTGCTTTTAATTCATTGGAAAGATTAGCTTTTAATGATTCTATTTCTTTCAAGTGTTCAATCTTTTCAAAACAAAATTGGTTAAATTCAGAACATGTTATTTTCTCTGCTTGAGGGACCATTTCAAAAGCTTTGACCTTTTCTTTATGCAACGCAAGCTCAGCAGTTAGGGTGGAATTGGTATCTACGGATTGTCTAAGGGCCATATGCATTTGATCAATATATGTTTAGGTACCATGACCAAATCATGTTGAGCATAAGATTCCATACCCGTCGTAGCATTGGTTGAGGTTCACTCAAATGTGTAGGATGGGGTACCATATCATTTGAGTTACTAGTTCCCGAATGTTGTTCGAGGTTGTCATTTTCATGCCCAACTTGATGTTGGTTATCATCAATATTATTAGATGTGGTTGGTACCTCACTGACGACATCAGAACCGTAGTGAGTGAGATTAGCAACGAGAGCAGCTTGGGCAGAGTGAATGTCATCAGAATCCGAATCATATGCGTCAAGATCATCTGCTTGATAAGCTGCATTAGAAGTAGAAACAACTGCAATGCCTTCAGTATCTGCTGCCCCTGGGTCTGCAAGAAATGCTAACTCCTCTGAATCCAAAATCTTCCCCTTAGACTGAGCATCAACCAAATACATCTTCTCACGAAACCATACATCATCCCTCCTCCTTTTCGGCTGAGTGCATTCCCTAGCCATGTGACCTTGTCCTCGGCAATTGTAGCAAGTCACAACCTTCTTAGGACCAATAGGACTCCCATTTCCACTAGCTTGAGAGTTCAAAGCTTGATTGTTCCCAGTCCTTGTAGGAGGTCCATATGAATTTGGCCTTCCCTGAATTGGTTGCACCGTCACTTGACCATCTTGAACAGTGGCTTGTTGTCGAGGATTTGATGAGGTGCGGAGCTGATTGTTTGTTGGTGGAAATCCTCTAGTTTCAAAAAGTTTTGACAAGTAGGCTGTGAGATGGTTTAGAACATCAGCTGGCGTATCATTTGGAGTAAAGACCGGTGCTTGGATTGGTGGAAGTTCATTTGAGTAAAAAGCCTGTGCTGGTTGTGCTTCTATTGGAAAATATCCTTGCTGAGGAGTATAGCCCATTGGAGAAGTGTTGGCTTGTAATGGTGATGTCTGATATGATGGTTGCTGCAGAAAAGATTGTTGATGAACACCTTGTTGGAATGCTTGCTGTGGCATCACTGGTGGTTGATAAAATGGTTGCTGATAGGTGTGTGGTGGTGGTTGCTGGAAGTATGATGGTTGTTGATAAGTATAAGCCATGTTTTGTTGAGAAGCATACATTGCAAGTGGATCATGAACTTGAGTTGTAGACAACCGAGCCTCGATCACATGGCATTCGTGTTGTTGAAGAAAGGCTTGAAGTTGATCCACATTGGTGTTATGCAAGTCCTTAGCCAATTTAACATCCGTCACGTATTTTTTCCATTCTGAAGGAAGAGTGTTCAAATACTTGGTGTTCAATTGAAAGGTAGGAATTGTCATGCCATAGATATTGAGCTCAGTCAACAATAGGGTAAATCTCAGATAGTAATCATTGAGAGTCTCCCCTGGCACATAGGCAAACTTATCAAAAGTATCATAAAGCTTACACTCTCGTTCTTGTTTAGTTAACGAGGTGCCTTGCATTAGAACCCGAATTCTGTCCCATAACTCTTTGGCAACTTTGTGTTTGCTGACGAGTTTGTAGACATCTGGAGGAAGGGCTTGGAGAATGATGTTTGTAGCATACTTATCACATTTATCTTGAATCTTCATATCTCCAGTCAACTCACCCGTTGTGCGAGGACCAGTAGTCGTACCTTCCGTCACTGTACCATAATCTAATGGTCCATTGAGCACCGATGCCCAAATTAGATGTCCATTCTCCTTGTTCAACATATAAAGTTCCATTCGGGAAGCCCATTCCTCATACATAGTCTTCACCAACATTGGTGGACAATTATCCGTACCCGAGAGGATGGACTTATCCGTAAGAGATGTGTACTCCATTTCAATAAGTTAAGATTTACAAACGTTGATCGATCAATGAAAGAAAGTAAATGTGTTTGTTGTTGTGAGTTGAAGTCGAGAAACAATGTTAAAATCCCCTAAAATATGTTCTCAACAAACCAAAAATTCCAAGTCAAAATTACACACGAAATTTTTTATGGAAAAATTTGTGATTATCGGAATAGTGATCAGAATAATGATCGGAATGCTGATCGGAATGTGTTATCGGAATACTTCGATCGGAATGTCTTATCGGAATACCTTGATCGGAATACCAAATTGGAATACCTAATTGGAATGTCTTATCGGAATAAACCAAATCGGAATACCTTGATCGAAATGCCAAATCTGAATACCAATCGGAATGTACCTAATCGGAATAAACCAAATTGGAATACCTTGATCGGAATACCAAATCTGAATACCTAATCGGAATACCTAATCGGAATACCTAATCGGAATGCCTAATCGGAATACCTGATCGGAATGTACCCAAAATCGGAATCCCTAAACCCTATTCCGATTACACTGATCGGAATGTCCTATAAACCCCTTTCCGATGACCTGATCGGAATAATTCCCACTTTTCTCGGACAAAACTCAACCAATTCGTGATTTTAAGCCAAAAAATGATCAAAACACCCAAAAAATTTGTGTTTTTAGCCAAAGTAACTATACAAAATCCCTACCACAACTATGTAGAAGATTTGTATCAAGAAAAAACCATCAAAAACACAAAAAAAAATTTGGACGTGTGAAAATGGATCAAAAATGGCGTATGAATCAAGAACACAAACACATGAACAATAAAATCATCCCATGGCTCTTGATACCATTTGTAGAAACGTAAATCTTGCTTATGTTTTTAGAGAGAGAAACAGATAGAGAGATGGTGAGAATACACACAGTTAGAGAGAGAAAGTGAAAGAAAAACACTTTTCTACTATGTGTAAAAATGAAGAACACACACCCTCTCCATCAAAGGAGAGGGTTTATATACCCAAGCCTTGTGATGGGATTGGGCTTACAATTTTGGGCCGGCCTACACATGTTGTAGGCTAGGCTTGACTTTGTTTGTTTAATAAAGATATCTAGACTACGAGATACTACTTAATATATTGTCGGAGTGACCGAATCTTCCTAAATACGTAAAGACGTATTTCCAACATATGTCATTTATGTCGGAATTATGCGTGGTTTGTATTTTTGTTGTGATTTAGGACGAAAAAGTGAAAAGTGGAGAAAACACGGGATTTCACGGGCTTTTATCAAAGAAAAAGACGAAAGATGAAGTCGAAAGATCAAGAGTGGAAAAAGAACGGAAGTCCAAGACCAATTTTGAAGATTTATCGAAGAAAAAGTCAAAAGACGGAAGTTTACTAAAATCCGAAGAACTCAAGTCTTATTTATGATGAAAATTCAAGACGAGTTTAAAAGAATCCCAAGACAAAGTCATTGAAGGAAAAAGATTAAAGAAGATTAAGGACTTGAGCATGCAATTAAGGAAAACAAGAAAGAGGGAGGAAGCTTCCTAAGCTCCTCCCTAAACTCCCTATATATAGTCTTCTATGTTTTCATTTTCATGTTGTTGGTGGCTTGACAAACCACTCTTCCACCATTTTCATTTCTTGTTAATTAATTTCTTGCATTTTAAATTCTTGTTATGCATTTTTAATTTCTTCAATTCAAGTAAGTCTTTTAATTTTGGAATCTTTTCTTTTAATCAAGTTCTTATTTTTAATCATCTTCTTCTACCTTTCTTATTTTGCTTATCTTTGATTCATGTTCATCCTTGATTTTATTTCATCTTAGTGCTTATTTGATTTAAAGTCTTCTTAAAAGTATTTGTCTTTTTAAAAGTTTGATTTAAAAAGTTTGCTTATTTAAAGTTTGGATAAGTTGTTGTTTGTGCTTATTAAGTCCATTTCGATTTAGATTCGTTCTAGTTTTAGTTTGAGCTTATACCAATAGCTTATTACTTGCTTATTTCGAATCACATATATATCGGAAAGGGAAAACCCCTTTCCGATCAATCATTCCGACCAGCACCCCTCATTCCGATCACTAGATCGGAAAAGGGTTTATATTATTCCAATTTGGTACGTTTTGGGTTATTCCGATTGCATCCAACATTGCTACATTCCGATTTTGGCTTTGCTTGACATTCCGATTTGGTTCTTTTTGAATATTCCGATTAGACTTCTTTTTCTAGTATTCCGATTGGGATTCGTAATAACATTCCGATCATGCCCAATTTCTTGCACATTCCGATCAGCTCTTTCCGATGGGTATATATTCCGATCGGATTCCGATTGGATTCCGATCGGGTGTATTCCGATTGGTTACTTTGTTTTATTTTAATATTTTGTTTTAGTTAAAGTGTCAATTTTGCTCGTTTTATTTTTAGTCCATTTTTATTTCGTTTGACATTTTTAATTAATTGTCAATTTACTTTTCGTTAAGTTTTAATTTCACGTCATTTAATTTCTCGTCAATTACTTTTAAAGTTTTAAATATTGCACCGTTTACGTTTCAACTAGTTTTAGTTTTAATTACTCGTCCTTTATTTTAAAGTCTTGCACATTTAATTTACCAAAACCAAAAATATTATTTTCACCAAGAACAACTGAGTCGCACATTTAAACAGGAAATCAATTCGAGAGGATACCGAGAATACGAACTTTCAACTAGCAAAATCTAGTCATTAAAATGGCGCCACTGCCGGCTCTTTTCGTGAGGATTAACGGTTTTTTGTGAGAGACGCGTTGGCTTTTGGGATCCGTTCACTTGTGAACGTTATTTTTCATTTCAAAAATTTTCAAAAATCCATAAACATTTGAAAAATCATAAAAAGCATTTCTTTTTCAAAGTTTTGCACAAAAAATACTCTTCTTGCTTGTCTATTTTTCTTAATGGATTCTTATGTCTATTGCGTCGGGTGCGGGAGACGATTTTACGGGAACGACTCATGTCAATGGTGTACATGTGAGCGGTGTGGCAACGATATCAACAATACACATATCATATTCGGATTTTGTCCTTTGTGCAACTCGACTAATTAGTCCTTTTTGAACCCACCTCCTCTTTCCCCGTGCATCTATTATGGAAGCGATTCTCATTGGCATGTTTCGTGCCCGGTTCGATACCCGTATGATCACGGGCAAGAACCGGGGTACAATTATGACAATGATAATAGCTATCCACAAGATGCACCCGATTTTTTTCCTTACCCATTTTGCAACAACTGTGGGGTTCCTCATGATACCTATTCTTGTCAACCAATGAATTATTATGAGAAGAATCCGTGTCCTCAGTTTTCCTCACCAATGGATTATTATGAACCAAACCCGGTTTCTAATTTTTCTCAGCCGATGAACTACTATGAGCCACACCCATGCTATAATTCAGGTTTTCAACATTTTGAACCCCCACAACACATCATCGATCATCAACCCTCCTTCGAACAATTGAGCTCCCATGAACAATGGGACACTCTTGTTAAGCAAAGTCAACAAATTCAAGAAGCTTTCAACAAGATCATCAAAAAATATCAAGAGGATCAACAGCCTGAGCAAATATCGAATATCGAGACTTATACTCCTCCCCCGGTGTATCCATACTATTATGATGATGATGACGATGAGCCTACTATTTCTTGGAATGACCTCTTTCTCAATGTCCTAGTGCAATTGTTATCCCTCCTCTCGATATTCCAAACGTGTCTAAGGATTGTGATACATTGAGTGAGCTTAGTGAGTTTGGTCTTGATAAATTGTTTGATGATGAGGTTTGTGACATACCGGCTGCTATGGAGCTTGAGGACGACGTTGCTTTTACGGAAGAGGTCGATCCTAATGATGACGATTTTTCTCCAAGCTATGAGAATTTCACTTTTGAAATTTCTCAATCTCCACCGGGAGATGCGGGTGACGACGATTTATTCTCTCCGGTTTACGAGAGGTTCACTGATGAACATGGTCTTGTGGATGAGGTGGAAGACGTGTTTCTTCACGATAGATTATGGAAAGTACACCTTCTTATTGCTCAAATCGAAGCGTTGACTTCTCCTCCTCTTTCCGAGTCTTTGCCTCCATCTATTCCTCCCGTTGAAGATAATGACCCCTTGCTGGAAGAAATCGACATTCACTCCATACCACCAGGTAATGATGACAATCACATGGAGGGGGATATTATTTTTGATAATTTGCTACTTGAAAGTATTGACCCAAGTCCCCCTCCCGAGCACCTTTCATCCTCCCCTTTAGCCACCATCATGGAGGATGAGTGCTTTGACCCAGGAGGTGACATTGATTATGCTATGATTGATAACAATACGGCTTTGCCGCTTGCTCAGCATCCATTGTCCTTGGGGGAGGACAATGTGCTTACTTTACCCACCCCACCTCCCGTGGACCTTGATTTCACATACTTTTCGTATGTTGAAAGGACATTTCTCCCTTTCAAGACTTATTCCCCCGCCTCTCCTTTATTGATGTCAACCGAGAACGAGGACAAGGTCTTTGATCCCGGTATCACATTCGAGGCTTCCCCATGGACTATTTAATTCGGGGACGAGTCAGGCTCGTGACTCCGTTAATATAAACAAGCACTTTTTGGGAGGCAACCCAATTATCTATCTATCTTCACCATAAGTGTAGGGGGAGCCTCGTGGTGTTTCTTGCTTTCTTTCTTATCATGTGCAGGGATTAGAGCTTCAAAGACACACTCTTGATGACTTTTGACGAACCGTGATTCCGTGTTCCCTTCTTCCCGGTTCTATCCTAAACTCTTTTCGATTCACTATTTTATATTTTCTCAATATTAAAATAGGAATCTCTTTAGTTGTCTCTCCCTTAGCGAGATTTAAACAACGTGCACAATGTCCTATGTGTAGGGGAGTTTACCCCCACATGCTTAAACATTGAGGACAATGTTTATCTTAAGTGTAGGGGGGACTTCTATCGAAGTTAAGTGGTCTTTTCCTTGTATTTGTCCTCATTTTAACCGGAAAATCAATTTTTCGACATTTTTCAAAAATTTTGATCTATTTTGGCCTATTAGTTTTTCCCTTTGTATAGTTATTTTCTTTCCTTATTAGAATAAATTTTTAATAAAGTGGTTTTAATTTTCAAACGTTGTGAATCTTTTGAATCAACCCGAGTTTACTTATCTAAGTTACTCTAGCTAGTATCCTTAACGTGTTTAAATCAAGTTTTGCGAGGCTTTTATATAGGGAACTATAAAACGCGAAAGTCTTAACTCTCACGGGTTAAGAATAAGAAATTTTCGCAAGTTCCTATAATTGATCCTAGAGAGTCGTTTATCAAGGGAACTTTAAAATGCGATTTCTAAACTTGAAAAAGTCTAAGAGTTTGCAAGATCCTATAGGTGACTCGAAAACCCAAAACTTTGATTTAATAGGCTAAGTATCCACGAGTCTCATTAATTGAGATTTTAAACTGTGGAGAACGAGAGATGATAGAGTCAATTATAAGTTCGGTATTCTTTCGTGAATTTATGTGAGTTAATTATAAGCCTATTCTTCCTTCGCTTGTTAATAAATTTATCTGCAATAAATAAGGTTGTACGATTTAAAAGGTTACTTAGCTTCTAGCCCAAGATCGTTTAAAAGTTGCTCGGTACGGATTAGAGTTCATAGCCAAGGCATAACTTGTTGAAGCGAGATGCGAAGATTGGCGAGTCCGAAAAGGCCCTAACAAGGCATGAGGGCTACATTTTTTGCTAAAGATCCAAAGTGATGTGAAGAATTATTTATCGAAAATCAATATGAAGGATCGAGACACACGACGAAAAGCAAAAACTCCCCAAAAGTCAGGGAGAAGTGTATCCGAAAAGACCCTAGCAAGGTATGAGGATAAATAGATCCAAGTCATAAAAGGAGGCGGATCGTTGTATATCAAAGTCCAAAATAAAGATTGGAGAAAAATGATGAAGTCGTGGTCCAAGTATGAATCTCTCAAAACTTCAGTGAAGAAATTCCATTATGAAGAGAAGACCATAACTTCATGAACGTCTCTCATGGTTTGAAGTATGAAGTCGCTGCCAAATATCGGTCCGATAAAGGTCTCAAATCGCAAAGCGAGTTATGCCAAGATATGAACTTTATGAGGTCCCGAGAAGCAGTTTTAAAAGATTTTGTCCTTTAGCTAACTATTGATGAAATCGTTCACTTTATTTTCGGACTAAATAACTATCGAACTAAGTCAAAAATGCATCCTCGTGATCATTCAAGACAACAATAAAATATAAGAGATACCCCTAGGAATAAGGGAGTCTAAGTGAATAATTGGCCCACATGAGTTCGTGTTAGTTTACTAACTTATAATGACAATGATCTCGTTTCTAAGCTTGGTTTGGAGAAAGTGAAAACTTGAGGATGATGATCATTCACGACCTTTCCAAAACCCAAAGGTATGATTTTGATTTCTTTACTTTGTATGTTTATAATTTTCTATCTCTTTAATAAAGTCCAACGTGGATTGATTGTGATGAAAAATGTAAATGTGCTTTGTAACTAATGCATTGCATGAGGACATTGCAATGGTTAAGTGTAGGGGATTTGATAGGTGTGAAAACACCCATCCTTTTTACCACTTAATTACAATAATAACCGAGCCAAAACGTGTATTTTATGTCATTTATGTCGGAATTATGTGTGGTTTGTGTTTTTGTTGTGATTTAGGATGAAAAGGTGAAAAGTGGAGAAAACACGGGATTTCACGGGCTTTTATCAAAGAAAAAGACGAAAGATGAAGTCGAAAGATCAAGAGTGGAAAAAGAACAGAAGTCCAAGACCAATTCTGAAGATTTATTGAAGAAAAAGTCAAAAGACGGAAGTTTACTAAAAGCTGAAGAACTCGAGTCTTATTTATGAAGAAAATTCAAGACGAGTTTAAAAGAATCCCAAGACAAAGTCATTGAAGGAAAAAGATTAAAGAAGATTAAGGACTTGAGCATGCAATTAAGTAAAACAAGAAAGAGGAGGAAGCTTCTTAAGCTCATCCCTAAACTCCCTATATATAGTCTTCTATGTTTTCATTTTCATGTTGTTGGTGGCTTGACAAACCACTCTTCCACCATTTTCATTTCTTGTTAATTAATTTCTTGCATTTTAAATTCTTGTTATGTACTTTTAATTTTTGAATCTTTTCTTTTAATCAAGTTCTTATTTTTAATCATCTTCTTCTACCTTTCTTATTTTTCTTATCTTTGATTCATGTTCATCCTTGATTTTATTTCATCTTAATGCTTATTTGATTTATAGTCTTCTTAAAAGTATTTGTCTTTTTAAAAGTTTGATTTAAAAAGTTTGCTTATTTAAAGTTTGGATAAGTTGTTGTTTGTGCTTATTAAGTCCATTTCGATTTAGATTCGTTCTAGTTTTAGTTTGAGCTTATCCCAATAGCTTATTACTTGCTTATTTCGAATCACATATATATCGGAAAGGGAAAACCCCTTTCCGATCAATCATTCCGACCAGCACCCCTCATTCCGATCACTAGATCGGAAAAGGGTTTATATTATTCCAATTTGGCACGTTTTTGGTTATTCCTATTGCATCCAACATTGCTACATTCCGATTGTGGCTTTGCTTGACATTCCGATTTGGTTCTTTTTGAATATTCCAATTAGACTTCTTTTTCTAGTATTCCGATTGGGATTCGTAATAACATTCCGATCATGCCCAATTTCTTGCACATTCCGATCAGCTCTTTTCGATGGGTATATATTCCGATCGGATTCCGATTGGATTCCGATCGGGTGTATTCCGATTGGTTACTTTGTTTATTTTAATATTTTGTTTTAGTTAAAGTGTCAATTTTTCTCGTTTTATTTTTAGTCTATTTTTATTTCGTTTGACATTTTTAGTTAATTGTCAATTTACTTTTCGTTAAGTTTTAATTTCACGTCATTTAATTTCTCGTCAATTACTTTTAAAGTTTTAAATATTGCACCGTTTACGTTTCAACTAGTGTTGGAAATACGTTTTACTTTTAAAGTTTTAAAGTTTTTGTTGTTTGATTCATATTTTGGCTTTGAATCTTCATTTAATTGTGTTATTGTACTGTCCGAGAAATAAGGTAAGTAGGAATCCATAGTACGATCTGACTTTGTGTTTGCATAAACCCTGGGGGTTTCTACTTACGATCCATAGTTACGATCTGTTGTTACGATCTAACTGAGATCATTAGTACGATCCAAGTTACGATCTTGACTTCGATAGCTTACTACGATCCATCACTACGATCCCTAGTACGATCCCTCAATCTGATTGCTTAGTACGATCACTTGTTACGATCTGGGAGTACGATCTGAGTGCGATCACTTGTTGCGATAAGGGAGTGCGTTCAGGGTACGATCGTTGGGTACGATCTGGGAGTCCGATCTGAGTGCGATCACTTGTTGCGATAAGGGAGTGCGATCAGGGTACGATCGTTGGGTACGATCTGGGAGTCCGATCTGAGTGCGATCATAGGGAGTGCGATCACAACTACGATCTGAGTACGATCATAGGGAGTACGATCACCACTGCGATCTGAGTACGATCACCACTGCGATCTGAGTACGATCCAACATTTTTTCAAAAACGTGTTTTTGAAAATTTTTAACCGTGTGTAATTTTGACTTGAATTTTTTGGTTTGTCGAGGACAAAATTTAAGGGATTTTAACATTATTTCTCGGTTTTAACACACTACAACAAACACATTTACTTTCTTTCATTGACCGGTCAACTTTGTAAATCTTCACTTATTGAAATTGAGTACACATCTCTTACGGATAAGTCCATCCTCTCGGGTACGGATAATCGTCCACCAATGTTGGTGAAGACTATGTATGAGGAATGGGCTTCCCGAATGGAACTTTATATGTTGAACAAGGAGAATGGACATCTAATTTGGGCATCGGTGCTCAATGGACCATTAGATTATGGTACAGTGACGGAAGGTACGACTACTGGTCCTCGCACAACGGGTGAGTTGACTGGAGATATGAAGATTCAAGATAAATGTGATAAGTATGCTACAAACATCATTCTCCAAGCCCTTCCTCCAGATGTCTACAAACTCGTCAGCAAACATAAAGTTGCCAAAGAGTTATGGGATAGAATTCGTGTTCTCATGCAAGGCACCTCGTTAACTAAACAAGAACGAGAGTGTAAGCTTTATGATACTTTTGATAAGTTTGCCTTTGTGCCAGGGGAGACTCTAAATGACTACTATCTGAGATTTACCCTATTGTTGAATGAGCTAAATATCTATGGCATGGCAATTCCTACCTTTCAATTGAACACCAAGTATTTGAACACTCTTCCTCCAGAATGGAAAAAATACGTGACGGATGTTAAATTGGCTAAGGACTTGCATAACACCAATGTGGATCAACTTCAAGCTTTTCTTCAACAACACGAATGCCATGTGATTTAGGCTCGGTTGTCTACACCTCAATTTCATGATCCACATGCAATGTATGCTTCTCAACAAAACATGGCTTATACTTATCAACAACCATCATACTTGGAGCAGCCACCACCACACATCTATCAGCAACCACAACAACCATCTTATCAACCACCAATGATGCCACAGCAAGAATATCAACAATGTGTTCATCAGCAATCTTTTCAACAGCAACCACCATATCAAACATCACCATCACAAGCCAACACTTCTCCATTGGGCTATACTCCTCAGCAAGGATATTTTCCGATAGAAGCACAACCAGCACAAGCTTTCTACTCTAATGAACTTCCACCAATCCAAGCACCGGTCTTTACTCCATATGATACGCCAACTGATGTTCTAAACCATCTCACAGCCTATTTGTCAAAACTTGTTGCAACTAGAGGATTTCCACCAACAAACAATCAGCTCCGCACCTCATCAAATCCTCGACAACAAGCCACTGTTCAAGATGGTCAAGTGACGGTGCAACCCATTCAGGGAAGGCAAAATTCATATGGAACTCCTACAAGGAATAGGAACAATCAAGCTGTGAATTCTCAAGCTAGTGGAAATGGGAGTCCTATTGGTCCTAAAAAGGTTGTGACTTGCTACAATTGCCGAGGACAAGGTCATATGGCTAAGGAATGCACTCAGCCGAAAAGGAGAAGGGATGATGCATGGTTTCGTGAGAAGATGTATTTGGTTGATGCTCAGTCTAAGGGGAAAATTTTGGATTCAGAGGAGTTAGCATTTTGCAGACCCAGGGGCAGCAGATACTGAAGGCATTGCAGTTGTGTCCACTTCTAATGCAGCTTATCAAGCGGACGATCTTGATGCATACGATTCGAATTGTGATGACATTCACTCTGCCCAAGCTGCTCTCGTTGCTAATCTCTCTCACTACGGTTCTGATGTCATCAGTGAGGTACCAACCACATCTAATAATATTGATGATAACCAACATCAAGTTGAGCATGAAAATGACAACCTCGAACAGCATTCGAGAACTAGTAATTCAAATGATGTGGTACCCAATTCTACACATTTGAGTGAACCTCAACCAAATGCTACGACGGGTATGGAATCTTATGCTCAACATGATTTGGTAATGGTGCCTAAACATATTATTGATCAAATGCATATGGCCCTCAGACAATCCGTAGATACCAATTCCACCCTAACTGCTGAGCTTGCGTTGCATAAAGAAAAGGTCAAAACTTTTGAAATGGTCCCTCAAGAAGAGAAAATAACATGTTCTGAATTTGACCAATTTCGTTTTGAAAAGATTGAACACTTGAAAGAAATAGAATCATGAAAAGCTAATCTTTCCAATGAATTAAAAGAAAAAGAGTCGGTTGTCAATGATTTTCAGAAACTTAAAATGGATTTCGAAACTCTCGAGTCTAAAAAGGTTGAATCGGAAATTAATGCTACCAAACTTCTTAAATTCAAAGAACAACAACTTTTAAAACAATACGCTTCCACAGAAAAGGTTCATCTTTTAACTAAATCATTTAAAGAATTCGAACTTAAGCGTCTTCAAGATTTACCACCTAATCCCGGTTATGCAAAACAAGCTCAGAAATATATTCCCGGTCTTTATGATATGACCATAATTGGCAAATCGATAGAAGCACCTTTTGTTCGTAGTTCTGACACGACTCAATCACTTGCGGATGAAACTCATTCTAAAATGCTTTCAAAATTCCATACAATTGATTATGATCAACATAACAAAGATCAATTTTCTAAAAAGACCCGTATTCGCTTACAAAAGGAATTAGCTGAATTGACAGTTCTTGTGCCAGAAAGTTTGTCAAATGAAAACCCTCCTAGTACGTCTCCTACACTTGTCAAAAAGGATTTAACGAAGTTAATTCAACCGGTAAGTAAGCCGTCCGTTAACTTAAATGCGGTACACCAACACTTAGCCGATTTTGACAAGGTCATTTTGGAACGTACGACGGCTTCGGCCATAACGGAAGGTGAATGGAACTTTGAGCACACTATTTAAAGATTGTCTTAGTAATCTTGATCAAGATTTGTATTTGGAAATAGAAGAAGTTCAACGTGTTTTCAATGAAATGGATGATGCTTATGAAAACAGTTTACTTGAAATAGAACGAGTTTCACGTCAGAATGATCAGCTTCTGAAGAAAGTGATGTCTCATGATATAGTTTCTGTCTGTGTGAATAAAAGTGTTGATAATGATTCTATTGTGCATAATGTTGAATCTGTGGATAATATGGTAGATAGCACTTGTCACGAATCTGACGCTGAATTTTTAAAGCTTCAAGATTCATATTCTTCGCTTTCAAAATGTTTTGATGAGATTCAAACACATTGTATTTCGCTTGAATGCAAGCAACAATTTATTCAAGAAATCTTTGAAACGTCATTCAAAGGTGTTAATATCGATGATGCAAACTTTGAAAAGAATTTTCAATTGAATTTACAATCAAAACAGCGTCAGCCAAGTGCCAAGGTTGCTAAGTCTTTGCCGATAGACATAGAGAAATCTAAGGAGCTTAACTGTGTGAACGTACTTGAGGCCATTGAGAATCTTAAACTTGATCTAGATAATCGAGTTTCCAAGATTTTGTCCAAAGTTGATAACTTAAAACAGAAAAATACACGACTCTTCGATTCAGTAAAGCCCGCATGTGTTGATACTACTACACAGAATCAATCATTGATTGAACAATTGAATCGAAAGTCGGTGGAAATATCTGATTTGAGGGAACAAATTTGTGATAAAAATCTGGTCTTGGCTGAGTTAAAGGAAACACTTCGTACTCTAAAAGGTGAGAATGTTGTGGATAACGCAGCCACTATCTCAGCATCGTCCTCTAGTGCAATCAAAGGGAACCTTATAGCCGTCACACCACTTAACAAAGGCCCTAGGACTAAACCATCTCAAACTTTGGTCACTAAAGATAAGGCGGAATCAAAATCAGCTTCTAATATTCCCGTGTTGCCTTCTACAGGAGTAAGCACCACTACTAAGGCTCAAAGATCTAAGCTTAAGCGAAACAAGAAGAATGATAGGATCTTGCCCCCATCTAGTAGTCAAGTGAAGAAGAAAGTAGAAGCCCATCCTAGGAATGTTATTTCTGTTTTGAATAAAAAGAATCATGTAGCTAAACCTAAAGGCTCTGCGGTTGTGCAGCGTTCTAAGCCTAGTGTGAATTCTAATTTGAAATGTTGGAATTGCAATGAATGTACGTTTTCTAGTCGTCATGATTCTTGCCTTATTGACCATGTGAATGAGATGTATGCCCGGAAAAATAGATTAGAATGGAAACCGAATGTGAAAGTGTTAACCCAAGTTGGTTGGATGTGGCGCCCCACTGGTAGAACTTTCACTATAGTAGGAAATATGTGCCCTTTGACTAGGATCACTCCCACTGAAGTGAAGAAAGCGTGCCCTTTAACTAGGAGTACCAAGGCTACCAAAACACAAGCGTGTCCTTTAACTAGGAACACCGACACTACCATAGGAACCAAGTGCCCTTTAAATAGGTCTACTCCCACTGTAGTGCCCGCGGATAATCCAAAACCTAAGAAAGTTGGAACAGTAAAACCTGTAAGTGCTAAAACTCACATTAGAAAACGCAGGAAATCTAAGGGTATCAAAAATGTTAGCAATTCTGATAATTCTATATCTGTATCTACTAACACTCCAGAACCAATAGTTTCCAATGTATTGTCTACTGTTGTTATTGAAAAACAGGTGGTCCAAATTGTTCTCAGGTATTTGGACTCTGGTTGCTCTAAGCATATGACCGGAGATCGCTCTAAGCTCAGAAATTTCGTCAGCAAGTTTCTTGGTACTGTTCGATTTGGTAATGATCATATTGCAAAGATAATGGGTTATGGTGAATATCATACTGGGAATGTTATAATTTCAATAGTGTATTACGTGGAAGGTCTCGGTCACCACTTATTTTCCGTGGGACAATTTTGTGATGCAAACCTAGAAGTTGCTTTTCGAGAGCATACCTGTTTCATTCGTAATTTGGAAGGAGTTGATTTATTGAAAGGTACTCGAGGGAATAATTTGTATACTTTGTCTCTACAAGACATGATGGCCGCTTCTCCCGTATGTCTTCTCTCCAAAGCATCGAAGACTAAGTCATGGTTATGGCATCGACGGTTATCTCATCTTAACTTTGACGCTATTAATCATTTAGCGAAAAACGAACTTGTTCGTGGTCTTCCTAAACTTTCATTTCACAAGGATCATTTGTGTTCCACGTGTACTATGGGGAAAAGCACTAAGAAATCTTACAAACCCAAGACGGAAGACACCAACCAAGAGAAACTTTATCTGTTGCATATGGATCTTTGTGGGCCAATGCGTGTTGAAAGTATTAGTGGTAAAAAGTACATCCTCGTCATTGTCGATGATTACTCTCGGTTTACATGGGTGAAATTTCTTAAAGCAAAAAATGAGGCACCTAAATTCATCATCGGATTTCTCAAGATGATTCAAGTGCGTCTCAACACTACTGTCCGACGCATTCGTACAGATAATGGAACCGAATTTGTGAATCAAATCTTGCGTGATTATTATGAATAAGTAGGCATCTCTCATGAAACATCCGTTGCACGCACTCCACAACAAAACGGTGTCGTTGAAAGGCGAAATCGCACACTTATGGAAGCTTCTCGAACGATGTTAATTTACGCAAAGGCTCCATTGTTTTTATGGGCAGAAGCAGTATCTACAGCAGTGTACACCCAAAACCGGTCACTAATTCGTAAACGCCATGGTAAAACACCTTATGAGCTTCTCCATGGAAAAGTACCAGATTTATCATATCTTCATGTATTTGGTTCTCTTTTCTATCCAAATAATGATGGTGACAATTTGGGAAAACTTCAACCAAAAGCTGATGTTGGTATTTTCTTTGGTTACGCACCCGCAAAGAAGGCATATCGAATCTACAACCGTAACTCTCGCAAGATCCTAGAAACTATGAATGTTGATTTTGATGAGCTGACAACAATGGCTTCTGAGCAAAGCAGCTCTGAACCCACACTTCATGAAACGGGACCCAGTAACATTAGTTCTGGTCTTGTCCCAAACAACCCTACTTCATCATTTATACCACCTACTAGGACTGAATGGGATACGTTGTTTCAACCGTTCTTTGATGAATTCTTTACTCCTCCTACTACTGTTGCTCCAGAACCTGAGGTAATAGCTCCGGTAACCGAAGTTGTCGCTCCAGCAACCGTAGCACAATCAGACACATATGCACCTATAATTGGTCAAGATATACCATCAACAAGTAATTCTCAACCAACACTTGTTTCAACTACCCATGTCATGCCTATTGATGATGAAGAGGATGATGATGATTACGACTTGGAATTCGCTCAAATGCGTGAACTTCCATTCTTTGGTGTACCAATTCCTGCCTCTAATCAAGCCGGGTCGTCCACCTCAGAAGAAGCTCCAACTACAGTTTACTCCAATCCACGGATTCGTGAACATGACAGCAAGTGGACAAAGGATCATCCTATAGATTCTATTATTGGTGACCCTAATCGTCCGGTATCCACACGAAGTCAGTTACAAGAAAGTGCAATGTTTTGTCACTTTGATGCTTTTCTCACTGAAGTTGAACCTAAGACATGGCAACAAGCTTTTACTCAATCCTGTTGGATAGAAGCTATGCAAGAAGAACTTAACAAATTCATACGTCTTGAAGTTTGGGAACTTGTCCCATGCCCGGATCAAGTGTAGTTACTCACTTTGAAATGGGTTTACAAGGTGAAACTCGATGAGTTAGGTGGAATATTGAAGAACAAAGCTCGACTAGTAGCTCGTGGATACAAGCAATTATTGGGCATTGACTTTATGGAATCCTTTGCACCTGTTGCCCGTTTGGAAGCTATTCGACTATTCCTCGCTTATGCAGCCCATATGAATATGGTCGTCTATCAGATGGATGTGAAGACGGCATTTCTTAATGGTGAACTCAAGGAAGAGGTCTATGTTCAACAACCGGATAGTTTTGTGAATCCTAATTATCCTAATCATGTGTACAAGCTTAAGAAGGCTCTCTATGGGTTGAAGCAAGCTCCTCGCGCATGGTATGATCTATTGTCACAATTCCTCATTACGCAAGGCTTCGCTAAAGGAAAGGTGGATCCCACGCTGTTCATTCAGAAACGAGGTAAAGATATGATTATGGTACAAATATATGTTGATGATATTATATTTGCAGCCTCGACCCAAACCTTATCGGATGAGTTTGGGACACTCATGTCTTCCAAGTTTAAGATGTCAATGATGGCAAGGTATCATTCTTCTTAGGTCTTCAGATATCTCAGAGTCCCAGAGGCATCTTTATCAATCAATCCAAGTATGCCCTTGAATCGCTTAAGAAGTATAAGATGGAATCTTGCGACCCCGTGGATACTCCAATGGTGGAACGAACAAAGCTTGATGCAGATCCACATGGAGTTGCCGTTGATCCGACGCTTTATCGTGGAATGATCGGTACTCTTTTGTATATCACAGCTAGTCGACCTGATCTTAAGTTTGCTATATGTATGTGTGCCAGGTATCAAACTAGGCCTACTGAGTTACACTTAGCTACTATTAAAAGGATCTTTCGATATCTTAAAGGAACCATTAATCGGGGACTTTGGTATTCGAAGGACTCTTCTATTGCACTAATGGCATATGCAGATGCGGATCACGCGGGTTGTCAAGATACAAGGCGTAGCACAAGTGGAACTTTGCAACTACTAGGAGATCGACTAATCAGTTGGGCATCGAAAAGGCAGAAAAGCGCTGCAATTTCAAGTACGGAAGCAGAATACATAGCTATGTCCGGTTGCTGTGCTCAAATTCTTTGGATGAGATCGCAATTAACCGACTATGGTCTAGGTTTCAACAAAATTCTCCCGGTCAAAGCATATTGACATTCGCTACCACTTCATCAAGGAGCAAGTGGAAAATGGAGTAATCGATCTTTACTTTGTCCGATCTGAGTATCAATTGGCGGATATATTCACGAAGGCTTTAGATCGCGCTCGAATTGAATTTTTGGCCGGCAAGCTAGGAATGAGAACTTTCTCGCCTGAGACTCTAAAGGAACTGGCAGATGAAGCGAAAGAATAGTGGTGGTAAAACTATTCTCCGTATCCTTGGTGATCATCTGTATATATTGTTTATATTTTCATTCATTAAAGCAAAATAAAAAAATATAAAACCATATAAAAACCATAAAAATTGATAAATCTAGAAAAATCCAAAAATATTTTTTACTTTATTTTTCAAAGGCATGTCTTTTGGTACGATAATATTTACGGCCTTAGAAATGTTGATTAATATCGACACGGCGCCATAAATAGAGTTCGTACAAAAGTTGTAAATATTTTATAAAACATGCCCTTATGGCTTGTAGTTATTTCAGACTGCAACCCGGTTTTCACATTAAAGTCAACTATTTCTTATGAAAGCTTTGGCTCACAACGGGAATTAATTTTCTCGGGCAAGGTTTACTTTAAAACCTTGTAAGGGATCAAGTTTACTTTATAACTTGGTCTAACACAAATCTACGTACGCCTCAGTGCATTTATTTGTTAAAACAATAGAAGTCTTGTTTTTATGAAGATATCATCTCTACAACCATAGCAATCTACAATTGGTATCTACATACTCGACGATGCGACTACTCAACCAACGACTACAGCTCTTTCAATAGAACACGGGTCAACAATTGATGGGGAGCAATTGTCAATCATTCAGAATCTTCGATGCCGAACGTGCCAAGTTCACAAGTTGGTGTCAAGACAACAATACCAATCGTACATGTGGTGTCAAGAGATGACTTCAGACGTGACGAGGTGACCAACATATGCTGACAAGAACCATTTAATCTTATCATATGATTTTCTCATCTATCAGGTCCAACCTTGTCAATTCTTTTTTAATATGGTGAATATGTGATCATGTTACAAATCGGTATCATATTTCATACATTTGATATCATGAAGATAAAACGGACTTGCATTTTTCTTCCCAAAACCTTTGTTAAAACTTCATTAAATCAATTGATATTAAAAACATCGATTTGGTTAATATTTTTAATATGGGGGAGAAAATGTGATTTAATATGGGATATTATCACAAATGGTTTGCCTTAATGTGCTGGCTCATCCCGACATATGCGAAATGTTTTCGAATATCGTGGCATATGTTAAGGGGGAGCAAAACGGATTTGCATATCAAAATGGATTTTCATGGTGACATATACTTACCCGAAACCCATTTATTTCACGACGATGAAGATTGTGGTGACATAAGGATGGTAGGATTGGTTAATTCCTATGATTCTTCCAGAACCGAAGGAATCTTCCCAAGGACATTCCATAGCTAGAAATAGTAGTCCTTAGGAAAGTTGGAGAAAGATTGTGAACGTAGCTGAATGCCGACCAAGTACTTAAGTTAGCACTGGAACTATCACAACAAGGTGCTAGTTATGACGTATTTGTAAGCATTGAAGGGGTTGAAGAATGAAAAAGAATTGTAAAGATAAAGGGTGTAAAGAAAGAATCCCTCCTTACAACTTTAGGCAGAAACCGGATCAATACATATGCTATTGAGATCATTTTAATGATTCTTGATATTGAAGACAGACATCATGGACCCAGTGATGCAATGCACAACCCATCCCAGCTAACTCAGATATCTCTTAAAAGGTATTTGTTTTAATCACACGGAGACAACACGTTATCTATCGATTTATTCACTCCGAATAAATTGGTATTGAAATGGTGGCACTCCTCTCCAGCCTCCGATCACTAAAATCCAAAATGCACGATTGAGTCTAGAGCCATTTGAGATCATCAAATATCTCATTAGGACACACTTTCATATTTCCTTGCTTCTTCACACACTGTGAAAAGTAAGAAAGATCTTAAGAGTCCTACGCAAAATCTTCATGATCTTGCCTGAACATCCGAGTAATACGAAAGTATTTACAATGAAGATGGAAATCCTTCTTGAGCGAATATCAAAAAGCTCATGGTAGGTGACTTGTGCGATTCTTTATGAATCAAACTTGTGATAACTGGAAATCAACAGCTGTTTAATTCTTAACTGAATTTAAACACGTTCCAGGCCTCTACGCAATATCTTAGTGATCTTGCCAGAACACTCAGAGTGATACCTTAGTGTTCACAGTGATGAGTGGAAATCCTTCTAGTGTTAACCTCAAACAGCACTTGGTAGGTAACTTGCAAGATTCTATACGAATCAAGCTCGTGACAACTGGAAAGCAACGATGGTGTGGTTCTTAATTGAATTTCACTTGTTCCAGGAACATGAATTGACGGCTTCAAATCATGCGGATATTATTATCCAAATGATTCACTCTTTATGCTCGCAGTCAGCTTTGGACGGTCGAATAAAGAGAACGGGTTTACCCACGAAATCCTGTCAGGAAGTTACTTAATTGAAACTATCCGTCACGGGTACGATATCTAATATTTTCCAACGGTCTTCACCGACCGGAGGTAAAATGCTACCAAATTAGAATGAAATGTTCAAAGCCATTTCGTTCGTGTCAACTTATGTTTCGGAATTTGAAGATGGTGGCGTTGTGGAATCCAAGAAGAAGTCGTCCCCGCATGCTTATACTTTATTTACTTAATATCTCATCTAATTCAAGAAAGCCTAAAAGTTAAGTCTTCCGCTGTATTGAACTCTGAAGCTTTCAAGAATTACTAAGGTATAAGTATGTGGGTCGTGAGGTTACGAAGAGGCGAAGATCACAAGTGATGGATGCACAAGATCAAGGCAAGAGATTAATGCTCAAGATTGATATCAACGATCACATCAGCATGTTCACCAGAAAAGAAAAAGAAAAGAAACACGAAGACTACGAGCTCAAGACAAGCATAGTACGCTAGGTTTATTTTATTATTGTAACTTGGGTAACGCCCTTGTTTGGAGTGACCTCCCTTAGGGGGAGATTGTTGGAAATAAGTTTTACGTATTATGAAGGATCGGTCACTCCAACGATAGTCCATGTAATAGCTCGTAGTTTAGTTAACTTTCTTTATTTATCAAACAAGAACAAGCCTAGCCTACAACATGTGTAGGCCGGCCCAAAATGTAAGCCCAAGCCCATGACAAGGGCTTGGGTATATAAACCCTCTCCTTTGATGGAGAGGGTGAGTGTGGTTTCATAATTTACACATAGTTCTTCTCACTTTCTCTCTCTAAAAGTGTGAAATCCACCATCTCTTTCTCTCTCTAAAAACATAAGCAAGATTTACATTTCAACAACTAGTTTTAGTTTTAATTACTCGTCCTTTATTTTAAAGTCTTGCACATTTAATTTACCAAAACCAAAAATATTATTTTCACCAAGAACAACTGAGTCGCACATTTAAACCGGAAATCAATTCGAGAAGATACCGAGAATACGAACTTTCAACTAGCAAAATCTAGTCATTAACATCAGTCAAGACACATGTCTCACGTATACCTCTTGAAGGCACATGTCAAGACACCAGTCAAGGAATATGTCATGCTTATAGTTCCAAGAAACGAGTCAAGACACATGACTCACGCCCAACTATGGAACATTTCTAAGAAATTCAGGGTACCCTCCAAGGGTATATCTATTTTTGTTGTGCCATGTATTAATCAGGCCACAAGAATTTCTATACCTTTATCGGCGCATCAGTGAGAACTGTCACGTTGCCGATGTCACTTTCATTTCTTTCACCATGGTTCATATATTCATGACCATGAAGGATGCCTTTCGTATTCCCACGTATACGAAAGTTTTCTTTCAGCTTAATGATGAGATCCAAGCTGCCAACGCATTTCCTCGGACAGACACGAGATGAGTTTTATCCTAATTATGTACTATGAACAGCACACCATACTACGATTCATAATCATGTACAGTAATGTTCAGGCTCCTGAATACATTCAGCTTGATTTTCCATCGGGAAAAATCTGTACAAATTATCTATGCTTACAAGCATGTGCGTTGTTAGCCATGGTCGCTAAAATTTTCTAGCTGTCAGTAAGACACGACCACTTAAGTCTTTTACGCATAGCAAGTTGATTATTCCAAAATCTTCCCATACATTCTAGAAGAACTTACAAGGATAAGGACGGTACCATGAGATTATGTGTCGACTACCGTCGGCGTAAACAAATCACCATTCATGACCGTTATTCTCCTCCACATATTGACAACCTGTCTAATCAATAGTATGGTGTTAATCACTTTTCCAAGATCGAACTCATGATCATGCTGCCAACAGTGACGAATGAAACAGCAGGACATGTCCATGAATGCTATTCGTACACGACTCGGTCATGCTAGATTTATGATTTTGAATTAGTCTCATCAATGCTCCAACGGAACTATAAGAATGAGTTTCCATGAACTCATAGCAAATTCATCAGTGTTTTCATTGAGGATAACCTGATTTCCTTTAAGCCTAGAAGCAGAACAGGAAGACCATATCTGCACTATGTTGCAAGTTCTATGACAAGAGAAATTTTACCCTGGAAATTTTTCCAATATCAATTATGTTTGATCCCAGTGACACGCTGAATCATATGGGTTTCTACGGTTAATCTTACCATGACTCACCTTATGCGTAAAGGAGAGAACCCTACACTACATTAGGTGTTCTAGAAAATCCTACGCTAGGAGAAGTCTAGATTCAGAGACTCAGAGTTTCGCAAACTCCTATGTATCAAGTTCTACGAAGCAAGATACAGTTACGTTCATATCTAGGTACCTGACATACCAACAGGTTAAGATAGGACACCAACAAACTAGGATGTTTTCATCATCTGAAATTGTGAATTGAAATGGGACAAGATCTCCACGGATTTTGGTTAACAGATTAACGCAAACTCAGAAGAAGCATGATGCTATCCGGGTTATTGCAAACAGTTTGATCAAGTCTGCAGAATCCTTACATCCGCAAGGATTTCAGAACCAACAGATTGATCGGACATGTTCCAGCCAAGGCTCATCCGATCACTTGGCAATTCCTCAGTTATCAGGTCAGACAAATATTCATAATTATGCTCCTTATTTACTTCACGTCCTTGTTCTAATTCCACGCCTTGCTTTCGCGCTCGCGTTCATGACACTATTCACGTTCATGATCGTATTTTGGTTTACGATTTTACGTTCATTTCTTTTCTCTTTATGGGTAGTTTGCAAGAACTTGAGAGACCAGACCCAAGTTTAGTATAACTCCCTATCCTCAGATAGACGTTTCTCGTCATAATCTATGTCTCACCTTCTAGCGTTTGTCGTTACCGCCATTATATTCTATGATCACGATATGTTTCACATTCATGTTCATTCCACGTTCCTCATATCATGATCAAGATATGTTACACGTATCAGGGATCACGATATGTTTACTCATACTACACTCGCCATATCTCCACGTAGCACATTCAAAAATTTTCACGTATCACGTTCAAAAATTTTCACGTACTACGTTTCTATATGTCTCGCGCATCGTTGCTAGTTATCGGTTAAGTTGGATTGTTTTGCACCATAATGTTTCAGTTACTCTTACACGTTAATTCCTATTCCTCGATTGAATTTAGGGGATCTACCTTATGTTGATAACCAAGAACTTCTTCGTATTCCAAGCCAAGGTCAGGAGGACCAAGACTTATCATTCGTGTCAAGATCTTATAAGGAACCATTCCAAGAGGGAAGCCACTTGGAAACGAACAAGTTCATCCGGACTTCTTATCCGTTTTCTCTTATCAATTAGATATGTCCTTTCAGCCACGTCACGTTCCATGTCCTTTTAAGACATGTCACGTTCCGCGTTCTTTCTGCCAGGTCACATGCACGTTAATTTATCTTACATACCCTCTCAGTTTGATTCGGGTATGTTTCTCTTTCAGTTACGTTATCTATAATTCGGGGACGAATTATTCTTTTTAGGGGGGAAGAGTTGTAAAACCCGCATGCTTTTACCATGAATAGTACCCTTAAGATCGTACGTACTAGATTTAAACTTTCCTAATATAGCATGATTACGATTACGTGTTAGGATTTTACGTATTACGTACGTGTTAGAACACGATAAGTATTTACTACGCACGAGCACGTAATAATTATTTGACAATAATTAATCACGAACATGCGATCATGAAATCATGAACGTAATTAAAACACGAACTATTATTAATTACGTATATATATATTTATTACGAGCGTAATTAAATATACTAGATCACGATATTTACGTAACGAGAACACTTAAAACGCGAACACAAATAATCACGAACGTATAACTTAACACACGAGAACACACCAATGTTTTAGACACGGAAAACATTCGGGTTACCCCTTGTGGGCCCCATTACCACGAAATTAGGAGGGGAGATGGGCTTAGCCCATCAATTTTTCACTAAAAAGGAAAAGGGATATTTTTCACTACTCATTTTCATTCACAGAAGATTTTTAGAAAAACCCTAAAACCCTCTTCCTTGTTCTTCTTTGTGCCGCCACCTTAAGAACACCACAAGAGGTGGTTTGTGATCTTGGATCTTGAAGTTTAGTGATTGACCGTGTTGGTTCTTTGTCCTCTTGATCCACGAATTCGGTAAAACCTTTTTAAACCTTTTCTTTTGATTTAATCGTTTTATAAATTATGAACATGTAATGTTTTTACAAAAACATAATAATTAAGCATAGATCTAACATGTTTTGGTTTTAAATAAAATCAAAAGGTTGTTTTTAAGGGGTGTTTGTTTGGCCGCAGGCTGCAACCGAACCCGAATGGGTTTCGGCTTGCCAAGCCGACCACCACCAAGACCATATGGTCTTGGTTGGTGCGTGTGGGTCCCACGGCAGCAAGGAAACACGGGGTACCCCGAGTTGGTTCGGGGTACGGTGTCGATTTCATGTCCGGTTCATGCTTTTTAGTCTAGATCCGGTTCATGGTATATGTTAGTTTTTTATGTTTATGATCTTATGTTAAAATTAAATTAATAAAATGATGTGATTAATTTAATAACATGACTTAGGTTATTTAGTTATTAATGATCATGAAATTATTTTAACCTAAGTATTTATATATTTAAGACTTATAATTAATTAATTATTTTAAAACCATGGATATAATTAATTAATTAACATGACTTAGGTTATATTATTAATATATAATAATACATATTTTAACCTAAGTATTTAACTTATTTAATTAAAAACATGTTATACTTTAATTAAATATTTTAACCTATAGTTTAATTTAATTACATGAAATAATTATTAAACTATACATTATATCATATGACTTAGAAAATAATCATGTAAACACTTAGGCTTATATACTTAGCTTATTTAACCAGCTTATTTCTAATTATGGAAACTTTCTATTTTTAGAAACTTAATTAAATAAGACAGCTAATCTATTTATGGAAACCATCTATTTTTAGAAACTTATTTATTTTAGACAGCTAATCTATTTATGGAAACTTAATTAAATAAGGCAGCTAATCTATTTATGGAAACCATCTATTTTTAGAAACTTATTTATTTCAGGCAGCTAATCTATTTATGGAAACTTATTTAATTAAGGCAGCTAATCTATTTATGAAAACTTTCTATTTTTAGAAACTTTTATATTTTAAGCAGTAAATCTATTTTTGGAAACTTTCTATTTTTAGAAACTTTCTATTTTTGGAAACTTTCTATTTTAGGAAACCTGCTATTTTTGGAAAGTTACTTATTATTACACAGTAAGTATAATAACACATGAAATACCAGAAATACTTAATCAGATTAAACAGAATATAAGATAAAAACACAGTTTAAGGCTTTTAAACAGTAAAACATGGTAAGAACATATAAAATAAGCTAAGACATGACATAAAACCAGCTACGTATTTAGTAAGCAGATACTTATTCATGTATGTATTTATGTAGCACTAGTGATTCGGAAGTAGGATTCCTCTCAGTTCATCTTCTTCGTTCACTGGACATAAGGTACGGATTCCCGTCCTTTCAGTATGGACATTCTTTCCTTATTAGGATTCCCCGTATGCAGCCAACTGTTTTCCCGTAGTATAAGTTACGTGTTTGATTGCTTATGTTTAATTAAGATTACCTATAGCCATATACATGCATGACCAGTTTCACCTAGTTATGGAGGTACCATAACCATAACATTAGAGGCACTGATGTTATGACTTCACCACGGCGGAGTGATTGCTCGTGGCGTCCCTTCAGCTTTTGGCCATTTATTTATATTTATCATGTGGGGCGTATGGGTGCATCCTAGTTACATGTTTTTATTCAGGATTACATGGTGAATGTGGTGTGTGCCTTGCATCCTTCACAAGGAGCTGATCCCTCCTACCCAAAGCCAGTATATTAAATTAGAGGCAGCCCCTCTAATTTGCATGATGAGGTCACCCCTCCAAGTATTCATGCACGGTGGATTTTCATGACCTATATTGGCTAATGGTAAAATATGTTAAACAATTTTCATAAGATAAACATAAGGCTTTTCAAATTATAAAGCCAGTTTTATGAACATGTTCCAGGTTTTCCAAGACTTACATATTTCCGCTGCTATTAAGTCTTTATTATGTTTTAGTCATTTATGCTATGTCCATATCCGTGCACTAAGCGTTTTGCTCAGCCGTTACTTTCCTTTCCATGTCCCAAAACGGCAGGTACCCTAGGAAAGACTCGAGCATTTGGAGGACGTGCATATGATGGAAGCTGCTAGGGACTTCTTTTCCTTTCGCCTTTATATATTTATGCTTGTGTAGTCTTTCATTCATTTCTTTTGCTTTATTATGTTTTGGGCTTATGTTTGGGAACCGATGTTTGATTCCGGTTATCCCTATGGTCATGTAATGTTTTATACATTTATCCTTGTATGCTTTGATGACACGCCATAATTACGCGTGACATTCCATTATCAAAATGGGGTGTTACACTTACGATTATAATTTAACGCCCTTTACGACTAAACCGGAAACCTTAGGATTACGTATTTACGTTTTCGAACTCCGTTTTTGATGAGACAATTTTTATTAGATTCGTTTTGTGCCGTTGATTTATAATTTATAAAAACGTTTTTAGTAAAACGACCCGAGGGCACGCAAATCGAGGAAACTAGAATCGAGGAATACCCGTAAATTAGTGGGATAGGACAAAACAAGTTTATCCCACCCCACTAACAAAGGGACGGCCAAGAGGACTCCACCTCACCCCATTATGTGTCAAGCTTAGCTAATAAGCTAAGACGCATGTATACAAACTCTTAATACCACTCTTGCTAAACCATTTCCTCACAAACTCTACATTCAAAACAACTAAAATCTCTCATCTCTCTCTACATTGTCGTCCCACTTCACCATCATACACCACCATTTGATCATTTCTAGCCACAAGTCTTATGTTATCTATTCATATTATGGAGATACCTTGAAGCCTTGATTGATTGGTGGTCATATTAACAACAAAGAAGGTGATTTTCTTGTGTCCTAGGGCTAATTTCTCAACAACAATCTTGGTGGTTGATGATCTTGGAGATATATTTGGTGTTCATCAAGTTGTTGTCATCCAAAAACAAGATATAATCTTGGTTGGTAAAGAAGATCATCCTTTCTATTTCTCTTGTTATTTTTGTAAAGATTAAATGTATTTTCTTTCTTATTGTATATGTATATGATGAATATATGATGATAAAAATGTTGTGTGGGGATCAAGTGTTGATAAATATGATTAAAAAGATGAAAAACCATAAGAAACAAGGCTAAAATCTTGCTTAAATTGTTGGCTGTATGAAAACAGTAAGTAACCAAGTTATAAACTGATAAAATTACATGGTGGAATCCAATTACAGTAAGTGTTAGATGTCATACACATGTGAGAGTTGTCCATGCAATGGAATCATCAAAATGAGTGAGATATGATCAAAACAAGATTAGTGTGTCAATCTGAATAGTTTGTTTTGTAGGGACTGTTAAGGATAGTTAGATATGGAATGAGCAGTAGCTATAACTAACTTATAAAGCCATCCAAAAATGAGCTTCTATCTTATAGAACTCAAGATATGATAAAAATGGTGAAGATGAAACTAAAAATCAGATTTTAAAGAATTAATGTTTAATAGTATTATATAAGCACTCAAACTAATATAGTATAAAATGTGAATTAAAACCCACTAACTTATAAATTTCATTTATATAAATATGTATAAGGTTAAATAAATGGACACCTTATAAAAATGGTAGTTGAGTAATATTTATATGTTTTAAAAACTATAAATATGATTTTTACGACTTTTTACGGCTATTACCGTAAAATTAACGTTTTTCGCCAATTAAAACTTAGACGATCAAACCCGTCTAATGTAAAGTTTTTAAAAGTCATATACTGATATATAAGTACCTAATACAAGTAAAAACCGATAAAACCCGAACTATATGACATACGGACATTAACGAGCTAAGTTAGCATATTTGGACTAATAATTTAACTAAATAAGTTAAACACTTATAAAAATTTCTATTGGGCTTAACCCATTTGGGCCAAAATGTAAAGTATAATACTGATAATAAAAGTATAATTGGGCTAATATAATATATTGGGCTTGTAATGGGCCCATTGGGCCTCAAAATGTAAACAAGTTGAACTAGTGTAACTAGTCTTGAAAATTACCAACACATAAACACTATAATGAATGAGTAAAAATGTACAATCCTACTTGATCATCATATATATATATAAGCATCATATGTATACATAATTGTTGTTTTTATAAAGTCATTGGACAAGAGTCTAAGACAAAGTATTATTTGTCTAGGTTTCCGTGATTGAAGCACGTACCGTACATCTGAATCGCCGATAAACCGCTTTTCCACATCAACGTGAGTTCATAGCCTCGCACTCTTTTAAATATTTTTATGAAATGTTTTATAAACCCGCGAGGGAGATAACATGTTAGTTTTATAAAATAGGACACTATTTGTCCCGATTGTCTGTTTATTGACCCGAATGATTGTATGACCCGATGAATGATTAAATGACCCGATAGATGAAATGAAATGGATTATTAAAGTTAGGTTATGTCACTAAAAGTCCAATTAGCATGAATTGTGAACTACCGGGATTTGGTAGACGCTTATGCATATAACAGTACTATTTGGGGATGATCACCCCAGTTCGCGCCTTGACGGTTGATCCCCGTCGTGCCACATTGATTGGTAAGCGAATTTATGTATGAGAAGATTTACACAAGCGTGATTATTGTGGCGACATGCTAATTTAGATGGGTAAATGAGTTTCGGGCTAGCTACCCGTTGTTGGTTATAGTAAGGTAACAATGTCATGCGGCTTATAATAATCCTAAAATAACGAAAATACTGCTTTATGCATTGAATTACGATATATTGCCTGACTAGCAATACAGGGTCTTATTATTGATATTGTATTCGTGTTTTGGTTTTATATAACCATATCCATATAACGGTTTTTATTTAACTTTATACAACGTTATAAAACGTATTGTATGATGTTTTTACGACATTGGTTCGTATAATGATTTTGAAGGCGAAAGCCTATATTATGATTTTTGATAAGGATTTGTATAAAATAACTTTGGCTATTTTATGGCCTATTACAAAGATTTGTAGAAAAATGATTTTCGGTAATAATTTTATACCGATGTTATACTGATGGATTTAATTAAACTCTATGAATTCACTCGGCGTTTTCGCTGAACTTTTCATTTAACATGTTTTATCTCAAGTACTTGAAGGTAATTCTTGGGAAGACAAAAAGAATTCATGGCCCGCACTTAAATAATAATTTCCATTCAAATGCTTTGTAAAACATGTATGAAATACAATGACTTGGGACCTATGTAAATTTGATATTTATGAATGGAAATGCTTTATTATTAAACGACGCGATTTTTAAGCGTTTAATAAGTGTGAAAACACTTATCCTTTTACCACTTATTTCCAATAATAACAAGATCAAAACGTGTGATTTATGTCGTAAAAGTCGGAATTATGCGTGGTTTGTGTTTTTATTGTGTTTTAGGACCAAAATATGAAAAAGGAAGAAAACACGGGCTTTCACGGGCTTTTATTGAAGAAAACGGGAAAAAGACGAAGTCAAAAGATCAAGAGTGCAAAAAGAACGGAAGTCCAAGGCCTATTCTGAAGATTTATCGAAGAAAAAGTCAAAAGACGGAAGTTTAACGAAGTTGAAGAACTTAAGTCTAATAGAAGAAGAAAATTAAAAGACAAGTTCAAATCCCGAGTCGACAAAGACGAAGAATTAAAGTCGAGTCGGGAAAACGTGAAGAAAGCAAGAAAGAAGATGCAACACATGCACTCCTTCCACCTTCCCTATAAATACCCTCCTAATAGTCATTAGGAGGGTGGTTAGATTTTAGTTAATTTTCACTTTTACTTAGTTTTCTCTAGTTTTAGAGAGAGAAAGTCTTAAACTTTCTCTCACTATATTTCATCTTTTTCTTAATCTTTCCAGATTAAACACTTTGTATTGCTTATTTTTATTAATCAAAGTTCCATTTTAAGCTTTTAACTCTTAATCTCATTCTACTTTTCTTTGATTTAAGATTGATTTTGGTGCGATTATCAATAGATCCGTGTTGTTCTTAATGATTTCGTGCTTAAAAAGTTAATCTTTTGATCATTTTATAAGCTTTCATTTGATTAAGCTTTAAGACTTTTGTGCTTATTGGCTTATTTTATGATTAGCTTGTTTTTCTTATTAAAAAGTTTTATTAAAAAGTTTATGTTTTTATTGTCTAATCTAAAAAGTTGTTTGATTTCGAGTTAGATAAGTTGATTAAAGTGCTTATTTGATTCGGTCTAGTATACCGATTGTTGAGTTTTGGATATTAGCTTATTGAACTTAGCTTATTATCTAGCTTAAACAAATCCCTTTATTTTCGGAAAAAGGAGTTTATAACCCCTTTCCGATTGGGTTTTTCCGACCGGTACACCATCCTAACCAATTTCCACAATTTTAGGAAAGGTTGTAAAACCCCTTTCCGATTGGTCTATTTTTCTGACAGCACCCCACAAACATTCCGATCATTGGCCTTTGTTGCATATTCCGACGGTGAGTCTTAGTGATATTCCGATTGGGATTGATAGTTGCATTCCGATTGAAGCTAGCCTTGATATTCCGATTGGTGGTTTTTCTATATATTCCGATTGTTCTTCATATCCATGTTATTCCGATTAGTAGCATTCGTCCATTATTCCGATCGCTGTCCTAAACACTTTCCGATCAACCGATCGGAAAACATTCCGATCGGGACTTATTTTGGGCTAACTCCGATTGTTGCACTTGTTTGTTACTCCGACTTTACTTTCTTTTAGTAATTTTCTAAGTGTTAGTTTTTATTAAGTGTCAAAGTATTTTTCCATTTTACCTTTATGTTTATATGCATTTATTTTTACTCGTCATGCAAATTAATCTTTTAACTTCCATTTTACTCAACGACACTTTAATTACTTGCTAATAGTTTAAAACAAACAAACCAAACCATTCTCTTGATTTACCAAAAGACGATTGAGTCGCACTTAAGACCGGTTTTCAATTCGAAAGGATTCGGACGATAATATTTTTATACCTAGCCAAAAGCGAAGTATTAAATGGCGCCGCTGCCGGGTCTTTTCGTTAAGATAAACGGTTTCTAGTGAGAGACGCATTGAATTTTGGGATCCATTCTTTGAACGTTATTTTCATTGCTATAAAAATTTCCAAAAATCCTAAAAAATATAAAACTCTTCAAAAATACAAAAACATTGAAAAATCATTAAAACACAACTCTTTTCAAAAGGTTTTGCACCAAAAAAGATTATATAGCTATTCTCTGTGTATATTTTTCTTCTGCAGGTGCATGCGTACTAGATCTACGAACTATTCTGAGCCCGAGAATCGTGAATATTTAGATATGGCTGGTGTTAATAACAACAATAATCACCCACCTCAAAACAATTTGAATAACAACAACAACAATGTCCTTCTACCTGATTTACGAACCATGGAGGAATTGTGTCAACCCACCATGAACGGACGCGGAGGCCCGATTGCGCCAATGTGCGTCACGGCTCAGGAGTTTTCGTTGAAGCATCACATGATACAGCAAGTGCAAACGAACCCATTTCGTGGAATTCCGGATGATGATGCCAACAAACACCTCGACAAATTCATTACCATTACCCAAAGCATGAAGTGCCCCGGTGTTTCTATGGATGACCTTCGCCTCCAACTTTTTCCACACTCGCTTTCTCACCATGCCGAAAAATGGTTTGACCGTCTTCCTAAGAATTCTATTCATACGTGGAATGACATGACTCAACGCTTTTTATCGCGCTACTTTCCCCCATCCATGGTCACTAGCCTTCGTAACCAAATCAGTGGATTTATGCAAGAGAATGATGAATCGCTTTTCGATGCTTGGGAACGTTACAATGATTTGATCGACCGCTGTCCTAATCACAATATGCTCCCCGTCACTCTCATTGACACCTTCTACAATGGTCTCACTTTTCGTGATCGTGACACGATCAATGCCGCCGCCGGTGGTACTTTTATGAAAAGGAGACCGGAGGAGTGCCGAGAGTTGATCGAAAACATGACTACTCACCACAAGAATTGGGATTCATCCGCATCCTCAAGATCTACCTCGAGAGTCAATGTTTCTTCTACTACCTCCAATCCTGAAATGTCTGAAATTTCTCGACAACTCGCTGAAATGAACAAGAATTTCATGGCCATGGCCACAAACCACTTTCAACAAGCTAAAGCCGTTGCTATTTCTTGTGACACATGTGGTGGCCCTCACTCTTATAATGATTGTCCTTCTACCCAAGGCAATTATTCTGAAAACGTTAACGCAGCTTACGGCACTTATCCCACGGGAGGCTATCAAGCCCGCCCTCAAGGAGACCGTGGCTTGCTAAGTTATCGTTCCAACAATTATCTTGCTCCTCCCGGTTTCCCTCCTGCAAACCAAAACCAACAACAAAGCTACAACCAAAACAACCAATCCCAACCTCGTGCTCAAAATCAATATCAATCCCAAAGAAACCCATACCCAACTCAAGGAAATTCTCAAGCTCCACCTCTCAATCAACCGATGGCCGTAAACCAAGACGTCGAGACGTTCATGAAGACTAATCGTGAGATGGTGACGAATCTTCAGAGTCAATTTGTCAACTTGAAGAATGACATGGTGAAACAAGGGAGCGATATTCGAGCCGAGCTAAGGAATGATATGGCCAAACACAACAATGATATTAATGCCAACATGCAAAACTCTTTTAACAATCAAGCTCTTCACCTTCGTGATATGATTGGTTCGCTCATCCAAAGTAATCAACCCTCTTCTTCGGGTACTCTTCCGAGTAATACCGTTGCGAATCCAAGAGGGGAGATGAAAGCAATCACCACTCGTAGTGGAAAAGGTTATATGGAACCCGAGCTTCCTACACCTCCATCCGTGATTGTGAACAAGGAAACCGAGCAACTTTCCTCACCTCCTTCACCTTCTATCCCCATTTCCCCACCACCCGTGGTTGTGAGTGATCCTATTCCCTTAAAGCCTTCTTCTTCATCCAATATACCTTATCCCTCAAGGTTGAGGAAAGAGAAGCAAAAGAGCAAGGACGATATTCAGGTTTCAAACTTTCTAAAAATGTTTAAACAATTGAATTTTAACATCTCCTTTGCCGAGGCTCTCGCTCACATGCCCAAATACGCTAAGATGTTTAAAGATCTCCTAAGTGATAAAGAGAAACTTCTTGAAATTGCTCAGACCCAACTTAAGGAGAACTGCTCCGCAGTGCTATTAAGGAAATTGCCCACCAAACTTGGTGATCCGGGTCGCTTCTTGATTCCTTGCAACTTCCCGGGAGTAGAGAATTGCATGGCCCTAGCCGATCTAGGTGCCAGTATAAACTTAATGCCTTTAAGTGTTTGGAAGTAACTATCTCTCCCCGAGCTAGTCCCCACCAAAATGACTTTGGAATTAGCCTACCGTACAGTTGCTTATCCAGTGGGGATAGCTGAAGATGTCTTTGTTGGCGTCGATAAATTCACCTTCCCGGCGGATTTTGTCGTCGTTGACTACGAGATGGATCCCCGTGTTCCATTAATCGTTGGACGTCCATTCCTGAGGACCGGTCGCACTCTCATTGATGTAGCCGCGGGCGAAATAATCATGAGAGTTGGTGACGATAAAATTGTCTTCAACATGGGTAAGATTTCTAAGCAACCTTATTCATATGAGAGTGTTAATGCTATTGATGTTCTCGATGAGGCTTGTGAAGAACATTTTCATGATGCTTGCAAAAGTACTCTCTCTTCTCTACCCAATGTTGAGACCGTTGCCTCAATTGCTCCAGCATTGACTCCTTTTGAAGAAAGTGACTTGGATGATTTCGAAGCTAGCTTGGGTCCTCTCGATATTAAGTATGATAATTTGTCCACCAATTGGGATGAAGATATTCGTACTATTGAGAGACTTCTCAATGAGGACCCGTTTTCTCCTCCTGCTCCTAAAGAGGTGACTAATGATGATCCATCGTTAGTTTCACCATCTATTGAGAATCCTCCTACTCTTGAGCTTAAGGACCTACCGCCTCATCTTGAGTACGTTTTTCTGGAAGACGACGAGCAGCTACCGGTCATCATCGCAAAGGATCTGAAAGAAGACGAAAAAGCCCGACTAATCGCTGTGTTGAAGAAGCATAAAAGAGCTATCGCTTGGAAAATCTCCGACATCCGTGGAATTGATCCTCACTTTTGCACACTTAAAATTCTCATGGAGGACGAATTTAAGCCCACAATTCAAAGTCAACGACGGGTGAATCCTAAAGTTCATGAAGTCATCAAAAAATAGGTTATCAAACTTCTTGATGCGGGTATGATTTACCCTATTTCGGATTCACCATGGGTTAGTCCAGTCCATTGTGTGCCTAAGAAGGGCGGAATCACTGTTGTGACCAATGCAAACAACGAGTTAATTCCTACCCGTCTCGTTACTGGGTGGAGAGTTTGTATAGACTACCGCAAACTCAATGATGCCACGAGAAAGGATCATTTCCCTCTACCTTTTATGGACCAAATGCTTGAACGTTTAGCTGGTAATGAATATTACTGCTTTCTTGATGGTTTCTCGGGTTATTTTCAAATACCCATCGATCCCCAAGATCAAGAGAAGACAACATTCACTTGTCCCTATGGCACCTTTGCTTACAAACGAATGCCTTTTGGCTTATGCAATGCCCCCGGGACTTTCCAAAGGTGCATGTTGGCCATCTTCCATGACATGGTTGAGCAAACCATGGAAGTCTTCATGGATGATTTCTCGATCTTTGGGGATTCCTTCTCTGCTTGCCTTGCCAATTTGGAACGTATGCTTAAGCGGTGCGAAGACACTCGCCTTGTTCTGAATTAGGAAAAATGCCATTTTATGGTCAAAGAAGGCATTGTGCTAGGACATAAAATCTCTAACGCCGGTCTTGAAGTCGACCGTGCTAAAGTAGATGTCATAGCCAAATTACCTCCACCTTCAACCGTGAAGGGTGTGAGAAGTTTTCTGGGTCATGCGGGCTTCTATCGTAGATTCATTCAGGATTTCTCTAAAATCGCTCGCCCGATGACCCACCTCTTGGAAAAAGATACTCCTTTTATCTTTTCTAATGAGTGTCTCGAAGCCTTCAACCTTCTTAAGGATAAGCTAACTAAGGCACCGGTCTTCGTCACCCCTAATTGGGAGCTGCCTTTTGAATTGAGTGAATAAACACTTCCAACCAATCCACTATGCTAGTAAAACAATGACAGGGGCTCAATTGCATTATACGACAGCCGAAAAAGAGCTTTTAGCTATTGTCTATGCTTTTGAGAAATTTCGAATCTATCTTGTTTTATCCACCACCATCGTATACACGGACCATTCCGCGTTGAAGTACTTGATGACTAAGAACGATTCTAAGCCAAGACTTCTTCGTTGGGTTTTGCTCCTTCAAGAATTCAACATTGAAATTCGTGATAAGCAGGGAGCCGAAAACCTGGCCGCGGATCATCTGAGTCGAATTGAGGATCCATATCAAGGGGATCATCCGAATAAAGAGATCAATGACTCTTTCCCCCTTGAAACCTTAATGTCTATAAACCTCAATCTTGATGGCACCCCGTGGTTTGCAGACATTGCAAACTACTTAGCGGGTGGTATTCTCATCCAAGGGTTAACATCCCAACAAAAGAAGAAGTTCTTGAATGATGTTAAGACTTACTTTTGGGATGACCCTTATCTATTCAAACAGTGTGCTGATCTGATTATTCGTCGATGTGTTGACGGACCGGCAGCTTTTGATATCCTCCAAGCTTGCCACAAAGGACCCACCGGTGGTCACTTTGGTCCCAACTACACCGCTAAGAAAGTGTTTGATTCAGGATTCTACTGGCCCACCATTTATTGTGACGCTCACGAAATGGTTAAGCATTGTGATGCTTGCCAACGTCAAGGCAAGATCACACATAAGGATGAGATGCCTCAAAATTTCATACAGGAATGTGAAATCTTTGATGTATGGGGCATCGACTTTATGGGGCCATTTCCATCATCCAAAGGGAACAAGTACATCCTCGTCGCTGTCGACTACGTCTCTAAATGGGTTGAAGCTAAGGCTCTTCCTACGAATGATGTGAGGGTGGTTGTGAACTTTTTGAAGCAGCTTTTCGCTCGATTTGGCGTTCCTCGTGCTATTATCAGTGACCGCGGGACTCATTTTTGCAACGATCAATTTGCAAGAGTCATGGCAAAGTACGGTATCACTCACCGTCTTTCCACCGCCTATCATCCCCAAACCAATGGGCAAGCCGAAATTTCCAATCGTGGCTTGAAGAGAATTTTGGAGCGTACTGTGGGAGAGCATCGTGCCGCGTGGGCCGATAAGTTAGATGATGGTCTGTGGGCTTTCCGCACTGCTTACAAGACCCCGATCGGTTGTACACCCTATCGTCTTGTGTACGGGAAAGCCTGCCACCTACCCATCGAGCTGGAACACAAGGCGCACTGGGCCTTGAAGTGGGCTAACTTCGACATCATCAAAGCCGGTGATCATCGCAAAGTTCAACTCAACGAGCTAAATGAATTGAGGAATGAAGCTTATGAGAACTCGCTGATCTACAAGGAGAAGACGAAGATGATCCACGATGCAAAAATCAAGAACTGAGAGTTCCACGTTGGTGATCAAGTCTTACTCTTTAACTCTCGGTTGAAGATCTTCTCTGGCAAGTTGAAGAGCCGCTGGTCTGGTCCATTCACCGTCGCCAAAGTCTTTCCTTATGGGACCATTGAGCTTTCTCAGCCGAATGGGCCCAATTTCAAGGTGAATGGCCAGCGTCTGAAGCTGTATTTTGGTGAGGACATCTCCCAAGAGATGATTCCATCCCTCACCACGTTCCCCATGAACTAAAATTGGGTCGAGTCAGGCTCATGACTCGGTGACCAAAAACAAGCGCTTCTCGGGAGGCAACCAGTGTTCTATCCTTTACTGCTTTCATAATAAGTGTAGGGGGAGCCTCGCATATGTTTGTTGTCTTGTTTCTTGTGATGTGCAGGGATTAAAGCTTCAGAAAGCATCTTGATGACTTTTGACGAACCGTGATACCGTGTTACCATCTTCCCGGTTCTATCCTAAACTCTTGTGATTCAATATTTCATATTTTATATGTTCACATTGAATTCACTTTAGTTGTCCTTTCCTTCGCAAGATTTAAACAAAGTGCACAATGTCATAAGTGTAGGGGAGTTTACTCCCACATGCTTAAACATTGAGGACAATGTTTATCTCAAGTGTAGGGGGACTTCTATCAAAGTAAGTGGTCTTTTCCATGAATTTGCCCTCATTTTAACCGGAAAATTTGATTTTTCGACATTTTCAAAATTTTTAATCTATTTTGGCCTAGTTGTATAGTTGTATTTGCCTTTGTTATGTTTCTATTGCTAGAATAGATTTTCAATAAAGTGGTTTTAGATTTTTCTTAGTCGTGAACATTTTGACTCAACCCGAGTTTACTTACCCAAGTTTACTCTAGCTAGTATCCTTAACGTGTTTAAGTCAAGTTTTCCTAGGCTTTTATATAGGGAGCTATAAAACGCGAAAGTCTTAACTCTCACGGGTTAAGAACAAGAACTTTTCGCAAGTTCCTATAATTGACCCTAGAGAGTCGTTTATCAAGGGAACTTTAAAACGCGATTTCTAAACTTTAAAAAGTCCAAGAATTTGCAAGATCCTATAGGCGACTCGAAAACCCAAAACTTTGATTTAATAGGCTAAGCATCCACAAGTCTCATTCCTTGAGATTTTAAATTATGGAGAACGATAGATGATAGAGTCAATTATAAGTTCGGTATTCTTTCGTGAATTTATGTGAGTTAATTATGAGCCTATTCTCCCTCCGCTTGCTAATAAATTAATCTGCTAATAAATAAGGTTTTACGATTTAAAAGGTTACTTAGCTTCTAGCCCTAGATCGTTTAAAAGTTGCTCGGTAATGACGAGAGTTCATAGCCAAGGCATAACTTATGAAGCGGGGCGCGAAGATTGGCGAGTCCGAAAAGGCCCTAACAAGGCATGAGGGCTACATTTTGTTGCTAAAGATCCAAAAGTGATGTGAAGAATCATTTATCGAAAATCAATATGAAGGATCGAGACACACGACGAAAAGCAAGAACTCCCAAAAAGTCATGGAGAAGTCTATCCGAAAAGACCCTAACAAGGTATGAGGATAAATAGATCTAAGTCCTAAAAGGAGGCGGATCGTTGTATATCAAAGTCCACAATAAAGATTGGAGAAAAATGAAGAAGTCGTGGTCCAAAGATGAAGAATCTCTCAAAAAACTTCAAGTGAAGAAATTTCTATTATGAAGAGAAGACCATAATTTCAAGAACGTCTCTCGAAGATTCGAAGAATGAAGTCGCTGCCAAATATCGGCCCGAGAAAGGTCTCAAATCGCGAACCAAGTTATGCCAAGATATGAACTTTTTGATATCCCGAGAAGCAGTTTTAAAAGATTTGGTCCTTTAGCTAACTATTGATTAAATCGTTCACCTTATTTTCGGACTAATTAACTATCGAAATAAGTCAAATAATGCATCCTCGTGATCATTCAAGACAAAAATAAAATATAAGAGATACACCTAGGAATAAGGGAGTCTAAGTGAATAATTGGCCCACATGAGTTCGTGATAGTTTGCTAACTTATAATAACAATGATCTCGTTTTTAAGCTTGGTATGGGGAACGTGAAACTTGAGGATGATAAATGTTCATAACCGCCAAAACCCAATGTAAGTTTTTAATTTCTTTACTTATTTCTATCTTTTATGTTTAGTATTTAATAAAGGCCAAGGTGGGTTATTTATGATGGAAAATGTAAACCGTGCTTTGAAATTAATGCATTGCATGAGGGCATTGCAATGGTCAAGTGTAGGGGATTTAATAAGTGTGAAAACACTTATCCTTTTACCACTTATTTCCAATAATAACAAGACCAAAACGTGTGATTTATGTCGTAAAAGTCGGAATTATGCGTGGTTTGTGTTTTTATTGTGTTTTAGGACCAAAATATGAAAAAGGAAGAAAACACGGGCTTTCACGGGCTTTTATTGAAGAAAACGGGAAAAAGACGAAGTCAAAAGATCAAGAGTGCAAAAAGAACGGAAGTCCAAGGCCTATTCTGAAGATTTATCGAAGAAAAAGTCAAAAGACGGAAGTTTAACGAAGTCGAAGAACTTAAGTCTAATAGAAGAAGAAAATTAAAAGACAAGTTCAAATCCCGAGTCGACAAAGACGAAGAATTAAAGTCGAGTCGAGAAAACGTGAAGAAAGCAAGAAAGAAGATGCAACACATGCACTCCTTCCACCTTCCCTATAAATACCCTCCTAATAGTCATTAGGAGGGTGGTTAGATTTTAGTTAATTTTCACTTTTACTTAGTTTTCTCTAGTTTTAGAGAGAGAAAGTCTTAAACTTTCTCTCACTATATTTCATCTTTTTCTTAATCTTTCAAGATTAAACACTTTGTATTGCTTATTTTTATTAATCAAAGTTCCATTTTAAGCTTTTAACTCTTGATCTCATTCTACTTTTCTTTGATTTAAGATTGATTTTGGTGCGATTATCAATAGATCCATGTTGTTCTTAATGATTTCGTGCTTAAAAAGTTAATCTTTTGATCATTTTATAAGCTTTCATTTGATTAAGCTTTAAGACTTTTGTGCTTATTGGCTTATTTTATGATTATCTTGTTTTTCTTATTAAAAAGTTTTATTAAAAATTTTATGTTTTTATTGTCTAATCTAAAAAGTTGTTTGATTTCGAGTTAGATAAGTTGATTAAAGTGCTTATTTGATTCGGTCTAGTATACGGATTGTTGAGTTTTGGATATTAGCTTATTGAACTTAGCTTATTATCTAGCTTAAACAAATCCCTTTATTTTCGGAAAAAGGAGTTTATAACCCCTTTCCGATTGGGTTTTTCCGACCGGTACACCATCCTAACCAATTTCCACAATTTTAGGAAAGGTTGTAAAACCCCTTTCCGATTGGTCTATTTTTCCGACAGCACCCCACAAACATTCCGATCATTGGCCTTTGTTGCATATTCCGACGGTGAGTCTTAGTGATATTCCGATTGGGATTGATAGTTGCATTCCGATTGAAGCTAGCCTTGATATTCGATTGGTGGTTTTTCTATATATTCCGATTGTTCTTCATATCCATGTTATTCCGATTGGTAGCATTCGTCCATTATTCCGATCGCTGTCCTAAACACTTTCCGATCAACCGATCGGAAAACATTCCGATCGGGACTTATTTTGGGCTAACTCCGATTGTTGCACTTGTTTGTTACTCCGACTTTACTTTCTTTTAGTAATTTTCTAAGTGTTAGTTTTTATTAAGTGTCAAAGTATTTTTCCATTTTACCTTTAAGTTTATATGCATTTATTTTTACTCGTCATGCAAATTAATCTTTTAACTTCCATTTTACTCAACGACACTTTAATTACTTGCTAATAGTTTAAAACAAACAAACCAAACCATTCTCTTGATTTACCAAAAGACGATTGAGTCGCACTTAAGACCGGTTTTCAATTCGAAAGGATTCGGACGATAATATTTTTATACCTAGCCAAAAGCGAAGTATTAGCGTTGTCTATGATGTGAGTAATGTGCTATCCTGTAACACCAACGAGTCTTCCGCTGTATTGAATTGTATAAATTTGGGGGTGTTACACCCAAAGACATATACAACTATCAAGAAAGCTAAAGACTTCTACAACTCTGATGATCAAAATATTCGTCAACTATTAATGTAGAGGAACGACTATACTTCAAAGGAGATTATTAGCAAGCTTTCAAGATGGTGCATAGTGTGAGCATGTTAATGAAGACACAAGATCGCAACATGGCAAAGACAAGTCAAGGATGGTTTAAATATCTCAAGATTAAAAGACAAAGTCGAAAGACAACTACAAAGGCTCAAAGATCACAGCATGAAGGAACAAGACTACTATTACGCGTTCAAGAGTTATATGGCGAGATTAGTAATATATTTTTATCTCTCAATGTCGAAGAGGAATGACCTCTCGTTGGGAGATATTGTTAGCCTCAAAATATTGAGTCAAACAGGAATGATCGGTCATAGGTTTATAATGTATTGCTTATTAGAATGTTGTAATCGGTAGTAGAATAGTCGTGCAATACGGGCTTGATGGCTAGCTTAAAAGGCCTCTTTCAAGGTACTAAGCATATATTCAAGCGCGGCCGAAAACTATATAGTCCATAGACAGCGCGCATGTGGGTGGACTATATAAGCACCCTCCTAGCATGTTAGGAGGATTCGCAAATTCATTTTCTTAATCTAATTTCACCAAGTTTTACACACAATTCTCTCTGCTTTCTCTCAGAAAACGATGGCGTTCTCCGTGGTGGTAACAGATTGACCTCTATTGGGGCAGTTGGTTCTCCGATCGCTTCCTCATATGAGAGTCGTAATGTATGTGTGCGAATGGTGATTGTGACATTTTTGTGGGGTAAAATGTTTTCCTTTTGTGAGTTCACTAATATTTTAAGTGTCATTTTTATTCTTGTATTAGATTTAGTATTTCTTATTCTCTTGGTGGTTATCGTTGTAATTAAGTTTTTAGTATTCTTGATTTTCAGTGATATGATTTTCACTAGTTTGGTGGTGCATTCATAGAATGCATTCTTTTGGTAAATATTGTTACTTCCGGGACTATTTGGATATTTAGTATAGATATATACGTATATATATGTGTGTATATATACATATGCATATGTGTGTATATATATATATATTATTACATTATATATAAGAGAAGGGGTATGCCACATCATATCCACTTCATCAACTTCAACTGGGTTGGGCTTACGTTTGGGCTTAAAACATGTTTATCTTACCCGTACACATAAACATAAACATAACCGGCTTATCTTACCCCATTAACACGCATCCTAGATATCACGATTTGATAATTTTTAGATAATCGAAACCATATCAATGATTAACACTGCATCATTTGATAATCTCCAGTGTTTGCACAATATCACGATTTCAACTCTATGTCAGGTATTACATGTCATTCGATTGATTGAAAATTGATTTTAGATTCATTATTGCTAATTAAACCGTTATAATACCGTTTGATAACGATTGGACTTTAATAATCTACCATATGAACCAGTTCTCAAACCCTAATGAAAGTGTCTTTTCTTTGTTTTGTTTTTATCGCTTGATCTAATTTTTTATATCCTCATAGCTAAAGAAATAAGTATCTTGACAATCTTATGCAGAATGGCAGATGAAACTTGATTGGATTACAGTGATTAAATCAATATATTGGAAAAGAAATATCAACAGGTATATTATGATTCGGAAACTCAGTTGCTCAATTACAAATTTTGTTGTAGATATGTAATACTAAATCAAGGTTATTCCTTACTCGACTTTATGTCTAAGAACATCACTATACTATTTTGTTATAAGTGTTCTATATGTAGGGATTGAAGCCAAAATGACCTGTTTTTTCTTCAGGTAGGTAAGGGTTTGTATACTCATTTTACTTGACACCCTTTCAACGTTTAAATCTTAAAATAAGTTCAATTTGCCGCTTGCTTCTATATTCGTGAGTTAAAAATGATGACGTAAGTTCGATAAACACTGATATGTTGGAAAACCTGGATTTATTTTGGAATCGGGGTTTTGACTTAGAACTCCAATTCAAAAAAGTCGCCGGCAGATATTGTGCAATTTTGGTCTTACCAATCGTAAACCGTTTGGCATGTGATTGAACTCATAATCTGTTTTTACTCCATATTTCATCTGCTACTAAAAACAGAAATACATTACAACCTCATATTTTTCTAAATTATTGGTGTCTTATTTCCTAAGTGTTGACACAGGTAGAAAAGTAATGTCATGATAGTACATTCAGTCCCTGCAATCTATAGAACACCCCCATTGTTTTTAACCTTTTCTGTGATTTATATATTTTACCGGGGTAGTCTCCTTTACCCAAAAATACGTAATTCAGTCTTAAGTAGCAGTATTCCGTGTTTTGGTATGATCCCGTATGATTTTTAGCTAAAGAGAAGGCCTAGAATAGTTGAGGATACTTTTAACAGAGCTCAAACAGTAAGCTCGAGAGGTCTAAAGTGAAACTCTTCCATTGTCATCTCAGACGTAAACATGTTAGCTTCTAATCTTTTTTAGCTTTGTATGCAAAGATTATGTGATTTTGCACAGTTGGATCAAGCTTTAATAAGTCGAGATGTAGGAAATAGTGTCGCTAAATAAAGGTAAATGGAGACATGACAAGTTTATTTAGGAAAGTTTATGCTATAAATACTATTAACCAATCCGACCTATCAGAGATATAACATATCTTATATGGACTTATTCATTAGTACTGGCTTTTAACCGATACCTCAGTTATTAACAAGGCTCAATCTATCCCGACCCCAATGCTTTATTACATGTTTTTAATGGTATATTTATTAGAAGATCAATGCGTGAGAGTGAGTATATATTCGGTCTGCAGGTTGTTTTTGGGTAATTGATAAACGCTTATTCTATAGATGACTGGATGCTTGGAGTAGCCTTTAGTGCGAGGTATTTAATACAAACTCATCACATTATTTATTACATTATTTAGTAGATGGATTGAAACTTTAATATGAAATGAACTTCAGCATCGACGAAGAGGAAATTAGTTGTCATAAAGAAGTGAGAAGGTGAAGTGCCTAGTGCCTACTACTGCAGCGGTAATTCGATAGACTGAAAAAAGGCACCAGAGACTTATAAGGTGGTGATACATAAATGTTACATAGGGGTTTTGGAAGTGTGCTATGCGATAATCGGGTTAGATTGTTTTGGGTAGTCATATCATCAAATTTTACTCATTTAGTTAAAACTAAAACAAGATTGTTATTATTTTTGTTAATCAGGAACCCACCTAAGTCCAAACTAGATCATCAAATAGTCACTTCAGGTACATATATTCATTATTTCTGCCTTGATTTAGAATCTCTAAGTGATGCAACTATACTGGCCCAATAACTTTTATCCTTTTTTAATCAGACTCCAACAGCCAACACCGAATTAAATGACCATTTTAAGAAAAGAGGAGAGTATGTACCCAAGTTGCTGGAAGTGATGATCCTCAGAGGCGACCAAATGGTAGCAGCATTCAACCATGGTTCAGAACCCTTGATTCTATGATTTGATTTTATAAAATCGACTCCATCATCCATGTAATATGAATAGATTATCACCCCGTACTAATGTGTAGTCCATTTCAATAAGGATGGTATAAATCTTATCGAAAAGGTAATCCACCTAACTTTAAAGTTACAGCTCTTTAATCCTTTCTACAATATGGCTGAGGCTCTTCCACTTAAAGCTAACTGATGAGTTATTATTTAGTCAAAGAAATAAAAAATTACCCATTGCATTTTTGGTCGAGGTTATTGCTGGAGAAAGGCAAGAAAATTCCGTCGGATATCCGTTTGGGGTAATGGGTGGAAGTAGGTTTGGACCGCAACATGTCGTTTTTAGCGGGTCAAAATAGGCTTAAACTAGTTGGGTCGAGCTTTAGACATTCCTAAAATAAATCATTTATTACAAATTAATTTTTAAATAAAAGTATATGAGCTTTTGAAAAAAGTATATGGTGGCCACCAAAGTACTCGACCTGCAAAACAATTGGAGCAGTTGCCTTCTTCACATCACGTCAGGTCGGTTATCATCTCTATTGTAAACACCGGTATTAGGTAAGTTTTACAGTCTGGTTCGAATTCTTCGTTTGTACCGTATGTAAGAATTGAAAAGAGCCATGTATGCTTGCGCATAAACATCCAGAGAATCTCCTCGTAGATGATTAATCACTGTATGGTTACTCGGCTGACTAGCATAATGTTCTTTTAATTCTTTTTGAATAGTGAATGTGCCTGAAAAGAGAGCCAAGAAGTATCCTCGAGGTGAAGACATTCAGGTATATTCAGATGGTTATCATTTTTTATATTTTGTAAATGAGTTAAAGTTGAGTTACTTTAAAGAAGTGAATGGTAATCTTCTTTCACTAGAATTAAAAGGATAAGTCAAACATGAATATATTGTGAATCGTCTTTCGGTGGTGAAATAACACAGTAGTTGGTTTGTGTATTGACATTTATTGGTGTTTAACAGCATGAATAGCGTCTTTTGCATACGACAAAAAACCTCAATTAAATGAGACTCAAGAGTGCATCCAGAAAGCTAGATCTGAAATGCTTAAATTGTGTTTGAATGAACGGGCTGAATAAAGGTCTATAAAACCTTTTGGTAGGACAAAACGGGTCAGGTATCTGCAACACAAAATAGTTTTTTGTCCAAAATATATTTTTTAATCAATGTTTTACAGATGTTACAACATTTCAGAAGATGAGGTTCTTGATAGAAGATTGCAGGTACTATTGCAGCCTAGACTTCACCTAATGACGATGGTAAATTGGAGCCACTTGATGTACAGATCAGATTAACCAATCAAAAAATCAATACTAAACTCGGAAGTCAGGGATATGTGCCAGCTGTGGTCGTTAATAGTCTGTATTTTTTAACTAAAAAGGTAGCTTATTATGTTGTTTCTAAGGAAATGGTTGTTATACATGCACGACACAGTGTGAACCTTATCCCGTATGAGTATGTTGTATTCCGAAACAGGTATGATACTATGTCTTTCCTGATATATTCTGTTTTTTCTTCTTTAAACGTGGCTAGCTGTGTTGAAAATGAGAATAGTATCTTTGCTGTTGTTACCAAGAATTTCTTAACTAAGAGGTATATGGTTACTCTATATGGTCTCAACTTCAATAATTTCTGATTGTTTCTATGGTTAGAGGTGGCAGTTTCGAGCCAAATGCTTATAAATGGTTTGCTATGGGATATGGTTGATTTCCAATGGGCCAAATAAGTAGTATAAGACATCAGTTCACTTAATAGAAGATTTTATCTCAAATGGTTCGTATTCCCAGAATGTGTTTTCCTGATACATGCAACCTTCCAACATTGGTGTAAATGTTAGCCTCATTTTCAACTTCTCCGAGGTGGGTGAAACAAGACTGTCACACTTGAGGCCGATTTTTCTTTTGATGCCAATGAAAAACTCAAGAAGTCTGAAATGCTTTGTAGACACCACTACCAGGAAGAAGCTTAATTACGTTAAACCTCCTCTCACGATTTTTGTACCCAAAAAGGGTTAACTTTGGTTTTTAAAAGCGTTTTTCATGTTGAGCGTGTCAAAGCACAAAAGAACCTACTTGTAGAGGTTGATATCAATTTCATTGTTAAGGTATATTGCTCATTTCAATATGAAGAATCTCTACCTCATAATCTGGTTGGGACATGACGCCTTTACCTGGTGTAGAATCGATGGCCGAGTTTTTTTACACCAGGTTCGTATATTAGTATGAAGAATTATATTAATAGTCAAGTTATATATATAACTGTTTATGTCCTAACAATAGTTGGCTACTTCAAAAAAAATTATTTGGGAAAGACAACTTGATTGGAAGGAGAAGATCACAGACCAGTGACAAAACCTGTTTTTTTTTGTCCTTTTAGTACGTAGCTTAGGAGAGATCCCTTGCAACAGACATATTGTTAGGTCTCGTAAATAAGGTATTAATGTTTTTAAGTTTTGTTGGTAGCGAAAATCTAAAGGAACATCCATAGATTTGTAGCTTACTCTTGAAACAATAATGTCGGTTTGTGGCACACTGATAGAGAAATTTTGGAAACCATGGTTTGTTCCAAATCAAACGAGGTGTTACTCAGTACTGTAGATAACTATTTTTGGAGTTCCAAGAGGTTTCGCTTCAGTGCCCGCTATCAATTGAGTTGATTTATTTAATAGACAACTATCGTTTCCTATCAATTTGTCCAACATGAATTTTGTGTAGTTATATATTGAGATGTGTTAAATGAATATAGAGAACTAAAGCTCATATTCCAATGACGAGTTTAGGCAAACAAAGCGCCACTAGCCCAATGCTACAATATAATAAGGGTCGACTTCAGATTAGATATTAAAATAACTTTGTGACTCCATATGGGTTCTCATTTGCATCTAATTTAACAATGTCTTCTGGCTTCCTACCTAGACGAGTTGACAAAACATGTTTTAGTCAAAAGCGATCAGTATACGTAAGTAAGATAGGTAATAGGTATTTGGGAATGCTTATTTTTACCTGATAATCTGCTTATTTTATATAGATAAGCAGTTTGGATGATATATACTGCTTATTTGTGGTTTAATAAGCATATATGGACATGCTTATTTCAAAGGGTTTAGGATAACACTTTCTTCCAGTTACTAGCATTTGTTTGTTAAAAAGTATACGCTATGTGGATTTTAATATATTTACTCTTTTGGTCGCTCTCATATCAACATTATTTTCACAATATTTGCACACCCTGTGTAAAAAGATATCAAAGAAAGGTTGTAACTTTATATAAATACTATTTGTTCTATTTGATCAAGGGGGCGTTGGATAAGCTTCTTTAAATGTTCTTATTTATGAAATTCTGATTATAAATCAGATTCAAGGAGTTATCTTAGTTGTATAAATAATTTTTTCCTAAGTCAAACAAGTTGTTAAAGCCAGTCATATATGGACCGGACCGAGGACCGAAATGGTCCGAAACCCCGGACCGAGACCGGACCGAGGACCGAAATGGTCCGAAACCCCGGACCGAGACCGGACCGAGGACCGAAATGGTCCGAAACCCCGGACCGAGACCGGACCGAGGTCCTGGACCGATGCTCAGCCCTACTTCAAAAGAGAGTATACCAAATTCACATTATTATAAACATAATGAGTCAAACAACAAACCTTTTTATACGAATAAATTGAAGCGATATATCTTACCTACACACATGCTATGTGCATAATTTTTAACAAATAATAAATCAAAAATTCTTGCATGGCCAATTATATTTTTTTTAAACTATGGTTTTCGCTCTTTAGGCCGACTAATCCACGGGATTTGAACCTATTGCCACACATACTCAAACTAAATAAAACCCTCTATTTTCAGAAGATCAACGTGGTCATTTTAAAGGTGTTTCGCTGTTTCAACTGTGAGCAAAAATATATTGAATTTAATGCATAAAATCAACAACCAAGATCGTGTAAAAAAAGATTATTTTTATTTGACTTGACAACATCTAATTGTTTTTCTAGCTACTTTAATAAGCTTTATTTTGTAATATAAGACGAATATTCACTTTTTTTTGCTGATAATGCATTTAATAAATAATTTAGTATGTATATAATTGAGTTTATTCACATAATATTTCATAAAAAAATATTCACATAACAATAAATAAGTTAATATATTCTCTTTACTGAGTACGTTTATAATAAATTTTGTAAAAAAATTCTATAGTCAAACACAAAATAAAAATAATATTTTTATATAACAAAAAAACCTAAGGCTTCTAAAAAGTAGTATTTTAAAAAAATCACGACTGATAATGTATTAAAAGACAACTAAACTAAAAAAAATAAAGATATATTTACAAAAAAAGTTAGAAGTCATACCCGTCCATCGGACGGGTTTTGCAACTAGTATATATATATATATATATATATATATATATATATATATATATATGTATATATATATATATATATATATATAAATATATATATATATATATATATATATATATATATATATATATATATATATATACATATATATATATATATATATATATATATATATATATATATATATATATATATATATATATATATATATATATATATATATATATATATATATATATATATATATATATATATATATATATATATATATATGTATATATATATATACATATATATATATATATACATATATATATATATATACATATATATATATATATATATATATATATATATATATATATATATATATATATATATATATATATATATATATATATATATATATATATATATATATATATATATATATATATATATATATATATATATATATATATATATATATATATATATATATATATATATATATATATATATATATATATATATATATATATATATATATGTATATATATATATATATATATATATATATATATATATATATATATATATATATATATATATATGTATATATATATACTAGCGTCGTAACCCGCCCAACAGGCGGGGACACGTTTTTTTGTTGTTCCGGAGGTTTTTTTTAATGTTGGTGTTTTTTTTATAATTTTTAAATTTAACTATTTTTTTTTTATTTTTTAGAGTGTTTTTTTTTTTGCTAAACAATTGGAATATTTATAATTGATGTGTGAATTGTATTTTGTGTTTATCTATGTTCGCAATTTGTGTTTTTATGCTTTTTTGGTTTGGGTTCGCTTGACAAAACATCATTTGAAAGAACGTTTGTCGTTGAGTTCTAATGATTGACGTCTTTGTCTAAAGAGAGAATTTTCAATTCTCATTTAGTTTTAACTCTTGACGGTATTATATATAGTTGTAATTAAATCTATAATTTATACTCTTTCTAGAGAAAAACCTTTTAATTACACCAAAACAGAGCCTATTTAAATTTAACTCATATCTACACAGTTTAGGATTAAAAAAGCTCAAAGAAAAGATCAAATCAGTTGCAAATTTTTGAAGAAACGACTTATTTTTAGAAAATATTAACCATGATCACTGTAGCGATTGCTATCATATGTCGTCAAGCCTACTTTTTTCATGTTTTTGCTTGGACTTTGGAAGGGTTTAGTGACTTTGATAAGTAATATAATAATGAACAACCTGTTTTCTAACACAAATGTTAGCGTACTTGTGTAACAAAGAGTTAATTATATAATAGCATGAATATTTTATGAGCATTCAGTTTTCTAAAGTTTAATATTCTACAACATTGTCATGTTTACTTGTAGTTTTTTTAATATTCTAGGATTTTATCTGCGCAATGCGGACGAGGATAATCGATGACGATTTTTGAGACGACAAATTTTACTACTCTTACCCATAAAATTTGTTTTCAAAAATTGAAGTTGTAAAAAAATAAATTAAAAGAAAATAAAATTTGAAAAAAAGAAAAAAAACTAAAAATTAATTAAAATATATCAAGTATTTAAGTCATGTATGTTTTTTATGCTAAGTAGTCTAAATTGGATATAGATTTAACTTGCTTATTGCAGCGTATAAAGAAGCCTAACATATATATAGAGGCACCAAAAAGCGTCCAAGACTTGCGACGGCTGATGAGACCTTGAACCATGTGCCTTGGTGCCTCTCGTAATCGCTTTACCTTTGGGTGTTTGATGCAATCAGGCAACTACCCCACCTTGCCTCTGAGCTCTGATGATATCGACTTCTTGAAGAAAAGAATGGAGGAAAAGGAAATGAGGATACTTCCCACAGTGTAAGATCTATGGGTTTCCATGATCAATCCTTTGGTATGATATGTTGGTGTGACAATGATAAGCTAAAACAGGAATTTAAGAACCTGAGAAATGTGGATTTTCTGCATTTGAGGGATCTTACTACGGAAGAGAAGCAGATACTTCAGGATAAGGTTTCTGTTTTATTTAGGAGGTTTGGAATCCCTTCACTTTCCGAGGTACTCTTTCTCTCTCGCAAAAAAACATACGCGCACATACTCGACACTGTTATAAGTAATTTATTTCTCGCTGCAGGTTGTGACTCGTGAAGCAATATACTATCGCACCTCAGACACGATGTAAGACTTTCTTTTTTGAACACATGTTCTTTTCATATACGACATCAAATAATTTAAGTAATATTTAACAAATATTGTTCAACCATATTTAGAGATTGAATTTTAACTTATATACATATAAATATACCATTGTGCAATGCATTAACAGTAAAAATAACTGTATACAACTGGTAATTGTTTTAGAATAGAAGATACGGGTTTTTAGAAAATATTAACCATGATCACTGCAAATCAGTTGCAACGGACTCACAATCTGAAATTTGTAACTGGTAATCTAGATATTTGATGCATTGGTATTTTTACTGGAACAACCTATAGCACTACATCGGACACATTATTTGTAGCGGCTAGTGGTGGTGTAGGATCACGTTGGCACTTGGTTGAAACTGAAAGTAATAGCCACACGAAATTCAGGAATGAAAAAAATAGCTAGAAAGAAATGGGTTCAAAATAATTAATGTTCTTTCCTATAAATATCTTTTGTTACCTGAAATTTAGCAAAGCCCGAATCCTTGTCCGCTTTCCGACACCTGCTTTTCCTTCAAATATGAAATGACGACATTCCTCAACGGATATCTACACAATCAAATCCACGACACAGTTAAACTTCTGTTCGGATATTTTTTTAAAATAATGATCATTTATCTTACCGTCTTCTGCAATTCCATTGCTTTGTCTTTGTTGCCGATGAAATCTTTAAGAGCAGATGGTCGGTATTTTTCTGCTCAAAAATACTTTTTTTCCTCCTTTTGTTCGTGTGTATCTTTTTTGACTACCTTTTTGGCCAGTGATTGTGCTAACGACAGTGGTGGTGATGATGATAACTGGTGCTAACACTGGTGATGATGGCACTAAACCTTTCTCCTTTAAGGAATCCTCATTCAAAGAATGTTCCCTAGAGTAAACCTTAATCATTTTCAGAGATTTCTCATCTTTCGTCTTGAACCACAAACCAGTACTCAATAAGAACGTTACAGACCACACCAGTCTGGAATAGTTATTAGGGATCTAAGAAAATCAAATGTGTGTAATCAATGCCTTTGTACTACAAGTAGGTTTTCTATGTATAAAATAAAGTTTGATATCAAGTTCCAATGACTGTCGCTATTTGCTTTCTTGTGTGTGCATCCCAAATAACTAAACTCCACATTTGTTGTCCGAGGGAATTTTATCTCTGGCCTAGCTACAGTTAAGGGCCTAACAGTTATAATTATAAGCTTAAATAGGTGAGCAGGTCATGTACCATGGAGATCACAAACGACCTAAGGCCTGCAACACCACAAGTACCACCCAGAATTACAGTACATGAACTCATCTAAAAACTCATCTTTATCAAAGAATTTGAATAGGTTTGACCTATTTAATAGTTCAGGTATCAAACTGCATTTTAGTGTATCTGCATAGAAAGTAATAGAGGTAATATGAATAACTTTTGTGGAAGATAAAAACAATACTATAGCCATAATAAAAATCCTAAATTAGTAACTTGCCTATGAGCTTTATTTTGTCGTTGCCTCAGCTAACATCTTAATTTATATTTAAGTAGACTTAAAATGTCAAACAAATATATAACTTCTGAATGAAGTTAAAATTGTGTTGGTAGCTGCGGGTGAATTGGGAAAATAGCATGGAATTAATGATACTTAGTAAGTTATAAATTAATAACATGTAAACTTTTCGGTATTATAGTTCTTTTAAATCTGAGTATCACTTATACTTGTGCCAACTATATCAAAGTTTTTTATAGTCTCAACATAAGTTAAAATAATAATTATCTTTTTCTGACCATCAAGTGGTCTGCAAACCGACATAAAGAGTTTCACAAAATAAAAATATCGTTACTATTAAGTTTCCTTCGTGGTAAATGAGACGCCACCACTGGTTTTGTTGCCTCAACGCCTCAATATTTCCTAGAAAATAGAATTAAAAAATCTAACGATGAAGATTATCTCCACTCGAAGGTATTCATCTTATATATGTAGTGGTAAATAGAAACAGAATATGGATTCTTTGTGACAGCTAAATGGTAATCAAAATAGTGAGATCCAGAGAAACTTACTGAGAAACTGACCATTCTTATGCGGAGTTAATCTGCACGCTTTGCAATTCACTTTGGGCAACACCACTCGAGAATGAGCATTATCATTTCTGACTACCAAGCTATTTGCAATACAAATGAAGTGTCAGATGCTTACATGTTGTTAAGAATTAATGGGAAAACGTTTTAAACCAAAAGATGGAGTCAAAGGCACAAGGCTATATTTAAAGGAGTCAATTTTGGTCCCTTGTCCGAGCTCGAGTATATTTAATCTCAAACGGGTAAAAAAATTGTCTTGATGACATTTCTAAGTATAGGTGCACCTTTTAATGTATTGATATAGTATAATTATTTCATCATATATACTCATTGTATGCCCGAGTATATTTAATCCCAAACCATTTACTCAACCCGCACCATCCCAGTTTACATTAGCTTACAAGTAAATTCTAAACTATCTTTAGGTGGTTTTCTCATTGGCCATGCTTATAGCTTTACAAGTAAAATACATGACTTCATGTCTATGGCTCAAGTTTTTTAGTTGGCAGCATAGGCCATATAACATTAATAGATAAATTGCTTATATTGCATCGAGTGTTCCTTAATGGTTTATATTTTAAAAAAGATATACCATGTATCTTTATAAAGTATAAAAAACGTTTCATGCTCAAGTTGATTTACATGTGAGAAAACTTGAAGCTTCTCTTTGCAAACACGGTTCACACTGGTAATTGTTTGGGCAGAAAAATAACCGTCACATAACAAAACGAAATGTCCTGATATATAAATCCATATTTGGGAATGGCTTCTCCGCTACTATTTAGCGAAATAAATGCAAAAGCAAAACCACCAAAATATTAAAATAGTGTTTTAGTTATATGACTTGAAATAAAAGGCAAACTTGCCAGGAAAATTTAACAATATGACCATCAATTACTTGGTATAATGTTTATAGTAAGATATTTAGCTTAACATTCAAAACACCAATCACCATTGTACTTATATACATTTATACGATAATTAGTTTGATATCTCTTGTTTCTTCTTCTTAGTTTGAACAAATAAGGGTGTCGTCATCCTTCCCGACATATTTGCAAATTCAGCAGGCGTGTCAGTTAGTTACGTTGAATAGGTTCAGGTATGTCAAAGAAAATAGAATTATATTCATTTTAGTGTCACCTACTGCTTCCTTTAATGCTTATATGTTATGTTCATCGATTTTGCCACCAGAAGACAAATATTGATTTACCTCGTATCTGTTGCCACTTAAAGTGTACTTGATGTATAATTTCTTGGCTTTTACCAAGACAAGGATTACAGAAGCCAATAATTCCTGATTTCTTTACACCTTCATGTAACTACAACTAACAGGTAATTATTGTATTGTTTGGATAGTAAAAGTTGAAAGGTAGTTGATAGGTGTGTAAACACCCATCCTTTTTCCAATTAATTCTAGCTAAAAAGAGACCAAAACACGTATTTAATATCATTTGTTTGGAATTATGCGTGGTTTTTGTGTTTATTGTGTTTTCAGAGCCAACCGGATAAATATTGAAGAAAACATGGGATTGCACGGGCTTTATGGAAGAAAAAAGACTCAAGACAAAGTCTATTGTCCAAGAGATGCAAAAGATTTGAAGTCACTGGACCTATTCGAAGATTTATCGAAGAAAAGGACCAAAGATGGAAGATTTACATAATTCGAAGAAACTCAAGTCTATTAAACGAAGAAATTAAAAGACGAGTTGAATTTAATCGACGATAAATCCCGAATCAGAATCGAAAATGTCAACTTTTCTGAAAAGACGAGAAGACAAGAAGAACGGGAGAAAGCCCACTCACCAACCAAAGGGAACACTTATATAAGGAGTCCCCCTCACACTTTTCATTCCGTTTTTTAGTTTTTTTCATTCTCCTTCTTTTTCTCTTTTCTTGTTCGTATTCATCACCAACACCAATAGGGTGTTTGGTGATTTTGATCTTTGTTTTTCAATCTTGTAATTTTAATCTTTGTTTTGTGATTGTTAAAACCTTATTCTATCAATTTAATCCTTTCATCTCATCTTGTTCATCTTCATTTATTTGGTTAAAAGTTAAAGTTCTTATTTGGTTGATTTGATCTTCAAAAATTGTTGGGTTTTATGTTTTTATTGAAGGGATTTGTAGTTTATGGTTAGTATATGATTTGTGGTTAGTTTTATTTAAGATTTAGTGAAAAACTTGTTGATTTTTGGCTCGAAATCGATTTACCCTGTTTTTCGGTATTGTTACTGTTCTTGAGTTTCCCAGGTTCCGGATGAACCAAAAGTTCCGGATGAACCAAAACTTCCGAATGAACTAAAACTTCCGGATGAACACAAACTTCCGAATGAACCAAAAGTTCCGGATGAGCAAATAGTTCCGGATGAACACAAACTTCCGAATGAGTACAAAGTTCCGGATAAATTTCCTTTCAAAAAGTTCCGAATCAATTCTCAAAAGTTCCGAATCAGTTGAATGTTCCGAATAAACTTCCGGATCAATCTTCCGAATCAATTTTCCTTAAAAGTTCCGGATGAACTTCCGAGTCAATACTTCCGAACCAACTTCCGAGTGAACTTCCGGATCAAGGTGTACTTCCGAATCAAATTTCTTTTAGTCTTACTTACTGTTTCTTTTTGAGCATTTTTAAGTCTGTCTTACTGTTTCTCATTGTTTCTTCATTTTATATTTTAAGAAAACCACTCCCCTTTTTAGTAGAATAGAAAACCACTCCCCTTTTTAGTAACCAAGAACAATCATTCCACTTAGAACCGAGATCAATTCGAGAGGATATCGAGAGAATTTAGAGAACCCATTGCAAAATCCATGTATTAAATGGCGCCGCTGCCGGCTCTTCTCGTTAAGATCAAAAGTTTTTTGTGAGAACTTGGATTTTGGGATCCGTTCCCCGTGAACGTTACTTTTTCATAAAAACTTTCAAAAGCACAAAACATATATAAAATTTTCAAAAATCCAAAAAATTAAAAAAAAAAAACATAAAAACCAAAGATATTTTTGCTTTGTTTTTGCCTTGTTAGTTCTTTTGCAGGTGTATATGCACTCGATCAACGTCTTATCAAGAGCCCGAGCCTCTCGATAACTTAGACATGGCCGGTGTACAAAACAACAACAACATACCACCTCAAAACAACAATAATAACAATAACAACCCACCTTTCAACAACATGAATAATAACAACAACAATGAGCCTCTACCGGATAATCACCCGATGATTGAACTTCTACAAGCTCATGTAGATGGCAACACTGATCCAATTGTTATACCCGTGATTGAAGCCAACAATTTTGAGCTCAAATCCGGCTTTATCCAGATGGTCTCTGCTCAACCATTCTTGGGGCGTACCATTGATGATCCACATGACCACATCAAGAGATTCCTACAACTCACCAACACGGTCAAATTCAATGGTGTTCCACAAGAGGTAATCAGGTTACAACTTTTTCCTTTTTCTTTAGAGGGACAAGCCCGGCATTGGCTTGCTAAGGAACCGCCACAGAGTATTCTTTCGTGGACGGATTTGGAGACCAAGTTTATCAATTACTTTTTCCCACCCTCTCGTACTACCGCTTTGCGGAATGAAATCATAAATTTTGAACAAAAGTACGATGAGTCGTTTAGTGAATCTTGGGACCGTTTCAAAGACCTTTTGAGAAAATGCCCACAACATGGTTTTACCAAAGTGCACCAAATTAACAATTTTTACAATGGTTTAAGCATGAATGACCAAGATTCACTAAACAGTGCCTCGGGGGGTAATCTTTTGGCTAAGACTTCCAATGCTGCTTGGGATATCATTGAGAATAAGTCTCGTGTGCAAACCAAGAGTGCTCGGACCAATGTCACTAGTGTTAGCACTATGACAGCGACAAGCGACTTGACAAAATCACTACGCTTCTTGAATCGCTTGCTACCCAAACCGCCAGCAACACCAACAACATCAACGCTAGAAACGCTAAAGACGCTCAAGTCAATGCTGTTAGCCAACCATGCGAGATATGCGGGGGTCCTCACTCTTACACCACTTGTACTGCCACCCAAGACTACCCTTCTGAAAATGTGAATGCAGCATATGGCACCTATCCTCAACCTGCTTATCAAGCTAGACCTCAAGGTGACCGTAACTTGCTTAGCTACCGCTCCAACAACCATCTCTCACCACCCGGTTTTCCTCCAAACAACCCAAACCAACAACAAAACCTCAATCGCCCTCCTCAACAACAACAACAACCTCGTACACCATACATACCTCCTCACAAACAACAACAACCACCTCAACGAAACAACCAAGTTTACCAGCAACCTGCTTATCAACCACCCGCATACAATGATCCTCCCAACCAACCCACCGCTCTTCACCAAGAAGTGGAAACCTATATGAGGACTAACGATGTGATAGTGGGAAATCTTCAGCGGGAAGTGCTCAACTTAAAATCAGACATGGTCAAACAAGGGAACGATCTGAGAGCTGACATGAGAAACACGTTGGATAGTCAAACGAATGACTTGAAGAACATGATGGCTAGTTTCTTCCAAGGTAATCAACCCTCTTCTTCGGGTACTCTTCCGAGTAACACCGTTGCGAATCCAAGAGGGGAGATGAAAGCAATCACCACTCGCAGTGGCAAAGGTACCAAGGAACCCGAGCTTCCTATACCTCCACCGGTGATTGTGACTAAGGAGAACGAGTCACCTGCTCCTATTCCTCCTCCTTCTCCTTCCCCAATTTATCCACCTCTTCCTTCTACCCCTCCTCCACCCATGGATGTGAGTGATCCTATTCTCCCAAAGCCTTCCTCTTCTCCCAATATACCTTATCCATCTAGGTTGAGGAAAGAGAAGCTCAAAAGCAAGGACGATATTCAGGTTTCGAACTTTCTTAAAATGTTTAAACAACTGAATTTCAATATCTCCTTCGCTGAGGCTCTCGCTCACATGCCTAAGTACGCAAAAATGTTTAAAGATCTTATGAGTGACAAGGAAAAACTTCTTGATATTGCCAAGACCCAACTTAATGAGAATTGCTCTAAAGTGCTCTTAAGGAAATTGCCAACCAAGCTTGGTGATCCGTGTCGTTTCTTAATCCCTTGCAATTTCCCGGGAGTAGAGAATTGCATGGCCCTAGCCGATCTAGGTGCCAGTATTAATCTAATGCTTCTAAGCGTTTGGAAGCAATTATCTCTCCCTGAGCTAGTCCCCACCAAAATGACTTTGGAATTAGCTAACCGTACGGTTGCTTATCCAGTGGGGATAGCCGAAGACGTCTTTGTAGGAGTCGACAAATTCACTTTTCCTGCCGATTTCGTCGTCGTCGACTACGAGATGGACCCTCGTGTTCCCTTCATCGTGGGTCGTCCATTCCTGAGGACCGGTCACACTCTTATCATTGTTGAAGCCTGTGAGCTTATCATGAGAGTGGGTGACGATAAAATCGTCTTCAACATGGGAAAGTTGTCTAAACGACCTTATTCATACGAGAGTGTTAATTGTATTGACGTTCTGGATGAGGCTTGTGAAGAACACTTTAATGATGCTTGTAAAAATATTCCTACCTCTCTTCCCAATGTTGAAACCGTTTCCTCTATTGATTCATCCTTGTCTCTATTTGGAGAAAGTGATTTGTTTTGGAACAATCTTGAAGCCACCATGGGAGATGTGAACTTAGCTAATGATGATTCTCCCACCGATGGGGATGAAGACATGCATTTCTTTGATAACCTTCTCAACGAAGACAACCTTTCTCCACCATCTCCCACGGTTATTGCTATCGATACTCCGACTTTGAATACGCCTCCCGTCGAAAATCCCCCGGATTTAGAACTTAAGGAGTTGCCGCCCAATCTCGAGTATGTGTTCCTTGAAGAAGAGAAGAAGTCGCCAGTCATCATTGCTAAGGACTTGAAAGATGAAGAGAAAACTTGCCTCACCGCCGTGCTTAAAGATCATAAGAAGGCAATTGCTTGGAAATTTCTGATATTCGCGGAATTGATCCTCACTTCTGCACACACAAAATTCTCATGGAGGACGACTTTAAGCCCACAATTCAAAGCCAACGAAGGGTGAATCCAAAAATCCATGAAGTCATCAAAACGGAGGTTATCAAACTTCTTGATGCGGGTATGATTTACCCTATTTCGGATTCACCATGGGTTAGTCCAGTCCATTGTGTGCCCAAGAAGGGCGGAATAACCGTTGTTCCCAATGAACACAACGAGTTGATTTCCACTCGTCTCGTTACTGGGTGGAGAGTTTATATAGACTACCGCAAACTCAATGATGCCACGAGAAAGGATCATTTCCCTCTACCTTTTATGGACCAAATGCTTGAACGTTTAGCGGGTAATGAATATTACTGCTTTCTTGATGGTTTCTCGGGTTATTTCCAAATACCCATCGATCCCCAAGATCAACAGAAGACAACATTCACTTGTCCCTATGGCACATTTGCTTATAAAAGAATGCCTTTTGGCTTATGCAATGCCCCTGGGACTTTCCAAAGGTGCATGTTAGCTATCTTCCATGACATGGTTGAACAAACCATGGAAGTCTTCATGGATGATTTCTCGATCTTCGGGGATTCCTTCTCTTCTTGCCTTGCCAATTTGGAACGTATGCTTAAGCGGTGCGAAGACACTCGCCTAGTTCTGAATTGGGAAAAATGCCATTTTATGGTAAAAGAAGGCATCGTGCTGGGACACAAGATTTCCAAAGCCGGTCTTGAAGTAGACCGTGCTAAAGTCGATGTTATCGCTAAGTTGCCTCCACCTTTAACCGTGAAGGGTGTGAGAAGTTTTCTAGGTCATGCGGGCTTCTACCGTCGATTCATCAAAGATTTTTCTCAAATCGCTCGCCCGATGACCCACCTCTTGGAAAAAGATACTCCTTTTATCTTTTCCAAAGAGTGTCTTGAAGCCTTCAACTCGCTTAAGGATAAGCTAACTAAGGCACCCGTCTTGGTTACCCCTAATTGGGAGCTGCCCTTTGAGTTGATGTGCGATGCTAGCGACTTTGCTATTGGTGCGGTTCTGGGACAAAGAGTTAATAAACACTTCCAACCAATCCACTACGCTAGTAAGACAATGACGGGGGCACAATTGCATTATACGACAACCGAAAAAGAGCTTTTAGCTGTTGTCTATGCCTTTGAAAAGTTCTGCCCCTATCTTGTCCTTTCCACCACTATCATTTACACCGATCATTCCGCGTTGAAGTACTTGTTGACAAAGCAAGATTCCAAACCAAGACTTCTTCGCTGGGTTTTGCTACTCCAAGAATTTAAAATCGAAATTCGCGATAAAAAAGGAGCTGAAAACCTAGCCGCATATCATCTCAGTAGACTTGAGGATCCTTACCAAGGGGATCATCCGAACAAAGACATCAATGATTCTTTTCCCTTGGAGACCTTAATGTCTATTAATTCGAATTCTAATGAAACCACGTGGTTTGCAGATATTGCGAACTACTTAGCGGGTGGAATTCTTAAGGAAGGGTTAACATCCCAACAAAAGAAAAAGTTCTTCAACGACATTAAGACTTACTTTTGGGATGACCCTTACCTATTCAAACAGTGTGCCGATTTGCTTATTCGCCGATGTATTGATGGACCGACAGCTTTAGAAATCCTTGACGCTTGCCACAAAGACCCACCGGTGGTCACTTTGGTCCAACCTACACCGCCAAAAAAGTGTTTGACTCGGGATTTTATTGGCCCACCATATATCGTGACGCTCACAATATGGTTAAACGTTGTGATGCTTGCCAAAAACAAGGCAATATCACATATAAAGATGAGATGCCTCAAAATTTCATACAAGAATGTGAAATCTTTGATGTTTGGGGTATCGACTTTATGGGGCCATTCCCTTCTTCTAAAGGAAACAAATACATCCTTGTAGCTGTTGACTACGTCTCCAAATGGGTTGAAGCCAAAGCTTTACCCACTAATGACGCAAGGGTGGCTTGTAACTTTTTGAAATCTCTATTCGCTAGATTTAGTGTGCCTCGTGCCATTATTAGTGATCGTGGGACTCATTTTTGCAATGACCAATTCGCAAGAGTCATGGCTAAGTATGGTGTAAATCATCGTCTTTCCACAACCTACCACCCACAAACTAATGGCCAGGCTGAAATATCCAACCGAGGATTTAAGCGAATTCTGGAAAGAACCGTGGGAGAGCATCGTGCCTCATGGGCTGATAAACTTGATGATGCTTTGTGGGCTTTCCGTACCGCATACAAGACTCCGATTGGTTGTACACCATATCGTCTCGTGTACGTGAAAGCATGCCACCTCCCCATTGAGTTGGAGCACAAGGCTTACTGGGCCTTGAAGTGGGCTAATTTTGATATCAACAAAGCCGGTGTCCTACGCAAGATCCAACTCAATGAGCTCAATGAACTCCGTAATGAGGCTTATGAAAATTCTTTGATCTATAAGGAAAAGACTAAGCTCATTCACGACTCCAAGATCAAAAACCGAGAGTTCCAAGTTGGAGACAAAGTTTTGCTCTTTAACTCTCGGTTGAAAATCTTTTTGGGCAAGCTGAAATCTCGTTGGTCCGGCCCATTCACCATTGCCCAAAATTTTCCATATGGTACTCTCGAGCTCGCTCAACCTAATGGACCTAATTTTAAGGTGAATGGCCAACGAGTGAAGTTGTACTTTGGTGAGGACACCTCTCAGGAGATGATTCCATCCCTCACCACGTTCCCCATAAACTAATTTTGGGTCGAGTCAGGCTCGTGACTCGGTTATCAAAAACAAGCGCTCCTCGAGAGGCAGCCCGAGTCTCTATCCTTTTCTGTTTTTACCCCTAAGTGTAGGGGGACCTCTATAGGTGTTTGTATTTGTGTGGTGATGTGATTACAGGGATAAGTGCACTCTTGGAATCTTTGAAGAACCGTGCTCCCGTGTTCTCCGAAATCCGGTTCAATCTCTCAACTATCGTGATTCAATTTTCTTCATACTCACATTTGAAATTGATCACTTTAGTCGTCTCTTCCTTAACTTGATTTAACCAACGTGCACAATGTCATAAGTGTAGGGGAGACTTTTCCCACATGCTTAAACATTGAGGACAATGTTTATCTTAAGTGTAGGGGGGACTTCTATCGAAGTTCTAAGTGGACTTTTCCATGAAAATGCCTTCATTTAAACGGAAAATCATCTTTTTCAACATTTTCCAAATTTTTAATTAACTTTGGCCATTTTTAAATTTTTATCGTTGCTTTCGTATGTATATACCCTGCAATAAAGTCAAAAATATTAATAAAGTGGTGTAGCTAGTTTAGAAGTCTTTGACATATTAGGCCCGTTGCGATTATTTTGACTCAACCCGAATAGACTTATCCAAGTTTATTCTAGCTAGTATCCTTAACCATGTAGACCTTAATTTGTTTATTAGGCTAAGTATCCACGAGTCTCATTACTTGAGATTTTAAATTGTGGAGGACGAGAAATGATAGAGTCAATTATAAGTCGGTATTCTTGCACAAGCTCACTTGGTGTAATTATTTGCCTATTCTCCCATCACTTGCTAATAATTTATCTGCAATAAGTAAGGTCGTACGATTTGAAAAGTTACTTAGCTTCTAGCCCAAGATCGTTTAAAATTTGCTCGGTAATGATAAGAGTTCATAGCCAAGGCATAACTTATGAAGCGGGGCGCGAAGATTGGCGAGTCCGAAAAGGCCCTAACAAGGCATGAGGATTCCACTTTATTGCTAAAGATCCAAGGTGATGTGAAAAGCATTATTCCCAAAGTCAATATGAAGGATCAAGACTCACGACGAAAAGCAATCAACTCCCATAAAGATCATGGAGAAGTCTATCCAAAAAGACCCTAACAAGGTATGAGGATAAATAGATCCAAGTCCAAAAAGGAGGCGGATCGTTGTATCTCAAAATCCCAAATAGAGATTGAAGAAATAATCATGAAGTCGTGGTCAACAAAGTTGGAGTACCTCTCAAAAGTCTCCAAGTGAAGAAACTCTATGAACGATGAGAAGACCATTATCTCAAGCACGTCTCTCAAGATATGAAGTATGAAGTACATGCCAAATATCGGCCCGAGAAAGGTCTCAAATCGTGAACCGAGTTATGCCAAGATATGAACTTTTTGATATCCCGAGAAGCAGTTTTAAGAGATTTTTTCCTTTAGCTAACTATTGATCAAATCGTCCTACTTTGCTTTCAGCCTAAATAAACTATCAAAATAAGTCCAAAAATGCATCTTCATGATCATTCTAAGACAAAAATAAAATATAAGAGATACACCTAGGAATAAGGGAGTTTAAGCATTTAATTAAGCCATGTGTGTAAGTGTTTTAATTGCTAACTTATAATAACAATGATCTCGTTTTTAAGCTTAGTTTGGGGAACGTGAAACTTGAGGGTGATAAATCTTCGCAGCACCAAAGCCCTAATGTAAGTCCTTGATATCTTTGCAAGTTATTTCCATGTAGCTATTTTCAAGTGAAAATGGTTTTCTATCTTTTGTTTCCTTTAAAGTTTTTATTCCTCTTAGTACTTTACTTTTAGTTTAGAAGTATTTTAATAAGGCCAAGGTTGATTGATTATGAGAAAAGTATAAATTTGCTTTATCGCTAAGCATTGCATGAGGGCATGGCAATGGTTAAGTGTAGGGGATTTGATAGGTGTGTAAACACCCATCCTTTTTCCACTTAATTCTAGCTAAAACGAGACCAAAACAGGTATTTAATATCATTTGTTTGGAATTATGCGTGGTTTTTGTGTTTATTGTGTTTTCAGAGCCAACCGGATAAATATTGAAGAAAACATGGGATTGCACGGGCTTTATGGAAGAAAAAAGACTCAAGACAAAGTCTATTGTCCAAGAGATGCAAAAGATTTGAAGTCACTGGACCTATTCGAAGATTTATCGAAGAAAAGGACCAAAGATGGAAGATTTACATAAGTCGAAGAAACTCACGTCTATTAAACGAAGAAATTAAAAGACGAGTTTAATTTAATCGACGACAAATCCCGAATCAGAATCGAAAACGTCAACTTTTCTGAAAAGACGAGAAGACAAGAAGAACGGGAGAAAGCCCACTCACCAACCAAAGGGAACACTTATATAAGGAATCCCCCTCACACTTTTCATTCAGTTTTTTAGTTTTTTTCATTCTCCTTCTTTTTCTCTTTTCTTGTTCGTAGTCATCACCAACACCACTAGGGTTTTTGGTGATTTTGATCTTTGTTTTTCAATCTTGTAATTTTAATCTTTGTTTTGTGATTGTTAAAACCTTATTCTATCAATTTAATCCTTTCATCTCATCTTGTTCATCTTCATTTATTTGGTTAAAAGTTAAAGTTCTTATTTGGTTGATTTGATCTTCAAAAATTGTTGGGTTTTATGTTTTTATTGAAGGGATTTGTAGTTTATGGTTAGTATATGATTCGTGGTTAGTTTTATTTAAGATTTAGTGAAAAACTTGTTGATTTTTGGCTCGAAATCGATTTACCCTGTTTTTCGGTATTGTTACTGTTCTTGAGTTTCCCAGGTTCCGGATGAACCAAAAGTTCCGGATGAACCAAAACTTCCGAATGAACTAAAACTTCCAGATGAACACAAACTTCCGAATGAACCAAAAGTTCCGGATGAGCAAATAGTTCCGGATGAACACAAACTTCCGAATGAGTACAAAGTTCCGAATAAATTTCATTTCAAAAAGTTCCGAATCAATTCTCAAAAGTTCCGAATCAGTTGAAAGTTCTGAATAAACTTCTGGATCAATCTTCCGAATCAATTTTCCTTAAAAGTTCCGGATGAACTTCCGAGTCAATACTTCCGAACCAACTTCCGAGTGAACTTCCGGATCAAGGTGTACTTCCGAATCAAATTTCTTTTAGTCTTACTTACTGTTTCTTTTTGAGCATTTTTAAGTCTGTCTTACTGTTTCTCATTGTTTCTTCATTTTATATTTTATGTTTAATTTTAATTCTAGTTTATTAATTGTTATTAATTTAATTGCTTTTAAATTTAAGTTTACATTTTAGAGCATTTAACCTTTAGTAGAATAGAAAACCACTCCCCTTTTTAGTAACCAAGAACAATCATTCCACTTAGAACCGAGATCAATTCGAGAGGATATCGAGATAATTTAGAGAACCCATTGCAAAATCCATGTATTAGTAGTCGGTTCAAACCTTATGCTACGGGTAATTCCATTTATTTTTCTTATATTTGATTCTACCTAGCCAAACACCCTAATCAACAACGAATTAAACCCAAACACCCCCTGAAACTGCAATTGAGAATTTACCAGCTGATCAATAAGCTGCAAAATGAACTCAAATATAAATATTTATCTATTGATATACATGTCTTAACTACTTTAGGTCCAGGAATAACTCTTGTGTGTGGAAAATAATGTCGGCTTATGGGATTTATCTTCATTTGTAAAAACATATGGTTTATGAGCTTATCAGCTTTTGAGCCGTTGAGCTAAAATTAGCAAACACCTCAAGCTGATAAGTAGATAATAAAGAGAAATGAGAATATGCCCTTGTTGAGAACATCGAAGCGAAAAACGTTAATCTATGCAAACAAACTTACCAGTTGTTACCCTAACGATAAATGCCTTGTCCATCTAGAAGTAACAAACCTGGGAATAAGAATTAATGACCCGATAAGTAGGATAAACCAGAATACTTTAATCTCGCTTCTGACTTAGCTCGATTCTGACTTAGCTCACACTCTCTGCTTTCTAATAATCTAATTCTCTATATGAGAAAAATACTTTAATCTTGCAAACATATATATTTTGTTTGTAAATTTATAATAATCAAATTCTCTATATGAGAGAAATAATTTAATCTTGCTTCTGACTTAGCTCACACTTTCTGCTTTATACAAATCAATAAAAGAGAAGACATTAAAATAATCTCAAACATTTAGCATCTTACCTCCTTTTCAAAACCCACGGCTACTATCGCGGGACTGCATCTGGCCATAAAAACAGTTTATCTAAACCTAAGAACCTTTACGTAACAGTTAATATGCACACCCTTCATATGAATCAACTTATAAGGGTGGAATTTTTCCCCGATGAGTGGGAGGGGGAAATGGAAAGATAATTTTTCCTTTTTCATAAGTTTACAAGACAAAAATAATTAAAGATCCTGTAAACTCACAAACTAAAAAAGAGAAAATAATACCTTAATTGGTGCTTGAGGCATGGCGATCCAATCCAGCGACACAGTAACCTGCAGTAGTTAATGACAAAAAAAATAACGCATTATGAATGCCATGATGACTAATCCACGTATTGTTCTGTGTCATAGCTAAGGGGGTGTTTGGATTAGCATATTTTATGGGGTTATCGGCATATTTATACTTGGAAAAGCTAATAATCTCTATTGGGCTTATTAGGTAATCAACTTATGACAATGGTGTATTCAACTTACAGGTTTAAAAAATCCATGATGCTTACCGCAACGAATCCCTCCCGAGTGACACAACCATTCTGTGCTCTGTCATTGAAGCATTTTATCAAACAGTTGGTATGCGACATGAACAAACTAACACTTTTACGGCCAAACCAACAAACTTTGCCCATTTGCCACCATGAACGATTTTAGGGTTTTGAATCAGATGTAATTGTTCTAAGGGTTTGGGTTTATGATAATTGCTTGAAGATTACGGAGAAAGCTAATTGCGACTGTGTAGATGGGGATTAGGGTTCATAGGTAATAGGTAGATGGAGAGTGATGCAACTGTGTGTGTCGTAAAATTGTAACTGTAGATTAGGGTTAAGAATAAGACAAGAGAGATCTGAAAATATACGTATGCAGAATAGTATAAGGCCAGCTTATATCATACCATTAACCAACAACTCATACGGACTTCACAAAAAGAATTGAATAGGATACTATGGCTGCAAACCTAATCCCACGCCAACATACGAACGATCACAACATTAATCGACCGCCTTAGATTCATCACAACCTTATTAAACACTTGATGTCGTTTAGGTTTTTGGGATAGTGAATGTTTTGTGTGATTGATGTGATTATGATTCAAATGTGTATCGAATCTGATGTGATGAAGAGAAAGAAATTAAGGATTATTGAGAATTAGAGATGGTGACTGCTGGGGTTTTATGGTTAGGGTTCTCTGTGTGTTTTTTTAGGTGTGTGTGTGTGTGTTTTTCGATCCGTTGCTGTGGGAAAAAAATGAAAAAAATAATAGTATATAGCATTATTTATACATGCGGTTGCAAAACGCGATTTTATACAAAGACACGTTTATAAAAATTGCGGTCCGCCTAACAAACAAAAAAACCCTATAAATAAGGCAAGTAATGAGTTTTTTTAGCAAATACTCAAATCCTATTGGTTAAAATATGTGACTGAGATATGACTGGGATTAAAACTGTGGTTTCAAGTCATAATTATACATACATATATATATATATATATATATATATATATATATATATATATATATATATATATATATATATATATATATATATATATATATATATATATATATATATATATATATATATATATATATATATATATATATATATATATATATATATATATATATATATATATATATATATATATATATATATATATATATATATATATATATATATATATATATATATATATATATATATATATATATATATATATATATATATATATATATATATATATATATATATATATATATATATATATATATATATATATGTATATATCTATAATATATATATGGGGCTAAGTTTGACATAGGAAAATAAGATGTGCCATGTCATATCCTATGTGGCATTATCTCATTGGCTATAGGCTTATGATGATTTTATTTTGGAAACTATATGAAATTTGTGAATAAAAAAAATCGCATGTTCTCAATGTTATAGATATTCAGTATCTTCAAAATTTTATTAATATAATCTAATAAGTATCTTCAAAGTTTTATAAAATCAATTCCTTATTTATATTAAAATCCTGTCGATCGTTATTTTATCTCTAAGCCCTAATATCATGCGTATATCTTTTTCATTCAATCATAGAAAAAAATTCTGAATGAAACTTAAATCCCTAAAAAAACAATATCACAATAAGAAAACGCAATACTCATTCGGTATTCTCTATTCATCATGCATCAGTCATTAAAGGATTAAGATCATAGTTTTTGTAGTAACTGTTCTTTTATGTTTATGCTGGGTGTAGTGTACATTCGTAATGGCTTCAAAGCGTCTGTATAAAGAAGCTTCTAACTGTTTATATTGTCTATATAAGGATGCTAATGGTATGTATTGTGTACTATGTTTTTTTGGTTATATTGTATATTATGTATAGTAGTATATTAAATAATTAATCTCTTTTTTTTGTTTTTATTTAGTCATGGGAATGTCGAATGCCATTGACCATATGGTTCTTGAAGTGACTTGTGGCTATAATTATTTAAAGTTGATTTTTATTTTCTATGGCAGATTTGAGACTACATTAGTCTTGAAGTGAATAAACTTGTTGTGGAAATCTCTTATACTGTATGCTTTTCTTTCATTTGCATTATCAAGCGTCTTCTAATTTAGGTTGAAGATATTATACTGTGATAATTATATGGGGACATAAGCTAGGTTCTTCCACCAGACGAATGTAATTCAAAAAGAATATATTTGATTTCCGTATCTTAACATTTTAATCTGGTATGAAATTAACAGATGTACAGTTTGTTCTTTCTGAATTAATATATTTTATTTTCGTATCTTAACTTTTTAATCTGGTATGAAATTAACAGATGTAAAGTTTGTTCTTTCTGAATTATACATGCTAATTATGGACATGACTATCGACGATGCAAAGAAATTGGATTTCCGATTGTCTTTTTGAAGTCATTTTAGATATTTTGTCTACAGTAATCTGTTAATCGCTTCAGACTGCAAATACTGCAACTGATATGTATAGATGGATCAGTATAGGTTCACAATTGATGCATTATAATCCAATAGTCTTTTTTTGTTGCAGGCACTTTATTGTGAATATATGCGAAGGAAAGACATTGATGTCCTCCAAAATGATATCAAGTATGCTAAGGAAAGACATTGATGACCTCCAAAATGAATATATGCTCGAATTCGAGTCTAAACATGACTCACCTGACCAAACAGTTTCCAGACATAGAATATTTCACAGCTTTGACAGATTTTAATGTTTTTATTTAGATTTTCATTTTAAATTTTCCGGTTTGTTATAACTCCGTTCTATGTGATTCAAAAGGCTATGGATTAATAATAAAGTCTAGTATTTTACTGTATGATAGAAGTTTATGGGGAGGTGTCTACCTCGGGAAACGTGCAAGAGCTTTAATCTATAGAATAAGGCTTTTTAACGACTTTTATTACTTACGGGATATTTCTAAACACTTAGCACCACTAGGTCGAGGTTTGATGCATAATAAGTTGTTTAAGACTAAATATTAAACTACTTACAATGGATTGGTGGTTTGATCATATTTATGCCCTAAGATGTCCTAATTTGGTCTCAGTTTCCCTATAACTCCAAAGCTAGGACACAAACCCTTTTGGAAACGAAATCTTGGACTCACGATCACTTATACAACTAGGAATAAAGGTGCTTGCTGCTGTAGGATACACAAATCAAAATAAATTCAGAAACCATGTTTACGAAATTAGGGTTTTGTTGAAAACCCTAATTCAATTTAGCTAGGGTTTCATTTCTATGGTACTTCAAGGCACGAACTTCTAGGCTGTTTTCATGGGATTTTAGGATTGTTGTTTAGGATTTATTAGGAGTACCAATGATGGTGGTGATGGCAGTTTAGGGTGGTGATGGGTGATGGTAGAAACCAAAGGGAAAGAAGGGTTAAATTTGATTTTATGCTTATGTTTTGGGATGAACAATCACAAGTCTTGAACTCCTTTTTTAAAACCTGAATATACCTTACCCTTAGAGCATCAATTATAATAGGAAATCAAGACGAATGGCCGGAGTTGAAGAACAGTGGAAGAAAAAGATAGAACTGTGCACAAATAAATGAAAATTGACTTTCTAGAGGATTTCTAGGGATTTCTGATCATTGGTGGGTTTTGGGGAGGATATGGGACGAATTTAATCTTTAAGAAACAAGTAGTTTTAGTTAAGGAAGTCAAATATTTTCTAGATAAATTTTTAAAATTCTTTCCTAATTATCTAAAACATATTACCTATTTTCTAGTTAAAACAAACTGGCCTAATTATCTCCTAGGCTCAAACCCAAAAATTTATATGTAAGTAGCGTTAATCTTGGGATAATTTAGGTTTAAGAATAATTAATTGGGTTTACTTACGGTTTAAGTCCCTTTAAAATTACTTACATGCTTTTAAGATTAATGACATGCTTATTTCTAGTCATTTAATAATTTAATTAGGCTCCTATGATTAATTATAAAGTTTACAAGTTAATTTCATTAGTTTGAAATTGATAAAATTAATTTAGACGTTTTCATGGTCATTAGAGATAAAAATGGTATTTTATAATTAAATAATTAATAAAATACGATTACCTCGATAAATTATTTGAAACTTTGAAAATAACTTTAACGTGAAAAATATATTGATTTATAGACTTTTTATCGTCCATCATATATTAATTTGAAAAAAAATTGTGAGTTGAAAACGTTTAAATAACTTCTTATTAATAATCAATGGTGATTTCGATAGTTTACGTTAACTATTAAAGTAGATTATCATTGACGTTTATATGACCTATAACTTCAAAATAATTTATTGTATGTAACATAGATAAAATACATTTACTTTTAGTTGGATGACCTCCAATTAGAGTTGATAATGATTTTTAGATAGCACATTCATTATTTTCTACTTTATAGTAAATAATTAAACGCGTAACTATTGACATCTATATGATTTATATGTTCCCAAATAGTCCTTTTATATATTATCGATGATAATATAATTTGTTACTTGTAGGTTACCTTCCTTTTTATAATTAACAATGTTTTAAAAAAAATTGTAGCGACAATTATTTTATTCTTTGAGAATAATGGTGAGTTCAAATTTACGGGTTGTCACACTTGTATCCATGGGTGTACTCACTAGAGTATAATCAAAGTGATTGAGAAATTATAATACCATCACTTTCATGTTTAATCCTTATGCCAATGATAACATCAGCCTCTCCCATGTCTTTAATGGGGAATTCTGATGGCAAAAATTCCTTTGTCAGGTCAACTTGAACTTGGTCAGTACGAAAGATTAACTTGTCATCAACATATAGGAAAATGATAACTCCTTTACCAGATTCATTAAATTTGCTATATACACATTTATCAGCTTGGCTAAGTAAATAACCATTAGACAAAACCACTTCATTAAATTTTTTATACCATTGCTTAGGAGCCTGTTTTAGTCCATATAAGGACTTAATCAGTTTACACACCTTAGCTTCATGACCAGACAGGATGAAACCTTGAGGTTGGTTCATATAAACCTCCACATCTAAATCACCATTCAAGAATGTTGTCTTCACATCTATCTGATGAACAATCAGATTCTGAATACTTGTTAAAGCAATCAGCATTCTTATGGTACTGTACGTGCTACAAGGGCACAAGTATCAAAATAGTGTATCCGTAACTTTTATCTAAATCCTTAAATAACTAACAGTGCCTTGAACTTTTCAATAGTTCCATCTACCTTCATCTCCTTTTGAAAATCCATTTGAACCAAAGTAGATTTCAACCTGGGGGTAGATCAACCAACACCCAGGTGTTGTTTCCCATGATGGAATCCATCTAATCATTGATTGCTTCTTTCTAGAATGAAACATCCTAGGACTTCATTGCATCATCAAATGTTTTAGGATCATCCTCAACATTAAGGAAATAGGAGTATTGATCAGAGACCTCATCCCTTGTCCCTTCACTTAAGTATAATTGAAATTCAGGCCCAAAATTCCTTGGAGTCCTATGCCTTGTGCTTCTTCTAAGCTCAGGCTCAAGTTACTGAACCACAACCACCTTAGTGATTCTTTTAGGTTCCACTGAAGTACCAATGTTCTCAGCTTCAGTAGGAGTCCCAAGGCTTGGTCTAGGGACTGATGAGAACATAATCTCATCAAAGTTAGCATCCCTTGATTCAATGATTAAGTTTATAGAAACTGAAACATTAGGCTCAATAACATAGAACCAATAATCCTTGGAATGCTCAGCATATCCAACAAAGATGCATTCAATGCCTCTTTCACCCAATGTTTTCAAATTTGGATTAGGGAGTCTTACAACCTCCCTACAACCCCAAAATTTGAGGTAGTTCAAGTTTGATTTTCTTTTAGTCCAGAGTTCATAAGGGATAGTCTTGTTCCTTTTGTTGGGAATCCTATTTAATAAACAGCAAGCGGTTAACATAGCTTCACCCCAAAACCCTTGATTTAGCCCTAAATAGGACAACATGAAGTTAACCATTTCCTTCAATACTTTATTTTTCCTTTCAGATATACCATTTTGTTGTGTGGTATAGGGGGCATGTTGAGTCAAAGAGTAGATGTGGCAGAAACTCAAATCGAAGAAAACATGAAGACATTTGTTTCAACGCTGACACATTGTGTTTAGACGTTGACAAGTGTTAACGAAACGCTGACAGAAGTCAAACGCCATTGGAAATCTATTTAGGATAAGTATTCAGAATGTTATTTATGAATATTCTGTATTAGTTTATTTAAATAGAAGATATGCATGTTTATTTGATATTATCTCTTGTAAACCCTAATCCTTAGTCTATAAAAGGAACAAGGGTCTTAGGTTTTATTCACAACTTTCATTCATAATGTAAACCTAAAGCGTGTGTCGACTAGGTGTGGGATTAATGTATACACACCTAGTGATTGTTTGTTATTAATATAATGAACAATCCATTAGAGTAATTTATGTGTTCTTGTGCCTAAACACCATGTTTAATGATTATGGTTCTATTCCACTTTGATTATCTAATCATATGAACTATGATCATTCCTAGATGCCTAAAGATCGAGGAAACTTAGGTTTCCACAGTTGGTATTAGAGCCTCGTGGCTCGTGATATTAGGACCAACAAGGCGTTCGTGTTTTGAGAAGAAAAGAAAAATCCGTCTAGGGTTTTTTTGGGCGATTTTTTGTGCGCAGCAGTATTCAGGGAGGCATAACTTTTTATTGAACCGTTGGATCGCCATGAAATTTTTTATGTGTGTTCTACACACATATACCCAGATATCCACTAAACGGATTGTCAAGATCTATCCCCAAGAAAAAGTTATTAGGCGTCAATGTTCACAGCAGAATAAGGTTTGAATTTTCTGTTTTTGATATTAAAAAATCTATGGTTTCTTCCAAACCCTAGATCGTTTAGATAAGAAAAACATGAAGTTTTTGGGTGTTACAACATAAAGATTGTTCATAATATTCAGATCCTAGTACAATTTTATCATAACCCTAATTAGGGTTTTGGATTATGCAATTACTGTTCTAGGGTTTCATGGCTGATGTTCTTCATTGTTATGATGATACGTGGATATGAATGGATCTATTTATTCCAAGTGGTCCAATGCTATACATAAATGATATCACGTGTAATACAGATTTGTTAACGTGGTCTAGGATGGTGATTATTGGTAATCATTGTGACTGCAGAAGATATGTACAACAGCAGGTTATGGATCGTAAAATGTGGCAAAAGAAAAAGAGGCATCAAATCATGTACAAACAACAGACATGTAGAGAAAAACGTGTGATCAGTTTTGGAAGCAGATTTAATTCCTGATTTGTAGGCATTGGTTACACAACTCCTCATCACATCTAAGACGTGGGGATATATAACTATATTGGGAGAATATATGTTTTATTGTTTTGGACGTGAATTGGAGCCAATATGGCAAGGTTGATAAAGTCCAAAGTCTACACGTTATTTGACTTTATATGATTGGACTGTTCAAAATGGGAGGTATTGTTTAGTTGTGTATACATAAATTTTGGCCCAATGGAGTACCTAGCCAAGATAACTCCGTTCACACAAATGGTATACACTCGTCTGGCGTCAGAATGCCCGAGTGGAGGTTGTCAACCCTCAATAGATCTATCCATATCGTAAGAGCTTACTCCAGCAGAGTAATTAACGATTTACGATAGTGGCGACTACGGCTAAAGCAACTTAAGCTATCTCATAAACAGTGTTCACAAAACGTTCACAGAAATCAAGTTTTACTTGCGTCCAGAAGCAAACAGCGAAAGCATTTATCACATCCCAAAACATTAAACATACAAAACAGTTTAATAGGGATCTATAGACTCACCTCAAGCAACGATTCAAACCGCACAAGTATGATCAAATAGTAGCGAGCAACTCTAGCAACAACCTAAATAAAATACTATAGTTTAGGCGCTAGCAAATAAGTCACAATAGTTCGTCACGTACGTTACTCATCAATCATGTATATTATTTTGTTGTTAAAATCGTGACTTGTAAATATCATATCGTTATAAGCATTATAGTATATATACTTAGGCAAAAATATTTATTTTTGACTCAACGAAATTTCGACAGCCTTTCGGCGTAAATTTTAATTTACCTAAATTTATCTTAATAGATTTTCCAACACGATTTCTAACGAAAATTCGGCAGCCTTTTGGCGTCACATAAAAATTTGCCATTTTTAGTAAGTACTCTAATCTTGTCCTAAAACCCCTAATTTCAACACTTTCTCAATCGCCAATGTTTCAACAAGTCATTTTCCAGCAATAGTATCAATTTCCACTTTCAACGCTCAAACTTCTTACGATTCACCAAGTATTCACGTTTCGCTCTAATACCTCTTTAAAAAACGATCCCAACATTCATATACAACTTTTAGTAACCATTTCGACACTTAAAACAACTCCGTTTAACTCGAAAATGTCGTTTCGACCACCTTAAAAATATAGACAGCAAGTACATTATAGTTTTTTCACAAAAATTAAGTTTCCGGACAACGAAATTTAAACGACCATATCTTACTCATTTTAGCTCCGTTTTTAGCCCATAATATATCGAAACGAAGGTATTAACTTATATTTCATAATATCGTAGTAAACTAGTGCCAAAACAATTTTTACGACCCTCTGTGCCTTTTATAAAAATCGGACAGATTTTATACTTTTCGTAAACACTCGTTTTCGACCATTTTCAAGCGTACCCACTAGTAGTAACACTACTAGTTCCCTCCAATTATTCATAAACACACTCAAAATCAACGATTTAACTTCAAGTCCACAAATCTAAAAATATACATTTTTTTATTTTACAAGTCTTTCAATTAAATCATTTTCATGCATGGGTCTAATAGATCCACACATAATTTTCATAGATCTAAAATATTTTTTATCATTTTATTTCAAGAAAATAGTTGATGAGTAATATGCATGCATAAATCTACATAGATTGTGCATGAAAAATGAAAAAGCTGAAAAAGGTTTAAGAAGTAACCTCGAGTAACGACTCTACGTAACCACGACAACCCGATCTACGCTCTAACCAACAAATAATCAACAAGAACCCAACTTCTATAAACTACCACCAAAACTTCTTAAATCTACAAACCAAGAAAACCCATTCTTCTTTATACTTGTACAAACCCTAGGATGTATTTATTTTGTGGTAATTGTTTTTAAAATGAAGCTTCAAAAATTCAACAATGGTGGAAATGGTGTTGTGTTTGTGTCGCGTGTTTTAGAAAGAGAAGGAGAGATATGTGTGTTCTTTTTTTGTGAAATGAATAAGTGAATAATGTGAATTATTTGAGGTGAAATGGGTTAATAAGTTAAAATGTGTAGGAAGGTGTAAGTTAAGCTCAAAATGGTAAAGTGTAGAAAATTTGGTTTAGCTTGCATGTGGGTGAGTTGTTTGGCCGGTTATGGGGGGTCCCACATGGGTAAATATTTCAAAAATTTTACTATGGTAACTAGTTAGAAGGTTTAAGGTAAAAAGGTTAGTTAGTTTTCGGTAACTATCGAAAAGTATATAGTTAAGTTTAAAATTACGTAAAACTTAAAAATTTGACGAAATATAATAAATTTATGATTTTTCGACGAAAACTGATATTTTATAATTTATAAAGTATTTTATGCAAGCTAACGACGGTTAAACGTAAAAATGACGTAAAATACGAAAACGCGATACGTTAATTAAATATTCACAGTAAATACGATTTATTACTTTAAATAGCAAAATACTAAAATACAGGCATATATAAACATATACAGAAATATTTAAATACGCTGTTCAAGAAAATACAATCACGCTGTTAAAAACTAAACAGTTAAGCACATAATTCACAGATAACGAATGATCTCATGGATTATCGTCAATTCATTGACCGTCTCAGCACTTTGGTCAAGTTCACAGAAAGTGTCTAGAATAATGACTGAGCACAGTGTCAGGTCATTACTCGTCATCAAACAGTTTTTCAAAAAAAACGCGGGATAACTTCCCGGTTCCAACACAGTTAAATCACATAGTTGACTAAATAAAAAGTCAAAGGTTAAAATAGTCATTTTACAAAGTAGGGAAAATTACCAAGTGTTACATCATCCCCTTGATAAAGAAGCTTTGTCCTCAAAGCTTAGGAGTGTCACGGGTTCTAGAGTTGTCAAAGAGTTGCGGATATTTCTTGCGAAATTGATCCTCACGCTCCCAAGTGAATTCAGGTCCACGTTTAGAATTTCACCTCACCTTGATGATCGGAATACGACTCTGCTTCAATCGTTTGACCTCACGGTCCATGATTTTAACAGGTTCTTCAACAAATTGCATCTTGTCGTCGATTCGGAGTTCCTCCAATGGTGTCTCATCAGAAAGGCACTTCTTCAAGTTCGATACATGAAAAGTGTTGTGCACGAGGCTCAACGCTTGCGGTAATTCGAGACGATAGGCTACGGTTCCAACCTTTGCCAAAATTTTGAAAGGTCCAATAATACAAAGCTTTTTGCTAAGTATAAAATATTTACCGTCCGAATCTTTTCGAATTGATTTCCAGTCTAAAGTGCGACTCAGTTGTCTTTTGATGAACAAGAGTATGTTTTGGTTTGGTTTTCTAATTAAAACTAAAAGCAAGAATGAAAATGTGGTTGAGCGAAATTAAAGCGTTTAAATATCAAACTAAAAGTTATTTAGAAAAAACTTTATGTAAAAATTTAAAACTTAAAGTTATGTTCTATCGGAATATTGCAAATCATTTCTATCTGAATGCACCAAAGTCATAACCATCGGAATACAACTAAAACAAGCCATCGGAATAATCCATGTGCAGGTCATCGGAATGCTAAGCTTAACACCCATCGGAATGTCAAATACAATTCTGTCGGAATATGGTCTATCGCAATGATCACAATCGGAATGTCCTAGATCGCAATGTCAGATCGGAAAGTTGCAAACTAAAATTGGGCAGAGTTTCGTCTTAAAAAGGACCTTTGTCCCGTCGGAATATGCGATCGCAATGAGCGATCGCAATCCCAGATCGGAATAAGGGGGAAATGACCCACTATCGCAAAGTAAAACCACAATGGGTTATTGCGATAAGCACAAGCAGCCGTCCGAATGTTTGAATCCCTTGTATTGCGATGGAATGCAATATTAATCGGAAATGGGTGGCAAGCTTAAAACTCAATAAGCATATATAATAAACTATCTTATCCGAATGTTAAACAACTCAAAAAGATTAAATTTGACAACTTCTTAAACATAAAAGATCATCAACTTTATGAAAGGAACTTTAAAGTGACTAAAAACCTTTGAGAAATCCGAAAATCAATAAGCTAAAACTTGAAATAAGCCAATAAGCATAGAGAGCTTATAGCTTATACGTGTGAGAGCTTATGTGTAAACAAAGAAGATTAACTTTTAATTACGAAAACATCAAATCATACGAATGAAGTATGCAATTCGGATCAAAAGATAAAGTAAACCAAGAAATGTAGAAGGAGATTAAAGAACACAAAGCTTAAACTTAAACTTTTGATTAAAGAAACGCAATTACAAAGATTAATGAAAGCTTAAAAGAAAGGAAAGATGAGAAACTTAGTGAGAGAAAGTTTAGAACTTTCTCTCTCTAAAAACTTTAAAGGAAAAATTAAAAGTGCAACTAGCTAACCCACCCTCCTAATGTGATTAGGAGGGTATTTATAGGCTAAGTGGGAAGTGCATGTGTGGTGTGCTTCCTTCTTTCTCTTCTTCTCGACTCGATTTAATTCTTTGTCTTTTCTCGACGTCGTCTCGGGATTTGAACTTGTCTTAATAATTTTTCTTCTTTAATTTAGACTTGAGTTCTTCGACTTCATTAAACTTCCGTCTTTAGACTTTTTCTTGGATAAATCTTCAGAGTAGGTCTTGGACATCCGTTCTTTAAGCACTCTTGATCTTTTGACTTCGTCTTTTCTCGTTTTCTTCGATAAAAGCCCGTGAAAGCCTGTGTTTTCTTCCTTTTTCATCTTTTGGTCCTAAAACACAATAAAAACACAAACCACGCATAATTCCGACTTTTACGACATAAAATACACGTATTGGTCTTGTTAATATTGGAAATAAGTGGTAAAAGGATAAGTGTTTTCACACTTATTAAATCCCCTACACTTGACCATTGCAATGCCCTCATGCAATGCATTAATTTTAAAGCATGGTTTTACATTTTCCATCATAAATAACCTATCTTGGCCTTTATTAAATACTAAACATTTAAGGAAAATAAGAAGGCAGAAAACAAGTAAAGAAATTAGAGACTTACATTGGTTTTAGGCTGCCATGAACGTTTATCATCCTCAAGTTTCACGTTCCCCACACCAAGCTTAAAAACGAGATCATTGTTATTATAAGTTAGCAAACTAACACAAATTCATGTGGGCCAATTATTCACTTAGACTCCCTTATTCCTAAGTGTATCTCTTATATTTTATTTTTGTCTTGAATGATCACGAGGATTCATTTTTTGACTTATTTCGATAGTTATTTAGGCCGAAAATAAAGAGGGACGATTTAATCAATAGTTAGCTAAAGGACAAAATCTTTTAAAACTGCTTCTCGGGACCTCATAAAGTTCATATCTTGGCATAACTTGCTTCACGATTTGAGACCTTTCTCGGACCGATATTTGGCAGCGGCTTCATACTTCAAATCTTTAGAGAGACGTTCTTGAAATTATGGTCTTCTCTTCATAATAGGAATTTCTTCACTTGAAGTTTTTGAGAGATTCTTCATACTTGGACCACGACTTCTTCATTTTTCTCCAATCTCTTTTTTGGACTTTGATATACAACGATCCGCCTCATTTTAGGACTTGGATCTATTTATCCTCATACCTTGCTAGGGTCTTTTCGGATAGACTTCTACATGATATTTAGAGGAGTATTTGCTTTTTGTCGTGTGTCTCGATCCTTCATATTGATTTTCGACAAATGATTCTTCACATCACTTTTGGATCTTTAGCAACAAACTGTAGCCCTCATGCCTTGTTAGGGCCTTTTCGGACTCGCCAATCTTCGCATCCCGCTTCAATAAGTTATGCCTTGGCTATGAACTCTAATTAATACCGAGCAACTTTTAAACGATCTTTGGCTAGAAGCTAAGTAACTTTTCAAATCGTACAACCTTATTTATTGCAGATAAATTTATTAACAAGCGATGGGAGAATAGGCTCATAATTAACTCACATAAATTCACGAAAGAATACCAAACTTATAATTGACTCTATCATCTCTCGTCCTCCACAGTTTAAAATCTCAAGGAATGAGACTCGTGGATGCTTAGCCTATTAAATCAAAGTTTTGGGTTTTCGAGTTATCTATAGGATCTTGCAAATTCTTAGACTTTTTCAAGTTTAGAAATCACATTTTAAAGTTCCCTTGATAAACAACTCTCTAGGATCAATTATAGGAACTTGCAAAAAGTTCTTGTTCTTAACCCGTGAGAGTTAAGACTTTTGCGTTTTAAATCTCCCTATATAAAAGCCTAGCAAAACTTGACTTAAACACGTTAAGGATACTAGCTAGAGTAAACTTAGATAAGTAAACTCGGGTTGAGTCAAAATATTCACGACTTTGAAAAATAAAACCACTTTATTAAAATTTATTTTAGCAAGGAAAGAAAATAATCATAACATAGGAAAATACAACTATACAACTAGGCCAAAATAGATTAAAAATTTTGAAAAATATCGAAAAATCAAGTTTTCCGGTTAAAATGAGGACAAATTCATGGAAAAGACCACTTTCTTCGATAGAAGTCCCCCCTACACTTGATATAAACATTGTCCTCAATGTTTAAGCATGTGGGAGTAAACTCCCCTACACTTAGGACATGGTGCACGTTGTTTAAATCTTGCTAAGGAAAGGACAACTATAGTGATTTCAATGTGAACATATAAGATATGAAATATTGAATCACGAGAGTTTAGGATAGAAACGGGAAGACGGGTACACAGGATCACGGTTCGTCAAAAGTCATCGAGGTGCTCTTTGAAGCTTGAATCCCTGCACAAAATAAGAAACAAGACAACCAACACATACGGGGCTCCCCCCTACACTTTTTATGAAAGCAGTAAAGGATAGATCACGGGTTGCCTCCCGAGAAGTGCTTGTTTTTGATAACCGAGTCACGAGCCTGACTCGACCCAAATTTAACTCATGGGAAACGTGGTGAGGGATGGGATCATCTCATGAGAGATGTCCTCACCATAGTACACCTTCAAACGCTGGCCATTCACCTTGAAATTGGGCCCATTTGGCTGAGAAAGCTCAATGGTGCCATATGGAAAGACTTTGGCGACGGTGAATGGACCAGACCAGCGGCTCTTCAACTTGCCAGAGAAGATCTTCAACCGAGATTTAAAGAGTAAAACTTGATCACCAACGTGGAACTCTCGGTTCTTAATCCTTGCGTCATGGGTGATCTTGGTCTTCTCCTTGTAGATCAGTGAGTTCTCGTAAGCTTCATTCCTTAGTTCGTTGAGTTGAATCTTGCGAAGATCACCGGCTTTGTTGATGTCGAAGTTAGCCCACTTCAAGGCCCAGTACGTCTTGTGTTCCAGCTCGATGGGGAGGTGACATGCTTTCCCGTACACAAGACGATAAGGAGTACAACCGATCAGAGTCTTATAAGCTGTACGGAAAGCCCACAGAGCATCATCTAACTTATCGTCCCACGCGGCACGATGCTCTCCCACGGTACGTTCTAGAATTCGCTTCAATCCACGGTTGGAAATCTCTCCTTGCCCATTGGTTTGGGGATGATAGGTGGTGGAAAGACGATGATTAACACCATACTTAGCCATGACTCTTGCAAATTGATCATTGCAAAAATGAGTCCCGCGGTCACTGATTATAGCACGAGGAACGCCGAATCGAGCGAAAAGCTGCTTCAAAAAGTTCACAACCACCCTCACATCGTTCGTAGGAAGAGCCTTAGCTTCAACCCATTTGGATACGTAGTCAACGGCTACGAGGATGTACTTGTTCCCTTTGGATGATGGAAATGGCCCCATAAAGTCGATGTCCCATACGTCAAAGATTTCACATTCTTGTATGAAATTTTGAGGCATCTCATCTTTATGTGTGATCTTTCCTTGGCGTTGGCAAGCATCACAATGGGGTGTCATCAAGATTGGAGTGAATAGACATTAAGGTCTCAAGGGGAAAAGAGTCATTGATCTCTTGGTTCGGATGATCCCTTTGATACGGATCCTCAAGTCTACTCAGATGATCCGCTGCTAGGTTTCCGGCTCCCTTTTTTCACGAATTTCAATGTTGAATTCTTGAAGGAGCAAAACCCAACGAAGAAGTCTTGGCTTAGAATCTTGCTTAGTTAACAAGTACTTCAACGCAGAATGGTCGGTGTACACGATGGTGGTGGAAAGGACAAGATAGGGGCGAAATTTTTCAAAAGCATACACTACAGCTAAAAGCTCTTTTTCGGTAGTGGTATAATGCAATTGAGCCCCCGTCATTTTCTTGCTAGCATAATGGATTGGTTGGAAGTGTTTGTTCACTCTTTGCCCCAAAACCGCTCCAATAGCAAAATCGCTAGCATCACACATCAATTTGAAAGGTAGCTCCCAATTAGGGGTAACCAGGACCGGTGCCTTAGTTAGCTTATCCTTGAGAAGATTGAAGGCTTCAATACACTCTTTGGAAAAGCTAAAAGGAGTATCTTTTTCCAAGAGGTGGGTCATCGGGCGAGCGATTTTAGAGAAATCCTGAATGAAACGACGATAGAATCCCGCATGACCCAGAAAACTTCTCACACCCTTCACGGTTGAAGGTGGAGGTAATTTGGCTATGACATCCACTTTAGCACGGTCCACTTCAAGACCGGATTTAGAGATTTTGTGTCCTACCATAAAATGGCATTTTTCCCAATTTAGAACAAGGCGAGTGTCTTTGCACCGCTTAAGCATACGTTCTAAATTGGCAAGGCAAGAAGAGAATGAATCACCATAGACCGATAAATCATCCATGAAGACTTCCATGGTTTCTTCAACCATGTCATGGAAGATAGCCATCATACACCTTTGGAATGTCCCAGGAGCATTGCACAAGCCGAAAGGCATTCTTTTGTAAGCAAATGTAACATAAGGACAAGTGAATGTGGTTTTCTCTTGGTCATGGGGATCGATGGGTATTTGAAAATAACCCGAGAAACCGTCTAAAGTGCAGTAATAGTCATTACCCGCTAGACGTTCAAGCATTTGGTCCATGAAAGGAAGGGGAAAATGATCCTTTCTCGTAGCATCATTGAGTTTGCGATAGTCTATACAAACTCTCCACCCTGTAACGAGACGAGTAGGAAGTAACTCGTTGTTTTCGTTGGGAACAACGGTGATTCCGCCTTTCTTAGGCACACAATGGACTGGACTAACCCATGGTGAATCCAAGATAGGATAGATCATGCCCGCATCAAGAAGTTTGATAACCTCTTTTTTGATAACATCATGGATCTTAGGATTCACCCTTCGTTGGCTTTGAATAATGGGTTTAAAGTCGTCCTCCTTGAGAATTTTATGTGTGCAAAAGTGAGGATCAATTCCACGAATATCGGAGATTTTCCAAGCGATAGCTTTCTTATGATTCTTCAACACGGCGATAAGTCGGGATTTTTCTTCTTCTTTCAGGTCCTTTGCGATGATGATCGGTAACTTCTTGTTGTCTTCAAGGAAAACGTACTCGAGATGAGGAGGTAGGTCCGTAAGCTTAAGAGTAGAGGGATCCTCAGTAGATGGTGTAACTAACGATGGATCATCATTAGTCACCTCTTTAGGAGAATGAGGAGAAAATGGGTCTTCATTTAGAAGTTTCTCAATTGTACGAATGTCTTCATCCCAATCGGTGGGAGAATCATCATACTTAAGATCGAGAGGACTCAAGCTAGCTTCAAAATCATCCAAGTCACTTTCTCCAAAGGGAGTCAATGACGGAGCAATTGAGGTAACGGTCTCAACATTAGGTAGAAAAGAGAGAGTACTTTTGCAAGCATCATGAAAGTGTTCTTCACAAGCCTCATCGAGAACATCAATAGCATTTACACTCTCATATGAATAAGGGTGCTTAGAAATCTTACCCATGTTGAAGACAATTTTGTCGTCACCAACTCTCATGATTATTTCGCCTGCGGCTACATCAATGAGAGTGCGATCGGTCCTCAAGAAGGGACGTCCAACGATTAATGGAACACGGGTATCCATCTCGTAGTCAACGACAACAAAATCCGCCGGGAAGGTGAATTAGTCAACGCCAACGAAGACATCTTCGGGTATCCCCACAGGATAAGCAACCGTACGGTTAGCTAATTCCAAAGTCATTCGGGTGGGGACTAGCTCGGGGAGAGATAATTGCTTCCAAACACTTAAAGGCATTAAGTTTATACTAGCACCTAGATCGGCTAGGGCCATGCAATTCTCTACTCCCGAGAAGTTGCAAGGGATCAAGAAGCGACCCGGATCACCAAGTTTGGTAGGCAATTTCCTTAAGAGAACGGCGGAGCAATTCTCATTAAGTTGGGTCTGAGCAATGTCAAGAAGCTTCTCCTTGTCACTAAGAAGATCTTTAAACATCTTCGCGTATTTAGGCATGTGAGCGAGGGCCTTGGCAAAGGAGATGTTAAAATTCAATTGTTTAAACATTTTGAGAAAGTTTGAAACTTGAATATCATCCTTTCTCTTTTGCTTCTCTTTCCTCAACCTTGAAGGATAAGGTATATCGGATGAAGAGGAAGGATTTAGGGGAGTAGGATCACTCACAACCGCGGGTGGTAGGGGGATGGGGGTAGAAGGCAAAGGAGGTGAGGAAAGTTGCTCTTTTTCCTTATTCACAATCACGGGTGGAGGTGTAGGAAGCTCGGGTTCCGTATAACCTTTTCCACTACGAGTGGTGATTGCTTTCATCTACCCTCTTGGATTCGCAACGGTGTTACTCGGAAGAGTACCCGAAGAAGAGGGTTGATTACCTTGGAAGAGCGAACCTAACATATCACGTAAATTATCCGCTTGAGTGCTGAAAGAGTCTCTCATGTCTGCGCGAATGTCATTGCTTTGTTTTGCCATGTCATTCCTTAGCTCGGCTCGAATATCGCTCCCTTGTTTCGCCATTTCTCCCTTCAAGTTGATGAATTGACTCTGAAGATTCGTTACCATCTCTCTATTAGTCCTCATGAACGACTCGACGTCTTGATTCAATGCCATCGGTTGATTGAGAGGTGGAGCTTGTTAAGCTTGAGAATTTCCTTGAGGTAGGTATGGGTTTCTTTGGGATTGATATTGATTGTTAGCACGAGGTTGGGATTGGTTATTTCGGTTGTAGCTTTGTTGTTGGTTTTGGTTTGGAGGAGTAAAACCGGGTGGAGCAAGATAGTTGTTTGAACGATAACTTAGCAAGTTACGGTCTCCTTGAGGACGAGCTTGATAGCCTCCCATGGGATAAGTACCGTATGCCGCGTTAACGTTTTCAGAAAAATTGCCTTGAGTAGAAGGACAATCATTGTAAGAATGGGGACCACCGCATGTGTCACAAGAAATAGCAACGGCTTTAGCTTGTTGGGTTTGGTTAGAGGCCAAAATTTGCATACTTTTGCTAATTTCAAGAATAGCACGTTTCATGGCGGACATGTCGGTGGTGGAAGAAGTAGATGAAACATTGACTCTCGGATTGGATCTTGAGGATGCGGATGAATCCCAATTCTTGTGGTGAGTAGTCATGTTTTCAATCAACTCTCTACACTCCTCCGGTCTCCTTTTCATAAAGGTACCACCGGCGGCGGCGTTGATCGTGTCACGATCACGAAAAGTGAGACCATTGTAGAAAGTATCAATGAGAGTGACGGGGAGCATGTTGTGATTTGGACAACGGTCGATCAAATCATTGCATCGTTCCCAAGCATCAAAGAGCGATTCATCATTGTCTTGCATGAATCCACTAATTTGGTTACGAAGGCTTGTGACCATGGATGGTGGGAAGTAGCGCGACAAAAAGCGTTGAGTCATGTCATTCCAAGTATGAATAGAATTCTTTGGGAGACGGTCAAACCATTTTTCGGCATGGTGAGAAAGCGAGTGGGGAAATAGTTGAAGGCGAAGTTCATCCATAGAAACACCGGGTGACTTCATGCTTTAGGTGATGGTAATTAATTTGTCGAGGTGTTTGTTGGCATCATCATCCGGAATTCCGCGAAATGGATTAGTTTGCACTTGTTGGATCATGTGATGCTTCAACGAAAACTCCTGAGCCGTGATGTGCATCGGCGCAATCGGGCCTCCGCGTCCATTCATGGTGGGTTGACACAATTCCTCCATTGTTCGTAAATCAGGTAGGGGAACATTGTTGTTGTTGTTATTGTTATTCAAATTGGGTAGAGGTGGGTTATTATTGATGTTATGAACACCAGCCATATCTAAATCTTCACGAGTCTCGGGCTCTGAATAATTTGAAGATCTAGTACGCATACACCTGCAGAAGAAAAATATACAGAGAGAATATTTATATAATCTTTTCGGTGCAAACCTTTGGAAAAGAATTGCTTTTTATGATTTTTCAATGTTTTTGTATTTTTGAAAATTTTTATATTTTTTAGGATTTTTAAAAATTTTAAAGCAAGGAATGTAACGTTCAAAGAACGGATCCCAAAATTCAATGCGTCTCTCACTAGAAACCATTAATCTTAACGAAAAGAGCCGGCAGCGGCGCCATTTAATACAAAGCTTTTTGCTAAGTATAAAATATTTATCGTCCGAATCTTTTCGAATTGATTTCCAGTCTAAAGTGCGACTCAATTGTCTTTTGCTGAACAAGAGTATGTTTTAGTTTGGTTTTCAAATTAAAACTAAAAGCAAGAATGAAAATTTCGTTGAGCGAAATTAAAGCGTTTAAATATTAAACTAAAAGTTATTTAGAAAAAACTTTATGTAAAACTTTAAAGCTTAAAGTTATGTTCTATCGGAATATTGCAAATCATTTCTATCTGAATGCACCAAAGTCATAACCATCGGAATACAACTAAAACAAGCCATCAGAATAATCCATGTGCAGGTCCATCGAAATGCTAAGCTTAACACCCATCGGAATGTCAAATACAATTCTGTCGGAATATGGTCTATCGCAATGATCACAATCGGAATGTCCTAGATCGCAATGTCAGATCGGAAAGTTGCAAACTAAATCTGGGCAGAGTTTCGTCTTAAAAAGGACCTTAGTCCCGTTGGGATATGCGATCGCAATGAGCGATCGCAATCCCAGATCGGAATAAGGGGGAAATGACCCACTATCGCAAAGAAAAACCACAATGGGTTATTGAGATAAGCACAAGCAGCCGTCGGAATGTCTGAATCCCTTGTATTGCGATGGAATGCAATATTAATCCGAAATGGGTGGCAAGCTTAAAACTCAATAAGCATGTATAATAAGCTATCTTATCCGAATGTTAAACAACTCAAAAAGATTAAATTTGACAACTTCTTAAACATAAAAGATCATCAACTTTATGAAAGGAACTTTAAAGTGACTAAAAACCTTTGAGAAATCCGAAAATCAATAAGCTAAAACTTGAAATAAGCCAATAAGCATAGAGAGCTTATAGCTTATACGTGTGAGAGCTTATGTGTAAACAAAGAAGATTAACTTTTAATTACGAAAACATCAAATCATACGAATGAAGTATGCAATTCGGATCAAAATATAAAGTAAACCAAGAAATGTAGAAGGAGATTAAAGAACACAAAGCTTAAACTTAAACTTTTGATTAAAGAAACTCAATTACAAAGACTAATGAAAGCTTAAAATAAAGGAAAGATGAGAAACTTAGTGAGAGACAGTTTTGAACTTTCTCTCTCTAAAAACTAGAAAGGAAAAATTAAAAGTGCAACTAGCTAACCCACCCTCCTAATGTGATTAGGAAGGTATTTATAGGCTAAGTGGGAAGTGCATGTGTGGTGTGCTTCCTTCTTTCTCTTCTTCTCGACTCAATTTAATTCTTTGTCTTTTCTTGACGTCGTCTCGGGATTTGAACTTGTCTTAATAATTTTTCTTCTTTAATTTAGACTTGAGTTCTTCGACTTCATTAAACTTCCGTCTTTAGACTTTTTCTTCGATAAATCTTCAGAGTAGGTCTTGGACATCCGTTCTTAAAGCACTCTTGATCTTTTGACTTCGTCTTTTCTCGTTTTCTTCGATAAAAGCCCGTGAAAGCCTGTGTTTTCTTCCTTTTTCATCTTTTTGTCCTAAAACACAATAAAAACACAAACCACGCATAATTCCAACTTTTACGACATAAAATACACGTATTGGTCTTGTTAATATCGGAAATAATTGGTAAAAGGATAAGTGTTTTCACACTTATTAACGGGGGTTCATATTTCCTCGCTTGGAAAAACGTACCACACGTTTCCAAGGCGATACTTTTAGCATCACGTTGTCTCCCACTTGAAATTCGAGAGGCTTACGTCGAACGTCGGCGTAACTCTTCTGACGATCACGGGCTGCTTGAATTCGGCTCTTGATTTGAACAATCTTCTCAGTTGTTTCATGAATGAGTTCAGGTCCAGGGAGTTGACTATCCCCAACCTCACTCCAACACACAGGCGAGCGACATTTACGACCATACAAAGCTTCAAACGGTGCAGCCTTAATACTGGTATGATAACTATTGTTGTAAGAGAATTCCACTAGAGGCAAATGTCTGTCCCATTGCTTCCCAAAGTCAAGCACGCAAGCACGCAACATGTCCTCCAGCGTTTGAATAGTTCTCTCACTCTGTCTGTCAGTCTGCGAGTGATAAGCAGTACTCATGTCCAATTGCGTACCCAACGCTTTCTGAAGTGATTTCCAGAATTCCGAAGTGAATCTACCGTCTCTATCGGAAATTATCGAGATCAGTATCCCATGTTTTGCGACTAATTCCTTCAGGTAAAGTCTCGTAAGCTTATCCATTGAATCATCTTCCTTCATAGCCAAAAAGTGTGCAGACTTCATAAGTCGATCCACAATTACCCAAATTGTGTCGTATCCATTTGTCGTTTTAGGTAGTTTAGTTATGAAATCCATGGTTATGTTTTCCCACTTCCACATAGGAATTATAGGTTGAACCAACAATCCAGATGGTTTTTGGTGTTCTGTTTTCACTCTAGCGCAAGTCAGACACTTCCCTACATACATAGTGATTTCAGCTTTCATATTTGGCCACCAATATAGTTTATTCATATCCTGATACATTTTGTCAGATCCTGGGTGAATCGAATACTTAGATTTATGCGAATCGTGCATAATCACGTCCATTAGTCCTCGAAACCGTGGTAACCAACTTCTACCATTCAGTCATAGCGTTCCATTAGTGCTAGTCTCCAATTTCTTAGTAACCATTCCTCCTAATTTCTCAGCTTCAACATGTTCAGGCTTAAGGGCTTCGGTTTGTGCTTCGTGAATTTGCACAGGTAAGTTCGGATTGATAACCATAGCTAACGATCCAACTCTACGTATCATCAATTGTTCCTTTCTACTTAGCGCATCCGCCACTACATTGGCCTTCCCAGGGTGGTTGCGGATTTCATAGTCATAATCGCTGAGCAACTCGATCCATCGACGTTGTCTCATGTTCAGTTCCTTCTGGTCAAGAATATGTTGTAAAATCTTGTGATCGGTATAGACGACACACTTGGTTCCATACAAGTAGTGTCTCCACAATTTCAAGGCAAATACCACCGCTCCTAGCTCCAAGTCATGTGTAGTGTAGTTCTTCTCATGCGTTTTCAATTGTCGTGACGCGTAGACGATTACTTTCTTCCTCTGCATCAACACAACTCCCAATCCTTTTGCTGATGCATCACAGTAGACCACAAAGTCTTCCGATCCTTCTGGTAAAGATATAATAGGCGCACTACACAACATTTGTTTCAACTTCTGGAATGCTAATTCCTCTTTATCTCCCCATTCGTATTTCACCTTCTTTTGAGTCAAATTCATCAATGGTTTCGCGATCTTCGAGAATCCTCGATGAACCTTCGGTAGTATCCGGCGAGTCCTAAGAATTGGCGAATTTCAGTCGGTGTCGTAGGAGCAGTCCACTCCCTAATTGATTCAATCTTGGCGGGATCAACGTGAATCCACTTTCTATCAATAACGTGACCTAGAAATTGTACTCTTGGCAACCAAAAATCACACTTCGAGAACTTGGCGTATAATTCATCTTTCTTAATCAATTCCAATGTTATCTTAAGAGTTCCTCATGTTCCTTCTCATTCCTTGAGTAAATCAGTATGTCATCGATGAACACAATGAGAAACTTGTCCAAATACGGTTTACACACCCGGTTCATGAGGTCCATAAACACAGCAGATGCGTTTGTTAAACCGAATGGCATCACTTGGAACTCATAGTGTCCATACCTAGTCCTAAAAGCAGTCTTTGCAATATCTTCCTCACGGACTCTCAATTGGTGATAACCAGACCTAAGGTCAATCTTCGAGTATACGCTCTATCCTTGCAACTGATCAAACAGATCATCGATCCTAGTTAATGGTCAACCGTTCTTGATGGTAAGTTTGTTCAACTCACGATAGTCGATACACATCCGAAAACTCCCATCCTTCTTCTTTACAAATAATACTGGAGCTCCCCAGGGTGAAGAACTCGGTATTATGAATCCTTTATCAGTCAACTCTTGTAGTTGCGTCGCTAGTTCTTGCAATTTCGACGGTGCTAAACGGTAAGGCGCTCGAGCAACAGGTGCAGCTCCCGGTATTAAATCGATCTGGAATTCAACTTGTCTGGACGGCGGTAATCCAGGCAAATCTTCAGGAAAGACTTCCGGTAAATCCCGTACAATAGGTACATCTTCCAACCGTTTTTCTTCCGTCTTCTTTTAAGTAACACAGGCTAAAAATACGTGGCAACCTTCCGATAACAACTTCTGAGCCTTGACACGCGAGATAATGTTCAGTCGTGACTTCCCTTTTCTGTTACTTGTATCCCCTTGTACCTCCAAGACTTCATCACCAAATGGTAAGCGAACGATCTTCTCGGCGCATACAATCGTAGCATGATATCTCGACAACATCCATTCCGACAATCACGTCAAAACTCCCTAACTCAACAGGCATAAGGTCTATTACGAAAGGATGATCTAGAATACTTAAAGTGCATCCACGAAGTATAGTGTCGGCTTCTATCAACTTTCCATTAGCTAAGTCAATAGTGTACTTATTGTCTAAGGGCGAAGGGGTCACATCAAGTAAAACACTAAAAACAGTCGACACAAAACTCCTATCGGCTCCAGTATGAAATAAAATAGAAGCATAACGACCATTGAGAAGAAACGTACCCGTCACGACGTCAGGTTTGTCGCGCTTCTCCTCCTCCTATCACATGGACCCTTCCACGAGCTTCCCTGGTTTTAGTAATCTTTCCTTGGTCCTTATTCTTCTTCTTTGGGCACTCATTACTGTAGTGTCCGTTTTGCTGACATACAAAGCAAGTGACGTTGGCTTTCGGGTTGGGTGGTGACTTACAGTCTCTAGCAATATGTCCAGTTTTCTTGCAGTTGTGACATTGTACATTGCATTGTCCATTGTGGTGACGTTTGCATCGGTTGTACAAAGGTAACGTCCCATTGTATACTCCTTTTCCCCAGTACCAGCAGTGTACGCCTTCACGGTGTCTTGCCTCTTATTCGGATAGTTCCCATGGTTGTTCCTCTGGTTATTCCCCCATTTTCTCTTGTTGTTCGCGGCATTTCCAGCATTTGCTCGAAAAACTTGGTCCATGAGACTGTGAGCCATCCTTATAGCATCACTAACTTTTGTCGGTCCAAACGATGTCACATTCCCTTGAACTCTACCAGGTAAACCCCAAATATAGTGCTCAACCTTCTTTTCTTCATCTGGAACCATTCCAGGACATAGCAAATACAACTCTTGGAACCTCCTAGTGTACGTACCAATGTCATTGTTCTTCACAGTCAGGTTCCACAGTTCAATTTCCATTTTCTGAATCTCATTACGAGGAAAGTATTCCTTAGTCAACAACTTCTTAAGTTCCTCCCAACTCATTCCATACGCCTCCTCGGCTCCAACCTTCTGCAGATGGGTGTTCCACCATGTCAACGCTCCAGCAGCTAAAGTACAAGTAGAATAAATAACTTGGTTTTAAACAGTACATCCACTGACACGGAACACAGATTCCATCTTTTCAACCCAACAAGCTAATCGACAGCTCCTTCAGTACCATTAAAATTCAAAGGGTCACAACTCCTAAAGTCCTTGTAAGTACACGGCTTAGGCGGTCGATTGTCCACATCATTCGGTGGTGCTTTGTTCATGTTGTTGTTAGCTTGAATGTTTGCCAGTGCAGCGGTCACTCGTTGTGTAATTAGTTCTTCCAATTGTGCGTCAGTCATTCCGTTACGATTGTTCACCATTGTTTCTCTGCGTTAAGACAACAATGCAATTAAGGTTCAAGCACGAATATACACGTTTTATATTTCTTATGCTAAAATAAAATGCAGAATTTAACAATACAACAGACATAGAAAGGATAGTCACTGGTCAAAGTCATAAAGTTAAATTCCCATTCATAATCAAAATATCGAGTACATAGTCATAAAATAAGATTTTGATTACATCTAGTCTACTCCAACTAACCGAGTACTACTCTAGTTTAGTGGATATAATGCCCAAAAGATAAAGTTGTCAATCTATTCTAGAATTAAGCTCAATAACGATGAATCCCTAAGTGCGACGACGACGATCACACTCAACACATCTCGGTGATTCACTCCTCGGGTCTCCATCTACAGCTCTGTCACCTCCACGAACTGACTCCAACTCACGCCTCAACCTAGCAACCTCCTCAAGTATGGTATCCAACAAGTCGCGGGTATCCTCGTTATCAACTAACAATCCAAAAACCGCATCCTTAAGTCGACGAAAGCGAACATCATCTGAATCCCTAGTAGATCCTATCATAACAACACATGACCTAGGTCTAGAGGGCTCTCCAACATGATGAGTAGGTGGTGTAGAAACGGTAGTAGCAGCTCGACTCCCATGAGTAGGCGATGCCTCAGGTGTAGTGTGTGAATCAGACATATGAATCTTCTTCCGTTGGCATGACGAATCAGAATCGGACAAAGCTCGAGATCTAACACCGGATGGTCCAGCTCCATCAGCAGGTGGTACAGTATCATCGGAATCAGTATAAACCTCAGCTGGCGGCGTACCCCATAAAGCTTCCCTCTCCTCTCAAAACCGATGACATGGAATAGGAGGCTTCTTCTTCAAGTTGGATGTCTTCCTAATCTCACTCCTCGTACCGGACTCAACTCTCTCAGGTACAACAGTCAAAGCATCAACCCTACTATCATCATCAGCCTCATCATCCTCGCTATCACCACTAGCCACAACCATCCTAACGTCAGTATCACTCTCGATCTCATTATACATGTCCTCATCATCCTCACGATCTACCTCATATCCATCCATATCATCATCACCCTCATGATCAACCTCAACACCATCCATATCATCCTCAAGATCTACCTCATATCCATCCATACCCTCGTCACCCTCGTGATCTACCTCAATAACATCCACGTCATCCTCATCATCCTCATCATCCTCACTACCACTAACCCACTCGATCAAAGTACGATGCACAACAGGTGGCATCCCATCAACAACATCGGAAGTATCGAACAACACATCAGGCGCACCCTCATCATCCTCCTCCGGATCCTCGTCAGGTCATACTCCGCACCTTCCTCCTCAGGATCCGCCTCCTAAGGAGCCTCCTCTGGGTCATTCTCTGGCTCGACATGATCTGGTATCTGTTGGGTCAAAAAGTTGATGTGGCAGAAACTCAAAAACGAAGAAAACATGAAGACATTTGTCCAAACGTTGTCAATAGCAAATCAAGCGTTGACAAGAGCAAATCGGAGGTTGATGGCTCAAGCATAGTCATGTACAATCCAAGCATTGTCATGTACAAACTAAGCATTGACAGAAACGTAGACAAGAAGCCTTTGGAAGCTTCTATTTAGATAAACATGCAGGATATATTCTGTGTAATTTTATTTGAATAGAAGATTTACATGTTTATTTGATATTATCTCTTGTAAAACCCTAGTCCTTACACTATAAAAGGAACCAATGGTTATTAGGTTTTTCATATAACTTTCATATACAATGTAAACCTAAAGAGTGTGTTGCACTGGACGTGGGATTAATGTATACACGTCTAGTGATTGTTGATTATTAATATAATTTGCAATCCTTTTGTTTTAATTCATGTGTTCTTTGTGTCCAAACACCTTGTTAATGTGTCGTGTTTTAATTCCGCTTTGATTATCTAATCATATGAACATGATGCCTTCCTAGTAGCTAACAGATCGAGGAAACCAAGGTTTCCACAGTTGGTATCAGAGCCTCGTGGCTCGTGATGCTAGGACCAACAAGGTGTTCGTGTATCGAGAAGAGAAGAAAAATCCGTCTAGGGTTTTTCTGGACGTTTTTGTGTGCGCAGCAGTATTCAGAAGGTCATAACTTTTGATTGGACCGTTGGATCATCACGAAATTTCTTGTGTGTGTTCTATACACATATATCTAGACATCCACCGGAGGGATTGTCAAGTTTTATCCCCAGGAAAAAGTTATTAAGCGTCAAAGTCAGCAGTGAGTATATGCAGTTTTCTGTAAACAGCCATGTTCAAAACACGTTTTCTCCTTCGTTAACCGTTGGATCTTCGTGACTTTTTAACTGTAGATTCTTGGCACTTGTGTCTAGAATATCATTGAAGGGATTTTCGATCTGAGCCCTAATGAAGACATTATTCAAGGTCGAAGTTCGCTGATTAAGGTATTGATATTCTTGCTTTTTCACATAAAATCATGACCTAGGGTTCCTCAAACCCTAGATCAACATAAAAAGTATAATGTTATGAGGTTTGTGGCTGTTGTGATTCAAGCTGTTCTAATCGTTCATGATGATCTAGTATTGAATGAATTGTAATATTAGGGTTTTTCAATGAACCAGAATTCATAGCAGGAGGATGTTGCTGGTTCACATGAATGTTGTTGCGGTTCTAAAATCATAGACGATCATCCCAAGTCAGACATTGTTTTGAAACAATGTAGTCGCACTAACAGATATCGTGTTATCGTTTCATGTGTAGATCGCAGCAGTTATATTGTTTCTGTTGTGATGTTTGAGTTTGGAAAAAGGTGTTACTCACGTGAGGAAAAGCCAAATCTACATTCACGTGGGACAAAGAAAGAGCAGCACTGGATTATTCATGTTTAAACAGTAAAGTGACGTGAAGAAAGGAGTTTAGCTGATTGTCAGGATATTATTTTGGGAGTTTATCTCAAGGGTTCAAGATTGCTGATTTTCAGGAAAAATTCCTTAATCAAAGGGATATTTACTGTATGAACGTTTATTTCCTACAAATAAGGGTGACCAAGATTCAGTTAGTTATATATGGTATTAGATTTTTGGTCTGTAAAGGTGGCCCATGATAGGACAAACATGGGATATAGACAGAAAAGAAAAGTGGAAAAAGACACTGACAGAGTTTTGATTTGATTTGATGCTGACAGTAATAACGTGGGCGCTGACAGCAAGCGCTGTTACGTGTTGTCCGATATATGTGAATCCAAACGCTGATAGGTATTATCCGATATCGGTCAATACATCTGACAATGATGTTGGATAAAAGAGGATATTGGATGACAAAGGGATTACTGCTGTTTGAGAAAATTGGTAGATTTTAGCACACAAAAAGGAGGTATTTACACGCAAAGGTACATGGAATCTCCGTTTTTATTCAGAATATCAGGTTGATATTTATGGTTCGGATATTTTTAAATGGATTAATGATTTTAATGTGAGTTAGCAACAATTCGTGAGGTAATTTATTGGATTTGATTATGTAATCGGGGTAGCCTTGTAAAAGAGTTATCCGTCTAATAGCTTTTACATATGATATGAAGAATAAGATTCGTCATGAAGAGGTGTTAGCTTAAGGGGAAGAATTCTTATGGTAAGTTTGATGCTTGAAGAAGATTTTCCCGAATTTGTTTTTTATCATATCTTTAAATCATGGTTAACATCCCATTGATTTTAAGATAACTTGTTTATGCCTACATTGTTACTGATGAAGTGATACAATATCTAGGAATATGTGATTTTTCTTATGGTTCTCTATGCACATATTTTCTGTCACTTGAAGGAGTTACATTATCGTGCTCAGTGTCTCACAAAGGATGAGGATTTTTGTATCAGCAACACACTTCATCACATCGTACAAGATATGAAACATAGGTTTGGGTTACTCTACTTCAACATCAAGAATATTATAGTTATTCTTCTTCAAAATCATTACACAAAGCCTACATTTGGAGAATCTTCAAGATTGCATACATTGTTTACTTCCCTGTAGATGTGACAAAAAGGGGAAGACATACATGCTACAATTGAGGGGAAGCAATTTGAAGATGATGTACAACTTACAAGAGATACACAAAGAGTTTTGCCAACATCAACTAGGGGAAGATTGTTGGGTCAAAAAGTTGATGTGGCATAAACTCAAAAACAAATAAAACATGAAGAAATTTGTCTAAGCGTTGTCATGAGAAAATCAAGCGTTGACAAGAGCAAATCAGAGGTTGATGGCTCGAGCATTATCATGTACAATCCAAGCATTGTCATGTACAAACTAAGCATTGACAGAAACGTAGACAAGAAGCCTTTGGAAGCTTCTATTTAGATAAACATGCAGGATATATTGTGTATAAGTTTATTTGAATAGAAGATTTACATGTTTATTTGATATTATCTCTTGTAAAACCCTAGTCCTTACACTATAAAAGAAACCAAGGGTTATTAGGTTTTTCATATAACTTTCATATACAATGTAAACCTAAAGCATGTGTTGCACTAGACGTGGGATTAATGTATACACGTCTAGTGATTGTTGATTATTAATATAATTAGCAATCCTTTTGTTTTAATTCATGTGTTCTTTGTGTCCAAACACCTTCTTAATGTGTCGTGTTCTAATTCCGCTTTGATTATCTAATCATATAAACATGATGCATTCCTAGTAACTAAAAGATCGAGGAAATCAAGGTTTCCACAGTTGGTATCATAGCCTCGTGGCTCGTGATTCTAGGACCAACAAGGTGTTCGTGTATCGAGAAGATAAGAAAAATCTGTTTAGGGTTTTTCTGGACGTTTTTGTGTGCGCAGCAGTATTCAGAAGGTCATAACTTTTGATTGGACCGTTGGATCATCACGAAATTTCTTGTGTGTGTTCTATACACATATATCTAGACATCCACCAAAGGGATTGTCAAGTTTTATCCCCAGGAAAAAGTTATTAACCGTCAAAGTCAGCAGTGAGTATATGCAGTTTTCTGTAAACAGCCATGTTCAAAACACGTTTTCTCCTTCGTTAACCGTTGGATCTTCGTGATTTTTGAACTGTAGATTCTTGGCACTTGTGTCTAGAATCTCATTGAAGGGATTTTCGATCTAAGCCCTAATGAAGACATTATTCAAGGTCGAAGTTCGCTGATTAAGGTATTGATATTCTTGCTTTTTCATATAAAATCATGACCTAGGGTTCCTGAAACCCTAGATCAACATAAAAAGTATAATGTTATGAGGTTTGTGGCTGTTTTGATTCAAGCTGTTCTAATCGTTCATGATGATCCGTATTGAATGAATTGTAATATTAGGGTTTTTCAAGGAACCGGAATTCGTAGCAGGAGGATGTTGTTGGTTCACATGAATGTTGTTGCGGTTCTAAAATCTTAGACGATCATCCCAAGTCAGACATTGTTTTGAAAAAATGTAGTCGCACTAGCAGATATCGTGTTATGGTTTCATGTATGGATCGCAGCAGTTATATTGTTTCTTTTGTGATGTTTGAGTTTGGAAAAAGGTGTTACTCACGTGAGGAAAAGCCAAACCTACATTCACGTGGGACAAAGAAAGAGCAGCACTGGATTATTCATGTTTAAACAGTAAAGTGACGTGAAGAAAGGAGTTTAGCTGATTGTCAGGATATTATTTTGGGAGTTTAACTCAAGGGTTCAAGATTGCTGATTTTCAGGAAAAATTCCTTAATCAAAGGGATATTTACTGTATGAACGTTTATTTCCTACAAATAAGGGTGACCAAGATTCAGTTAGTTATATATGGTATTAGATTTTTGGTCTGTAAAGGTGGCCCATGATAGGACAAACGTGGGATATAGACAGAAAAGAAAAGTGGAAAGAGACGCTGACAGAGTTTTGATTTGATTTGACGCTGACAGTAATAACGTGGGCGCTGACAGCAAGCGCTATTACGTGTTGTCCGATATATGTGAATCCAAACGCTGATAGGTATTATCCGATATCGGACGATACATCTGACAATGATGTTGGATAAAGAGGATATTAGATGACAAAGGGATTACTGCCGTTTGAGAAAATTGGTAGATTTTAGCACACAAAAAGGAGGTATTTACACGCAAAGGTACATGGAATCTCTGTTTTTATTCAGAATATCAGGTTGATATTTATGGCTCGAATATTTTTAAATGGATTAATGATTTTAATGCGAGTTAGCAACAATTCGTGAGGTAATTTATTGGATTTGATTATGTAATCGGGGTAGCCTTGTAAAAGAGTTATCCGTCTAATAGCTTTTACATATGATATGAAGAATAAGATTCGTCATGAAGAGGTGTTAGCTTAAGGGGAAGAATTCTTATGGTAAGTTTGATGCTTGAAGAAGATTTTCGCGAATTTGTGTTCTATCATATCTTTAAATCATGGTTAACATCCCATTGATTTTAAGATAACTTGTTTATGCCTACATTGTTACTGATGAAGTGATACAAGATCTAGGAATATGTGATTTTTCTTATGGTTCTCTATGCACATATTTTCTATCACTTGAAGGAGTTACATTATCGTGCTCAGTGTCTCACAAAAGATGAGGATTTTTGTATCAGCAACACACTTCATCACATCGTACAAGATATGGAACATAGGTTTGGGTTACTCTACTTCAACATCAAGAATATTATAGTTATTTTTCTTCAAAATCATTACACAGAGCCTACATTTGGAGAATCTTCAAGATTGCATACATTGTTTACTTCCCTGTAGATGTGACAAAAAGGGGAAGACATACATGCTACAATTGAGGGGAAGCAATTTGAAGATAATGTACAACTTACAAGAGATACACAAAGAGTTTTTCCAACATCAACTAGGGGAAGATTGTTGGGTCAAAAAGTTGATGTGGCAGTAACTCAAAAACAAAGAAAACATGAAGACATTTGTCTAAGCGTTGTCAAGAGCAAATCAAGCGTTGACAAGAGAAAATCGGAGGTTGATGGCTCAAGCATTGTCATGTACAATCCAAGCATTGTCATGTATAAACTAAGCATTGACAGAAACGTAGACAAGAAGCCTTTGGAAGCTTCTATTTAGATAAACATGCAGGATATATTCTGTATAAGTTTATTTGAATAGAAGATTTACATGTTTATTTGATATTTTCTCTTGTAAAACCTAGTCCTTACACTATAAAAGGAACCAAGGGTTATTAGGTTTTTCATATAACTTTCATATACAATTTAAACCTAAAGCGTGTGTTGCACTAGACGTGGGATTAATGTATACACGTCTAGTGATTGTTGATTATTAATATAATTAGCAATCCTTTTGTTTTAATTCATGTGTTCTTTGTGTCCAAATACCTTGTTAATGTGTCGTGTTCTAATTCCGCTTTGATTATCTAATCATATGAACATGATGCATTCCTAGTAGCTAAAAGATCGAGGAAACCAAGGTTTCCATAGTATCATCTCAATCTCGTCTTCCCACTCTTCGTCAGCCGAGTCGGGCTGGTAAGTAATAGTAGATGACGACATAACCTGCAACAACCAAAATGGGGTGTTACATCGGGCCTAAGCTTCTGTGACAAGTCCACACAAGCTGAACCAGGGCGCCTTCCCCCATAGATCTATTAACTGTACTAGCGGTTAACCCATCATAGGTTAATTAACGGTCCATAATTGAGGCTTTAACAAAGGCAATCACTTAATGCAATTCAAAGGAAACCACGGGTCCATTCATAGAGGGACAAGAATACCATAAAAGACTTGTGTTCCAAGTTTATAACAACATTTATTCCCCCTCGCGGATTTAAAAACTATTTACAAGATAGTATAAAAGCGAGGCTAATGACTTGCCTTAAATAATACACAAAGCTGGTAGTAGTGGTGATCGCCGAAGTGAAGATGCCTCCCAAATATATACACATCAAAAGCCGCCACCTAACAAATAAGGTGCGCGCTTAGCAACATACTTAAGTATTTCAAATCATACTTAGTATAATAAAATCAATGACTCAAAATAGTATGTACATATACATGACCAATCAATGCCAGTGAATCCCTTCTAAACCCCACAACATGTTCTAGCTTTCCAAGACTAGCACCTTCGATATTGATCCATCTCAAGATGCCAAAAAAATATGGTTCAAGTACCCTAAATGGGTCTCCAATCTCAGAATATACACCCCCACATAAGACATATATCCTTTTAGAACTTTGAGAAGCTAATAGTTTAGCCTCTCGCCTCAAATTATGACGCGAGGTTAAGTACCTCCCAAAAATTACTCAACCGGTACTTACCAAAAGTACACGCTGATTTACCATACCTAATCAACTCCGTTTTCTATGAAACTTTGTGACAACCTCACCTATAATCTATATAATACTCAGTTTAAAATACATTCAATGATTCTCATTTTTGACCCACCTGCTCGACACATCTATAGACTTTAAAAACCGGACAGTTTTGAACACTAGCATCGTAAAACCATTTTGACCTTGTTAAACATTTCTATTTACAAAATCGTCACTTGACTTTGAAAATAGACTCTAAATGCTAAGTTTAGAACCCAACAACAGCCTTTGATCAGTTTTAAAACTCAACTTATAGTCCCTGAGATTCGATCCAAATATCGACAACAATTTCGTATTGTGTCAATACTCGTCTCCCGGTACACGAATAATCAAACTAGCATAACTTCGTGCTCGTTTGGAGTTGGAACCTCTATCTTATCTCGAAACGAGGGTATCGACGACTACTAAAATAATATCCTGTCGTATCATCACCAAACCAACACCTACTGTTTGAAAACAGCCTTAAACTCACTGATGTAAAACAAGTCTTTAAAAATCATACCAACACTCATTTTGACCCATTTTTAACATCATCAACAATTCAAATAAGCAATACCCATCATCCCTAACAACAACTAACACCGTAGATTCACTTTTATTGTCATTTTTAACAAAACCCAAATCAAAAATCAAACATGCAACACTTTTAAAATCAAATATATTAATAATAACACCTTTATACAACACAAAAATGGATCAAACACCATTGTTCTTCAGTAAAAGTCTTTGAAAAATAAAATTACATGCATGTTAATAAAAATCATACCATAAGAATCACCATTGAATTTCAAACATGGGACTTAAATTTGTTTATCATGGATCATCCTACATATGGATGATCAAGGGGTGTTTGTTGTGCTTGGTGTCACGGCAAGAGAGGAGCAAGAGAAAAAGAGAGAGATTTTGGTGGGTGATGTTGCATGTGTGTGTAAAATGAGGAAGAAAATTCCTTTTATATGGTGGGTGAGGGTTTGTTTTGCAATTTGTGCATTCTTGTGGACCAAGGTGTAAATATTAGTTAAAAAGCGGGAAATGACTAAAAGTCAATTTTGAAAATATTACGAGAGTCGGGTTTCGTCCCGGGTTCATAAAAATATAAATCTCGTTTGTTAAGTCGATCGTTTAATAATTAAACGCACACAAAACGAAATAATAAAGTTCGACTTGACTTAATACGTAATGAAATAAAATTTCAGAAATATCAAATATCGATATAATAGATACTAAAATATAATATTTGGGCATCCATTGGCATCGCGATCACTATTAGTACTCTTCAATCGTCACAACAATTAAATATAGTCACACACTATCGGTTTCAACTAAAAACCGTCAAACATAATAATACTCATCATTACTTAGAAATTAAAATATGTTATATAATTAGGATAAAATAATGATGTTAAGTTCGGGGTATTATATTACCACATCCTTAAAGGACCGACGTCCCTGCGCTCACCTCGCCTCGTACTCATATTGCGTACCACTAGGAAAGATGATGGCACTTATTCCTAAAGAAGTCCTCATGATCCCACGAGAATCTCGATCCACGATCTCTACTGGTTCTTATTACAAAACACAACTTGTCGTCAAGTTGAATCTCACCAAAAGGGGATGAATAAATCCTTATCCACAAATCACTCCTTCAAGCTCGACACATGAAAGTTTTATGAATTACACGAAGCTCATTCAATGACAAGAACAAATGACAGGATTTTCGGGTAAGTCCAGTCAAAAGGAAAATTGCAAGTAAAAGGAATAGCCATTGGCCGGATAGCCATGGAAGCACATAAAAAAGAAATAACAAGAAAATATTTTCGTCATCGGAGGGTGCTCACACGTGGATCCTTACTCAAAAGATAATAGAAAGATACCATCTCACTTCCGCCCACGCGCATTAGAGTCTCAATAAACATCGTCGTTCGAAGTCAAAAAGGTATTACATGGCACGTGTTCGCCATGATCGGACGTCATTGGATAATTCCGTCTCAAGTCCTCACAACTTACGATCATTCGACTAGATCACATACCACATAAGTACATAAAAAAAGGTCGAACATAACATAAAATATAGATCTCCACCGTTGATCATCAAGAAAACCTTGAACGAACCCTTGATAATAGAAGTTGGTTTCCAGAGTCTTTCCACTTGCGGCGTCGGCTACAGCATACTCCTCGAGTGATAACGAATTTATTAATTCCAATCATTAAGAAATTATGTCCATTGGCGAAGATTCACAATATATCGGCGTACCATTAACTCTTGCTCTAGTGTTCAATATACAAAAGAATCCTTCTACTTTATTATTCATCATACAGAGGTGTCCTAATAGTTTATACTTCAGTGCTCAAGGTGATGCATCATATTCCTCGTTTAATTCGCCATGCTAGCCCCACGGGTTCGTCGTCAAGAAAAGACTTCGGTGACCCTTCAATAGTAGCAATTAAAATCCCAAAATCCTTTATCCCAGACAAGTTGTCGGTGATACCTTGATCCTCAGTCAATCCACAAGTACATGCATAGATCCTGGTGACGCTTAAACACGTCGCCTATTCTTGGAACGGTCAACGGTTCTTAACAATCTGCTTATAAAGCTCGCGATCATCGAGACACATTAGAAATGGTCCATCGAAATAAATCATAACTCGAGAGAAGTCCAACGGGTTACTCGTACATAGATGATAATAGACAATCATCATAACGAGGACGTCACTGAACGATTCATATCCACGAAACACGATTCGAAGGAAGACGTACGCACACCAAACATCCACAAATCAAGCCAGACATACTTGGGCCCACTCATTTATAACTCCTTGTCTACATCAGAAGGCGTCCCCTTTCATGTATATAAGAGTTTATTAATTTATGGTCGGGAACTTATAAATTTCTTATTCAAATGAAAAGGCGTCCCAATCCATTTCAACAAAAAGATTATAAGTCATGCTACTCAAGTATTACTACCTCTCAACACGATATCATATCAAAATACCATAGTAAATACAAGGTGTCAATAAACTTATATCATGATTTCTGTATTCAAACGTCCCATTCCATCTGAATAAGGAAAACACGACAATATAAAGTTCAGTGGTTTAAAGTTTTCTTATTCAAATGTCCCAATCCATTTAAATAAGACAACCTTAAACGACTCTTGGTTGGGCGAGTTAAAATCTATATATCTAAATGTCCCATTCCAATTAGATACACAGTATTAAGTCACTCAACTGAATGACTACTACGAGCATATCTTTGTTGTACACAAACTATATATACTTGATTAGGATATATATATCTTAGGTCCAACATTGGCATCCTCCTTTTCGCTAATAAAACGTATTCATATAAAATCAAATCACACGTCGCATTACATAGAAGATGTCGACTCGGATATATGATTCTTCAAAATCATAAGTAGTAATGAAAACACGAACATCGCATTTATCAATTACGTTTCGAAAGAAGATTTCCAAAAATGGAACATCACGATACGATGATAACAATCGAACTTAAACAAGTCGATATGCGACAGCTTACGAAACCATATATCAAACGAGTTTCATACTCGTATTCAGATAACATAATCATCAATATCGGTGATTGGCAGTGAAACCTAATTCCGATACAAAACCGTATTATAGAATGTACGACAATCATTCAAGGAACATTGCTTCGCGTGCAATGCCTTTAAATATCATAGTATATTCGTAAATATACTACTACCATACCTACATACACATAGATTCACATAATCACAATAAATCATAAAGTAATACAAGAATAGCCTTATCGGAGCCATATAGAGTAGTTGCATGCTTAAAACTTTTTAGAACACACCAAAAGTTATAGTTTAGGACATAATCAAAATCGACCTAGTTCTCTATAACTTGTGGCTCTGATACAATTTTTGTAATACCCCCAAATTACCACGCAGCGGAATACCACATTGGGGCGCTACTAATAGCACATCGCACACAATCATAGACAACGACCTCAAAAGAGACGTTAAAATAATATACAATCTTGTCCAAAAGGTTTCCCATCCCAATTTATATAAAATAGGAGTAGCGTTGGTCCCAAAAATCGTTACCAATCACAATACATTAAATGCTTAAAAGTAGTTTATTCATTTCAAAGGATGGAAAAGTAAACAAAGATTTAGACAGTAAGCACCAACTTCATCCTCGCATGCTCTGTTGCTATCCATCTTGATTACCTGAAATACATGTGTAAAATCATCAACACAAAGGTTGAGCAAGTATATAAGTTTTACAAATCATTTTTAACACAAGCAAAGATTATAAGTTTGTGGCTTACTTGAAGGCAACAAGCATCAAATTTGCATCAACAATAATAATTGTATATAGCATAAATTGCATTGAGCTCATGGAACCGAGCCCTAAGACAAGAGATTTATTAATTGTCGTTACCTCCAGATTATTGGTACATTGTCGTATACCTGACTTCTCAATACAATATGTTCAAACAGTGTGGAGGTCGGGCCTAAGCTTCTGTGACAAGTCCACACAAACTGAACCGGGGCCGATTCTCCCATAGATCTATTAATTTTACTAGCGGTTAACCCATCATAGGTTAATTAACGGTCCATAATTGAGGCTTTAACAAAGGCAATCACTTAATGCAATTCAAAGGCAACCACGGGTCTATTCATAGAGGGACAAGCATACCATAAAAGACTTGTGTTCCAAGTTTATAACAACATGTATTCCCCCTCGCGGGTTTAAAAACCATTTACAAGATAGTATAAAAGCGAGGATATAGACTTACCTTAAATAATACACAAAGCTGGTAGTAGTGATCGCCGAAGTGAAGATGCCTCCCAAATATATACACATCAAAAGCCGCCACCTAACAAATAAGGTGCGCGCTTAGCAACATACTTAAGTATTTCAAATCATAATTAGTATAACAAAATCAATGACTCAAAATAGTATGTACATAGACATGACCAATCAATGCAAGTGAATCCCTTCTAAACCCCACAACATGTACTAGCTTTCCAAGACTAGCACCTTCGATATTGATCCATCTCAAGATGCCAAATCAATACGGTTCAAGTACCCTAAATGGGTCTCCAATATCAGAATATAAACCCCCAAATAAGACTTATATCCTTTTAGAACTTTGAAAAGCAAAGACTTTAGCCTCTCGCCTCAAACTATGACGCGAGGTTAAGTACCTCCCAAAAAGTACTCAACCGGTACTTACCAAAAGTACACGTTGATTTACCATACCTAATCAACTCGGTTTTCGACGAAACTTGGTGACAACCTCACTTATAATCTGTATAAGACTCAGTTTAAATTTAATTCAATGAATCACATTTTTGACCCACCTACTCGACACATCTTTTGACTTTAAAAACCGGACATTTTTGCACACTTGCATCGTAAAACTATTTTGACCTTGTTAAACATTTCCATTTATAAAATCGCCACATGACTTTGAATATAGACTCCAAATGATAAGTTTAGAACCCAACAACAGCCTTTGATTAGTTTTAAAACTCAACTTATAGTCCCCGAGATTCGATCCAAATATCGACAACAATTTCGTATTGTGTCAATACTCGTCTCCCGGTACACGAATAATCAAACTAGCATAACTTCGTGCTTGTTTGGAGTTGGAAGCTCTATCTTATCTCGAAACGAGGGTATCGACGACTACTAAAATAATATCCAGTCATATCATCACCAAACCAACACCTACTGTTCGAAAACAGCCTTAAAATCACTGATGTAAAACAACTCTTTAAAAATCATACCAACACTCATTTTGACCCATTTTTAACATCATCAACAATTCAAATAAGCTATACCCATCATCCCTAACAACACCTAACACCGTAGATTCACTTTTATGGAAATTTTTAACAAAAACCAAATCAAAAATCAAACATGCAACACTTTTAAAATCAAATATATTAATAATAACACCTTTATACAACACAACAATGGATCAAAAACCATTGTTCTTAACTAAAAATCTTTGAAAAATAAAAGTACATGCATGTTAATAAAAATCATACCATAAGAATCACCATTAAATTTCAAACATGGGACTTCAATTTTTTTATCATGGATCATCCTACATATGGATGATCAAGGGATGTTTGTTATGCTTGGTGTCACGGCAAGAGAGGAGCAAGAGAAAGAGAGAGAGATTTTGGTGGGTGATGTTGCATGTGTGATGTAGGTTTTTATATACAAGTCTTAGGAAAGAAGAGTATAAATGTGGTAAGTATTAATCGACACGATTTAGGAAAACCGTGAAGACGAATAAATTCCAAGTTCGTTCTCGAAGGAGGTGTGTATTATGTGTGCCAATTATGTAAAATAACAATGTTTGGATTAGTGACGTTTTTGGTTGAGAAGAGAAAAAGTAAAGACGAGTTACACTACGATTTAAACTACGACGATTTAACGTAAAACGCGAACGTAAATACGTAAAACGTGACGAAATTAAAATTAAAACCTAAAAATTAATTAAATGATTAATCTAAGTCTTAAATAATATAAATAAGAATAAAAATCCAACAAATATATTTTAAAACCTTTTATTAATTAAATATTCAATTTTTAATGCTAATTAAAGCCCAAAAATTAAATATAATTAAAAAAATGCCCAAAATATTAATTTATTGAACTAATAACTAACTTATATTATTTAAAGACTAAAAACTATTTTTCTTAAATTTTAAAAACTATTTTTCTATTTTTTAATCACTAAAAACTATTTTTTAAATTAAAATAATCCTAAAAAATATTAAAATAATGACAAAATTAATCTAACAATTTTAAAAATCCTAAATTACCCTAATGAACAGTAGAAAATTTAAAAAGTTTGAAAAATGTAAAAATTCTCACTAAAAGACAAAACTATTTATTAATTAAACCCTAATTAAACAAATTTAATTATAAAAAATAATTAAAAAGTGAACAGTGACTAATTTTAAAACCAAAAACCTTAAAATACTTTTCTAAAACTAAGAAAAATTTTAAAAGTGAAAAATGATAATTTTTTACACTAGATGACAAAAAACAGTAATTAAAAAAGTAATTAAAATGGCTAATTAATCTAAAAATTATTTAATGAACAGTAACTGGAAAATAAATAATACTGAAAAATCAGAAATTAAAAATGAAAAATATTGCAAAAAGTTTCAGAGTCTAAATCCTAATTTTTACCACTAAAGACAAAAAAGTAAGATGTGATAGTGACACTTTTTCTTGTTTCTGTCTTTTTGTGTAGCAGTGGCTACAACAAAGCTATCAGTGGGAAAGGAGTTCCCACTGACAGTGATAAAAACGGGTCTGGGGATAAAAGTGCTTGTAACTTGCTTGTTAATGGATTATATTGGAAACCAAAGGCACCCCCACACTCATGGAAGTGTGGGGAGTCAATAAAAAATGAAAAATAAACAAGCACAATTCAAGAATCACACAAAAAGGGGTACTGTTCAGTTGCTGATGTGACTAGGGGCTGTGGGGGGGGGGCAGTTGGCTATTCTAGGTGCACTAGGGTGAGTTTCAAAGGCTGGAAACTAGCATTCAACTCAAACACAACAAGTAAAAACTATCTATAATCCTAGATTGTCCTAATATCTAACAGCTCAAGCAAATTGGGGGGCAAAATAAAGCTAAATCAAGCAGATTTTGACACTTTACTGATTTCACTAGTTAATACCAAATGCACACACACAATGAGCTTCAAACCTTATGCAAACTGAAAACCTATAACTAAAATGACTTAGATCTATCAAAAGGAATAAGTCTAGCTAAATTTTAAACCAAAACTTGCCACAAAATTCAGTTTAATATCCAAATCCAAACACTACCTTAACTATCTGAAAATGAATTAATCAAAGCACTTACATGAAAATTACTTTCAAACCAACTTCTACTCACTCTAACATGTAAATAATCATCAAGTAGACAGAAACCAAGCATGAAACAAGCACATTAGGCAAGAAAGTACACTTTATCACAAAATAAATGAAAGTTAGATGGCAAAGAGGGAGTTCAAGGCGTTTTACCTGATTCCACCAGCTCATAAGCCACCAATCCCACTTTTGATCTGATTTAGTGTGTAGAGACCCCTTGTTGTGGTTCTACAACAGAACCAAGGGGGAGATTATGTCTTCACGAAAAAGAAAGAAGAATAATGGAGCCCTTCTTACCTGCTGAAAATACAACATAGGAGACCACCAATATGTTAATGAAACTCTCATAAGCTAGGGGTATCAACCATAGCTTATGAGCTTAATGAACAGTAACTTTCCTTTAAAATCAGAAAATCAGAATTTATATAAAAATCCTTAAATGATTTCAGTTTTGAACCCACATCTTTTTAAGATAAACCAACATGAAAAATAACAAATTCAACTCATGAAATGACTTTATCTTGTCAGGATAAACCCACTCCAAAACTTGAATTCGGATCTCAAAAAAAAAGAAATACTTTCTGCCGAATCTTTGAACAAGAAGAGTAAAAATCTTTTTGTTTTGATAATTTTAAAGTGACTAAAGATTACACTAACATTACACTAAAAAGAAATGAGGAACTCAACACTTTGAAAAATTTATAAAACAAAACGTTAACTATTCAATAATTTTAAAAGATTACAAGGTGTTGGAACAAAATCAAAGTTACAATGAACTATGCTATTTATACTACTGTGAAGAAAATTCTAGAATTACATAAACTACTCAAAACCCTAGCTATGTAATTCCTTTACTGCCCTTGAGTTGAAAAATTCGAATCTTGGTCAATTGCTCCATGTGATGATGTTGATGTTGTCCCTTGATCTTAGTTGTTGAAAACTCCTTAGGGACCAAGGGTTTGATCTCAAACGTTGGTTTAGTCAAGTCTTTGTGGCACCATGTGAATGACAGCAGGGAGACCTTGGCTTGTAGTGATGACTGGGCAAACATACCCATGTGGGATGTGTTTTCCTTGGTTTGAATTACTTAACTGCCAAGTTAATTTAGAAAACCCCTTTGATTTAGTTTAGATAGGAATTAGGGTTTATAACCATGATTTGGGGAGGGTGATTAAACAGGAAATGTTTCCCACACATTTTAATTATTATTAAACCGGTTTGAAAAAAGGATAATAATAATAAAAAAAACGTTGGTGGAATGCTGATGTGGGAGGGGGCTGAGTTTTAATTGGAGGATGGGAGAGTGAATGGTGAGGTGGCAGCGTGGGAGTGGAGGATGGGTTTAAGGATGTCGGCCAATTAAGTTTAATGGTGGGGTTGGTTAGTTTTAATGGGAAAGTTTGTTAAAAAGTTTGGGGAAGTGGCAGCATTAGTCCCTCCAGTTAACTTCTCCTTAACACAGCCTTGCACAATTAGTCCTTGGGTAATTTCTTTGTTAGTCCTTTCTTAATTTCACCATTAGTCCTTTGTTAATATTCATTATAAAAGGGACTTAATGTGAAATGTCTTCAATATTGGAGGACTATTCTTGTTTTGTCTTCAAACTTTAGGGACCTCATTTATATTTTTGGATATTTAAGGGGTATAAAGTGTCATTCTTCAAAAGTTGAGGGACCAAACTTGACATTCTTCAATTCTTCAAGGTCATTTTTGGAAATTCCATACTTGGGCCCGGTTTCTTGTGCGGCTTCGTTTCCCGTGTTCGTTTTTGCTTTATTCTTGTGATCATTTGGTGAATTCACGATATCCGTACCTAAAATACACAATGAACAAACACAAGCACATATATAGGTATTTTGACGATATTTTAAGTGTTTTAAGCCCGATTTGGACGATGAGACTATGTATAAATACAGTCTCATCACTCCCCCATACTAAACCATTGCCGTGTCCCCACGCAATGCTAGAATTAAGTATCGTAGCACTTCCAAAATTCATTTTATGATGACTTTTATTGAAGACATAAATTTAAATAAACTACTACACGTGTTTTAGACATAATGTATTGTTTTCATCACGATTAAGTGACTTTTAGGATCATAGAACAAGAACACGTGAATGCTTCGTTAGAAATAATTTCGTCGTCCTCGATTTTCACCCAATTCCATGCTAAGCGTGTAACGAGATCATTGTTACTATAAGTTAGCAACACGAACACATCTCATGAGTGTTAATTACGAACCTAAACTCCCTTATTCCTACTTGGTATCTATTATATTTTATTATGTCTTAATGATCACGAGGATACATCATTGACTTATGCGTGAATAGAGATTAAGTCTAAAAATAGAGTTTTAACGGTGTAACCAAAATCATTAAATCAATAATTCATCCCAATAGACAACGATGTCAAAAAATTAAGTCAACAAGAAGGATCGATAAAAACGGTTTTATAACGGTTTTGAACATGAGACTTATTACCAAGACTTTTATACGCCCCCTAACGGAAGGGCCTTATTATCTTTGGTTTACCTCCATCTTTTATTCAACTCCGCCATGGAGCTTTTATTATGACTTCGGTCTTGCCTTGCCTTTTATTATCCGCCTCATCGGTGGTTTTATTAGCCAAAGACGTATATCCTCACGCTAAAGCGAATTTTGGATCTTTAAAGCTTCGAAGATTAAGGCTTGATTCACTTTCAATTTGGGCATAGATTTTTCGGCCTTGTGAGCTTCAAATTTTTGCTTAATTTAGGTGAGCACTTGAAATCTTATTATTAGGTGAAGCTTTCGATTATTCGGGTGCCAATACTTCAAAACCGTGACGCTGGCGATACCTTAATGTTTTCCCAATTTAATTACATGGAAGCTACCAAAACAAATTAGAAACCCAACAATAGTGACTAAACCGCCAAATCAATATTTATTAACAATTTATTATGCAAAAAGCGTTGGGAGAATAAGCTAATAATTACTACACATAAGATCGTGACGATTACGAGACTTATAAATAACTCTATCATTTCTCGTCCTCATTTAAGAGACTTAGCCTAAAAAGTTAAGGAATCGAAGCTAAGTGCTCAACACGCACGGTCGTGTCAAAAATTACTCTCATTCTCACCATCGGAAAACCTACATTCGTGTCTTAAACACTTATGAAAAACTAGAAAAATTTTAAAATTTGGCCATTTTTAGCCTTATTTTGCATAAAACGATAACAAAAAGATGAATATTGGATTGCGTGTTGACGTAAGCAAGGTGAAGTATCTACTCACCCCCCCATACTAAAACTAAACATTGTCCTCAATGTTTCGAGTCTAGGGGTGTAAACACCCCCATACTAGAGACGAAGTCGAATGCTTAATCTCGAGCATGGAAAGGGTAAAACGAATAACCTAAAAGCCGTTTATGAATTATGCTAATAAGATAAACGTTAGAACATAAAAGGATATCATCGGATATCGGAATCTCCAAAGGCAACGATCGAAGCTCGAGTGATCCGTAAAACGAACACGAGAGGCTTCAATGATGACGATGAACCTAATGAATCACAATCATAAACAACCACGAAACAAAGGTTGGAAGAGCACAAGTCCCGTCGTTACGTTAAACTAAGAAAGCGATAATATTTACAAGGATAAGCATGAGAATCCCCCACGAGGCACCTTGTTTTTGTTAACCGAGTCAAAAGCTCGACTCGGATCCCCATAAATGTGATCATTTAGGGATAATCATGGTATGGTCATTTTTGGTGGGACTTACATGTAATCAAGGCCCAAAAAGCAACCGTGAATAAAGGCAAAGCCTTTATACCGGGATCGAAGATCGTATCCTCACATTTTGTGGAAAATGACAAAGGCAAAGACGGAGGATACATTTTGTAAGGAAGAAACTTACAACGTACACGAGGTACGTGTAGTCATGGGAACCGAGAGGGTGGGTAAGATTACTTTGAGACGAAGGCAAATTTGAAAGAGAATCAATAAAAATGGGGGTCTCAAAGTCTCCTCCCGGTTCTAAGGCAAAGGCCTCATTAAAATCCTCATTCTCATCGAGAGGCGGTCCATCGGTGAACCCCTCGAGAATGGAGGCATCACAAGTCAAAAGAGAAGGCTCATCCAAATGAGACTTAGGGAGGGTGACTAGCAAATCCGGCTCATCGATTTTAGGATCCAAAGAATCCTCACTCTCGATGTCCTCGAACATCTCATCAAAGAGAGGATTTACGTCACCAAAAATGAACTCGTCATTAAATTCAAAAAGGGTATTCGAGTAGATTTTAAATTTGTCGACACGAACTTCCTCATCGAGTAGTGACTCGTCATCACTAGTGGAAAAATCATCATCGAAAAGCGGGTTCGAAAAAGTCAATGATTCTCTACCCGAAGTGTCATTGGGAAAGACATCATCACATGAAATCGTATCACACTCACAATCGTAATTTGACTCGTTAGAATCTTCGTGAGAAAATTCATCGAGAGCAAAATCACTTAACTCCTCATCGAAGACAACCGTAGGCTCACTTTGGATTGGAATAGGGATCTTAACACTAGGATTAGTGCTAAGATTCTTCTCCCCCATACTTAGAGAGGCATCGGGTTTCGTTGGGAGCGTGAGAGTTATAGTTTCACAAGACGAGTTGAGATTAAAAATGTCGCAATCGTCGTCGTCATCATAAATAAGAGGCGTGAGATCACATCTAGCTAGATGCTCCTCTCTTTCTAGTTCTTGTTTTTTATGACGGATATCGATGCTTAAACCATTGTAATCTTGTAAAAGTTGTTTAGTTCTAATCTCACACTCTCTTTTAAACTCGTCACTTATTTCTTCTTTACGATATCTCCTAATGCCGAGTTCATTAGAGATATCGTTTATTTCATGATTGATTCGTCGTTTCTCCTCTTCCATATCTTTGATGCTTTCTTCAATCACTTCGACGACTGAAAGTTCCTTTTTCTCCATAATTTGTTGAAAAAGCAATTTAATCTCTTCAAATCCCTTGTCAACGCGACTTGCACCGAGATCATCATCGAAAGAATTTTGTGGAGGTGATTGGTCAAAACCGGAGAATTGATTGTTGAAAGACGTATTGTAGTTCATCGGTTGACAATCGTACCCATAATGAGGTGCGTTTCTACAAGACTCACATGAATACGACGATGGATATTTCGATGATTGGTCAAAGAAATTAGGATTCGGTTTGGGGTCATTATAATTCATACAACAAAATCCGAAGTCGTGCTCCAAACCGCAAAAATCACACGAATAAGACGAAGGCGGTTGTGGAGTTTGGTCATAGGATTGAAATCCGTAACCATGGTCGTTTTGAGGAGAGTTGTATATATACCCCTCCCTTCCTCCATAAATCTCGCAATTGAAGCAATTACCACCGTCGGGCGGACCTCCACAATATGGACAAGAGTAATATCCCTCGTTGGACATGACGAAACGCGAATGGTGTTACGAGAATTAAACACTAGAGGGTTAAAAAAGAATTATTTGATTAGGGGTAAGAAGAATATTTTTTTATTTTTGATTGTTTTTTTTTAATTTTTTTGGGTTTTTGAATGTATTACGTAGACACAAATCTACAAATCTCCCCTCGAATCGACTTTCTCGATTAAAGGAGCCTCAAAGAATGAAAACGATCACGTGGAGTGAACATTCTCGATGACTTTAGAACGTTGGTGGAACACCAAAACGTTCAAGAGGGTTTAATCTTGAAAACACAAGCAAATATAATATACGTAGATAATACTTGGGCGGCAAACCCTCGATTAGCCTTCTTTCTCAAAACACGTACAAGCAAGCGGAGGAAACGAGGCGGCGCGAAGCACTTAAGAGCCTTTTTCCTTTAGGTCGTGAAATACAACCGCCTTATACCCACCTTATAGATTGTGTTAATCAAAATTAAGCCTCACGAAAGTATTTATCTATTTTGCCTTTAAACTTTTGCTTTAGATTCGAATACAATGATCGAGTGATGAAATCCCGAATCAAGGTTGTGATTTCTCACGTATTTGGAGTACTTGTATATTTATTTGTTCTTACGTAAATACAATATAGTAATAATATATTCACAAGAAAAACGAAAACCAATATATCTACAATATAGTAAAAGATTGTTGTGTGTTTAACTTAGGAAAATTAAACACGATTTATTTGGATATTATACTATAATAGAGAAAAATAACAAAAATGAGTATATACGTTTATGTACGCTTTCCAAAAAATGAAAAGCTAAAACGCACTACTCACACAAACACGATACTAATAGTAATGGCACACTAAACACCTCCCCGGCAGCGGCGCCAAAAATTTGGTGCAGGTTTTTATATACAAGTCTTAGGAAAGACGAGTATAAATGTGGTAAGTATTAATCGACACGATTTAGGAAAACCGTGAAGACGAATAAATTCCAAGTTCGTTCTCGAAGGAGGTGTGTATTTTGTGTGCCAATTATGTAAAATAACAATGTTTGGATTAGTGACGTTTTTGGTTGAGAAGAGAAAAAGTAAAGACGAGTTACCCTACGATTTAAACTACGACGATTTAACGTAAAACGCGAACGTAAATACGTAAAACGTGATGAAATTAAAATTAAAACCTAAAAATTAATTAAATGATTAATCTAAGTCTTAAATAATATAAATAAGAATAAAAATCCAACAAATATATTTTAAAACCTTTTATTAATTAAATATTCAATTTTTAATGCTAATTAAAGCCCAAAAATTAAATATAATTAACAAAATGCCCAAAATATTTATTTATTGAACTAATAACTAACTTATATTATTTAAAGACTAAAAACTATTTTTCTTAAATTTTAAAAACTATTTTTCTATTTTTTAATCACTAAAAACTATTTTTTAAATTAAAATAATCCTAAAAAATATTAAATAATGACAAAATTAATCTAACAATTTTAAAAATCCTAAATTACCCTAATGAACAGTAGAAAATTGAAAAAGTTTGAAAAATGTAAAAATTCTCACTAAAAGACAAAACTATTTATTAATTAAACCCTAATTAAACTAATTTAATTATAAAAAATAATTAAAAAGTGAACAGTGACTAATTTTAAAACCAAAAACCTTAAAATACTTTTCTAAAACTAAGAAAAATTTTAAAAGTGAAAAATGATAATTTTTTACACTAGATGACAAAAAACAGTAATTAGAAAAGTAATTAAAATGGCTAATTAATCTAAAAATTATTTAATGAACAGTAACTGGAAAATAAATAATACTGAAAAATCAGAAATTAAAAATGAAAAATATTGCAAAAAGTTTCAGAGTCTAAATCCTAATTTTTACCACTAAAGACAAAAAAGTAAGATGTGATAGTGACACTTTTTCTTGTTTCTGTCTTTTTGTGTAGCAGTGGCTACAACAAAGCTATCAGTGGGAAAGGAGTTCCCACTGACAGTGATAAAAACGGTTCTGGGGATAAAAGTGCTTGTAACTTGCTTGTTAATGGATTATATTGGAAACCAAAGGCACCCCCACACTCATGGAAGTGTGGGGAGTCAATAAAAAATGAAAAATAAACAAGCACAATTCAAGAATCACACAAAAAGGGGCACTGTTCAGTTGCTGATGTGACTAGGGGCTGTGGGGGGGCAGTTGGCTATTCTAGGTGCACTAGGGTGAGTTTCAAAGGCTGGAAACTAGCATTCAACTCAAACACAACAAGTAAAAACTATCTATAATCCTAGATTGTCCTAATATCTAACAGCTCAAGCAAATTGGGGGGCAAAATAAAGCTAAATCAAGCAGATTTTGACACTTTACTGATTTCACTAGTTAATACCAAATGCACACACACAATGAGCTTCAAACCTTATGCAAACTGAAAACCTATAACTAAAATGACTTAGATCTATCAAAAGGAATAAGTCTAGCTAAATTTTAAACCAAAACTTGCCACAAAATTCAGTTTAATATCCAAATCCAAACACTACCTTAACTATCTGAAAATGAATTAATCAAAGCACTTACATGAAAATTACTTTCAAACCAACTTCTACTCACTCTAACATGTAAATAATCATCAAGTAGACAGAAACCAAGCATGAAACAAGCACATTAGGCAAGAAAGTACACTTTATCACAAAATAAATGAAAGTTAGATGGCAAAGAGGGAGTTCAAGGCGTTTTACCTGATTCCACCAGCTCATAAGCCACCAATCCCACTTTTGATCTGATTTAGTGTGTAGAGACCCCTTGTTGTGGTTCTACAACAGAACCAAGGGGGAGATTATGTCTTCACGAAAAAGCAAGAAGAATAATGGAGCCCTTCTTACCTGCTGAAAATACAACATAGGAGACCACCAATATGTTAATGAAACTCTCATAAGCTAGGGGTATCAACCATAGCTTATGAGCTTAATGAACAGTAACTTTCCTTTAAAATCAGAAAATCAGAATTTATATAAAAATCCTTAAATGACTTCAGTTTTGAACCCACATCTTTTTAAGATAAACCAACATGAAAAATAACAAATTCAACTCATGAAATGACTTTATCTTGTCAGGATAAACCCACTCCAAAACTTGAATTCGGATCTCAAAAAAAAGAAATACTTTCTGCCAAATCTTTGAACAAGAAAAGTAAAAATCTTTTTGTTTTGATAATTTTAAAGTGACTAAAGATTACACTAACATTACACTAAAAAGAAATGAGGAACTCAATACTTTGCAAAATTTATAAAACAAAACGTTAACTATTCAATAATTTTAAAAGATTACAAGGTGTTGGAACAAAATCAAAGTTACAATGAACTAGGCTATTTATACTACTGTGAAGAAAATTCTAGAATTACATAAACTACTCAAAACCCTAGCTATGCAATTCCTTTACTGCCCTTGAGTTGAAAAATTCGAATCTTGGTCAATTGCTCCATGTGATGATGTTGATGTTGTCCCTTGATCTTAGTTGTTGAAAACTCCTTAGGGACCAAGGGTTTGATCTCAAACGTTGGTTTAGTCAAGTCTTTGTGGCACCATGTGAATGACAGTAGGGAGACCTTGGCTTGTAGTGATGACTGGGCAAACATACCCATGTGGGATGTGTTTTCCTTGGTTTGAATTACTTAACTGCCAAGTTAATTTAGAAAACCCCTTTGATTTAGTTTAGATAGGAATTAGGGTTTATAACCATGATTTGGGGAGGGTGATTAAACAGGAAATCTTTCCCACACATTTTAATTATTATTAAACCGGTTTGAAAAAAGGATAATAATAATAAAAAAAACGTTGGTGGAATGCTGATGTGGGAGGGGGCTGAGTTTTAATTGGAGGATGGGAGAGTGAATGGTGAGGTGGCAGCGTGGGAGTGGAGGATGGGTTTAAGGATGTCGGCCAATTAAGTTTAATGGTGGGGTTGGTTAGTTTTAATGGGAAAGTTTGTTAAAACGTTTGGGGAAGTGGCAGCATTAGTCCCTCCAGTTAACTTCTCCTTAACACAGCCTTGCACAATTAGTCCTTGGGTAATTTCTTTGTTAGTCCTTTCTTAATTTCACCATTAGTCCTTTGTTAATATTCATTATAAAAGGGACTTAATGTGAAATGTCTTCAATATTGGAGGACTATTCTTGTTTTGTCTTCAAACTTTAGGGACCCCATTTATATTTTTGGATATTTAAGGGGTATAAAGTGTCATTCTTCAAAAGTTGAGGGACTAAACTTGACATTCTTCAATTCTTCAAGGTCATTTTTGGAAATTCCATACTTGGGCCCGGTTTCTTGTGCGGCTTCGTTTCCCGTGTTCGTTTTTGCTTTATTCTTGTGATCATTTGGTGAATTCACGATATCCGTACCTAAAATACACAATGAACAAACACAAGCACATATATAGGTATTTTGACGATATTTTAAGTGTTTTAAGCCCGATTTGGACGATGAGACTATGTATAAATACAGTCTCATCAATGTGTGTGTAAAATGAGGAAGAAAATTCCTTTTATATGGTGGGTGAGGGTTTGTTTTACAATTTGTGCATTCTTGTGGACCAAGTTGTAAATATTAGTTAAAAAGCGGGAAATGACTAAAAGTCAATTTTGAAAATATTTACGGGAGTCGGGTTTCGTCCCGGGTTCATAAAAATATAAATCTCGTTCGTTCAAATCGATCGTTTAATAATTAAACTCACATAAAACGAAATAGTAATGTTCGACTTGACTTAATACGTAATGAAATAAAATTTCAGAAATATCAAATATCGATATAATCAATACTAAAATATAATATTTAGGCATCCATTGGCATCGCGGTCACTATTAGTACTCTTCAATCGTCACAACAATTAAATATAGTCACACACTATCGGTTTCAACTAAAAACCGTCAAACATAATAATACTCATCATTACTTAGAAATTAAAATCCGTTATATAATTAGGATAAAATAATGACATTAAGTTCGGGGTATTATAATTCAAACAGGCTGAAAGAATAAATTATCCATGTACTCACCTCCCATATCTATCCTAAATATTTTGATTTGGACTCCTTTTTGTAATTCAACTTTAGTTTTAAATACTTGAAATTTATCTAATGCTTCATCCTTAGTATGTAACAAATATACATAGCAAACCTAGAAACATCATCAATAAATGTTACCAAGATTTTCTTATTCCTTAACGAGGGAGTAGCATGCAAATTACATAGGTCACTGTGGATTTTCTCTAAAACTTTATTTTCACATTTTATATCCTGAAATGGTTTCTTAGTAATTTTATTCACTATGCAAGTTTGACACTTTTCAGTTTCCATGTCAAAACCTGGTATTAACCCATCCTTAGCAATATCTTGCATCCTTTTATAGTGGACATGCCGAAGCCTAGCATGCCATAGTGATTAATCATTTAGTTTAGTGGTAGACATCAGGACTGAACCAACATTCATACTAGTAGTACTAACTAAGTTAGTACTATTAGTTATCTCATAATCAATATTAAGCCTAAACATTTGATTACATAAATAGCCAAAACCAATAAACACACCATGTTTAGATAAAACAAATTTAATAGATTCAATCACTTGTTTCTAACCATAATTATTCAAAACACTACTAGAAACCAAGTTCTTCCTAATATTAGGAACATTCAAAACATTAAACAAGGAAACAATATTTCCAGAACTACATCTAAGATCTACACAACCACGTCCATGCACTAAGGTTGTTGACTCATTTCCCATGTGAATAATAGGTCCATCATTTAGTGACTCATAAGTCTTGAACCAATATCTATCTTTCCACAAATGAACTGTTGCTCTAGAGTCAACCAACCATGCCACACCATCATCCTGTACAAAATAAGACTCAGATACATATGTAACATAATAAATCTAGAGATATTCATTAAACATATTCTAACCTTTCGGTGTGTTGTTAGAGCTAATGATTGAACCATTTGTGCCTGCTCTACTAGGTTTGCTGCAAGTGCCAACACATTTGCAATCCCTTTTCAAGTGTCCAGGTTTCCTACACTTCCAACAAGTCACAGAGGACTTCTTGTTAGAATTTGCTATGGTGTTATCCTAATGCTTACGTTTTCCCTTATTGTCATTGTACTTGGAGGGGTTGTTATGCTCCACCATATTGTCAACAGATGAACTAGCAACATTGTTGCTCTTTGGCTTTTCATTATCCTACACCCTCAGAGACTCCTCAGTGCGCAGATGACTACCCAACTAAACAAGAGTTAGATCCTCCTTCTTATGTTTCAAGGTGTGCTTGAAATCTTTCCAAGAGAGAGGTAGTTTATCAATGACACAAGAGACCTTTATGGTCTCATCCATGTTCATTTGGTGGTGTGTAAATCTACCAAGTATAGCCAGAAGTTCATTGTATTATACCATGACTGGTCTTGAATCAGTCATTTTGTAATTTGTGAATGAATCACAAGGAACTTCTTACTTGATGCATCTTTAACCATATATTTGGCTTCCTAGGAATCCCATAGTTCTTTACCAGATTCAACATTTTGGTAAATATCATATAAGGAATCGAACATACCATTAAGAATTATACCGCGACACACATAATCATCATTCTTCCATTTGCTCATTTTCCTCATTTCCTCTAGAGTATCATCATCACCACCATCCGGAATGAGAGTGGTCAGTACGTACACCACACTCATGGTAGAAAGAAGATAGTGCATCTTCTTTTGCCATTTCTGAAATCCACCCCTTCAAACTTGTCCAGTTCGGAGAAGTTATCCACTATATGCTTCAATGCAACCACCATTGATTATCACAAAATAGTCTTCTTTGATTGTTGGTGTATATTCGTTCCAACCAGTCGGCTATCACTTAAAGTCGTGTTATCATTTTCAAAAGAAGATCATTCGACCGTATGTTTGGGTTAACACGAATATCTCCTTAGGATAAAACCAAGTGTTTGTTCTTTTCTTAGGCACAAAACAAGAACCCTACGCTTTTAAGTGTTTTTGTTTTATGTGTCCCTCTAATGCAAGTTCCATCTCTATATAAAGATATAGTATTCCTAAGAATGTAACTCAAGGTCAAAGGAGTTATGAGCATTAATCGTCGAATTAATCTCATAATTTCCTACATGAATGCACAATGGTTACATGATCATAATCATGGTCATTAAGTCAATCTTAAACCCCTCATTAAATGGTCAAAGAGGTTACACAGATTTTAGCTGAGTCAAGTGTTTATCAACATGTGTTTCATTAGTGTTGTTGATGATATCACTTACCCACTGACGAATAACTATTCCGTTGATGAACTCTTTCCTTCCTAGTGATGACATCACCATCAACAAAACCACTATATTTAGTCCATGGAGGTGAGAGACTTAACGGGTGTACACTCTATACCGCCAAACATATTTACATGTTTTAACTTATACCACAATTGCACTAAATTTCCAAAAGTTCTCTCTCTTAATTATGTTTTCAGTTCGTGTATGTGAATAGTACCTTCTCTCTGAGTCCAGATCAGCTAGTGAATGACCCATACGATGTAAGTTCATGTGAATAATACCATGACTTGTCTAGTTGATGTTTTTTCTATGAGATGGTTTCGTAATCTTTAAGTATAGCATTAAGGTTATGCTTTCTTGTAAGCATTTTTACTCACGTGCTTCAGAATTTTGGATTTGATGGGGAATTCGCGGTTAACTACGCGCCTTCTATGTCTTGGGGATAACTTTGACCATTTAACAATAGCTTGTACAGTTGCTAAAACTCATTACTCATTAAATGCGGACCACACATGGTAAAATTGTCTAATCTTCTATTATGTATGGAAGCTAGTTACAAAAACTTTAAAACTTCAAAAAATTTGATCAGCTCTTTAGTTGGATGGGTTTGAGTTAGGTATTTATTTCTTCCTAATTGAAAACATTCAATTGTTTGATAATTTTATAGTTGATACTTGTAGCATAGATCAAAAGAATATATGATATGGTCCTGATCTTATACATTTGATTGCTTAGTGATACCATTTGTTATATCCAAATGAAATGCTACATGAAAATACCTATGTTGTAACCATCCAATATTGAATAAGTCTTGGTGCATAATGGTTTTCCTCTATATTTGAAGCTTATAATCATGACCTCATGTTTTAGTGCCATATGCCAATTTGAATATAGTCATCATCTAGTGCTAATGTATTGGGGATGTAGACGTAATGTAACACCCCATTTTTGTAAATGGAATGTCACGCGTGATTATGGCGTGTCATCAAAGCATACTAGGATAAATGTATAAAACATCACATGACCATAAAGGAAATACCGGAAACAAACATCGGTACCCCAAAAGTAGAACTCATCACACACAAACATAAGTACTGTAAATGAAAAGGGCTAAACAATGTCCATAGAAATGAGTATAAAAAGTATGAAGAAATGCATAAAGTAATGAAGTCTAGGAAGCTTCCAATCCATATGCACGTACGCTTAAAGTCTACGAGCGCCCCTGAGTACCTGCCGTTTTGGGAACATGAAAGGAAAACCGACTGAGCATAACGCTTAGTGCACGGATATACAAGTATAGCATGAATAATATAAGCATATAAGCATAATGCAGCGAAAAAGACTAAATCCTGGATAACTTGGTATATCTTAGTAAAAAATGGTTTTATTGTTTGAAAAGCCTTATGTTTATCTTATAAAAAATGTTTAACATGTTTACCATTAGCCAATATAGGTCATGAAATATCAACGTGCATGAATACATGGAAGGGTGACCTTGTCATGCAATTAGAGGGGATGCCTCTAATTAATATAAGTTTTTGGGTAGGAGGGATCAGCTCCTTGTGAAAGATGCAAGGCACACACCACATTTACTTGAATAATCTGTAAAACATGTAACCTAGAATGCACCCATACGCCCCACATGATAATAATGATATGGCCAAAAGCTGAAGGGACGCCACGAGCTATCACTCCGCCGTGGTGAAGTCATAACACTGGTGCCTTCAGTGCTATGGTTATGGTACCTCCATAAATATGTGAAACTGGTCATGCATGTATATGGTTTTAGGTATCTAATTAAACATAAGCAATTCATTAACATATAAAACATATACTAGGAAAACAGTTGGCTGCATACGGGGAATCCTAATAAGGAAAGAATGTCCATATTGAAAGGACGGAGAATTCGTACCTTGTGTCCAGTGAACGAAGACGAATGGAAGAGAGTCCTACTTCGATCTCACTAATGCTACATAGATAATATACGGGTATAAGTATTCTGATTACTGTATACATAACTGGTTTTATATCATGTCTTAGCTTGTTTTATATGTTCATGTCTTTGTTTTACTGATTTTATCATTATGTTGTGTTTATCATGTATTCTGTCTATTCTGATTAAGTATTACTTGTATCTCTGGTTTATTATACTTTTGTAATAATAACTAACTTTCTAAAAATAGCAGGTTTCCAAAAACAGAAAGTTTCCAAAAATAAAAACTATCCAAAAATAGGATGTTTCCAAAAATAGATTTACTTCTTAAAATAGATAAGTTTCTAAAAATAGAAAGTTTCTATAAATAGATTAACCACCTTAATTAAATAAGTTTAAAAAAAAGAAAGTTTCCATAAATAGAAATAAGCTGGATTATTAAGCTAATAACATAAGCTTAAGTTTTACTGATTAATATTCTAAGTCATGTGATATATAGTATAGTTTATTAATTATTACATGTAAAATAAATAAACTATAGGTTATAAGATTTAATTAAAAATATAACATGATTTAATTAAATAAAAGCTAATAATACTTAGGTTAAAACATGTATTAATATTTATTAGTAATATAACCTAAGTCATGAAAATTATTTAATTATAAGTCATGTTTTAATAATTAATTAATTTCTTAGTATAAATTAACTAATAAAATACTTAGGTTAAAATCATGTATTATTAATAATAATAATATAATCTAAGTCATGTCAAAATTAAATTAATTACATAGCATGTTAAATTAATTTAATTAATCTTGTAATTATTTAACTTGTCAAAATAAATTATTAATCCTAAAAAATAAACCGTGAACCGAACCCGTGTTTTAAAACTAAACATGTCATGAACCGATCCGTGAACCCCTTGAACTAGATCTACACCCTTAACCATGGCAAACCGCCACCGGCCTAAACCGGTGGTGCGTGTGGTGTTCCAGCCGAGACCCCCTAAACCACCAAGGCTAACCCCGACATACGTCGAGGTCCCTTGGTTGCATGCGGCCGAGCCACAAAAACGAAACCGAGACCTTGATGTCTCGGTTGGTGCTGATCACACAACCACCGAGAACTTGCTCTCGGTTCTACCCATAGCCGAACCAAAACACCCCCCCCCCCTTAAACCATATGTTTTTAATCCCACTTCATTAGATCTACATGTTTATTAACTTGTTTTTAATACCCCATGCTTTCATGTTTTTAGATCTAATAAATAATTAAAAAGAAAAGATTTAAGAAGACTACCGATTCGTGGATCAAAAGGAAAAACTAACACGAACGATCTAGCATTGAATTGGATCTACCAAAATCAACCAAACACTCTTGGTGGTGTTGTGTAGGTGGCGGCAACAAGGGAGAAGGAAGGAGGAGCAGGGTTTTGATTTTCTAATTATTATGTATAATGAAAATCTCCTTCCCTTCTTTTTTGTTAAATTTATTTAAGGTGGGCTTGGCCCACCCTTGTGTCTATGTCGCGCCTATGTGGGCCCCACATGGGGAACCCGTTGATTTTCCCGTGTTCTATTATTTACGTGTTAACGTGATTTAATTATTGTCCGTTGGCGTCATAAAATATATTTATAGATGATCGTAATAACTATACGTAAATACATCATATTAGGTTCGTGATTATTTACATTCATGATTTTCATGTTCGTGATTATAATTATTGTTGATAATAATTATCGTGTCTTAATACGTAATAAATACTTATCGTGTAATAACACGTACGTAATACTTGAAATTCATATTCCTGAATCGTAAATGTGTTAAATAAAGAAAGTTCTAATCATGTACGTATGATCATAAGGGTACTATTCAAGGTAAAAGCATGCGGGTTTTACACGTAACCTTGTGAAAGATGAGGATAGTTTAGCCCGTAAGACCAGATGCTTTAGTTGCATATATGTTTACGTTATTTAGAATAGTTTTTTGTTTGACATACATGTAATTCTAAATTCTAGTTATGGTACCTTAAACACTACTAATTAGGCAACTCGCGCATTGAAAGCAAAAGCTATTTGTATACTTGTATATGGTCAAAAAACTAAAACTGAACGTAGTTCTTTTTGTTAGATTTGAGTTAATTATAAGTTCATAGATCTTTGAACAACATATAAATACATAAATTTGTAACTCCAGATGTAGCATTAAAGTGCCTATGTTAGATACCGCCAATGGTCAAGAAGGTTGTAAAAAAAGTCACTAAATAGTTAAATGATTAACATACTTCCAATGGTTGATGAAAGTTTGGTATACTTATATTGCTGATAGAGGTTGTCGAGACTCTACAAGAAGTCGATAATTTTGTTAATTTTCCTATTTTTATTAATAGATATTTTGTAATGATAGTGCTATGAGCATCAAAGTTTCATCTTTTTCATATTGATATGTAGCGTAGTGTGTTTGTAGAGCATTACACAACATTAGAAAAGTCTATTTACAATTCAATAATTACGGTACGGTAACTAGCCTCAAAATTACTCGTTTTTTATATGGTCGGCTAACAAGCACACTAAAATCCCACGTAATGTTTTTGTAGAACGACAAGATTGAATCCGAAGTTAAACTCACTCGAATTTGAGTTTTAGGAGCCATGAGGCCAGGTGAAGTTAAAAATATGGCACTACCATCGCACTAGGACTGTATGCACATGTTCATCAACATTTCTTTGTTTCTCGATTCAACTTCACACACGAGTACTATTTAACGACCTCAATCCTATGCTAGTTCTTTAAAATCAATATTCATGGGCCAAACCACAATGACACCTTGTAAACTTCATCTGTAACTATAAAACCCGCATGCTTTTACCATGAATAGTACCCTTAATGATAGGTGTGTAAACACCCATCTTTTCTACCACTTAATTACAATAATAACTGGACCAAAACGTGTATTTTATGTCTTTTATGTCGGAATTATGCGTGGTTTGTGTTTTTGTTGTGATTTAGGACGAAAAGGTTAAAAGTGGAGAAAACACGGGAATTCACGGGCATTTACGGACTTTTATTGAAGAAAAAGATGAAAGACGAAGTTAAGAAGTCAAGAGTGCAAAAAGAACGGAAGTCCACGACCAATTCTAATGATTTATCGAAGAAAAAGTCAAAAGACGGAAGTTTATCAATAGCCGAAGAATTCAAGTCTATTTTATTGAAGAATTCAAAGACGAGTTCAAAGAAATCCCGAAGCCAAAAGTCCTTAAAGTCCAAGTTTAATGAAGATTAAAAGAAAGAAGGACTAATGATGCAATTAATGAAGATTAAAAGAAGGAGGGACCTAATGACGCAATTAAGAAGAAATGAAGGAGGGGAGGAAGCTTCCTTAATCCTCCCCTATAAATAGTCATTAGTTGTAATCATTTTCTCTTGTTGGCTAAGTGTGACAATTAGTCTTCCACTTTTAAATACATGTCATTTAATTTCTTGTCCAATTTAAATACCTTGTCTTGCACCTTAAATTCATTTAATTTCAAGTAAGTTTTCATTTAATTATTGTCAATCTTTACTTTATCTTGTCAATCTCTTATCTACCTTTCTTAATCTTTGATTTTCATGTTTATGTTTGTGTTCATGTTCATGCTTTTATTTTGATCAAGTGGGTTTTTGATTATTGTGGTTAAAGTTGTTAGATTTCTTGATATTGATTGTTTGTTTATGATTAATTGATGTTTTGTTATTAGTTTTATTAAATCGTTTGGTTGATTTTGGTTAAATCTGTGTTAGATCTATTGTTTCTGTCATCCCTTGTTCTTCGGGGAATTGTTTCTGTGTTTCTGTATTTCCAGGAAACTTCCGAACCAAGAAGGAGAGAAAGCTTTCATTCGGAACTTCAAAGTTCCGAGTCAAGGGTTTCATCCGGAAGAATTTAAGATCAGCAAAACTTCCGAGTCAAGCTTTGTTCATCCGGAACATTCAAAGTTCCGGACGAAGGAAAAACTTCCGACTCAAGCTTTGTTCATTCGGAACTCAAAAGTTCCGGATCAATTGACTTCATTCGGAACTCAAAAAGTTCGGATCAAGAAGATTCATTCGGAACTCAAAAGTTCCGGATCAACTTAAAAGTTCCGGACGAAGGGCAAAAGTTCCGAATCAGCCAGATCTTCCGAACCAAGTTCCGGGTCAATAAGTTCCGAGTCAAGAGTGCTTCATCCGGAACATTAAAAGTTCCGGATCAACATCTTTTTGTTCATTCGGAACTTAAAAGTTCCGAATCAAGGTTGTTCATTCGGAAGTTTTGAACTTCCGAATCAAGGGTTCTGTAAGTTAATTTTTTAGTTTTTATTTTTAAATTTCAGTCTTTTATTTTCAAGCTTTATTTTTCCCACCTTTTATTTTTAATTGCACTTTAAGTTTATCTGCCTTAGTTAAATTTTAGCCTTGCCTTAGTTTAAGTTTTAGTTGCGTTTTAAGATTTGCCTTAGTTAGATTTAAGTTTACGTCTTTACTTTTAGTCACGCTTTTAAATACTTGCACCATTATTTTAATTAGACTTAGCTTACTTAAGAGCACCTTTACTTTAATTGTTTCGCACATTTTACTTAAAAACAACCAAAAATATTTGTTTCACCAAAGAACGACTGAGTCACATAGAGAACCTAGATCAATTCGTTAAGATACCGAGAATTCAAACTTTAATTTTTAACTGGGCAAAAGCTCAGTTATCAAATGGCGCCGCTGCCGTCTCTTTTCGTAAAGATTAACGGTTTTCTGTGAGAGACGCGTTGCTTTTTGGGATCCGTTCACTTGTGAGCGTTATTTTTCTTGCATAAAAAATTCAAAAAATCATAAAAATTAAAAATTGATAAAAATATATAAAAATTAAAAATTTCAAAAATCCAAAAAGATTTTATCTTTATTGTGTATATATATTGCTTTTGTGTTTGGTTTCTTTTTCTTTTGTCTTTGTAGGTGCATGCGTACTAGATCTTCTAATTATCAAGAGCCCGAGCCTCAAGAAGATTTAGCTATGTCAGGTGTAAACAACAATAATCCACCGCACCCTAATAATAACAACAATGTTCTCCCACAGCCCGATCTTTGGACCATGGAGGAACTTTGTCAACCAACAATGTTTGGACGAGGAGGACCAATTACGCCGATGCAAATCAACTCTCTTGAGTTTTCGTTGAAGCACCACATAATTCAACAAGTGCAAAAAAACCCATTCCGTGGATTGCCTGATGATGATGCCAACAAACACCTCGACAAGTTCATTACAATCACCCAAAGCATGAAGTTGGCCGGTGCCACAATGGATGAACTTCGCCTACAACTCTTTCCACACACTTTATTACATCATACCGAGAAATGGTTTGATCGTCTCCCGAAGAATTCTATTCACACTTGGGATGACATGACTCAACGCTTTTTGTCGCGCTACTTTCCACCATCCATGGTCACGAGCCTTCGCAATCAAATCAGCGGTTTCATGCAAGACCCTGATGAATCTCTTTTTGATGCTTGGGAGAGATATAATGTCTTGATCGATAGATGTCCAAACCACAACATGCTCCCTGTGACCTTAATCGATACTTTCTACAACGGTTTGACTTTTCGAGATCGTGATACGATTAATGCAGCCACCGGTGGCACATTTATGAAAAGGAGACCGAGGAGTGTAGAGAGTTAATTGAGAACATGACTACTCACCACGAAAACTGGGATTCCTCTTCTTCTTCAAGGAACAACCCGAGAGTCAATGTTTCCTCTACTTCAGCAAACCCTGAGATGACCGAACTCACCCGCATGATGACTGAAATGAGCAAAAGTATTACGCTTCTCGCTTCAAACCAACAACAACAAGTTAAAGCGGTTGCTAATCCTTGTGAAACATGTGGCGGTCCTCACTCATACACCGATTGTCCTTCGACACAAGGAAATCCGGAAAATGTGTATGCAGCTTATGGTAATTATTCACCGGAAAATTACCAAGCTAGACAACAAGGGGATAGAAACCTGCTGAGTTACCGATCCAACAATTACCTTTCACCTGTTTTTTCTCCTCAAAACCAAAACTCCGCCAACAACTACAATAGAAGCAACCAAATCCCACCAAGAGCTTTTAACCCTTATCAACCAACCACCCAACAAACCCCACCCATTAATCCCGATGTTGAAGCCATCATAAGAACTCAAGGTGAGCAAATCAAGAATCTACACCAAATAATCAATTTGAAAGGAGATGTCATAAAGCAAGGTAATGACATTAGAACCGAGGTTCGTGATAATATTCAATCCTCCTTCAGCACTCAAACGACTGAATTAAAGAATCTATTGGCTAGTTTCTTGCCCGCCACTCAACCTTCTACTTCAAGTTCTCTACCTTCAAACACCGTCACTAATCCGCGAGCCAATGTGAGTGCTATTACTACTCGTAGTGGAGTCACCATCGTAGGACCACCAATCCCACCCCCATCATCTACACCTCCTCCACCACCATGTATCCCTACTCCTCCTACACCTAGTGTTAGTACACCATTACCGTCTCCGCCTCGTCATGACGATGTCTCTAGGAAGGACCCTTCAACATCTCAACCTTTACCAACTACACCTTCACCTTCCACCTATCAACCTAGGATCCCATACCCTTCTCGCATAGGCAAGACCAACGAGCTAACCAAGAATGACTGTCAAGTATCGAAATATGTGAATATGCTATCACAAATGACCATCAACATTAGTCTTGTTGAAGCACTTTGCCACATGCCGAAATTTGTCAAAGCATTCAAGGAATTGCTTAGCAAGAAGGAGAAACTGATTGAACTCGCCAACACACGCTTAAATGAAAACTGCTCAGCAGTTATTCTTAAAGAATTACCGGAAAAGCTTGGAGATCCCGGTCGTTTTGTGTTGCCTTGCGTGTTCAACAAAACTGAAGAATTTACTGCCCTTGCTGATCTCGGGGCTAGTATTAATTTGATGCCTTTGAGTGTTTGGAAAACACTATCATTACCCGACCTCACTCCAACAAAGATGACTCTTGAACTTGCAAACCGCACTCTCGCTTACCCCGTTGGTATAGCCGAAGACGTGTTCATCAAAGTTGGCACATTTACTTTCCCGGTCGATTTTGTCGTAGTTGATTATGAAATGGACCCTCGTATTCCTTTAATACTTGGTCGGCCATTCTTGAGAACCGGACGAGCTTTAGTGGATGTGGCCGAAGGTGAGTTAATCTTACGAGTCGGGGATGATTCAAATGTTTTTAAAATGGGGAAGCTTACAGGCAAATCTTTTGGACGAGAATCAGTGAATATGATAAATGTGCTCGATGACTTTACCGTCTATGACAATCCTCTATTCGATTCTTCCATCAATAATCCACTCTTTGACGATGAGGTGGATGATTCTCGCTCCACTTTGGAACCTTCCCCATTTATGATTTTCCACCGGTCTTCGATGCTTATGATGATGATGATTCTAGCTCAGATTCGGATGATTTTGATTGTACTTCTGAGTATCCCGAGCTGCCCACTTTCAATGATTTTGATGAGGCTGATACTCTCTCGAGCGATTCTTCACATGATGAAGATCCTCCGCCATCACTCGTTCCTACTTTGGACGATTACTCATTCGAGGAAGACTTCTCTGAATTTCTCAACACTTACTTACCTCATGAGAGTGATGCTCCTCCTTATGACTTTGAAGATTATCGTCTTGATCCTACTTTGGATTTGAAGAACATTCTGTCAAAGGAGAAGACACCGGTCGACACCAATATCCGTTGCACATATGATTTGACACCTCTTTGTCCCACTTTTGAGGACGAGGTTGTGCTTCTTTGCGGATCTTCTTCACACTCGGCTGACCCTGCATGTTATTTTCCCTTAAAGGAAAAGGTGTTCGACCCCGGTATTGAAGTCTTTAAGCTATCTCAGTATCCACCTGATGAAATAAAAGGAAAAATCTTTGGAAATTTTGAAGACATGCTTGCACCACTTCACCCTTGCTTCCACTGTGCTCCATCTTTGCTTAAGGGAACCTTGCCTACTCTTCTTTGGCTTGCCTTGTTCGCCTTAAGCTTGTGTTATTTGCTCGATGAAAATTATGTCTTCGATCTTGGTGGATATGTTTCATGCTTCTTCCGTTGATGATCAAGGTCGAGTCAGGCTCACGACTCGGTTAACAAAAACCAAGTGCTTCTTGGGAGGCAACCCATGCATCTATCTTTTCGCTTTCTTTATCATAAGTGTAGGGGAGACCCGTTGGTTCGCTATTTCCTCTCCTCACTTCTTAATCAGGGATTCGAGCTTCAATGATCCACTCTTGATGATTCTTGACGACCCGTGATTCTGTGTTCTACTTCTTCCCGGTTCTATCCTAAACTCTTTTCGATTCACTATTTTATATATTTTCTCAATATTAAAATAGGAATCTCTTTAGTTGTCTTTTCCTTAGCGAGATTTAAACAAAGTGCACAATGTCCTAAGTGTAGGGGAGTTTACTCCCACATACTTAAACATTGAGGACAATGTTTATCTTAAGTGTAGGGGGGACTTCTATCGAAGTTAAGTGGTCTTTTCCTTGTATTTGTCCTCATTTTAACCGGAAAATCAATTTTTCGACATTTTTCAAAAATTTTGATCTATTTTGGCCTATTAGTTTTTACCTTTGTATAGTTATTTTCCTTTCTTTTATTAGAATAAATGTTTAATAAGTGGTTTTAATTTTCAAAGGTTGTGAATTTTTTACTCAACCCGAGTTTACTTATCAAAGTTACTCTAGCTAGTATCCTTAACGTGTTTAAGTCGAGTTTTGCTAGGCTATTATGTAGGGAGCTATAAAACGCGAAAGTCTTAACTCTCACGGGTTAAGAACAAGAACTTTTCGCAAGTTCCTATAATTGATCCTAGAGAGTCGTTTATCAAGGGAACTTTAAAATGCGATTTCTAAACTTGAAAGAGTCTAAGAATTTGCAAGATCCTATAGGCGACTCGAAAACCCAAAACTTTGATTTAATAGGCTAAGTATCCACGAGTCTCATTCCTTGAGATTTTAAACTGTGGAGAACGAGAGATGATAGAGCCAATTATAAGTTCGGTATTCTTTCGTGAATTTATGTGAGTTAATTATGAGCCTATTCTCCCATCGCTTGCTAATAAATTTATCTGCTAATAAATAAGGTTGTACGATTTGAAAAGTTACTTAGCTTCTAGCCCAAGATCGTTTAAAAGTTGCTCGGTATGGATTAGAGTTCATAGCCAAGGCATAACTTATTGAAGCGGGATGCGAAGATTGGCGAGTCCGAAAAGGCCCTAACAAGGCATGAGGGCTATATTTTGTTGCTAAAGATCCAAAGTGATGTGAAGAATCATTTATCGAAAATCAATATGAAGGATCGAGACACACGACGAAAAGCAAATACTCCCCAAAAGTCATGGAGAAGTGTATCCAAAAAGACCCTAACAAGGTATGAGGATAAATAGATCCAAGTCATAAAAGGAGGCGGATCGTTGTACATCAAAGTCCAAAATAAAGATTGGAGAAAAATGAAGAAGTCGTGGTCCAAGTATGAATCTCTCAAAACTTCAAGTGAAGAAATTCCTATTATGAAGAGAAGACCATTATTTCATGAACGTCTCTCAAGGTTTGAAGTATGAAGTCGCTGCCAAATATCGGTCCGAGAAAGGTCTCAAATCGCGAAGCGAGTTATGCCAAGATATGAACTTTATGAGGTCCCGAGAAGCAGTTTTAAAAGATTTTGTCCTTTAGCTAACTATTGATTAAATCGTTCACTTTATTTTCAGACTTAATAACTATCGAAATAAGTCAAAAATGCATCCTCGTGATCATTAAAGACAATAATAAAATATAAGAGATACACCTAGGAATAAGGGAGTCTAAGTGAGTAATTGGCCCACATGAGTTCGTGATAGTTTACTAACTTATAATAACAATGATCTCGTTTTTAAGCTTGGTTTGGAGAAAGTGAAAACTTGAGGATGATGATTATTCATGACAATTTCCAAAACCCAAGGTATGCTTTTGATTTCTTTATTTTGTATTTTTTTAATTTTCTATTTCTTTAATTAAGGCCAACGTGGATTAATTATGATGAAAAATGTAATCTTGCTTTGTAACTAATGCATTGCATGAGGACATTGCAATGGTCAAGTGTAGGGGATTTGATAGGTGTGTAAACACCCATCTTTTCTACCACTTAATTACAATAATAACCGGACCAAAACGTGTATTTTATGTCTTTTATGTCGGAATTATGCGTGGTTTGTGTTTTTGTTGTGATTTAGGACTAAAAGGTGAAAAGTGGAGAAAACACGGGAATTCACGGGCATTTACGGACTTTTATTGAAGAAAAAGATGAAAGACGAAGTCAAGAAGTCAAGAGTGCAAAAAGAACGGAAGTCCACGACCAATTCTGAAGATTTATCGAAGAAAAAGTCAAAAGACGGAAGTTTATCAAAAGCCGAAGAATTCAAGTCTATTTTATTGAAGAATTTAAAGACGAGTTCAAAGAAATCCCGAAGCCAAAAGTCCTTAAAGTCCAAGTTTAATGAAGATTAAAAGAAAGAAGGACTAATGATGCAATTAATGAAGATTAAAAGAAGGAGGGACCTAATGACGCAATTAAGAAGAAATGAAGGAGGGGAGGAAGCTTCCTTAATCCTCCCCTATAAATAGTCATTAGTTGTAATCATTTTCTCTTGTTGGCTAAGTGTGACAATTAGTCTTCCCCTTTTAAATACATGTCATTTAATTTCTTGTCCAATTTAAATACCTTGTCTTGCACCTTAAATTCATTTAATTTCAAGTAAGTTTTCATTTAATTATTATCAATCTTTACTTTATCTTGTCAATCTCTTATCTACCTTTCTTAATCTTTGATTTTCATGTTTATGTTTGTGTTCATGTTGATGCTTTTATTTTGATCAAGTGGGTTTTTGATTATTATGGTTAAAGTTGTTAGATTTCTTGATATTGATTGTTTGTTTATGATTAATTGATGTTTTGTTATTTGTTTTATTAAATCGTTTGGTTGATTTTGGTTAAATCTGTGTTAGATCTATTGTTTCTGTCATCCCTTGTTCTTCGGGGAATTGTTTCTGTGTTTCTGTATTTCCAGGAAACTTCCGAACCAAGAAGGAGAGAAAGCTTTCATTCGGAACTTCAAAGTTCCGAGTCAAGGGTTTCATCCGGAAGAATTTAAGATCAGCAAAACTTCCGAGTCAAGCTTTGTTCATCCGGAACATTCAAAGTTCCGGACGAAGGAAAAACTTCCGACTCAAGCTTTGTTCATTCGGAACTCAAAAGTTCCGGATCAATTGACTTTATTCGGAACTCAAAAAGTTCCGGATCAAGAACATTCATTCGGAACTAAAAAGTTCCGGATCAACTTAAAAGTTCCGGACGAAGGGCAAAATTTCCGAATCAGCCAGATCTTCCGAACCAAGTTCCGGGTCAATAAGTTCCGAGTCAAGAGTGCTTCATCCGGAACATTAAAAATTCCGGATCAACATCTTTTTGTTCATTCGGAACTTAAAAGTTCCGAATCAAGGGCTAAGTTCCGAATCAAGGTTGTTCATTCGGAAGTTTTGAACTTCCGAATCAAGGGTTCTGTAAGTTAATTTTTCAGTTTTTATTTTTAAATTTCAGTCTTTTATTTTCAAGCTTTATTTTTCCCACCTTTTATTTTTAATTGCACTTTAAGTTTATCTGCCTTAGTTAAATTTTAGCCAGGCCTTAGTTTAAGTTTTAGTTGCGTTTTAAGATTTGCCTTAGTTAGATTTAAGTTTACGTCTTTTCTTTTAGTCACGCTTTTAAATACTTGCACCATTATTTTAATTAGACTTAGATTACTTAGGAGCACATTTACTTTAATTGTTTCGCACATTTTACTTAAAAACAACCAAAAATATTTGTTTCACCAAAGAACGACTGAGTCACATAGAGAACCTAGATCAATTCGTTAAGATACCGAGAATTCGAACTTTAATTTTTAACTGGGCAAAAGCTCAGTTATCAATTAATTAATTAACATGACTTAGGTTATATTATTAATAAATAATAATACATGTTTTAACCTAAGTATTTAACATTATTTAATTAAAAACATGTTATACTTTAATTAAATATTTTAACCTATAGTTTAATGTAATTATATGAAATAATTATTAAACTATACATTATATCATATGACTTAGAAAATAATCATGAAAACACTTATGCTTATATACTTAGCTTATTTAACCAGCTTATTTCTATTTATGGAAACCTTCTATTTTTAGAAACTTAATTAAATAAGGCAGCTAATCTATTTATGGAAACCTTCTATTTTTAGAAACTTATTTATTTCAGGCAGCTAATCTATTTATGAAAACTTATTTAATTAAGGCAGCTGATCTATTTATGGAAACTTTCTATTTTTAGAAACTTATCTATTTTAAGCAGTAATTCTATTTTTGGAAACTTTCTATTTTTGGAAACTTTCTATTTTTGGAAACTTTCTATTTTTGGAAACTTTCTATTTTTAGAAACTTTCTATTTTTGGTAACTTTCTATTTTTGGAAACTTTCTATTTTTGGAAACTTTCTATTTTAGGAAACCTGCTATTTTTGGAAAGTTACTTATTATTACACAGTAAGTATAATAATACATGAAATACCAGAAATACTTAATCAGATTAAACAGAATATAAGATAAACACGGTTTAAGGCTTTAAAACAGTAAAACATGGTAAGAACACATAAAATAAGCTAAGACATGACATAAAACCAACTACGTATTTAGTAAGCAGATACTTATTCATGTATGTATTTATGTAGCACTAGTGATACGGAAGTAGGATTCCTCTCAGTTCATCTTCTTCGTTCACTGGACATAAGGTACGGATTCCCGTCCTTTTAGTATGGACATTCTTTCCTTATTAGGATTCCCCGTATGCAGCCAAATGTTGTCCCGTAGTATAAGTTACGTGTTTGATTTGCGTATGTATAATTAAGAATACCTATAGCCACATGCATGACCAGTTTCACCTAGTTATGGAGGTACCATAACCATAACATTAGAGGCACTGATGTTATGACTTCACCACGGCGGAGTGATTGCTCGTGGCGTCCCTTCAGCTTTTGGCCATTTATATTATATTTATCATGTGGGGCGTATGGGTGCATCCTAGTAACATGTTTTCAGCCAGGATTTCATGGTGAATGTGGTGTGTGCCTTGCATCCTTCACAAGGAGCTTATCCCTCCTACCCAAAAACCAGTATATTAAATTAGAGGCGGCCCCTCTAATTTGCATGATGAGGTCACCCCTCCAAGTATTCATGCACGGTGGATTTTCATGACCTATATTGGCTAATGGTAAAATACGTTAAACAATTTTTACAAGATAAACATAAGACTTTTCAAACTATAAAACCAGTTTTATCAAAACATAACCAGGTTACACGGGACTTAGTTTTCTTCCACTGTTATATGTTATATGCTTATCCTATTCATGCTTTATTGTACATCCGTGCACTGAGCGTATTTTCTCAGCCGTTTTCCTTTTCTATGTTCCCAAAACGGCAGGTACTCAGGGACGCTCGTAGACACTAAGAGTACGTGCATATGGACTGGAAGCTGTCTAGCCTTCTTTACTTTATGCATTTCCTTTCTTATGGTACTTTTGCTATGGACATTGTTTAGTTCTTTCCTTTATTATACTATGTTTGTGTGTGATGAGCTTTACTTTTGGACTACTGATGTTTGATTCCGGTATTTTCCTTTTATGGTCAAGTAATGTTTAGACATTTTTCCTTGTATGCTTTGATGACACGCCATAATTGCATGTGACATTTCCATTATCAAAATGGGGTGTTACAATTATGGTATCAGAGCCAAGGCTTCCACCTGTAGGCTCTCAAATATGACCTGTGATTAGTGGGTAGTCACTACGGTCTTCCTAGAACTGACAGTTGTTTTCATGCATTCATCATTTTTAAGCATACATATACATGTCATTGTCGCAGATTTTTGACTAAGTAATGGTTGGTACAGGACTGGCCCTATTTAGTCGCATGTGTTTTATCGAAACTTTTAAATTTGGGACCGACCCATAGGCGTCCCCTCGCTATGTCTTTTGTTTTGGGTGAACTGACCAGAGGCGTTCACTCTCGAGCATACAAAAGTTTTCATAAAACTGCATCATGCATTCATACACAAAATTTTCTTGCATAAAATTTTTCTCATGAAATTTTAGTATAAATTTTTTTCATGTATATATATATTTTATGTTTTGACCTGTTTAATCATATGTTTTATGTTATACTGTTAGATGGTTCTCACACGCGAACAGGAACAGCTCAATGCTGCAATTCAAGCTGCTATGCAAGCTTTGCTTCCTCAATTGAGGAATGACACCAGGGCTGAGGTTCAAGCTGCCAACAATCAGTAGCATAATCAGGCACCTCCTCCTCCTCCTCCTTCTACAGTGACATTAGCAGTATGGCTGGAGAGATTCAACAAACTCCGCCCTCGAGTTTTTGAGAAGACATATAGCCCCAGCGATGCTGAGAGCTGGTTGGCTCACATCGAGAAGATTTTCAATGCTATGGGATGTGACCCCGCATACAAGGCGAGGTTGGCATGCTATCGATTCGAAGGCGATGTGCTAAACTGGTGGTTAGCGTTGATGCAGTCCGAAGGCGGTGACGAGTGGGTTGCTGGTTTGACTTGGGCTCAGTTCAAGGACAGGGTGATGGAGCAGTTCTTTCCTAAGGCTGAGCAGGACAATCTCAAAAGAGAGTACCATGGGATCTGACAGAGATCTGGGGAGAATAGCAATGAGTTTATGCAGCGCTTTCTTCGCTTAGCTGGTTTCCTTGGTGCGGCAGCAGGAACTCCTGAAGAGCAGGTACATCACTTTAGATGGGCGCTTCGCACATCGGTCGCAAACAATCTGGTGTGTGCTACGTTCAACACTGTAGCACAAGTGGCCGATGCAACACGTAAGCTGGAGATGCTGCAAGAGAGAGATGAGTTCGGGGAAGCTGAGAGACCCGACAAGAGGTAACCATTCGTATTCAAGAGGTGTTCAATCCGTCTACTTTCCATATATGTCAATTATTCATCTCTTTAAATGTATCTTCCAGGCAGAAAACTAGGGACCGGTCTCAGCCGGCTACTCAGCAGCAGCCTCATCAGCCCAAGGGAAACGGTCATACTAACGACCGTTCTGCTACGGATAGGCGTGACGGTAATGATAATTATCGTAACAACGCTGGGCACTCCAACAGCAGCAGGTCCTAATACTTACGCATTTCCTTATGATTTTATGTTATAACTCATATTCTGACACTATAACAAAAACTTGTACCAGGAACCATGGAAACGGTAGGGACCAGAACCAGAGAGGTTCGTAGCCTAGCCGTCCAGCTATCACTGGTATTCAATCTTACGATTATCCGCTTTGTCCTTTGTACCCAATTATCATGTCTTATGTAAAATGTTTTATCAGGTTCCCAGCCAGCTAGAGCACCTGCTGGAGGATTCACTCATCCTCTTTGCTCTACTTGCAACCGTAGGCACCCAGGGCCATGTCGCCGTAATACTGACGCGTGCTTCAAGTGTGGTCTTTCTGTCCATATTATGAAGGATTACCGTAAGGGCGAGATGGAGGGTACATCGGGACATGCTGATACCAAGCCGCCTCCTACAACCGGGCGTGTCTACACGACATCTCGAGACAAGGCCAACAAGTCTACAGGTACCATCACTGGAATCTTGTATATGTATGGTCAAGCTGCATGTGTTCTTTTCGATACGGGTGCTACTCACTCGGTTATTTCTACTGTTTATGCTAAGAACATTAGGATGCTCCCCATGCCACTAGAAAATAGGCTTACTATTTCCACGCCTTTGATGGACTCTGTATTAATCACCCATGTATACAAGAGTCTTCCCCTAGAATTTGACGATAAGGTTCGACCTGTCGACGCACTTCCGCTGGACATGAATGACTTCGACATGATTTTGGGCATGGATTGGCTATCCAAGCATCATGCTACCATAGACTGCCATTTATATCGAGTTATCTTCGGTGATGTTAATGCACCAGAGTACATTCATAATTGGTTCATACCCGGACGGTCTGTACAAATCATATCTACCGTGCAAGCGCGTGCACTACTGTCACATGGCTGCGAGGGTTATCTAGCTACGGTTCATGACATGGATGATGAATCCCCATCAATTCAGGATCAACCTATAGTGTCGGAATTCCAAGATGTTTTTCCAGCAGAACTTCCGGGCATACCACCTGCACGATAAGTGGAATTTAGTGTCGAGCTTATTCCAGGAGCTGAACCAATCTCCAAAGCTCCTTATCGCATGGCTCCCATAGAGCTGAAGGAGCTGAAGAATCAACTGCAAGAACTTCTTGAACGAGGTTTCATTCGACCGAGCACATCTCCATGAGGCGTACCGGTCTTGTTTGTTAAGAAGAAGGACGGCAGTTTGCGTCTTTGCGTAGACTATCGCGAGCTCAACAAAATTTCCATTCAGAATAGATATCCACTACCACGCATTGACGATCTGTTTGACCAACTCCAAGGGGCCAAACACTTCTCCAAGATTGATCTTAGGTCAGGCTATCATCAAATACGGGTCAAGGAGCAGGACATCGCTAGGACTGCCTTTCGTACCCGTTATGGCTACTACGAGTTTGTAGTTATGCCATTTGGCCTGACAAATGCTCCAGCAGTGTTCATGGATTTGATGAACAGAATCTTCCATGATTTTCTGGACAAGTTCGTCATTGTTTTCATCGATGACATCCTGATATTCTCAAAGTCCAAGGAGGAACACGAAGACTATCTTCGTACAGTACTACAGATTCTTCGCCAGAAGCAGCTGTATGCTAAATTCTCCAAGTGTGAGTTCTGGTTAGATAAAGTGGCATTCTTAGGTCACATTATATCAGCAGAAGGAATCACTATGGATCCAGCAAAGGTTGAGGCCATTACTAAGTGGCCAAGGCCGACATCAGCGACGGAAGTCCGTAGTTTCTTAGGCTTAGCTGGCTATTACCGTAGGTTCGTGGAGAAATTTTCCCGCCTAGCACTACCATTGACCAAACTGATGCGGAAAGGGGAGAAATTCGTCTGGACTGAGGATCGAGAGAAGAGCTTTGAAGACCTGAAGCAGAAGCTAGTATCTGCACCTATTCTTACTCTACCATCTGGTACGGGTGGATTTCAAATCTACAGCGATGCATCGGGGAAGGGACTTGGTTGTGTTCTCATGCAACATGGGAAAGTGATCGCGTAGGTTTCACGGCAGCTTAAGCCTTATGAGGAAAATTACCCCACGCATGACCTGGAACTTGCAGCTGTGGTGTTTGCATTGAAGATACGGAGGCACTACTTGTATGGAGAATCATGTGACATTTTCACAGACCACAAGAGCTTGAAGTATATCTTCACCCAACGTAAATTGAACATGAGGCAAAGGAGATGGTTAGAGTTGTTGAAGGATTATAACATTAATCTACAGTATCATCCCGGAAAGGCAAATGTAGTAGCAGATGCTCTTAGTAGGAAGTCCGGAATGATCAACGACATTAAAATCGAAGAGGAAATCATCAGAGACTTGGAGCGACTAGACATCGAGATCATGGTACGTGGACAGCACGGTTACTGGGCTGTTCTTAGAGTAGAACCCGAGTAACTCTCTAAGATCAAGGAAGCTCAAAAGGATGACGGAGAAATCTGGGCGATAGTACAGAATTTGGAGAAACAGACATAATTTAGAGTAGATGCAGATGGTATCGTAGGGCAGGGCACGAGACTTTGTGTTCCTGATAACCAAGAACTCCGGGAAGCTTTGTTAGCTGAAGCTCATAGCTCCCCATTCTCTATACATCTTGGTTCAACTAAGATGTATCATGACATCGAGCAGTACTTTTGGTGGAGTGGTATGAAACAGGATGTGCCACTTACGTCTCCAAATGTCTCACCTGCCAGCAGGTTAAGATCGAGCATCAGCGATCTGGCGGTCTCCTTCAACCGTTAGATATTCTAGAGTGGAAGTGGGACAAAATCACCATGGATTTTGTTACTGGTCTTCCGCCTACCAAGAGGAAGCACGATGCAATTTGGGTCATCGTAGATCGACTTACCAAATCAGCTCATTTCTTACCGATCCGCAAGGAAGATCCGGTAAGTAAACTCGCAGATACGTACAGAAGAGAGATCATGAGACTCCACGGTGCACCATCCAGCATCGTCTCAGACAGAGATCCTCGATTCACTTCGCGCTTTTTTAAGAGTCTGCAGAAAGTTTGGGGTACACAACTTAAGCTTAGCACGGCTTTTCATCCTCAAACGGACGGAAAGTCAGAGCGAACCATTCAGACATTGGAAGATATGTTAAGGTCATGTGCATTGGAATGGACGGGTGATTGGGACGATTACATCTGTTTGGTGGAGTGTGCATACAACAACAGCTGGCACGCAAGCATCAAGTGTGCTCCTTTTGAGATGTTGTATGGCAGAAAGTGTCGCGCCCCAATCTGCTGGGATCAGGTTGGTGAGCGAACACTTGAAGGACCAGAAATCATAGAGATGACCAATGAGAAGATCGCAGTAGCTAAGCAGAAAATTCAGGAAGCACGGTCACGTCAGAAGAGTTACGCCGATAAGCATCGTAGGGACATACATTTTAACGTAGGAGATCACGTCTTCCTTAAGGTTTCGCCGGCACGTGGTGTTAGACGCTTCGGGATCAAAGGGACGCTCAGTCCTCATTTCATCGGACCGTTTGATATCATTGAACGAGTCGGTGAAGTATCTTACCGATTGGCGTTACCTCCGCAGCTTTCGCATGTGCACAATGTGTTTCATGTGTCCTTACTCAGAGGGTACCAGTATCATCCCCTTCACATGGTTCAGTATCCAATGGAACAGATACGTGAAGATCTCACTTTTATAGAAGAACCCGAATGAGTTCTTGACAGACAAGAACGAGTCATGAGGAAGAAGACCATTCCATTCGTCAAAATCCTATGGAGAGATCATACCGAGTGGGAAGCCACTTGGGAAACTGAGGAGTCTATCCGGGCTTCTTACCCTCATTTCATATTTTGAATTCGGGTATGTTCTTCTTTTCCAGTTTACTTTATCTATAATTCGGGGATGAATTATTCTTTTTAGGGGGGAAGAGTTGTAAAACCCGCATTCTTTTACCATGAATAGTACCCTTAAGATCGTACGTACTAGATTAAAACTTTCCTAATATTGCATGATTACGATTACGTGTTAGGATTTTACGTATTACGTACGAGTTAGAACACGATAAGTATTTATTACGCACGAGCACGTAATAATTATTTGACAATAATTAATCACGAACATGCGATCATGAAATCATGAACGTAATTAAAACACGGACTATTATTAATTACGTATATATATTTATTACGAGCGTAAATAAATATATTAGATCACGATAATTACGTAACGAGAACACATAAAATGCGAACACAAATAATCATGAACGAATAACTAAACGTCGAGACACGAAAAAAGGTACGGGTACCCCATGTGGGGTCCCCTACCCGCGGCTACAAGGAGCAAATGGGCCAAGCCCATTTGTATTTTTGCTAAAGGAGGGTTATGGGAAAAAACACTACTTATTTTTCTTTTGATTTGATCTTTTATTAATTAAGAACATGTTATGTTTTTATAAAAACTTAATTAAAATCATAGATCTAACATGAATTGGGATTTAATAAAATCAAAAGTAATGTTTTAAGGGGTGTTTGTTTTGGCCGCAACCTACAACGAACCCAAGGGGGGTTTCGGTTTGGCCATCCGACCACCACCGAGACCATATGGTCCCGGTTAGTTGGTGTGGGTCCCACGACAGCATCAACACAAGGGGTACCCCGATTTGGTTCGGGGTACGGTGTCGAGTTCATGTCCGGTTCATGGTTTTTGGTCTAGATCCGGTTCATGGTGTATGTTTAGTTTTTTTTTATGATCTTATGTTAAAATTAAATTAATAAAATGACATGATTAATTTAATAACATGACTTAGGTTATTTTAATTATTAATAATCATGAAATTAATTAACCTAAGTATTTTTATTTTTTAGACTTATAATTAATTAATTATTTAAAAATCATGGTTATAATTAATAAATTAACATGACTTAGGTTATATTATTAATAAATAATAATACATGTTTTAACCTAAGTATTTAACTTTATTAAATTAAAAACATGTTATACTTTAATAAAATATTTTAACCTATAGTTTAATGTAATTACATGAAATAATTATTAAACTATACATTATATCATATGACTTAGAAAATAATCATGAAAACACTTAGGCTTATATACTTAGCTTATTTAACCAGCTTATTTCTATTTATGGAAACCTTCTATTTTTAGAAACTTAATTAAATAAGGCAGCTAATCTATTTATGAAAACCTTCTATTTTTAGAAACTTATTTATTTCAGGCAGCTAATCTATTTATGGAAACTTATTTAATTAAGGCAGCTGATCTATTTATGGAAACTTTCTATTTTTAGAAACTTATCTATTTTAAACAGTAATTCTATTTTTGGAAACTTTCTATTTTTGGAAACTTTCTATTTTTGGAAACTTTCTATTTTTGGAAACTTTCTATTTTTGGAAACTTTCTATTTTTGGAAACTTTCTATTTTAGGAAACCTGCTATTTTTGGAAAGTTACTTATTATTACACAGTAAGTATAATAATACATGAAATACCAGAAATACTTAATCAGATTAAACAGAATATAAGATAAACACGGTTTAAGGCTTTAAAACAGTAAAACATGGTAAGAACACATAAAATAAGCTAAGACATGACATAAAACCAGTTACGTATTTAGTAAGCAGATACTTATTCATGTATGTATTTATGTAGCACTAGTGATACGGAAGTAGGATTCCTCTCAGTTCATCTTCTTCGTTCACTAGACATAAGGTACGAATTCTCGTCCTTTCAGTATGGACATTCTTTCCTTATTAGGATTCCCCGTATGCAGCCAAATGTTTTCCCGTAGTATAAGTTACGTGTTTGATTTGCGTATGTATAATTAAGAATACCTATAGCCACATGCATGACCAGTTTCACCTAGTTATGGAGGTACCATAACCATAACATTAGAGGCACTGATGTTATGACTTCACCACGGCGGAGTGATTGCTCGTGGTGTCCCTTCAGCTTTTGGCCATTTATTTTATATTTATCATGTGGGGCGTATGGGTGCATCCTAGTTACATGTTTTCAGCCAGGATTTCATGGTGAATGTGGTGTGTGCCTTGCATCCTTCACAAGGAGCTGATCCCTCCTACCCAAAAACCAATATATTAAATTAGAGGCAGTCCCTCTAATTTGCATGATGAGGTCACCCCTCCAAGTATTCATGCACGGTGGATTTTCATGACCTATATTGGCTAATGGTAAAATACGTTAAACAGTTTTTACAAGATAAACATAAGACTTTTCAAACTATAAAACGAGTTTTATCAAAACTTAACCAGGTTACTCGGGACTTAGTTTTCTTCCGCTGTTATATGTTATATGCTTATCCTATTCATGCTTTATTGTACATCCGTGCACTGAGCGTATTTGCTCAGCCGTTTTCCTTTTCTATGATCCCAAAACGGTAGGTACTCAGGGACACTCGTAGACACTAAGAGTACATGCATATGGACTGGAAGCTGTCTATCCTTCTTTACTTTATGCGGTTCCTTTCTTATGATACTTTTCCTATGCACATTGTTTAGTCCTTTCCTTTATTATACTATGTTTGTGTGTGATGAGCTTTACTTTTAGACTACCTATCCGGTATTTTCCTTTTATGGTCAAGTAATGTTTAGACATTTTTCCTTGTATGCTTTGATGACACGCCATAATTGCATGTGACATTTCCATTATCAAAATGGGGTGTTACAGTAACTTTGTGATAAATATCAGAGTAGACCACGATTGGTTATTTTTATGCCGATAGATTTGTTAATCCATGTGTACTTTTTGAATCTATTTTTTTGTTGTATTTGATAGTTTTGTTCATGGTATGTCATTTATATATAACAGGTTATATTGATTAATGCATGTGAAGAGATTTAGAGAAGACGTCAAGATTTTTTGAAGATTTTGATTAGATTACTTTCAATATGTATTTTAGCAACTTTACATTGAATAACTTGGTTAGAGTACAATATTATATTTTATTATTGTATTTTAGTTGTTATTATTATTATGGAATGGAAATATCAATTTGTATTTAAGACTTGTTGAAATAATTGTGTATTATAAACATTTGACATTTGTACTAACATGAAATAATAGTGGTAAGGATCATTAGAAAAAGTGTTGCAATGTGCTAGTAATATGACAAAACACCAAAAAGTGTTGCATTCGATGCATTAAAGTGTTATATGCTACTTGTTCAAAATAAATAAGTGTTTCATATTAACGTTATAAGTGTTGTTATTAAATCTAAGAGTGTTGCACCAACATGTATAAGTGTTACACTTGAGTGTAAAAAATGTTACATTCTAATTTAAAATGTTGCATGTTAAAGTATCATAATTGCTCAACGTGAGCAACACTTTCGAAAAGTGTTGCATAATCCAATATAAATGCTACATATACCTAAGGCGATGTTACATAACATGACACTTGGAGAAGTTTCACATTATATGTAATGCAACATTTTAAGGCATAGTACGACACTTTATTGGTGTTGCCTTTACTTCATTTTGTTGTAGTGACTATACCCGTCACAAACACGGGTCATAGCATTCTCGCCACCCTTAGTCTCCCTTAACATCTTCATAATGTCCTTAACACCCCCAACATCATTTAGAATCTTATTTATGTGCATGAGTTTTCTAAGGACAATAATTGTACTATTGTTTTTGGCGCTTTTGGTTTCTTTGTGAAAGATTTCTTGACTCATCAATTTTGCTCGATGTGACAGTTCAGGTAATCTTTATACTGTAACTAAACCATCGTTCCTTCTAAGTGCTTTGATGTCTCTTAATCCATATACGTGGTACGAACGCCTCGGTCACCCAAGGGATGTCGTGTTACACTCTCTTGTTTCTCGCAGTTTTATTTCTTGTAATAAGGAGAAGTCTCCTCATGTTTGTTATGCTTGTCAGCTTGGCAAACATGTTAAAGTTCCTTTTTCTAATTCTACTTCTATTGTTTCTAGATCTTTTGATATAATTCATTCTGATATTTGGACATCTCCTATTGTTAGTGTCGACGTACAGTCGGTAATGGGATCGGTCCGCCAGGCCCTAAGCCCATACACACCTTACTTATCCTACAAGAAACCCTAAGCCTATATAAACAAGGGTAGGGGTCTCATTATAAACAGGTTATCTCTCAAAACTACACCTCTTATAAAACATATTAATCCCATACTAACTTGACCGTCCGAGGTGGACCCCGGGGCTCCGGCCTCGGGTCCACTTCTAACCGGTTTTCTATTGTTTGCAGCATCAATCAGGACCGCGGAAGACGATGAACGGCCCAGGAGAGTCGTCGAACCGGCCCAGCAAAACTATGCTCCAACAAGTTGGCGCCATCCGTGGGACCATGAACATATTATGTCGTGTTCTCATGTTACCGAAAAGCAAAGATTCATACCGAAAGTCAGTAACCCTGAAACCTTTGGTATTATTATTTTTCTTTTCATATTCTGCCATAAGCAAAGTTTTTCTTAGTCGTAGAGATTTAATTTGCTGCGCATCAAGACTGTTTTCGAGTTATAGTATTAAAAAAAATAACCAGCCGTGTCTATTGTTACTACAAAGATGATTAATTGCTTGGCATCGGCAGTGGATTGGTATAAAAAAAACAATAAACATCTAATTTATTATTCCCTAATTTTTTAAGTGATATTTTTCACATAAAAAGAAACAAAACAAAACATGTCAATCTTTGACCAACTTAGACTTTGCTTTAAATAGGCATAGTTACATCATATTTTGCCAATATATAGCTTTTCTAAAATATATGTTTCTTTGATGGATCGGTGAAACATATCTCAATAATATGCGATCTACGTGATCTTTTATTCCGTATGTATATATCTTATACTTTTTTACATGGTTACGGCCGGACTCCGTTACCACATATTAGAAACTCATATGTTGTGCATCCCTCATGCGCTTCCTTAATACTTAGTTTACAACATACTTTAAGTTGTAACTCACATGTTTGTTTTTTCCTTGCCGTATTATATTACCCGGACTCTAGTTCCGAAAAATATGCAGATTCTAAATCTACTTGTTGTGGTTATCTCTATTTTTGAATTAGAAATATAATATTTGAATTTTGTAGAGCCATAATAAAATATCACGAGATCTATCTTCTACTTTCATTTATATGATATATTTTATAAAAATATTATGTATACTTTCCAAATTTTTAAAAAATATTACGCCTATCTTTTTTAAATAGGTAACAAGATATTACCCATATCTTTTAAATTCAAAAAATATATTGTCCATATTTTTATAAAAGATATTACGTATATCATTTAAATTGACAAGGAGATATTACATATATCTTTTGGTTTGATTAAATATATTTTCCGTATATGTCGCGACCCGATGTAGTAATATTGTGATTCACGGTCATGGCTCGACCATTCGCACTCGTCTATACATTTAGTATTTATTTTATTTATATTTGCGGTCGTGGTACGTCCTTCCGTCGTACTTCGCCTGACTAAACATAATTTTAATTTTTATCTACGGTCATCAACCGCGTCCAACCATGCTCGTCTGTATGTTCGGTCATATTTATTTTTCATTATGGTCATGGGCCGTGTCTTCCATATTAATCCGCATGTTCGGATATATTGTTTACATTAATAACGGATATTACACATATCATTTAAACTACTACAAGATAGTCTCTAGGATATATTCCGATATTTTTTGTTATATATATCTTTTAAATCGGTAAGATATATTACATATATTTTTTAAATATATGTTTATCATTCGCGGTCATGGTATGTCCATCCGTGCTAACCTGTACAATCAGATATCTTCTGCCTACGAGCGTACATGTACTTATCGTTCCCAAGCGGAATAAGAAGATTGAGTGAACCTAATAATTCAACTTGTCGTGTAAGAGGGTCGCAAACCCAACGACCGCGGCTCATGTATCCTTGTTAGACACCATGCTATCAAGACGTTGTAGTAAGTTATGCAAACCACATGACTCATGATGGACTTGCAAAAAGAGACACTGTGCACGTCTAACAACATTTTGTCAAAACTTTGATCGTCCTTATGGTAATAGTGATACGCCACACGTAAAAGCTCATTCCATAAGTTAGTTAAGATACGTCTTATACTATGTGTAAATTCGCGGTTATGGCAAGATCCATCCGCGTTGGTTCGCACGTTCGAACCCAATTTCTATCTTTTGTACGCAGTTATGGTACGTCCATTCGCGCTGGTCTACACGACCATAATTTTTTGAAATACTTGATTAAGTTTAATACTACTAATCGAGTGTAGCACCATCAAACTTGGGGGCTACCAGGGTATATTAATACCACTATTTCCGTGTATATCACGCAAATATCTTTGGATATATTCCTTTGCCGTAGAAGTCCGCCTTCTGCCGGTTTATTCCTTTGCCATGGAAGTATCTCTTCCATTGGCTTAGTCCTTCGACGTGGAAGTACTCCTTCCGCGTGATTATTTCTGCGCCATGGAAGTATCTCTTCCATTGGCTTATGCCTTTGCCACGGAAGTATCTCCTCCTTTGGCTTATTCATGCGCCGTGGAAGTATTCTTCCACCTGCTCATTATCTTTCGCCGTGAAAGTATTCTTCCACGTGCTCCTTATCATTCGCCGTAGAAGTATTCCTTCCACGTGTTCATTATCATTCGCCGTGGAAGTACTCTTCCACGGGCTCATTATCTTTCGCCGTCGAAGTTTTCTTCCACGTACTGCTTATCGTTCGCCGTGGAAGTATTCCTTCCACGTGCTCATTATCATTCGCCGTGGAAGTACTCTTACACGGGCTCATTATCTTTCGCCGTGGAAGTATTCTTCCACGTGATCCTTATCGTACGCCGTGGAAGTATTCCTTCCACGTTCTCATTATCATTCGCCGTGGAAGTAATCTTCCACGGGCTCATTAAATTTTGCCGTGGAAGTATTCTTCCACTACTCCTTATCATTCGCCGTGGAAGTATTCCTTCCACGTACTCATTATTATTCGCCATGGAAGTACTCTTCCACGGGCTCATTATCTTTCGCCGTGTAAGTATTCTTCCACGTGCTCCTTATCGTTCGCCGTGGAAGTATTCTTCCACGTGCTCATTATCTATCGTCGTGGAAGTATTCTTCCACGCGCTCATTATCTTTCGTCGTGGAAGTATTTCTTCCATGGGCTCATTATCTTTCGTCGTGGAAGTATTCTTCCACGGTCTCATTATCTTTCACCGTGGAAGTATTCTTCCACGGTCTCATTATCTTTCGCCGTGGAAGTATTTCTTCCACGGGCTCATTATCTTTCGCCATGGAAGTATTCTTCCACGGTCTCATTATCTTTCGTCGGGGAAGTAATTTCTTCCATAGACTCATTCTTCTTCGCCGTGGAAGTAATTCCACTGGCTTATTGTCTTCGTCGTGGAAGTAATTTTTCCACTGTCGTATTATCTTCGCCGTGGAAGTATCTCTTCCACGGGCTCATTATCTTTCGCCGTGGAAGTATTCTTCTACGTGCTTCTTAACGTTCGCCGTGGAAGTATTCCTTCCACGTGCTCATTATCATTCGCCGTGGAAGTACTCTTCCACGGGCTCATTATCTTTCGTCGTGGAAGTATTCTTCCACTACTCCTTATGATTCGCCATGGAAGTATTCCTTCTATGTGCTCATTATCATTCGTCGTGGAAATACTCTTCCACGGGCTCATTATCTTTCGCCGTGGAAGTATTCTTCCACGTGCTCCTTATCGTTCGCCGTGGAAGTATTATTCCACGTGCTTCTTATCGTTCGCCGTGGAAGTATTCTTCCACATGATTATTATCTTTCGCCGTGGAAGTATTCTTCCACGCGCTGATTATCTTTCGCCGTGGAAGTATTTCTTCTACGTGCTCATTATCTTTCGCCGTGGAAGTATTCTTCCACGGTCTCATTATCTTTCACCCGTGGAATTATTCTTCCACGGTCTCATTATCTTTCACCGTGGAAGTATTTCTTCCACGGGCTCATTATCTTTCACCGTGGAAATATTCTTCCACGGTCTCATTATCTTTCGCCGGGGAAGTATTTCTTCCACAGACTCATTCTTCTTCGCCGTGGAAGTAATTCCACTGGCTTATTATCTTCGCCGTGGAAGTATTCCTTCCACTGGCATATTATCTTCGCCGTGGAAGTATCTCCTCCACGGGCTCATTATCTTTTGCAGTGGAAGTATTCATCCACGTGCTTCTTATCGTTCGCCGTGGAAGTATTCCTTCCATGTGCTCATTATCATTTGCCGTGGAAGTACTCTTCCACGGGCTCATTATATTTCGCCGTGGAAGTATTCTTCCACTACTCCTTATGAAATTGTCGTGGAAGTATTCCTTCTATGTGCTCATTATCATTCGTCATGGAAGTACTCTTCCACGGGCTCATTATCTTTCGTCGTGGAAGTATTCTTCCACGTGCTCCTTATCGTTCACCGTGGAAGTATTCTTCCACGTGCTCCTTATCGTTCACCGTGGAAGTATTCTTCCACGTGCTCATTATCTTTCGCCATGAAAGTATTCTTCCACGTGCTCCTTATCATTCACCGTTGAAGTATTCCTTCCACGTGGTCATTATCATTTGCCGTGGAAGTACTCTTCCACGGGCTCATTATCTTTTGCCGTGCAAGTATTCTTCCACGTGCTCCTTATCATTCGCCGTAGAAGTATTCCTTCCACGTGTTCATTATCATTCGCCGTGGAAGTACTCTTCCACGTGTTCATTATCATTCGCCGTGGAAGTACTCTTCCACGGGCTCATTATCTTTCGCCGTGGAAGTTTTCTTCCACGTGCTGCTTATCGTTCGCCGTGGAAGTATTCCTTCCACATGCTCATTATCATTCGACGTGGAAGTACTCTTACACGGGCTCATTATCTTTCGCCGTGGAAGTATTCTTCCACGGTCTCATTATCTTTCACCGTGGAAGTATTCTTCCACGGTCTCATTATCTTTCGCCGTGGAAGTATTTCTTCCACGGGCTCATTATCTTTCGCCATGGAAGTATTCTTCCACGGTCTCATTATCTTTCGTCGGGGACGTAATTTCTTCCATAGACTCATTCTTCTTCGCCGTGGAAGTAATTCCACTGGCTTATTATCTTCGTCGTGGAAGTAATTCTTCCACTGTCGTATTATCTTCACCGTGGAAGTATCTCTTCCACGGGCTCATTATCTTTCGCCGTGGAAGTATTCTTCTACGTGCTTCTTATCGTTCGCCGTGGAAGTATTCCTTCCACGTGCTCATTATCATTCGCCGTGGAAGTACTCTTCCACGGGCTCATTATCTTTCGTCGTGGAAGTATTCTTCCACTACTCCTTATGATTCGCCGTGGAAGTATTCCTTCTATGTGCTCATTATCATTCGTCGTGGAAATACTCTTCCACGGGCTCATTATCTTTCGCCGTGGAAGTATTCTTCCACGTGCTCCTTATCGTTCGCCGTGGAAGTATTCTTCCACGTTCTTCTTATCGTTCGTGGTGGAAGTATTCTTCCACATGCTCATTATCTTTCGCCGTGGAAGTATTCTTCCACGCGCTGATTATCTTTCGCCGTGGAAGTATTTCTTCTACGTGCTCATTATCTTTCGCCGTGGAAGTATTCTTCCATGGTCTCATTATCTTTCACCCGTGGAAGTATTCTTCCACGGTCTCATTATCTTTCACCGTGGAAGTATTTCTTCCACGGGCTCATTATCTTTCACCGTGGAAATATTCTTCCACGGTCTCATTATCTTTCGCCGGGGAAGTATTTCTTACACAGACTCATTCTTCTTTGCCGTGGAAGTAATTCCACTGGCTTATTATCTTCGCCGTGGAAGTATTCCTTCCACTGGCATATTATCTTCACCGTGGAAGTATCTCTTCCACGGGCTCATTATCTTTCGCCGTGGAGTTATTCATCCACGTGCTTCTTATCGTTCGCCGTGGAAGTATTCCTTCCATGTGCTCATTATCATTCGCCGTGGAAGTACTCTTCCACGGGCTCATTATCTTTCGCCGTGGAAGTATTCTTCCACTAATCCTTATGAAATTGTCGTGGAAGTATTCCTTCTATGTGCTCATTATCATTCGTCATGGAAGTACTCTTCCACGGGCTCATTATCTTTCGTGGTGGAAGTATTCTTCCACGTGCTCCTTATCGTTCACCGTGGAAGTATTCTTCCACGTGCTCCTTATCGTTCACCGTGGAAGTATTCTTCCACGTGCTCATTATCTTTCGCCGTGAAAGTATTCTTCCACGTGCTCCTTATCATTCACCGTTGAAGTATTCCTTCCACGTGGTCATTATCATTCGCCGTGGAAGTACTCTTCCACGGGATCATTATCTTTCGTCGTGCAAGTATTCTTCCACGTGCTCTTTATCATTCGCCGTAGAAGTATTCCTTCCACGTGTTCATTATCATTCGCCGTGGAAGTACTCTTCCACGGGCTCATTATCTTTCGCCGTGGAAGTTTTCTTCCACGTGCTGCTTATCGTTCGCCGTGGAAGTATTCCTTCCACGTGCTCATTATCATTCGCCGTGGAAGTACTCTTACACGGGCTCATTATCTTTCGCCGTGGAAGTATTCTTCCACGTGATCCTTATCGTACGCTGTGGAAGTATTCCTTCCACATTCTCATTATCATTCGTCGTGGAAGTAATCTTCCATGGGCTCATTAAATTTCGCCGTGGAAGTATTCTTCCACTACTCCTTATCATTCGCCGTGGAAGTATTCCTTCCACGTACTCATTATCATTCGCCATGGAAGTACTCTTCCACGGGCTCATTATCTTTCGCTGTGGAAGTATTCTTCCACGTGATCCTTATCGTTCGCCGTGGAAGTATTCTTCCACGTGCTCATTATCTATCGTCGTGGAAGTATTCTTCCACGCGCTCATTATCTTTCGTCGTGGAAGTATTTCTTCCACGGGCTCATTATCTTTCGCCGTGGAAGTATTCTTCCACGGTCTCATTATCTTTCACCGTGAAAGTATTCTTCCACGGTCTCATTATCTTTCGCCATGGAAGTATTTCTTCCACGGGCTCATTATCTTTCGCCGTGGAAGTATTCTTCCACGGTCTCATTATCTTTCATCGGGGAAGTAATTTCTTCCATAGACTCATTCTTCTTCGCCGTGGAAGTAATTCCACTGGCTTATTATCTTCGTCGTGGAAGTAATTCTTCCACTGGCGTATTAACTTTGCCATGGAAGTATCTCTTCCAGGGGTCATTATCTTTCGCCGTGGAAGTATTATTATACGTGCTTCTTATCGTTCGCCCTGGTAGTATTCCTTCCACGTGCTCATTATCCTTCGCCGTGGAAGTACTCTTCCACGGGCTCATTATCTTTCGTCGTGGATGTATTCTTCCACTACTCCTTATGATTCGCCGTGGAAGTATTCCTTCTATGTGCTCATTATCATTCGTCGTGGAAATACTCTTCCACGGGCTCATTATCTATCGCCGTGGAAGTATTCTTCCACGTGCTCCTTATCGTTCGCCGTGGAAGTATTCTTCCACGTGCTCTTTATCGTTCTCCGTGGAAGTATTCTTCCACATGCTCATTATCTTTCGCCGTGGAAGTATTCTTCCACGCGCTGATTATCTTTTGCCGTGGAAGTATTTCTTCCACGTGCTCATTATCTTTCGTCGTGGAAGTATTTCTTCCACGGGCTCATTATCTTTCACCGTGGAAATATTCTTCCACGGTCTCATTATCTTTCGCCGGGGAAGTATTTCTTCCACAGACTCATTCTTCTTCGCCGTGGAAGTAATTCCACTGGCTTATTATCTTCGCCGTGGAAGTATTCCTTCCATTGGCATATTATCTTTGCTGTGGAAGTATCTCTCCCACGGGCTCATTATCTTTCGCCGTGGAAGTATTCATCCACGTTCTTCTTATCGTTCGCCGTGGAAGTATTCCTTCCATGTGCTCATTATCATTCGCCGTGGAAGTACTCTTCCACGGGCTCATTATCTTTCGCCGTGGAAGTATTCTTCCACTACTCCTTATGAATTTGTCGTGGAAGTATTCCTTCTATGTGCTCATTATCATTCGCCGTAGAAGTACTCTTCCACGGGCTCATTATCTTTCGTCGTGGAAGTATTCTTCCACGTGCTCCTTATCATTCACCGTGGAAGTATTCTTCCACGTGCTCCTTATCGTTCACCGTGGAAGTATTCTTCCACGTGCTCATTATCTTTCGCCGTGAAAGTATTCTTCCACGTGCTCCTTATCATTCACCGTGGAAGTATTCCTTCCACGTGTTCATTATCATTCGCCGTGGAAGTACTCTTCCACGGGCTCATTATCTTTCGCCGTGGAAGTATTCTTCCACGTGCTTCTTATCGTTCGCCGTGGAAGTATTCCTTCCATGTGCTCATTATCATTCGCCGTGGAAGTACTCTTCCACGGGCTCATTATCTTTCTCTGTGGAAGTATTCTTCCACGTGCTCCTTATCGTACGCCGTGGAAGTATCCCTTCCACGTGCTCATTATCATTCGCCGTGGAAGTACTCTTCCACGGGCTCATTAAATTTCGCCGTGGAAGTATTCTTCCACTACTCCTTATCATTCGCCATGGAAGTATTCCTTCCACGTACTCATTATCATTCGCCATGGAAGTACTCTTCCACGGGCTCATTATCTTTCGCCATGGAAGTATTCTTCCACGTGCTCCTTATCGTTCGCCGTGTATGTATTCTTCCACGTGCTCATTATCTTTCGCCGTGGAAGTATTCTTCCACGAGCTCATTATCTTTCGCCGTGGAAGTATTTCTTCTACGGGCTCATTATCTTTCGCCGTGGAAGTATTCTTCCACGGTCTCATTATCTTTCACCGTGGAAGTATTCTTCCACGGTCTCATTATCTTTCTCCGTGGAAGTATTTCTTCCACGGGCTCATTGTCTTTCGCCGTGGAAGTATTCTTCCACGGTCTCATTATCTTTCGTTGGGGAAGTATTTCTTCCACAGACTCATTCTTCTTCGTCGTGGAAGTAATTCCACTTGCTTATTATCTTCGCCGTGGAAGTATTCCATCCACTGGCGTATTATCTTCGTCGTGGAAGTATCTCTTCCACGGGCTCATTATCTTTCGCCGTGGAAGTATTCCTTCCACGTGCTAATTATCATTCGCCATGGAAGTACACTTCCACGGGCTCATTATCTTTCGCCGTGGAAGTATTCTTCCACTACTCCTTATGATTCGTCGTGGAAGTATTCCTTCTATGTGCTCATTATCATTCGCCGTGGAAGTAATCTTGCAAGGGCTCATTATCTTTCGCCGTGGAAGTATTCTTCCACGTGCTCCTTATTGTTCGTCGTGGAAGTATTCTTCCACGTGCTCGTTATCGTTCGCCGTGGAAGTATTCTTCCACGTGCTCATTATCTTTCGCCGTGGAAGTATTCTTCCACGCGCTCATTATCTTTCGCCGTGGAAGTATTTCTTCCACGTGCTCATTATCTTTCGCCGTGGAAGTATTCTTCCACTGTCTCATTATCTATCACCGTGGAAGTATTCTTCCATGTTCTCATTATCTTTCGCCGTGGAAGTATTTCTTCCATGGGCTCATTATCTTTCGCCGTGGAAGTATTCTTCCACGGTCTCATTATCTTTCGACGGGGAAGTATTTCTTCCAAAGACTCATTCTTTTTCGCCGTGGAAGTAATTCCACTGGCTTATTATCTTCTCCGTGGAAGTATTCCTTCCACTGGCGTATTATCTTCGCCGTGGAAGTATCTCTTCCACGGGCTCATTATCTTTCGCCGTGGAAGTATTCTTCCACGTGCTTCTTATCGTTCGCCATGGAAGTATTCCTTCCACGTGCTCATTATCATTCGCCGTGGAAGTACTCTTCTACGGGCTCATTATATTTCGCCGTGGAAGTATTCTTCCACTACTCCTTATGAATTCGCCGTGGAAGTATTCCTTCTATGTGCTCATTATCATTCGCCGTGGAAGTACTCTTCCACGGGCTTATTATCTTTCGCCGTGGAAGTATTCTTCCACGTGCTCCTTATCGTTCACCGTGGAAGTATTCTTCCACGTGCTCATTATCTTTTGCCGTGGAAGTATTCTTCCACACGCCTCATTATCTTTCGCCGTGCAAGTATTTCTTCCACGGGCTCATTATCTTCTCCACCAAAGTACCTCTTTCGTTGGCTCATTCTCTTTGTCGCGGAAGTACATTTTTTGTTAGCACATATCTTTGTGACGGAAGTACGTCTTCCGCAACGAATTACTTTTCCCAGCCATGGAGTGATGTTTTGAAAGTTTATATTGTTTAGCCTTAATTAGACGGAGCCTGATCAACTGCGTTTGGTTCAGTAAAAACCACAATAGATTTTGGCATTCATTATCAGATGTCGTGGCCGCGAGACGGATGTAACCCCAAACCATCATCTTGGGTCGAGGCACTTCACATCTTCCGCCCACATTTTGGGTCGAGGCACTTCACATCTTGATGTTCGTTCACAATCTTAAACTTTTATTACAAGATATTACCACACAATTGACTAGAAACACAAACGCGAACAAGTATACCCTATCGTGCATAGCACAGTGTTAAGGTAAGTCCAGTTCGTTCTAAGGGATTGGTGTTATAGAATATAAAACAATTACCTCTAGAGTGTCACAAGTTCTTAAGATATACTTATCAAATGTTTTTAAGGGTGCGTTTGGTTAAGGTCACAACCATATGAATGATAGGTAGAAATGTTGAATATGAGCACATAAACAATGTAAGACAACATGCCGATTACTAGTTATACACGCAACATCTAATTAATATAACAAAAATCTGACTAAAGATCATGTCATATCAAAAGCATTAACAATGGTTTATGCTTGATTTCAATAACTAAAGAGTAGATGAGATTATGTTAGAGCTGTTATGTGTTTTATTCCACTAATCACGACAAAAGTGAATAACAAGATTCATTTACTAGATGACATGAAATTCATCTATTCACATGAGTACTAGTCATGATCATGAATAAATTCAACATATAACAATGGTCTTACATAAAAGGATATAATACAAAAGCATCTAAATCAAACTCATAGTCACGAACCAAGGAGGAAAGTGCGCCGCACAAAACTAATTGTGCGCCGCACTTTGCCCTCGCAAAGCAACATAAATCTATCTGATCATAAGGTTGTTAAGCCTTAACCATTTGCACAATAAACTACTCCATAATAATAGTAAAAATGATCATCTCAACAATATGTAAATCAAAGGAAATCAATAACATAAATGAAATGAGAATTATACCAACAAAAGTGTTAAATCAATACTTGCTCCAAAAAGTTATAAGCCTTGTTCCAACTTATTACAATCAACAGCAAAGTTATTGATCCCTTACTACAGCAACAATGGTATGAACCAACTAACGTTCACCTTGTACTAGTAACAATGATCAAGGATTGAAAGAATCATTGATTATATCAAAACCTTATAACAATGGACAATGGATAATGGAATTCTATGTTTAAGCCTGCGCTTAGGTCCCTTATATAATATCTATTTCGTAGCTAGAAAGTCCTGGAGCAAGCCAAAAGTTTTCTTCTGAATTGCCATGCATAATGGCACTTAATATGTGTAACTGCAGCAGAATATGTGTCGCACTTTCTCAATTATGCGCCGCACTTTTGAGTTGTAAATGTACGCCACACTTTTCCTTTTGTTCGCCGCACTTTGGATAGTTCTCCTAATTCGTAGTACATTGAATGTGCGCCGCACTTTTGATTTGTGCGCCGCACTTTGGCTCTTTTTCAGCACAATTTATTCTTTAGTTCTTTTCTTTTTATTTCTTCACTTCTTTTCTTCATAGTTTTATTCCTTCACTACAATCAAAACAATACTCATTATTAGTAACAATTCAACACATAATTTATTTATTTACATAGCAAACAAGGACAAATGCATCATTACAAATATGTATAAATGAGGTGTTATCAAATTCCCCCATACTTCTTGCTTGTCCTCAAGTAAGGTAAACATGTATTTTAATAAGTGTCAAAGGAATAGATAAGGCCAATAATTGAAAGCATAACGCTACAAAACACCTCACGAAGTAGATATTTTGATTTCATACACTCTCCTATAAATGGGTAAATCATCGCTCAAAAGCACGGTCATGAAAAGTAAATTACCATAAGCTTGTACAAGGAACTAAACTAAACCAATTTGGCTTAAATACCAAGTAAAATATCAAAATATGTCAAACTTTTATTACCATCACATGTTTAACAGAGTGAACAACATATCGTTTTCCACCATGTTTATTGTTTCTATACTTTGTACTTCACACTTATAAGCTCCTTTTGCCTTTTATTCCTCTCTTTTCTTCTTCTCTCTTTTTTTTACCAACAAACATTTGAGGTAATATGTCTTCCCTCATATTACGATCTACTATCACCTCGCAACATGGTTTTCAACAATATATTATCATCTTAAATTATTGGCAAAACATTCAATCTTTTCTCTTTTATTTTGCCTCTTTATAATTTATAATACTTTTTATCATACAAGTATGATCCCACTACGGTCTCGTAAAGATTACCAAGCACGAGTTCTTGAATTAAACTAATCATCGGCATACTCACAAAATAGAAAAAAAGCGTAAGAACGCTTACGGATTATAGGCTAAAAATCCTCACAATTGTGAATAAGATATTGTGTAAGTAACATTAACAATTCCGAGTCAAAATAGCTTTACAATTACAGGAATTATCAATCTTTTAACAAAAACCTTTTTTATAAAACCATAAAATTTTTAAAAATCCGCCAGAAAGTGCGGCGCACAATTCAAAAGTGCGGCGTAGTTTTGGTCACAGAAAGTTCAAAAAAATTTCAACTTAAAACGCTCTTATTTTCCACTTATCACCCCCCCATGCTTATTATGAGCAATGTCCCTAATGCTAAAAATAAGGAAAAAGCAAAAATAGAGGAAAATAAGAATAATACTCCCCTTTTATTTCAAGTCATGAACGAAGCCGAAATCTTCAATCTTCGCCTTATTATGCATTCACTCGCTTATTTTCTACAATTTAACACAAACAAAATATACACAAACATATTCACATACCAAATTAAATCAAAATCCACACACAAAGTAATAATTTGTCATACATGCCAACAAAGACATATTACATAACCAAATGAAATAAATTGTTTGAAATTATTTTAAAATGTGACTAACACAAAAGTCACAAACACACGACGCATCACATATCCTCTTCAGTTTCATCATTCCTTAGAGTATTGGATGGGTAGAAATGTGGTGGATAAGGTGGTGGTTGTTGGGTATAATAGAATGGCTCATGGTGATATACGGGGTGGTCCATAAGGTCCACTCATCGTAACGCTATATTGTTCCGCCATTCTCCCAAAAACCACATGCTATAACATTGTCGCTCCATCATAAACACAAGTTGGTCTTGCCTAACCTCCATCCTTCCCATCCATCACAAACATCTTGGAGTGATGCACGAGGAGCTCGCGGCATGTTCACACGTGGTGCTCTCGCCAGCGCGTCTTCGCGAATCAACCTTTCATCCTCTCCAATCAAATCTCTCAAAGTAATTTTGTCAATGGTATCACACACGATCAACAGACTAAGACTACCCACAACTTTTTCTAAATTAAAAGTCTCATTCTTCGGGCTAACCTAGTCACAAATTGTCCACACACAATCATGCTACTTGCTTGACTACTATGACCTTTCCTTTTCATCCACTTTGCAATCACCCAAGCCACATTAGCGTATTACTCACGGTTCTTGTCCATAAACATGCTCAATAACCACAAATCATTCTTTTGAACCTTGTCATATCCCGTGGTTCGTTGACAAACCGTATAAGCAATCATCTTTTGGAGCACTCTTAAAAGTGGACTAGAAATCCTAGTGGTTGAGCTCCTAGACAAGCTCAAAGGATCCTCATCCGAATAAATTAATGCCCAAAACTCATTAGCATTAAAATTACCATACTCACGTTCTCCTCATTGAAAATACACTTCAAATCCTTCCTCATCTCGCTCCTCTCTAGTATACAACTCGAAGTACTTAGCAAATTCGTTCAAAGTCAAAGAATGTCATTTCCCACAAAGTCTAACACTTAAAATTTTCTTTGTCACTAGCTCATCACCATCATCATTTTCATCAAAATGAAATGTTGAGAAAAACTCAAGAACAAGCTCTGAATATATCTTTTCCCTACAAGTAAAAGCACAGACCTAAGCATCGGATCGAAACAAGACTTCATTTCCTCCAGCCTCTATCACAACTATTGATAACATCTCCCTAATTTGAGCTTCACAACCAAGCTCATTCAAAACTCCAACATCCACAATGCTAGGTGCAAAAATTTGTTTCGGTAGTAGAAGACTAAGAGCATTGTTGTAAATGGTTTTAGCATCATTCGTACATCCAGGCCCATTCAAAAATGGATGACTAGGAACTCCTATTAGTGCGGCACTCGCAGACTAGATAGGCTTTCGCCTCTTTCCTCGGCTAGATGAGACAGTCTCATAGTTCCTAGAACGTGTCTTCTGTAAAATTTATCACACAATCAAACATATATTAACATTAGATAAACATTAGGGGTCAAAATCATCCCTATGTTGGTGTTCTTATCATTCTGTTGGTTTTCAAACAAAAAGTGTGGCTCACATTTGAGAAGTGCGGCGTACTTTCTAGGAAAAACTCGCTAAAGTGCGGCACACATATGAGAAATGTGGTGCACATTCTGTGTATCTCAGCATATGTCGGGGTAACTAATAATCTTAACCAAAGCCGCAAACTAATGGTTACAAATCAAAAACAATGGCTAGAATCGAACACTAAACCATTTCCAATTCTTTTTAATCCGCGACATTGCTCAATTTTAAGGTTTATTTCAAAAACCCTCATTTTTATTTTCATGTTTTTCAATATTATCTAATAATCTAATTCTATCCTAATCAATATCCCTATTTCTAATTACAAATCGAATTTAATCCGATTATCAATTACTAAGAACCCTAGTTGAAAGATTAATCAAAAATTTAAAACTAATAAAATAAAATATATATGAATTAAAGACAAAAAACTTACCCTTGACATGATCTCGAGTGTGAATTGGAGTAGAAATTGAAAAATATTTTTGGTGATGATTCTAGAAATCGTCAGGTGTTTTTTTTAGTTTCACATTAGAAAAATAAAGTACATACCAAAAAATCCGTCCACAAGTGCGGCGCACATTTGAGAAGTGCGGCACTCATTCTGTGATCACAGACCATATTTATGTTTCTTAAGTACACTAGACACAAGATATTAAAGAAGGCCTCCAATTCATTCGATTTCATAAAAGAAAAATAACAAGGCTACTAGGGAAAACAATGCCTTCTCCTAAGACCATCCTAAAACTTCTAGGACTCTTAGATTTTACTTTATTTTATTGGTTATATACATACACAAAAGATAAAAATGCATGAAGTAACTAGGAGCCAATGATGCACTCCTCATTTCCTCCATATCCTTAGTTATAGCAGAAGTTTAGAGGTGACATGATATCACTCTCCGTGTAACGTCCCGAGACCTCTCTATTGGTGTCTTTTGTCTTGTATACCTTCCCGTACCTCTTTCCACATGGATCAATAATGACCATAGCAACATGCCATTTATTATCTGCATCTTTAGCAATGTTTTCAAATTCTCACTTGTTCCCCACTTGCCAATCTTTGTATTTCAATGAGACGGGAAGTGCTCCAAGCATTCCCACAATCTTCTTGTATACACATATGTCAAAGAAAGGGTTATGGTAGCTCCTTTCACTTAGTGATGCATCCAAAAGTTCTTCCGGTTCCGTCCATGGTTGCAAATGTGGACCATAAATCGGTATACTATTCTCATCTCTCTTCACGGTGTAGTGCTTATCATCTTCATCATCACTATCATTATGTTTCTTTTCTTTGAGCACATTATTGTTTTGATGGACAAACCCATCAAAGCTGGTCATAATAGCTTTTCCAACATCTAGGTTTGCACCAATGGTGTGAAAAAATTTTCTTCCAACCACAAGTTGAATATCTCGATCAATAGGAATGTCGAGAAGAATGAAATCAACTAGTAGTGTAGTTGTTCCCACTTCGCAAAGAACTCCAAGCAAACGTCCAAATCCCTCCGCATAGGAGTGATCAAGCATTTTGATACGATCAAACCTTGGTTTGACTCTACCAACATCTAACATTTTGAATATTCCATATGGCATGACATTAACATTTGAACCGGTATCAACGAAAGCATTATAAGTTGTCTTACCCTCCAACCTTATTGGTAGGATATGGTACCCGGATCTTCTTTCTCAAGCATTAAATTGTTCTCAAGAAGCATTTGTATAGCCACATCTTCATACTCCGGTGTTAATCCATCTTCAACTTTCAACTTGTCGAGAAAAACTCCATCCATAATAATTTTGTATTTAACATTATATTTCAAAGTTTCAATGATAGGTCGATGCATATTCAACAACATGACTCTTTCTTCAATATCTTCTTGTAATTCCTCCATTGATAGTTCTTCTCTAGTCAAAGCTTTGTTAATGGTGAGTGAAGGTCCTTTACCACTATAGTTCAACTTGTAAGTGCGGGCGGGTTTCTTGCCTTTGTTTATTTTTTTCCCAATGATACAAACAATCTAGGAGCATCAATTTCCTTAGTTTTAATAGGTGCCAAGTCATCAAAATTGAGGTTATCAAGTATTTCATTAATCTCCACAAAGTCTAAGCTTTCATGCACTTTTGGCCATAAAGTAAATATGCCACAAGTGATGACAAGTTGTGCATTAGCTTGCTTTAGGAAAGATCTCCCAAAGATTACACATGGTTCACAATCGTCTTTCTAACACCCCCAAATTTATACAACTCAATATAGCGGAAGACTAGTTGGTGTTACGGGATAGCACATTACTCACATCATAGATAACGCATAGAAATCGCGTCGTTTAATAATAAAAGCATTTCCATTCATAAATATCAAAGTTACATAGGTCCCAAGTCATATTAATTCATACAATGTTTTACAAAGTATTTGAATGGAAATTATTGTTTAAATGCGGGCCATGAATTCTTGTCTTCTTCCCGAGAATTACCTTCAAGTACCTGATATAAAACATGTTAAAAGAAAAGGTCAGCGATAACGCCGAGTGAATTCATAGAGTTTAATAAATTCCATCAATAATACTTTGGTATAAAATTATTACCAAAAATCATTTCGTACAAATCATTGTAATAGGCCATAAAATAGCCAAAGTCATTTTTATACAAATCCTTATCGAAAATCATAATATAGGCATTTGCCTTAAAAATCATTATACGAGCCAATGTCGTAAAAACATCATACAATACGTTTGATAACGTTGTATAGATTAAATAAAAACCGTGATATGAATATGGTTATATAAAACCAAAACACTAACATAATATCAATAGTATGACCCCGTATTGCTAGTCAGGCAATACATCGTAATTCGGTGCGTATAGTAGTATTTCGTTAATTTGGATTATTATAAGCCACATGACATTGTTACCTTACTAAACCAAACAACGGGTAGCTAACCCGATACTCAATTTGCCCATCTAAATTAGCGTGTCGTCACAAAGGTCACGCTATTGAAATCTTCTCATACATAAATTCGCTTACCAATCAATGTGGCACGACGGGGATCAACCGTCAAGGCGCGAACTGGGGTGATCGTCCCCAAATAGTACTATTATATGCATAAGCGTCTACCAAATCCCGGTAGTTCACAATTCATGCTAATGGGACTTTTAGTGACATAACCTAACTTTAATAATCCATTTAATTTCATCTATCGGGTCATTTAATCATTTATCGGGTCATACAATCATTCGGGTCCAAATCAATAAACAAACAAACGGGACAAATTGTGTCCTATTTTATAAAAACTAACATGTTATCTCCCTCGCGGGTTTATAAAACATTTCATAAAAACATTTAAAAGAGTGCGAGGCTATGAACTCACGTTGATGTGGGAAAGCGGGTTATCGGCAATTCGGACGTACGGTACGTGCTTCAATCACGGAAACCTAGACAAATAATACTCGTCTTAGACTCTTGTCCAATGATTTTATAAAAATAACAATTATGTATACATATTATGATTATATATATATGATGATAAAGTGGGTTTACATATTCTCATTTGCTCATTTTAGTGTTATGTGTTGTTAGCTTTTATACTAGTTTACTAGTTTTACCCATTTACATGTTTTAGGTCCAATAAGCCTATTATAAGTTTATTAACTTGTATAAATCCATTTCATACTTGTATTATCAGTATTTATACTTTACATGTTGGGCCCAAATGGGTTAAGTCCAATAAATAAGTTTATAAGTGTTTTAGCCCATTTTGTTGTATTATTAGTCCAATAACGTTAACTTAGCCCGTTAATGTCCGTATGTTATATGGTTCGGGTTTTATCGGTTTTTACTTGTTATATATGTTTATATATCAGTATATGAGTTTTAAAAACTTTACATTAGACGGGTTTGATCGTCTAAGTTTTAATTGGCGAAAAACGTTAATTTTACGGTAATAGCCGAAAAAGTCGTAAAAATCATGTTTATAGTTTTATAACTTATAAAACTTATCAAATTACCATTTTTATAAAATGTATCATTTATTTATCTTTATAAATATTTATATAAATGTATTATATAAGTTAGTGGGTTTTAATTCACATTTTATACTATTTTTAGTTGAGTGCTTATATAATACTATTATACTTTAGTTTCCAAAATCTGATTTTTATTTTCATGTTCAACAAAACTGCCATATCTAGAGTTCTATATGGAGATAGAAGCTCAAATTTTTATGACATAAACTACATGCTATGTGCTCCATTTAACTCTTCTATAGCTACTGTTGAATCAGCCTCTAAGTATTTTCTAAAAATCGTCCAAAACAGTGAACTCAGATTTGTACTCCAAACTTGTTTTTATCATATCTCACTCATCCTAATGATTCCATTGCATGGACAACTCTCACATGTGTACAAGTCTCAATACTCACTGTATATAAATTCATATATACCATTTTATCAGTTCATCATATGGTTATTTACTGTTTTTATACAGCCTACTAAATTAAGCAAGATTAACCATTTTTACATATAGTTTTTCGTCTTTTTACCCATGTTTATCAACACCAAATCCCCACACAATACTTTTATCATCATATATTCATCATATACATATACAATAGGAAAGAAAATACATGATTACATAATCAAAATAAAAAGAAGGATGGGAAGAATGATCCTTATACCACCATAGTGATGAAAATGTAAGGTTGATGAACAAGGCTTGGATTTTGATGGCAAGACTTGTGATATACCAATATCATCTTCAAGATCACCTATCTTCATGAACATCTTGTGGAAAATCAGCCCCAAGACACCAACAAAACTTCTCCTTGGATGTTAAAATGACCACCAATCAATAGAGCTTCAAGATTCCTTCATCATATGTGTGAATAACACTGATTTCATGGTTAAAATTGATCAAATGAGGGTGTTCTTGGTGGAGATGGGACGAATTTTTAGAGAGAGGAAAGGGAGGATGAGTGGTTTTGCATGTAAGAGTTTAGTGGAAATGGTATGTGTGAAGTAGTTTGAATGGTTTTATGAAAAGTTAGCTTACATTGTAAGCTTTAAGCAACAATGTAACACTTGTTGTTAAGTGTTGACACCTAAAGGTGTGGTGGAGCTACTTGTTATGGGGGTGGGCAAGTGTGAACTTGTCCCATCCCTATTAATTTACGGGTACTCCTCGATTCTAGTTTCCTCGATTTGCGTGCCCTCGGGTCATTTTATGAAAAATGTTTTTATAAATTATGAATCAACGACACAAAACGAATCTAATAAAAATTGTCTCATCAAAAACGGAGTTCGAAAACATAAATACGTAATCCTAAGGTTTCCGGTTTAATCGTAAAGGACGTTAAATTATAATCGTAAGTCCTAATCTCTTCTCGTAAATTTGTGAGTTTATGAACCAACACAAATTTAAAATTCCAAAATAATATTCACGGATAAATTTATTTCCTGAAATGTCGGACTGTCACCAAAACGGTGTATGTAAACGTAAGCACGTAACGTAGAATCCTCCGGTTTAGACGTAGTCGATGCTACTTCAAGACTTAAATCCAAATTTGTTCCCAAAAATAAGTGAGTTCATATTATAACATTAAAATAATGTTTTTAAATAAAACTTGAGAATAAAATATCAACCATAAATTGACGGATTATCACAGCATTTACCCCTAAACAGGATCTTTGTCCTCAAAGATCATCTTACTACTCGTTTCTTATAGAGTTAAAGCCATGTGGGTATTTCCTCCACATTCGGTCTTTTCTCACAAGTGTAATCCATTACAATACGCGAGTTTCATCAAACATTATTACGGGAATAAGATCATGCTTATTGTTGACTTACTTTCTCTATCCATGATGTTCATGGGTTTCTGATGAATGCAACTTTTCGCCGATCTAAACTTCATTAAGGAATAGTCAGATTTTCACTTGATAGGCATTTTATCAAGTTCGATATACGATACATATTTCACGCAGCTCTTGAAGTCCTAGGGTAGATCCAGCTTATATGCCTTTCAAACCAAACTTTTTCATCATCTCAATGGTCCCATACAACGGGGACTTATATCCCATGATCTTTCAGATCATCAATTCATTTTTCCATAGTTAAGATTTTTTGGCATAACTTCGCTACCCATCTGGCACTTCAAGATCTACATTTCATATTCACATAACCTCCTGCCCACTACCGGCAGTCAATAATCAGATCCTAATTTCAACAATTATTTCAGGTCTCGCGGGTCGAGTATTTCGTAAGGTTAGGTTCGCCATCATAGGAAACCTTAAACCTAAAAGACATGTCCAACTCACAATGGGTGTATGTCGGATGTCTTCATCTCAACTCTTGCTTACAAATGCTCTAATATGTCCTCATAAGATTTGATCTTGATCCTAATTCGATAATTATCAAGGATAATCTCTCCAAAGGAAAACGATTATACGGTTTATTACCAAAGGTCAATCATTCAAACATAAAACAACACTTATAGTATTTTTTATTGTTACCTTACCTCGTCCCTTCGATTGGGGTGGTACATAGTACTCTCCTCAAGATTCGTTCTCAATGACTTCTGAGCAAATCTGTAGAAATTCGATGCGAAGCGAGGATCTTGATAGAGATGATCGATACAAGCACACCATGTTTACACACTACTTTAAATATAAAGAGTCAATTTCTTCATCAAGAATCTATCATTAACAAGAATGATATTAGCAGATTTGGTTAGTCTGTCAACGATGACCCAAATCAAATCAAATTCAGATGATGACATTTGCAATAGCAAGACGTTTACTAATGTATGAGGCGATGTCTGCCTTCATAATTTGCCATTAGTACAACTTCTTTAGATAAAGATACATTAAATCAGAAATGACAGGAATAGAATACTTATACTTATAAGATTCCAACATAACTATATCTCACAATCCTCTATATTTAGGCAACCACAAGTGGCCTTTTATACATCTAACGCCATCGGCTTCTCAATTCTAATGGTTCATATAAGTCGTGAACCCCTTTTTATTATCTACATTATCCTTTTTATAAGCATCGGCTATATTTTAAATTGTTCGGTAATTTATTTTGCACATTCATTATTAAGAAATACATCGTAATTAATTCTTCGTATTTTCTAAGTTTCAGTTTCGTTTCAGCTATCATTTTTATCAGTTTTACTCAATCCGACGTCTAAAGCGTCGATAATTATTACAATTAATTAAATAATAATTATTAAATTTTTATAAAACGTAAACGTAAAAATTTTAATTCCTTAGTTCGGAAAATGTTCAACATAATTTGAATTTAATTAACAAGATTTTTGTTGATTTACTAAAAATAATTAGTAAGATTCGTAAATGTCTGAAAAAAAATCTTTGGTTATACTTTGGTCAAAATTTTCTTAGTTGAAAAGCAAAAAGTGTCGTTTCAAATTTCAAGTCATGGTTTAAATGGGTTTCCTCAATCCTTCTTAGGTTTTCTTAAGGTATGCAAAAACATTTACCCCTAAACAGGAGTTTAGTTAAATGTTTTGTGTATAAGGGAATAATCCCTTTAAAATCCTTTGTTAAAACATTTGTCAAAACATATTTCCATTTTCTTTTTGGTAAAACCCAAAGTCTTAAATGGCTCTAATTTAAAGAGTCAGTATAGATTCCATTATCTATTAATCACATAGTCAAATAATGTAAAGGTTTAAGTCTTTAATCTCACGTTAAATACTCAAGGTACAAGTTTTCATTGTTCGGCCAATTTAGGGCAGTCTATAACTAATTATTAACTCATTCTTATTCTTATAAACAAACAAATAGTCCTTAATGATCACGAGCATGAATTTATCAAATTACAGCCTACACACGTGATTCACCAAATTTATGAATGATACATGTGTACTGGTCAATCCAAACAACATAACATGAAACTCATAATGTTTATTACAAGTTATGGATGTAGTGATTGGAATAGATAATATTTTTCACAGATGCGAAATTGATGATAACCATGCCGTAGATCAAATCTTTAGAATATACACTAGAACCTTGTAAATGATCGAACAATCTATCATCTTGGGTAGTGGATATAGATTTTAATCGTCAATTTACTTAGTTCATGGTAATCAATAATCATAAGGAATGATAACACCATAGCTCTTCATGATGACGAGCTTGGTAGAATAAAAGCTTTCTCTGACAACTCTCTCAGTTGTACGGTAATTCTTTTAATTCAAATGGTGCTGACGCACAGTGCACAAGCCACAGGTGCAGCACCGGGAATATAATCAATACCAGTTTCAACTTGCCTTAATGGCAAAAGTCTAGGTAATTCATCAGCAAATACCTCTAAAGTTTCAGATAACATAAACATCTTTTAATACATTTATTTTTAAGTTCTTTCTAGATTATAATATCTATGACTAATTCACAACCATTCACGGTATAATTTCAAGTCTAAATGCAGGATATGGTCATCCATCAAGAATTATTTAGATCACTTTTGATAATCAATCATCTTATCATTTAGGGAAATTCTACTCGAGTTCCCATCAATTAAGACTATGTCATCATGTCATAATCAATCAATCTATTCTACTGGCACTATCAACTTTCCAGTTTCATTACCGTTGATAAGATGTGAACTTCTCAAAAGACTAAGAATAACTCATAATCCTTCACAAATTCCAGGATATATGGAGACACAACTACCATTAAAAGAGTAATGTCAACGCATAATTTACGCGAGAGAATTTCAATTCAGATAAGGACGAAAACATTTAACGAATGTGAATATATCCCATGTTTTCATAATTTGAGTACGCATTCGAAAGCTCCTCAGATCGTTACCCAGGTCATTCAAATGAAATCTAATAAAAAGAAATGATAGGAACATCGCTACATCCAGTCGGGTATCAAAACTCGGTAATCAGATACTTTTCCAAAGAATCTCACTACGGGAGAATTGGACAAGAAGGGAATATCAATTGTCAAATAAGACAAATTCCACAGATGAGTAAATTCAACTCAGAAGAATAGATGCTACAGACACATATGTAGGTGTCCCTAACACTATGTCCCTATTTTTCACTTCTTGCAGATCTCATAAAATTTAATCTCTCACAATCTTCAAAGAAAATGTAGTGTTTATTCATTAGTTTTATGGTGACTATATACAATTTCAAGATTAACGATGCAATACTCAGTTCGTCAAAATTTTATGATCATGTTTATAATAAAAACATTTTCATGCTTAATTCTTAAATAAGAATCAAGAATAAATTTACAAAGATTTTCTTTATCAAGAAAACAATTAAGTTTTCCAAGATGTTTCATAAACAACTTCATTCGATAACGATTACTTACAAATCTCATTTTGAATAATCCTTTTAGTGATGAGAATTCAATTTTTCTCAAGTAATACTGTTTTAACTTATAAAAACGATGAGTGATCTGCAAAAGAGTGACGAAAAGTTGTTCACCAAGAACTAACTACAATATAATAGAAAATGAGCTTAGCCAAATAATCATGAGTTTCATGACCTCGATGGCACTCACGAAGAATGATTCACAACGTAACTCAAATCAAGATGAGTACTTGTTCAGTGGTTGCATCACTAATGCGAGCATTAGGATGAATCAATAAAAGATAGATAACATCAATACATGTAGGATTTAGCAATCAAAGGTAGTCTTTTTCATTAATCACAAACAAGTCAAAATTGTACCGTAACACATTACATGTCACTATGTCATACAATTCTCAGAACTCATCCTACCAACTGATGTCTCAGTTAAGTTAGGGAATTTTAAAAGATACCACAATGAATACTAATCTACAAGAGTCATTAGTTGTTCCACATGTCCCAGAAGATCCATCGGTCTCAATTCAGAAGAAGATTTCTTCAATTTATTTCTTGGACACTGGGCATCCTCGTTAGTGGACAATGGCCTAGGAACAACCCTTAACACGAATCAACAATAATTTAAAACCTCATAATTCAAGCAAAGAACTTAACGACTTCCTCTTAACAATTTCTTATTCCATACAGGTTAAGTTTCACTTTATTCAAGTTTTAACCAATTTTATACTCAATTCGATATCCTACATCATTCTCCAATACTTTCAACCTCATTCTTATACCTTAAAAGGGAAATGAAAGCTTGATATGATCAACACTTAATTTCCAATCCTATATCTCTTACAACAATAGCTAACACATGAGTCACTAGCATGAGATGACTCACACATTCAATTATACTTCTCGGAAAGGTATTAGTGGCATGAGGCTTTTGGGTAATGGTTCCAATGACAGCCTCAAGTGCAACATTCACCCTTTCGATTTCAAATTTAAGAATTGGGTGACAACGAATCAGATGACATCTTTCTAGGTGATAACATTTTGTCAAACTCCACTCTATAAGGAAAGATCGTCATGACATCGATATCAGATTTAATCTCGCCAATTCTTCTTCAATATCACAATCAACTACTATCTATATTTCTACGAATATCAACCATTTGTTGGGATCATAAACATCCACAACTTGGTTTAGATCTAGGATAGCTAGAATTCCTACGAGAATAGCTTCGATTAATTTACTAGGGGATTTAGGGTTCCTTGTGACAATCTACGTCGTATAAATACCGCGTATAAATATCAAAATAATCATCAAACAATCATGTAATAAAATTACATCATATATATATAATCCAAGTTATATATATATATATATATTAAAATAACACTTCTCAGTCTGGTCTTGTCGGTAACTCGGGAATTCTTCGGCACCGTTATAGTCAAAAGATTTTTAGACATTTTGAGAAAAATGTTTATAGTTAAAAGATTTTTAAATGTTTTATTCAAAACCTTGGTTTTAAAAAAATCTTTCGTTCTCTATAACGAGAGCTCTGGTACCAAACTGTAACACCCCCAAATTTATACAACTCAATACAGCGGAAGACTAGTTGGTGTTACGGGATAGCACATTACTCACATCATAGACAACGCATAGAAATCGCGTCGTTTAATAATAAAAGCATTTCCATTCATAAATATCAAAGTTACATAGGTCCCAAGTCATATTAATTCATACAAAGTTTTACAAAGTATTTGAATGGAAATTATTGTTTAAATGCGTGCCATGAATTCTTGTCTTCTTCCCGAGAATTACCTTCAAGTACCTGAGATAAAACATGTTAAAAGAAAAGGTCAGCGATAACGCCGAGTGAATTCATAGAGTTTAATAAATTCCATCAATAATAATTTGGTATAAAATTATTACCAAAAATCATTTCGTACAAATCATTGTAATAGGCCATAAAATAGCCAAAGTCATTTTTATACAAATCCTTATCGAAAATCATAATATAGGCATTTGCCTTAAAAATCATTATACGAGCCAATGTCGTAAAAACATCATACAATATGTTTGATAACGTTGTATAGATTAAATAAAAACCGTTATATGAATATGGTTATATAAAACCAAAACACGAACATAATATCAATAGTATGACCCCGTATTGCTAGTCAGGCAATACATCGTAATTCGGTGCGTATAGTAGTATTTCGTTAATTTGGATTATTATAAGCCACATGACATTGTTACCTTACTAAACCAAACAACGGGTAGCTAACCCGATACTCAATTTTCCCATCTAAATTAGCGTGTCGTCACAAAGGTCACGCAATGGAAATCTTCTCATACATAAATTCGCTTACCAATCAATGTGGCACGACGGGGATCAACCGTCAAGGCGCGAACTGGGGTGATCGTCCCCAAATAGTACTATTATATGCATAAGCGTCTACCAAATCCCGGTATTTCACAATTCATGCTAATGGGACTTTTAGTGACATAACCTAACTTTAATAATCCATTTGATTTCATCTATCGGGTCATTTAATCATTTATCGGGTCATACAATCATTCGGGTCCAAATCAATAAACAAACAAACGGGACAAATTGTGTCCTATTTTATAAAAACTAACATGTTATCTCCCTCGCGGGTTTATAAAACATTTCATAAAAACATTTAAAAGAGTGCGAGGCTATGAACTCACGTTGATGTGGGAAAGCGGGTTATCGGCAATTCGGACGTACGGTACGTGCTTCAATCACGGAAACCTAGACAAATAATACTCGTCTTAGACTCTTGTCTAATGACTTTATAAAAATAACAATTATGTATACATATGATGATTATATATATATGATGATAAAGTGGGTTTACATATTCTCATTTGCTCATTTTAGTGTTATGTGTTGATAGCTTTTATACTAGTTTACTAGTTTTACCCATTTACATGTTTTAGGTCCAATAAGCCTATTATAAGTTTATTAACTTGTATAAATCCATTTCATACTTTTATTATCAGTATTTATACTTTACATGTTGGGCCCAAATGGGTTAAGTCCAATAAATAAGTTTATAAGTGTTTTAGCCCATTTTGTTGTATTATTAGTCCAATAACGTTAACTTAGCCCGTTAATGTCCGTATGTTATATGGTTAGGGTTTTATCGGTTTTTACTTGTTATATATGTTTATATATCAGTATATGAGTTTTAAAAACTTTACATTAGACGGGTTTGATCGTCTAAGTTTTAATTGGCGAAAAACGTTAATTTTACGGTAATAGCCGAAAAAGTCGTAAAAATCATGTTTATAGTTTTATAACTTATAAAACTTATCAAATTACCATTTTTATAAAATGTATCATTTATTTATCTTTATAAATATTTATATAAATGTATTATATAAGTTAGTGGGTTTTAATTCACATTTTATACTATTTTTAGTTGAGTGCTTATATAATACTATTATACTTTAGTTTCCAAAATCTGATTTTTATTTTCATGTTCAACAAAACTGCCATATCTAGAGTTCTATATGGAGATAGAAGCTCAAATTTTTATGACATAAACTACATGCTATGTGCTCCATTTAACTCTTCTATAGCTACTGCTGTATCAGCCTCTAAGTATTTTCTAAAAATCGTCCAAAACAGTGAACTCAGATTTGTACTCTAAACTTGTTTTGATCATATCTCACTCATCCTAATGATTCCATTGCATGGCCAACTCTCACATGTGTACAAGTCTCAATACTCACTGTATATAAATTCATATATACCATTTTATCAGTTCATCATATGGTTATTTACTGTTTTTATACAGCCTACTAAATTAAGCAAGATTAACCATTTTTACATATAGTTTTTCATCTTTTTACCCATGTTTATCAACACCAAATCCCCACACAATACTTTTATCATCATATACATATATAATAGTAAAGAAAATACATGATTACATAATCAAAATAAAAAGAAGGATGGGAAGCATAATCCTTATACCACCATAGTGATGAAAATGTAAGGTTGATGAACAAGGCTTGGATTTTGATGGCAAGACTTGTGATATACCAATATCAACTTCAAGATCACCTATCTTCATGAACATCTTGTGGAAAATCAGCCCCAAGACACCAACAAAACTTCTCCTTGGATGTTAAAATGACCACCAATCAATAGAGCTTCAAGATTCCTTCATCATATGTGTGAATAACACTGATTTCATGGTTAAAATTGATCAAATGAGGGTGTTCTTGGTGGAGATAGGACGAATTTTTAGAGAGAGGAAAGGGAGGATGAGTGGTTTTGCATGTAAGAGTTTAGTGGAAATGGTATGTGTGAAGTAGTTTGAATGGTTTTATGAAAAGTTAGCTTACATTGTAAGATTTAAGCAACAAGTGTAACACTTGTTGTTAAGTGTTGACACCTAAAGGTGTGGTGGAGCTACTTGTTATGGGGGTGGGCAAGTGTGAACTTGTCCCATCCCTATTAATTTACGGGTACTCCTCGATTCTAGTTTCCTCGATTTGCGTGCCCTCGGGTCGTTTTATGAAAAATGTTTTTATAAATTATGAATCAACGACACAAAACGAATCTAATAAAAATTGTCTCATCAAAAACGGAGTTCGAAAACGTAAATACGTAATCCTAAGGTTTCCAGTTTAGTCGTAAAGGACGTTAAATTATAATCGTAAGTCCTAATCTCTTCTCGTAAATTTGTGAGTTTATGAACCAACACCAATTTAAAATTCCAAAATAATATTCACGGTAAATTTATTTCCTGAAATGTCAGACTGTCACCAAAATGGTGTATGTAAACGTAAGCACGTAGCGTAGAATCCTCCGGTTTAGACGTAGTCGATGCTACTTTAAGACGTAAATCCAAATTTGTTCCCAAAAATAAGTGAGTTCATATTATAACATTAAAATAATGTTTTTAAATAACACTTGAGAATAAAATATCAACCATAAATTGACGGACTGTCACAGTCTTCCTCCGGGTTGACAAAGAATTCAACGAAAAACAATTCGTCTTTAATCATGACAATGAGTTTTTCATCTATCTCCCTGTGTCCGTTACGATGAGTGTTGTAGGTTAAGCCAAGATCAACTACAAATTCGTTACTAATCAAGCTTCTTTCCAATTAAAAATCTACTTGCCCATCATAAGCAAATTTTCCTTCCATATGGCAAGGCATCAAATACTTTTCACTGGGTCTCAACTCTTTCATACGATAGAAAGTTAAGACCTTTTGGACCACACTATCGGCTGAGTCCTTACATTCCGATCTTGTCCATTCTCCTTCTGATTTAATTTTGTCATTGAGACTAATATGCTCAACCACTCCTAAGCATAGTCTACCCAAGCTACTATTTGGATCCATCTCAATCTTAAAACAATAACACATCAAAAGAAACATTAGTATGTTAGTGCCATAAAATACAAACGATATTTCATACCCTTTAGTTCTTAGGCAACTCATTAGTTTTAATGAATATCTCCATTTGAGTGCGTTATAAGCAATTTTTGTTTCCTATTTCTCTAGTTTTGCGGCACACATATGAGAAGTGCGGCGCACTTTTGCGCGACAAAGAAAAGTCGGCGCACATATGGGATGTGCGGCGCACTTTCTGCGGATAAAAAATTTGTTCACACTTCATAATTTGTAAGCCAATCAAACCAAGTTATAAGACATTTTCCATAGCAATTTCTTAACAAATAGTCAAAATAAGAAATTATGACCAAGTTTAGCAATATGTCCATAAGTATTTTGCAAGAATAAGCCATGTTTTCATTTTCGTTTGTTTTCTCATTTTTTGCATTTTTATTATAGATAAAATTTCAGAAAAATTACCACAAATCATGATAAATACCAAATAACACCTACTATTGACCCACCAACACCAACCCATCCCACCTTACTCCCTAGCCAAACCAGTCTAGTGGCCCACCCCCTGGTTTCTCCTCACTTACCTCGGCTCATTCCACTCATCACTTTACACCACCCATGACCCAAAACCAACCATCATTTAATTCAACACTTACAAACCAGAATGAGGCTTAGGCCAAAGCCTAATCTATGGTTCCACTTCCAACAGAATCCCAAACCAACACCACCTCTCAACCCATCACTAGTAATCTACCAACTAGAACTCACCCGATGGTCACTAGAAATCAAGATGACATACATAAGACCACCCAACGTCTAAACCTTCATGTTTGTCATACCTCTCCCATTCACCAAAATCCCTATATCTTGCTTTATCTGATCCACTTGGCGGGATGCTATGTGTGATTAATATAATGTTTAATTAAAAACTAGTACATGACACTCGTTCCAAGGCCTCCTGGTGCCAATATTGTGCGGTGTTTGTGGTTATTTCAGCATAAATTTCATTTAGATGGTTAATATTAAAATTTTTGATTGTTGAAATCGTCTCGACTCGATTCAAATTGAAAAAGGATTAATGTGTGACTCAGTTGTTCTTGGTGAAAAGAAAGAAAATGTCGTTGAGTGACTGAATAAAAATGAAATCTTGAAAAATTTAAACTAAAAATAAAGGCTTCAAAAGAAAATAACTAAATGGAGAACAAAAATGAAAACTTTAAAAAATTAAAATTTTATAAAAATTAAACTTGAAAATATACTAAGATAAAACACTTCAAAATTGAACTTAAAAAAATTGGCGGGAAAATAGTTTGAAAATTAAAACAATTCGGGAAACTAAAACAAAAGCTAAGTCAGAATACCAAAACTTAACCTAATCCGGAATAACCAAGTCTATCTAATCCGGAATACACAATATTCAAACAATCCGCACAATATAGGGCTAATCCGGAATGCAAACCCTAGACCTAATCCGGAATCGAGTTCAACACTCAATCCGGAATGTGATGAATCCCTTATCCGGAATTTGTGATTCCACCCCAATCCGGAATCTATCTTTTAGTCCTTATCCGGAATATTACTTCCTTAAGCAATTCGGAATGTTGAAGATACATGCAATCCGGAATCACGTTCAAGCTTATCCGGAATCCCTATATAGCTTATCCGGAATACTATGAAACCCGTAATCCGGAATAATGGAAGTTTTAATCCGGAATGTACGAAAAATGACCTTATCCGGGATAACTTTGTACGTAATCCGGAATGCTAGGTTTTATAAAACCCGAATAAGAAAAATTTGAAAAATCTTAAATAAGAAAAAATCTAATAAGCACTTACCAAAAACTTAACCAAACTAATTTTAGGAAAAAGCTAATATGCCACAATTTAAAAACTTTAAAAACACTAAATAATCTAAATATTAAAAATCAACTTTTAAAAGATTAAACTATTTAAAACACTTAATTAAAAATAAGAAAATCACACAATAAGCTAAAAAGATCGAACACATCAATACCATAAGAACAATCAAACAAGCACATCAATTAAACAATAAGCATAAAGATTAAACAAACTACATGATTATGAAAACAAAACAATAGATTAAAAACAAGAAAGGTAGAATGAGAGTGATTATGAAAAGCTTGAAATTGAGATGGAGATTAAAGATTCAATTACAAGATTAATAAGAAAAGCTTGAAAACATGAAAGTAAATCTAGAGAGAGAAAGTAATTTAATCTACTCCTAAAACTAACTAAAAATCTTACACCTCCTAATGAAAGATTAAGAGGGTATTTATAGGAGGAGGGGAGAAGTGTTGGTGCTTCTCTCTGTCTCTTTTTCTTTTCGTCTTTTAAGATCATCATAATCATAATCATCCAAATCATAATTAGAATCATCATCATATTGATCATAGATTGGTGGGGCATCCAAATTAGAGATAGAATCATCATCATATTCGTCCACATAGTCTTGAAAAAGTGGATTATCATAGCAAGTCTCGAAAAGAGGATTGTCATGTTGCACAAAATCATCAAGCTTTGTACTTTCCAAAGGATTTGTAACAAGCTCGTCTTGAAGCACATCAATCATTTTCGCCGATTCTTTTCCATTGGATTTGCTTGTAATCTTCCCCATCTTATAAACTTGTTGATTATTCCCGAGCCTTAGAATTAGTTCACTTTCAGCAACATCGACTAAAGCTTTTCCGGTTCTCAAGAATGGCCGTCCAAGTATTAACAGAATACGAGGGTCTCATAATCAACAACAACAAAATCGACCGGAAAAGTGAAGGTACCAACTTTAACGAAAACATTTTGCGGCAATACCAACGGGGTAAGCGAGAGTTTGATTTGCTACCCCTAGAGTCATCCGTGTTGGTGTAAGGTCGAGTAATGATAACTTTTTCCAAACACTTAATGGCATAAAATTTATACTTGCCCCAAGATCGGCTAAAGCAGTAAATTCTTCAACTTTGTTAAATGTACAAGGTAGCACAAAACGACCGGGATCTCCATGTTTTTCTGGAAGTTCTTTAAGAAGGACTGCATACCAATTTTCATTCAATCGAGTATTAACAAACTCGGCCATCTTCTCCTTCTTACTAAGCAACTCCTTGAATGCTTTGACAAATTTCGGCATTTGGACAAGTGCTTCAACAAGGCTAATGTTGAAATTCATTTGGGAGATCATCTTCAAATAGGTAGTGATTTGAGAATCCACCTTAGTAAGCACTTTGCACATGTCTAACCGAGAAGGATAAGGCATATTGGGATAGGTGGTGTAGGTGTAGAAGGTGAAGGTTGAGAGGATGAAGGTGTGCATGGTGAAGGGTTTTGCTTTGGTACTTCTTCTGTAAAAGGTGGAGACGGTAATGTAGAACTAGTACTAGGCGTGGTAGTAGGAGGGATAAATGGGGGTGGAGGAGGAGGTGTAGATGGATTAACGGGAGGAGGGGTAGAAGGTCCTACTAGAGTTGCTCCACTGTTTGAACGGAGGAAGGGCACATTGGGGACGAAGGGTTTGAAACATTTGAACGAATTTCCTATCCGTGGACTCTTGCCTTTCTTTCATTGTTTTCTCATGATCGGTTAACTTTTGTAGAATCAAGTCCATGTGCGGATGAGGTAAATTGAACCCTTGTTGTTGAAAACCTTGGTTTGGGTATTGGTTATATGGTGGAAAACCTTGGTTTTGAAAGCCTTGATTTTGCAGTTGATAATTGCCTTTGTTTGCATTGTAGCCCCTCACATTTGTATTTTGTTGAACATTTTCTCTTGGTTGCCTTTGGTTGTTATGGGTGGGTGGGTGTGGTCTTTGTTGAAAACCGGGTGGAGCCAAGTAATTCATCGAGTTGTAGGACAAGTGATTAACATCAATATTAGGCTTGAAATGAACCCTCTCCGTGTTGTTGTAAGCATACACTTCCCTGTGAGATTGATCGTAAGCTTTATCATAATTAGCATAAGAGTGTGGTCCACCACAAGTTTCACAAGTAATATTGAGAGCATGGGCATGTTGATTAGGAGGTTTATCTCTTAAAACAAGTTGTTTTACTTCTGAAGTAAGTTCCTTTAGATGATTGGTCAACTCACTCTCACTGGCACTACCCATAGTAGCCCTAACACTCTTGGTTTGGACTTTGGCCTTGTTTTCTATGATTGCCCAAGCCTCATTCATTGATTTAACAAGAATATTACCCCCCGAAGCACTATTTAGTGAATCTTTGTCATTCAAACTTAATACATTATAAAAAGTATTAATTTGATGTACCTTTGTAAAACCGTGTTCTGGACACTTCCTCAAAAGTTCCTTAAAACGATCCCAAGATTCACTAAACGTCTCACCGTACTTCATTTCAAAATTAATGATGTCATTCCGCAAAGCGGTAGTACGTGAGGGTGGGAAAAAGTAATTGATAAACTGGGTCTCAAGGTCCGCCCATGTAGTAATACTTTGGGGTGGTTCCTTATCAAGCCAAGTCCGGGCTTGTCCCTCAAAGAAAAGAGGAGCAAAGGAATTGCCTCTTGTGAAACCCCATTGTATTTCACGGTACTGGTTAAGTGAACAAACCTTTTTATGTTATTTGCGGTTCATCATGAGTGCGGCCTAAGAATGGTGTTGCGAAAACCATTTGTATAAAACCGGTCTTGAGCTCGAAGTTATTTGCATCAATAGCCGGAACCACACTCGCATCTTCATTGCCTTCAACATGTGATTGCAAGAGCTCGATCATTGGACGGTTATCCATTGTGTTAACAACAGGAGGAGGCTTGATGATAACGGCTTGTATCGACTTCCTTTTGCGTGAACGGGTACGCATACACATACAAAAGAAAAGAATAACAAAGAAATAGAAGAAATAAAGTTAACGTGAAAAGAAAATATTTTTGGTGCAAAACTTTTGAAAAAGAAATGTTTTTTATGATTTTTTTAAATGTTTTTGGATTTTTGAAATTTTAGATTTTTAGGATTTTTGAAAAAATTTGAAAATTTTGCAAGAAAAATAACGTTCAAAAGTAAACCGATCCCAAAATCCAACGCGTCTCTTGATAGTTGTAAAATTAGCCCTTTAGGAAAAGGAAGGTAAAATAGGGCAAGTGAGCACGACGATTTAGGAAAACCGTGTGTGAATGACCCTAATTAAGTTCGTTCTCAAGGAGGCTAGTGTGTTATGTGTGTAATGATATGGATTAATTTGTGATTATATTTGAATAAGAAGAATAGAAAGGGGATTAGGAGAGAATGACGGTTATGAAGACGGATTAAACTAAGTCTAAAAAGGCGTACACGTAAAGTCGTAAAAACCACCAAAATTAAAATCTTAACCTAAAAATTTCTAAAAATTACCAAAAATCCCTAATAATATTCTAAGAGTTTACAAAAAATCAAAACTTGCAAAAACCTTTTATTTAATTAGATAATGACTTTTTAATGCTAATTAAAGCCCTAAAAATCAAAATTAATTATTAAAAAAGTACTAAACAAGATTTTCAAGTTTGTAAGCCTCAAAAATACTCTAATTAAGCTAAAAACTATTTTTCAAAATTTTAAAACCAATTAAAACTATTTTTAAACAATTAAAATCTCCTAAAATCAATTAAATCTTAAATTAATTATAGAAAATAATTAAAAGACCTAAAAAATATTTGGAAAGTTGCAAAAATCCTAATTAAGTGTTTAGAACCTAGGAAAATATAAAAACCTAGAAAATCAGACTTTTAATTTTTAATAATAAAATAATATTAAAATAATATTAAAAATCCAAAAATTATAAAAAACTCTAAAAACTTGCAAACTAGCTTAATTTAACCTAAATAACTCAGAAATGAAATTGAAATTACCTAAATACCCCTATTGGGCCTAGAAAATGGGCCAAACCCAAAACAGTCCCTTATTGGGCTTAATTAAGGCCCAATAAGAAAAAGTGTTCAGAAAAAGCCCAAAAAGCACAGGTTGACTCAAAATTTGATTTTAAACAACTTTTTCCAAAGGCCCAAAAGCTGAAAATGTGAAATAAGCTAACTTATAATAAGCAGCTTATTCTTAATGGGCTTTTTGGCCCATTAAGCCATAAGCTGTTGCCATAAGCTAAAATTTAACACACAACCTTCTATGGACCTAACAAATACTTCTGCAAAAAGAATTTTCCAATAAGCCCACTTAATAAGCCAGAAACAAGTCACAAACTTATTCACAAAACGACAAAATAGTCGTTTTTATGATCTAGACCACCTCAGAAGCTGATTCAAGTTGCAAAATGTTTCTTTTGACAAAACTAAGCTTAAAAACCAAAGACCTTTCAAATAAGCACACTCAATAAGTTGGAAAATCAAATAAGCACTTATGTTAAAAGTCAAACAAGTTGGTTTTCTAGTAAAAAGTCAAAGTCAAAGTCTCATAAGCTCCAGTTCACTTAAATGGGTCAAATAATAAAGATCTATCACAAAAAATAAGTTGTTGCAAGTCAGAATAAGCTAGAATAGCTTATTGATAAGCTGATGACAAAATTGCACTAGCAGGGGCTAGTTTTGGATGTTAAGCAGTGGAAACTTTTTCCACTGCTTGACTATTTTGACTTTTTGTCTTTAGTGACTTTTTTGGAGATTCATATTTCACAAAGGCACCGAATTGATCTTTGGATCAAAAGGAGTCAATCACAATCAAAATAACACAATCACTAACACCCAATTGATACAGTTTAATCAATCATTCATCAGACATGATACAGACATGAACAATAAGCAGTTTAGCATTCAAGAGCAGTTTAAGCACAAATCAGCCAGCCAAATTCAACCAAATGCACACAAAAGCTATAATAAACTCCAATAAGCAAGTCTAAACAGGTTTCATGCACTGGTTCAAAGAATTAAGCAAGATTCAAGCAATGAAAGTTACTGATGAACACTAACACATGCAGTTTTCTACTTTTGCTAATGTATTTGACACACAAGCCAATTTCAACACCTCAAATCTTTCAAACAGGTTATGTTAACTTTGTTTAAACCACTTTTATCCCTAAGCATGCATACACACTAAGTGTTCCCAAAATCCTAGGTCAAAACAAGCAGAAACAAGGTCTATATAGCAGATTGATTGATTCAAGTGTTCAAACCCAAAAACTTGCAGCAAAACACTCTCAAACAAAGGTATAGCAGATACAAAGCAATAACAACAACTTCCCTTAACACAAAAACAAATTACAAGCATAAACCAGTAGACCCAAACACCCCTTTAACTTTTTCAAATCAAAATTTTCAAAAGCAAAACAAGATTTCAGGCCAACCAAGCATCAATTAACACTAAAACAAGTCTAATAAACAGATTCAAGCAAGAACAAGCCACAAAATTCACAAGAACAACAGTTTCATACAAATATCACCAAAAATCACAATTTTAGCAGATTTGGAGATTAAGTATGCAAACCTCATGGATGTACATCCACACCCACGAATTTTGAGCTTATGTGCTAGCAAGAACAAGCACAAGCTTCCACAAAAAGCCTGCTAAGATTGAACAAGGGTTAAGCACAAAATCATAAAAATCAGAAACTTGGAAAAACTTGATTAATGCAAACTTGTTACCCCACACTTGATTATCCCCAAGTTATAAGCCTCACCACACCTTAACCAACTCAAGTTAGGATGCTATGATCAGCCCTATAGCCCAAGAATTCCAAGATTGGAACAAGACTTAGCAAAATATCAAGAAAATGAGGAAATATGCAAACTTTTGCACACTCCTCTTTGGAAAAACAGGTTTTGAACTTTAAGAACTACAAAGCATATAACAAATGAAAGCAGTAAACAAGAGTGGCCAATGACTTTTCTTCAAGATTTCAAACTCAATTTCATTAAACTTGAAAATGGGATTTACAGAAACTTGAACAAGGAAAAATCAAAAGCAAAATGAAATGTGAAGGCCTAAGTGGCTTTATATAGCCTTACAATGAGCTAAGTTACAGCTAAAAACTAAAAACCCTAATGGTTGAAGTTCCAAAATTGCCCTTGTAGCTTTTTGAAAATCTTGGCTTCATGTGACTTGAATTGGCGTCTTGTGGTGATAGCTGTCATGAGAATGTGATCAAAGGGCTCAAACAAAGCTTAAAATGTAAGCTTGAATGTGGGACGTTGGATTGTGGCCATCTTTTTGGCAGTATGCATGGGTGTGGAGCAGGGGAGACACAAGGAGACAAATGGGGTGATGAGGTGTCCATTTTTAAGGTTGGGTTGTGTTAAGTATCCACTTAATCTTAAATCTGGAGGTGATGGCTGCTTAATTCTTGCTTAGTCAATAATTCCCAATTTGTGTTCTTGAGTAATAGTAACATGTTTTAATCTGGTTTGGGTTTTAAAAAGATGTTAAGCGCCAAAAATATTAAACTAATCCAAGATTAGTTATAACCGGTTTAAGTGGATAGCTGAGGTGGACAAAAGGTGTAGTTCCATTGGTGGAGGGAAGTAAGTGGGGCACGTGGCAACCCAGGAGTGGTCTAGGTATCTTTCATGTTGGCCAGATTTCACCCCTTGATTCTTTACTCCTTGTCTTTTCAGTATAAAACTCTATCAACGCCCATATTAGTCTTATCAACTTTTGACTTGTTGCATTTTTGGCCCAAAAACTTTCACAAAGTGTAATCAGGGGTATTTCTTGCCATATTTGAATTCTTCAAGGGCTGGTTTGGTATTTTCTTCAATGATAATGGTCTAGACTTGCAATATTGACATTTTGGAGGACTGAAATTGCCAAGTCTTGATGATTGAGGGACAATTTTTGCCAAATGTTGAAAGTTGAGGGTCCTTTGTGTAATTTTGGATTTTTCAAAGGACCAAACTTGTCATTTCTTGTACTTTCAAGGACTTCATGATGTATTTGACTTTGTGGATGATATTGGTTGACAATTTAGCTTTGTTGAGGGGCTAAACTTGCCAATTCTTCAAAGTTAAGGGCCCTTTTTGTAATTTTGACAAACTTTAGGGACCAAACTTGTAATTATGAGGATACAAGGGTATAAAGTGTCAATTCTTCATAATTGGAGGACCCTTCTTCATAATTCTTCAAATCTTCAAGGGTTGATCTTTTGGAAAGTCTTCATTAGGGCTTGGTTCATTGTGCGGCTTCGTTTCCCGTGTTCGTTTTTGCATGATTCTTGTGATCTTTTGTCATTTTCTCAATATCCGTAACTAAAATACACAAGCAACAAACACAAGCATATATTTGGGTATTTTGATGATATTTAATGCATTTTAAGCCCTATTTGGAAGATGAGACTATGTATAAAAGCAGTCTCATCATCTCTCACAAAAAACCGTTAATCTTCATGAAAAGAGCCGAAAGCGGCGCCATTTTAATATAAAAAAATTTGATTTTTGAAATCGTCTCGACTCGATTCGAATTGAAAAAGGATTAATGTGCGACTAAGTTGTTCTTGGTGAAAAGAAATAAAATGTCGTTGGGTGACTAAATAAAAATGAAAGCTTGAAAAATTTAAACTAAAAACAAAGGCTTAAAAAGAAATTAAGTAAATTGAGAATAAAAATGAAAACTTTTAAAATAAAAACTTTATAAAAATTAAACATGAAATTAAACTATGATAAAACACTTTAAAATTGAACTTAAAAAAATTGGCGGGAAAAATAAAGTTTGAAAATTAGAACAATTCGGGAAACTAAAACAAAAGCTAAGTCGGAATACCAAAACTTAGCCTAATCCGGAATAACCAAGTCTATCTAATCCGGAATACACAATATTCAAACAATCCGGAATACACAATATAGGGCTAATTCGGAATGCAAACCCTAGACCTAATCCGGAGTCGAGTTCAACACTCAATCCGGAATGTGATGAATCCCTTATCCGTAATCTATGATTCCATCCCAATCCGGAATCTATCTTTTAGTCCTTATCCGGAATATTACTTCCTTACGCAATTCGGAATGTTGAAGATACATGCAATCCGGAATCACGTTTAAGCTTATCCGGAATACCTATATAGCTTATCCGGAATACTATGAAACCCCTAATCCGGAAATATGGAAGTGCTAATCCGGAATGTACAAAAATGAGCTTATTCGGAATAACATTGTACGTAATCCGGAATGCTAGGGTTTATAAAACCCGGATAAGAAAAATAAGGAAAATCTCAAATAAGCAAAAATCTAATAAACACTTACCAAAAACATAACCAAACTAATTTTAGGAAAAAACTAATAAGTCACAATTTAAAAACTTTAAAAACACTAAATAATCTGAATATTAAAATCAACTTTTAAAAGATTAAACTACTTAAAACACTTAATTAAAATTAAAAAATCACACAATAAGCTAAAAAGATCAAACACATCAAAACTATAAGAACAATCAAACAAGGACATCAATTAAACAATAAGCATAAAGATTAAACAAGCTACATGATTATGAAAACAAAACAATAGATTAAAAACAAGAAAGGTAGAATGAGAGTGATTATGAAAAGCTTGAAATTAAGATGGAGATTAAAGATTCAATTACAAGATTAATAAGAAAAGCTTGAAAACATGAAAGTAAATCTAGAGAGAGAAAGTAATTTAATCTACTCCTAAAACTAACTAAAAATCTAACACCTCCTAATGAAATATTAGGAGGGTATTTATAGGAGGAGGGGAGAAGTGTTGTTGCTTCTGTCTTTCTCTTTGTATTTTCGTCTTTTAATTTCTTCGTCTTTCTCGACTTTGTCTCTGGATTTGTCGAATGATAAAATGAACTTGTCTTCAAATTTTCTTCTATTATTGGACTTGGTTCTTAGACTTCGTTAAACTTCCATCTTTAGACTTTTTTCTTCGATAAATCTTCAGAATAGGCCTTTGACTTCTGTTCTTTTTGCACTCTTGATCTTTTGACTTCGTCTTTTATCTTTTTCTTTGATAAAAGCCCGTAAAAGCCCGTGTTTTCTTCCTTTTCATATTTTGGTCCTAAAATACAACAAAAACACGAACCACACATAATTCCGACTTTTACGACATTAAATACACGTTTTGGTCTTGTTTTTATTGTGATGAGACTTTTAGTTCGGTTGTCAAGCCGGTCACTATTCGTATTATGCTTAGTCTTGCATTGACGAGACATTGGTCTATTCATCAACTTGATGTTAATAATGCTTTTCTAAATGGTGATGTGTCAGAGACTATCTATATGCAGTAGCTTTTGAGTGTTGTTGATCCTTGGTATTGAAGCAATGCATTCGGGATAGTGACAAACACGCAACTTCCCCAATCTTTATTTAAACCAAACCCAATGGGAAATTGACTCAATAGGATGGTCACTCTGAGTGAAAAAGGAAGTCGGAATGACCCCAAAAGAAAGAAGATAAAATATTTCTCAAGATCGATTCTGTTTATCTCTTTCTCATCATGTATATCTCCTTCAAAGGTCTTTATATGGGTTGAAACAAGCCCCTCATCCTTGGTATAAACTAGTTGTTTCTTATGTTACCCTAGTTGGATTTTCTCCTAGCAGATGTGATATTTTTTTATTTGTTACAGATCTGGTATTAACACAACATATTTATTAATTTAGGTGGGTGATATTGTTCTCACAGCTTCTTGTACAACTTTTCTTCTGAAGATTATGTTCTCTATACACAGGGAGTTTGACACGACATATCTTGGTGCCCTTAATTGTTTCTTGGGGATTTATGTTACACGTGGCACTACAGGGTTTTTTCTCTCTCGGAAGAGATATGCTATGGAGTTGCTCGAGCGAGCACATATGCTCAACTGCAATCCTACTCATCTCCTGTTGATACCGAGTCCAAGCTTGGTCCTTAGAGGACTCCCATTTTAGATCCTATTTTGTGTCAGAGTCTTACGAGTGGCCTATTATATCTTACATTCACTCATCCGGATTTGTCTTATATTGTGGAACAATTTTTTTTTATATATGCATGATCCTCGGAAGCCTCACTTAGCTGCTCTCAAGAAGATTCTTTATTATGTCTGGGGCACTTTAGATTTTGGTTAACAGTTATATGCATCATCGGAGTCTTCTCCTGTGGCATACTTTGACACTAACTAGGTTGGTTACCCTGCTACTCGCAGATCTACATTTGGATATTGTATAGTTAACAATATTTTATAATGGTCTTCTAAGAGACAACCCACTCTTTAACATTCAAGTGATGAAGCTGAATATTGGGGTGTTGCTAATGTTGTTGCTAAGACGGCTTGGTTGCAAAATCTTCTTCGAGAACTACACCCACCACTATTGATCGTTACTCTTGTGTATTATGATAATGTTATTTTTGTCTATTTATCTACTAATCAAATGCAACATCAACGAACTAAACACATTGAGGTTGATATTCATTTTGTCTGTGATATGGTTGCTACGGGTCATGTGCGTGCTCTTCATGATATCTTTGCCAAAGGTCTTCCTATGACATTATTAGAATAATTTTGCACCAGTTTGAATGTTCGATTACCTCCCGCTAAAACTGCGAGGGAGTTTTAGTTGATATATTCCACCTTTAGTACGTTTGTGTTAATTCTAGATCCTCCCGACATAATTTATGTTTTGTAATTCTTTTATTGATTAAGTGAGGTAAATATATTTTCATTCTAACACTATGTTGCTTTAAATAAACTAGGAATTGTACCCGCGCTCCGCCACGATGATTTGCGTCCGATTTGGGCAACATTAGCGAGGAACGAAGCTGGACATATGCATAAGAGCAGGCGTATAGTAGGTTGCTAGAAAACACACATTCGAATACAGAAATTACTTTAAGCAAAACAAACACATATAAACCACAAAACCCAATATGGAAATTACTCGATGCCAACTACAAACCAAGTGTGTGCAAAAACAATACCTGGGTGAATTAAAAAGTTGTTACATGTATGGTCAACGACAGTATTTTTCATGTAAGACATCACATAGATGCCAATATCATAAAAATTGTTGAAAAGATCAAAGGCATTTGGAACTTGACAACGGTTCCTCATATAGATACAAAATGTTGCGTTCTTTATCTTGTATATTTTACATAGCAGTTTACCAGATGTTGGTTTCTCAAACTCAGTAGTTGGTCGTGACCCAGGCTGAATATGTTGCAAAGTTATGATTAATAAAAATTTAGGACAACACCAAACATACAAAACATCTGAGTAATTACCCAATCATTATGTCAATCTACCAATCAATCAGGACATAATACATAATGATGACGGTTCCATACATGTTTTGTTGCCATTGCTCTTCCGACTAAGAAACCATCGTGATTTGTTACCTCTTTCAGATTGTGGTACTTTTTCGAGACCCGTAACATCCTGAACAACCAAGATGTAATATAATCGGAGTTAGGAAGGAGAAGATCAGCAAAACCAGAAATTACACAAAACTAACACGGAGCTATTTAATAGTTGCCACACCTTTACTTTTTGAATTGTTATTGAAATCTTAGAAGTTAGAACACTTGAGTTACTGTATTGCCATTTCTACAACCTTACCTCCACCAATAAAAAAAGTGTGAAATATTTATATACTCCATTTGTAAAAGGTAAACAACATGTGAGAGGTGTGTTATCTTTTGGAGGCCATAACAGTGTGAAGATATACCTGCATTTCAACAATATGCCCAAATGTGGGCTCAGAAGGTTAAAGACCCTCTCATAAAAAATTCACAATGACGTCATTGTAGTATTTTCCTTGTCCTTGTTAACATCTAAAACCACATGTCCACAAAAACTAAAATTAGCATAAGTATTTTACTAAGTCAATATATCGTGGTTAAAGATACGTACGAATGTTTTTAGGAAATCTAGACACGTCATTTATGTCAACAACCGGACTCGCTGCTTTAAACGTCATTGAATGAATGTTAAACCACTTCCTGAAACTAATACACACCAACTAAACATTAACAACCTACCTTAACCGCATTCTAAAATTCAGCATACGTTGTAACAGACTTAAGGTAGCTAAATAGTGCAAATAAGTTATATTTTTCAAGTATGTAGATGTAATAAGATAATTAAACGTTGAGACAAACTACCAAAAAACGAAACATTTTTTGACTACTTAATCACCCAAAAAAATTGATCAACCTAGAGTTCGATGTCACATTCAATTGCTTAAACTCGATAACGGTTGTTCAAAAATGTCTAGTTTATCAGAGAGTCTGTAAATGTACGGTTCACATTTAATTATAAAAATCATAAAAATATACAGAGACGTATTAGAAACACATTACCTTAAAATGAAGCCTCTTTAGCTGAATTAGGATTTCATCAACATGAACTTAGGCTTCCTTGCTCTGTCTCCGTCACTACAAGACAGATGGGGAGGTGTTTTATTTCGAATGCACAAAATAAAAGGTGTTTAGATGTTGTTACAACAGTAGCCAAACACCCTTTCCGTTCCAATATTTTTTGCTACATTTAAAGAGATACATAAATATTAGAATGCAGTTTAGGAGCACAAAATAATTTTTGTGATGGATATATATCTAAACCAGAACACCCACATGTGGTAAGGAAAAATTGATTACCATTGATGCAACGACCTCAGCTTTTTTTCCATCAAGATCAACAATTTTCTCTACCCGAATTGCCTCAATGGTCTTTGTTTTCTAGTGTAGTTTTCGTTTGGACAAATCAGAGGCATTTGGCTACTTCTTATGAGGATACAAAATGAGTAGGCTCCTGCTAGTCATTATATTTAAGCGAAAGTAAGATGCCAAACATAACTCATTAATATAAATAAGTAATTTTTTACTTAATAATGTAATGATATTTTTACTTAATAATACATGGCGCAACCTACACAATACATATTTGGATGATCCTATGATCCTCAAACAAACTATTTAATAAGAGTTATGACTTAAATCATACACATAGGGTGCTCGCACGAACATGTTTCTGAATTCTCATGCTATTTTTTACAATGCATAATTTTTTTTCAAAGGTTTATAGACGTACCTTTTGAGCAAGTTAAGTATCTTGTTGACATAGGTACATTTTGTAGACAATACGAAACCATTGCTATTAATATCAAAATCCAATAAAATCTTAACCATAAGCTTCCTCTCCAAAACATAATCCGCAACCCTCTTATGTCTGTTTGCGGTATTCGCTTCAGCCAAGCAAAAAAGTGGAGTACTAACCTATAGAAAATGCAATCACAAGGTATTAAAACTGGGTGCTTCAATTACTAAATACTTCTAGAAAAAACCAAGTTGAATTGACTGGGTGCTTCATCAACTTACTCGCGTACATACACAGAGACGATTTACAAGTTTCATAACTTGTTCACAAACAGTCACGCACACGCGTGCGCCCCCGCAACTGCTTTTAAAAAGAGGTTTCCTGCACAAAACCAAACATTGCTTTTAAAAAACTTATATGCAAATAAAGTAGCACACAGAAAGAACAACGAGAATCCAATAATAGTGTCTCTAGAAAGGTCAGTAAAGATAAAGACAAATGGACTCTTCTAATACTGGAAGTTGCCTATTTTCTGATCTAATATGTATACGTAATATATATACTATAGGGGTAATACACAATGATGTTACTCAGGTTTGCCTTAGGTTACCGAACTCAGGGAACACAACATTTGAGGTGTTTGTTAAAGCTTATTTATGGACACATCATCTTATTTAATTTCATGTTATATTCGCGTGCTAAACAGGAATCCATTACAAAGTGTGGAATTCTGGTATAAAGTATGAAATACAAGTTGTCGTGACATGAGATTTGAAGATAAATGTTGATTGGTGTGAAGGACATATGCAATATCAAAAATCAAATTCACATCGAAACACCATCCAGCAAACCAAAAAACTGATAATAACATCATACCACTATTTGAAAATACTCAAAATTTTATTTCTTTTGATTTTAGCTATTCATAAGGCTATTAGTTTGATTTTGAAGCGAGAAAGGGTTGAGAAATTTTATTATATTTTCGAAAGTTAGTTAAAATTTGCACACGAGTCATTAGGTTAGTTGGTATGCGTACTTTTGAGACAAAGAAAGATAAACACTTACATGATACGCTCTCGTTCAAAACCATTCTTATGAGGGGTGTATTGTGACAATTCGTCAATTTGTGGTTGATATTTTATTCTCAAGTATAATTTAAAAACATTATTTTTATGTTATATTATGAACTCACTTATTTCTGGGAAGAAATTTGGATTTACGTCTTGAAGTAGCATCGACTACGTTTAAACCGGAGAACTTTACGTTACGTGCTTACGTTTACATACACCGTCTTTGGTGTCAGTCCGACATTTCAGAAAATAATTTTTCCATGAATATTATTTTGGGATTTTTAAATTTGAGTTAGTTCATAAATTCACAAATTTACGAGAAGAGATTAGGACTTACGTGAATAATTTAACGTCCTTTACGACTAAACCGGAAACCTTAGGATTACGTATTTACGTTTTTGAACTCCGTTTTTGATGAGACAATTTTTATTAGATTCGTTTTGTGTCGTTGATTCATAATTTATAAAAACATTTTTTGTAAAACGACCCGAGGGCACGCAAATCGAGGAAACTAGAATCGAGGAATACCTGTAAATTAGTGGGATGAGACAAAACAGGTTTTGCCCCACCCCACTCAATATGGGACGTTTTAACAAAGCTAACAACACATTTGATATGTGTCAAAGCTTACAAAGTAAGCTAGGACACTTGTCCTAGCCACTTTGTAAACAAGCTACCACATCAAAACCATTCCTCCCTAAACCACTTCCTCATTTCCATCACATGCAAACCACCAAAAACACAAACTCTCTCTCTCTAGCCATTTTGGCCGTCCTATATTCACCACAACACCACCATTTGATCTTAAATTAACCACACTATCATGTGTTATTCACACATATGTTGAAGAATCTTTGAAGATATGAAGATTGGAAGTGATCTTAACCAATGAAAAGGAGTTTTCATGAGGTTAAAGGGCTGAATTCATGGAGGTGTTAATCTATCCAAAGGACCCAAGAAGTTTCCTTGCTAAAGTTGAAGATTTGATAACAAGAACCAAGTTTTGTTCATCAAAAACCTCATCTTTTCATCACTAATGGTGGTATAGAGATTGTTCTTCCTATCATTTTGTTATTTTGATTATGTAATCATGTATTTTTTTTATATTTTATATGTATAAGATGAATATATGATGATAAAAATGTTGTGTGGGGATCAAGTGTTGATAAATATGGTTAAAAAGATGGAAAACCATAGGTAACAAGGTTAAAATCTTGCTAAAGATGATGGCTGTATAGAAACAGTAAGTAACCAAATGTTAAACTGATAAAATGGTCATGCGGAGTCAATATACAGTAATTATTAGGTGTTATACACATGTGAGAGTTGGCCATGCAATGGAATCATCAAAATGAGTGAGATATGATCAAAACAAGTTTAGAGTGCAAATCTGCCTACACTGTTTGGGACGAATTTATTAAAATATTTAGAGGTTGATTTATCAATAGCTATAAAGAAATAAAATGAAGCACATATCATGTAGTTTCTGTGATAAAAATTTGAGGTCCTATCTCTATATATAACTCTAGATATGGACATTTTAGTGGATTGAAAATTTAGGACAGATTTGGTAAAATAAATAGTATATAATATAAGCACTCAAAATTTTGTATTTATAAAATATACATATATAAAACCCACTATTTGATCATAATTATAAATAAAGAGGCATATATATATAAATATTGACATTAAAATAGGACATGTTATATAAATTACAAGTATAAATATTTTTCGTTATAAAAACTATAAACATTATTTTTACGTCTTTTCGGCTAGTACGGTAAAATTAACGTTTTTCGTCAATTAAAACTTAGACGATCGGACCCGTCTAATGTAAACTTTTTAAAAGTAAGATACTGATATATAAGTACTTAATACAAGTAAAAAACGATAAAACCCGAACTAAATAACATATGGACATTAACGGGCTAAGTTAGCATTATTAGACTATTAATCCAACTAAAGGGGCAAAACACTTATAAATTTACTTATTGGGATTAACCCACTTGGTCCCAACATGTATAGTATAATACTAATAATAAAAGTATAATTGTGCTAATTAAAAGTATTGGGCTTGTAATGGGCCTATTGGGCCTCCAAAATGTAAACAAGTTGAACTAGTGTAACTAGTATAAAAGTTACCAATGCATAACACTAAAATGAGTAAATGAGAATGTATAAACCCACTTGATCATCATCATATATATAAAATCATCATATGTACACATTTGTTATTTTGAAAAAGTCATTGGACAAAAGTCTAAGACGAGTATTATTTGTCTAGGTTTCCGTGATTGAAGCACGTACCGTACATCCAAATTGCCAATAACCCGCTTTCCCACATCAACTTGAGTTCATAGCCTCGCACTATTTTAAATGTTTTTATGAAATGTTTTATAAACCCGCGAGGGAGATAACATGTTAGTTTTTATAAAATAGGACACTAGTTGTCCCGATTGTCTGTTTATTGATTTGGACCCGAATGATTGTATGACCCGATGAATGATTAAATGACCCGATAGATGAAATGAAATTGATTATTAAAGTTAGGTTATGTCACTAAAAGTCCCATTAGCATGAATTGTGAACTACCGGGATTTGGTAGACGCTTATGCATATAATAGTACTATTTGGGGACGATCACCCCAGTTCGCGCCTTGACGGTTGATCCCCGTCGTGCCATATTGATTGGTAAGAGAATTTATGTATGAGAAGATTTACACAAGCATGATTATTGTGACGACACGCTAATTTAGATGGGCAAATGAGTTTCGGGTTAGCTACCCGTTGTTTGTTGAAGTAAGGTAACAATGTCATGTGGCTTATAATAATCCAAATAATGAAACTACTGCTATATGCACATAATTACAATATATTTCCTAACTAGCAATACGGGGTCTATTATTGATATTATGTTCGTGATTTGGTTTTACATAACCATATTCATATAACGGTTTTTATTTAACTCTACACGACGTTATAAAACGTATTGTATGACATTTTTACGACATTGGTTCGTATAATGATTTTGAAGGAAAACGCCTATATTATGATTTTTGATAAGGATTTGTATAAAATGACTTTGGCTATTTTATGGCCTATTACAAAGATTTGTACAAAATGATTTTCGGTAATAATTTTATACCGATGTTATATTGATGGTTTTATTAAACTCTATGAATTCACTTGTCGTTATCACTGACCCTTTTCTTTTAACATGTTTTGTCTCAGGTACTTGAAGGTAATTATCGGGAAGACAACAAGAATTCATGGCCCGCACTTAAATAATAATTTCAATTCAAATGCTTTATAAAACTTGTATGAAATACTATGACTTGGGACCTATGTAAACTTGATATTTATGAATGGAAATGCTTTATTATTAAATGACGCGATTTTTAAGCGTTGTCTATGATGTGAGTAATGTGCTATCCCGTAACACCAACGAGTCTTCCGCTGTATTGAATCGTGTATATTTGGGGGTGTTACAGTTTGGTACCAGAGCTCTCGTTATAGAGAACGAAAGATTTTTAAAACCAACGTTTTGAATAAAACATTTCAAAATCTTTTAAGTATAAACATTTTTCTAAAAATGTCTAAAAATCTTTTGACTATAACGGTGCCGAAGAATTCCCGAGTTACCGACAAGGCCAGACTGAGAAGTGTTATTTTAATATATATATATATATATATATATATATATATATATATATATATATATATATATATATATATATATATATATATATATATATATATATATATATATATATATATATATATATATATATATATATATATATATATATATATATATATATATATATATATATATATATATATATATATATATATATAACTTGGATTATATATATACATATAATGTAATTTGATTACATGATCGTTTGATGATTATTTTAATATTTATACGAGGTATTTATACGACGTAGATTGTCACAAGGAACCCTAAATCCCCTAGCAAATCAATCGAAGCTATTCCCGTAGGAATTCTAGCTATTCTAGATCTAAACCAAGTTGCGGATATTTATGATCCCAAAAAAATGGTTGATATTCGTAGAAATGTAAATATTAGTTGATTGTGATATTGAAGAAGAATTGGCTAGATTAAAACTGATATCGATGTCATGACGATCTTTCCTTATAGAGTGGAGTTTGACAAAACGTTACCATCTAGAAAGATGTCATCTGATTCGTTTTCACCCAATTCTTAAATTTGAAATTGAAATGGTGAATGTTTCACTTGAGGCTATCATTGGAACCATTACCCAAAAGCCTCATGCCACTAGTACCTTTCCGAGAAGTCTAATTGAACGTGTGAGTCATTTCATACTAGTGACTCATTTGATAACCATTGTTGTAGGAGCTGTAGGATTGGAAATTGAGTGTTGTTCATACCGAACTTTTATTACCCTTTTAAGGTCTAAGAATAAGGTTGAAAGTATTAGAGAATGAGGTAGGATATCGCATTGAGTATAAGTTGATTGAAACTAGAATGAAGTAAAATTTAATCCGTATGGAATATGAGATTGATAAGAGGAAGTCATTAAGTCCTGTGATTGAATTATAAGGTTTTGATTGACTGTTGGTTCGTGTTAAGGGTTGTTCCTAGGCCATTATCCACTAATGAGGATGCCTAGTGTCCAAGAAATAAATTGAAGAAATCTTCTTCTAAATTGGGACCGATGGATCTTCCGGGACAGGTGGGACACCTAATGACTCTTGTAGATTAGTATTCATTGTGGTATCTTTTTAAAAAAATAATCCCTAACTTAACTGAGACATCAGTTGGTAGGATGAGTTCTTGGAATTGTATGACATAGTGACACGTAATGTGTTACGGTACAATTTTGACTTGTTTGTGATTAATGAAAAGACTACCATTGATTGCTAAATCCTACATGTATCGACGTTATCTATCTTTTATTGCTTCATCCTAATGCTCGCATTAGTGATGCAACTATTGAACAAGTACTCATCTCGAATTGAGTTACGTTGTGGATTATTCTCTTTGTATTCCTGAGTGCCATCGAGGTCATGAACCTCATGATTATTTGGCTAAGCTCATTTCCTATCATATTTAAGTTAGTTCTTAGTGAACAACTCTTCATCACTCCTTTGTAGATCACTAATTGTTTTTATAAGATACAATAGTATCCCTTGAGAAAAATTGAATTTTCATCACTATATAGATTATTCAAAGTGAGATTTATAAGTGATTTTTATCGAAATGAAGTTGTTTATAAAACACCTTGAAAAACATAATTGTTTTCATAACAAAGAAAATCTTTGTAAATTTATTTTTGATTCTTATTTAAGAATTAAACATGAAAATGTTTTTATTATAAACATGATGATAATATTTTGACGAACTGAGTATTGCATCGTTAATCTTGAAATTGTATGTAGTTGCGCGCCTACATACAATTTTGAATGGACCATGCAAGGCTGATTAGTAGTCACCATAAAACTGATTAATAAACACTACATTTTCTTTGAAGATTATGAAAGATTAAATTTTATGAGATCTGCAAGAAGTGAAAGATAGGGACATAGTGTTAGGGACACCTACATATGTGCCTGTAGCATCTATTCTCCTGATTCAAATTGACTCATCTATGGAAATTGTCTTATTTGACAATTGACAATTCTTTCTTGTCCAATTCTACCGTAGTGAGATTCTTAGGGAAAGTATCTGATAACCGAGTGTTGATACCTGATTAGATGTATCGACGTTCCTATCATTTCTTTTGATTAGATTTCATTTGAATGACCTGGGTAACGATCCGAGGAGCTTTCGAATACGTACTCAAATTATGAAAATATGGGATATATTCATATTCATTAAATGTTTTCGTCTGTATCTGATATGAAATTCTCTCGCGTAGATTATGCGTTACCCTACTCTTTTAATGATAGTTATGTCTCCAAATATCCTTGAACTTGTGAAGGATTATGAGTTATTATTAGTCTTTTGAGAAGTTCACATCTTATCGACGACAATAAAACTGAAAAGTTGATAGTGCCAGTAGAAAGGATTGATTGATTATGATATGACGACATTGTCTTAATTGATGGGAAATCGAGTAGAATTCCCCTAAAGAATAAGATGTTGATTATCAAAAGTGACCTAAATAATTATTGATGGATGACCATATCCTGCATTTAGACTTGAAATTATACCGTGAATGGTTGTGAATTAGTCATAGATATTATAATCTAGAAAGAACCTAATATGAAATTACTAAAAGATGTTTCTGTTATCTTAAACTTTAGGAGGTATTTATTTGTGATTTACCTAGACTTTTTCCATTAAGGCAAGTTGAATTTGGTATTGATTATATTCCCAGTGCTGCACCTGTGGCATGAGCACTGTACGTCAGCACCATCTGAATTAAAAGAATTACCGTGCAACTGAGAGAGTTATCGGAGAAATCTTTTATTTTACCAAGCTCGTCATCATGAAGAGCTAGGGTATTATCATTCCTTATATTTGTTGAATTACCGTAAACTAAGTAAATTGATGATCGAAATCTATATCCACTACCCAAGATGATAGATTTGTTCGATCATATACAAGGTTCTAGTGTATGTTTTAAATATTTGATCCACGACATGGTTATCATCAACTTCGCATCCGCGAAAAAGATTATCTATTCCAATCACTACATCCAGAACTTGTAATGAACATTATGAGTTTCACGTGACGTTTGGATTGACTAATACACATGTAGCATTCATAAATTTGGTGAATCACGTGTGTAGGCTGTAGTTTGATAAATTCATGCTTGTGATCATTAAGGACCATTTGTTTGTTTATAAGTATAAGAAGGAGTTAATAATTATTTATAGATTGCCCTGAATTGACCAAACAATAAAAACCTGTAACTTGAATATTTAACATGTGATTTAAGGCTTGATACTTTACATAAAATGACCGTTTGATTAATGATGGTAAGTATATGTATATTGACTCTTTAAAAAAAATTGAGCCATTTGAGACTTTGGGTTTTATTAAAAAGAAAGTGCAATTATGTTTTGACAAATGTTTTATCAAAAGAATTTTTAAGGGATTATTCCCTTATACCCAAAACATTTAACTAAACTCCTGTTTAGGGGTAAATGTTTGTGTATACCTCAAGACAACTTAAGAAGGATTAAGGAAAACATTTAAACCATGACTTGAAATTTGAAGCGACAAATTTTGCTTTTCAACTAAGAAAATTTTGACCAAAGTATAAACAAAGAACTTTTCGAACATTTACGAATCTTATTAGTTATTTTCAATAAGTCAAAAAAAATCGTGTTAACTAAATTCAAATTTATTTTGAACATTTTTCTATAATTAGACAAACTAAAAAAATTTAAAACTTTTTCATTTATATTTCATAAAATTAAATATTTATTATTTAATTACTTGTAGTAAGTATCGACGCTTTAAACGTCGGATTGAGCAAAACTGATAAAAATAATAGTTGAGATAGAACTAAGACTTGGAAAATGTGAAGAAAGAATTTTCGAATAAATACGGTCATGATATTTATTCCATCTAGGAAAGTGAACGTAATTACTTACACATTATGTAAAAATAAAGAATCAATTAGGATATGTTCCTTAGTAATGATTGTGCAAAATAAATTGCCGAACAATTTAAAAATAGCCGATGCTTGTAAAAAGGATAATATAGATAATAAAAGTGGTTCGCGGCTAATGTGAACTATTAGAATTAAGAAGCCGATGGCGTTAAATGTATAAAAGGCCACTTGTGGTTGCCTAAACATGGAGGATTTCGAGATTTAGTTATGTTGGAATCTCATAAGTATAAGTATTCTATTCATGTCATTTCTGACTAAATGTATCTTTATCTGAAGAAGTTGTACTGATGGCAAAGTATGAAGGCAGACATCGCCTCATACATTAGTAAATGTCTAACTATTGCAAAGGTCATCATCTGAATTTGATTCGATTTGGGTCATCGTCGACAGACTGACCAAATCTGCTAATATCATTCCTGTTAATGATAGATTCTTGATGAAAAAATTGACTCTTTTGAATTTAAAGGAGTTGTGTAAACATGGTGTGCCTGTATCGATCATCTCTATCAAGATCCTCGCTTTGCATCGAATTTCTAGAGATTTGCTAAGAAGTCATTGAGAACGAATCTTGATGAGAGTACTGTGTACCACCCCAATCGAAGGACGAGGTAAAGTAACGATACAAAATACTATAAGTGCTGTTTTATTTTTGAATGATTGACCTTTGGTAATAAACTGCAAAATCGTTTTCCTTTGGAGAGATTATCATTGATAATTATCGTATTAGGATCAAGATCGAATCTTGTGAGGATATATATTAGAGCATCTGTAAGCAGGAGTTGGGATGAAGACACCTAACATACACCCATTGTGAGTTGGACATGTCTTTTAGGTTTAATTGCCTATGATGACCAAACTAATCTTACAAAATACCCGACCCGCGAGACCTGAAATGATTGTGTAAATTAGGATCTGATTATTGACTGCCGATAGTAGGCAGGAGGTTATGTGAATATGAAATGTAGATCTTGAAGTGCCAGATGGGTAGCGAAGTTATGCCAAAAAATTTTACTTTGGAAAAACGAATAGACGATCTGAAAGATCATGGGAAATAAGTCCCCATAGTATGAGACCATAGAGATGATGTAAAAGTTGGTTTGAAAGGCATATAAGCTGGATCTACCCTAGGACTTCAAGGGCTGCGTGTAAATCGAACTTGATAAAACATCTATCAAGTGAAAATCTGAAATCTTCTTGATGAAGTTTAGATCGGCAAAAAGTTGCATTCATCAAAAACCCGTGAACATCATGGATAGAGAAAGTAAGTCGACATTAAGCCTGATCTTATTCCCGTAGTTATGTTTGATGAAACTCGCGTATTGTAATGGATTACACTTATGATAAAAGACCGAATGTGGAGGAAATACCCACATGGCTTTAACTCTATAAGAAGCGAGTCGTAAGATAAAATGATCTTTGAGGACAAAGATCCTGTTTAGGGGTAAATGCTGTGACAATCCGTCAATTTATAGTTGATATTTTATTCTCAAGTATAATTTAAAAACATTTTTTTATGTTATATTATGAACTCACTTATTTCTGGGAAGAAATTTGGATTTACGTCTTGAAGTAGCATCGAATACGTTTAAACAGAAGAACTCTACGTTACGTGCTTACGTTTACATACACCGTCTTTGGTGTTAGTCCGACATTTAAAAAAATATATTTGTCCGTGAATATTATTTTGGGATTTTTAAATTTGAGTTAGTTCATAAACTCACAAATTACGAGAAGAGATTAGGACTTACGTGAATAATTTAACGTCCTTTACGACTAAACCGGAAACTGTAGGATTACGTATTTAGGTTTTTGAACTCCGTTTTTGATGAGACAATTTTTATTAGATTCGTTTTGTGTCGTTGATTCATAATTTATAAAAACGTTGTTCGTAAAACGACCTGAGGGTACGCAAATCGAGGAAACTAGAATCGAGGAATACCCGTAAATTAGTGGGATGAGAGAAAACAAGTTTTGCCCCACCCCACTCAATATGGGTCGCTATAACAAAGCTAACAACACATTTGATATGTGTCAAAGCTTACAAAGTAAGCTAGGACACTTGTCCGAGCCACTTTGTAAACAAGCTACCACATCAAAACCATTCCTCCCTAAACCACATACTCATTTCCATTACATGCAAACCACCAAAAACACAAACTCTCTATCTAGCCATTTTTGTCGTCCCATATTCACCACAACACCACCATTTGATCTTAAATTAACCATAATATCATGTGTTATTCACACATATGTTGAAGAACCTTTGAAGATATGAAGATTGGAGGTGATCTTAACCTATGAAAAGGAGTTTTCATGAGGTTAAAGGGCTGAATTCATGGAGGTGTTCATCTATCCAAAGGACCCAATAAGTTTTCTTGCTAAAGTTGAAGATTTGATAACAAGAACCAAGTCTTGTTCATCAAAAACCTCATCTTTTCATCACTAATGGTGGTATAGAGATTGTTCTTCCTATCCTTTTGTTATTTTGATTATGTAATCATGTATTTTTTTTATATTGTATATGTATATGATGAATATATGATGATAAAAATGTTGTGTGGGGATCAAGTGTTGATAAATATGGTTAAAAAGATGGAAAACCATAGGCAACAAGGTTAAAATCTTGCTAAATATAATGGATGTATAAAAATAGTAAGTAACCAAATGTTAAACTGATAAAATGGTAAATTGGAGTCAATATACAGTAAGTATTAGGTGTTATACACATGTGAGAGTTGGCCATGTAATGGAATCATCAAAATGAGTGAGATATGATCAAAACAAGTTTAGAGTGCAAATCTGCCTAAACTGTTTTGGACGAATTTATTAAAATATTTAGAGGTTGATTTATCAGTTGGTAGAAATAAAATGAAGCACATATCATGTAGTTTCTGTGATAAAAATTTGAGGTCCTATCTCCATATAGAACTCTAGATATGGACATTTTAGTGGATTGAAAATTTAGGACAGATTTGGTAAAATAAATAGTATATAATATAAGCACTCAAAATTTTGTATTTATAAAGAGTAAAATGCACATATGGTCATTGTGGTATTCAACTTTTGCAGATTTCGTCATTAGTCTTTCGAAAGTGCAAGCGGCCTCCCTCATCTTTGTATTTTGGGTTCGTTTTGATACTTTGACCAAACGGATGTTAAAATTTGACCGTTAATCACTTTTACTACAGGGACATTTTAGTCACTTTTGGGATCGTTGGTCTAAAAAGTCCAGATATGCTCAGGATTCATGTATTCTTGTTTATCACTCGTTGAGAGATCGTGGTTCAGTGATGGGTTTAATGATTCTCAAGAAACCAATTCCAAAATCAAATACACTCATCCCACATTAAACAATTCTGAGTGATGGGTTTAAAAATGCTCAGGATTCATGTATTCATTTTTATTATCTCGTTGACAATTCCACAAAAAATTTGGTACACGGAAATTAAAGAGAAAAGATACAAAACAAGATCACGGGTTGTCAAGATTTCTAAACAAGTTTTTCAAGATCTCTACAAAATAAACCCAGAACCTGTTTATGGTCTTACCTAGATATGTAAACCCGTCACTGAACCAAGATCTCAACCAGATATTAAATAACAAAACAAGAATAAAAAGTTTACTTGATATTTTCAAACAATATCTTTATTCGAATCATTGAACCTATCGTTCTTCGAGATCTATTCTTTGAAAAGATTTATAACAGTGGCTGAAGAACATGTAAGAAAATAATCTTAAAAGAAAGATATAACAATTTGATTTTAAAATAATAAACAAGTAAGTCAAATTTATATAATTCTCATTAACTCACTGGAATCGTTTTTTTAGCAAACACAAAAATCGTTGAATACAGTGGTTTTTTTTGTTGATTAGATTATTTTACTTTTTGATATTGTCCTTGTGTTCTAGTTAATAGGGTCTTTGTTTTTCTTTTTGTTAATTTTTGCCAGGTTTTGAATTCTTAAAAGAAGAGAAAAGGACAAAATTGTTTCGGTAGCAAAATTGATTAACAGTCAAAATTTAACATTCATTAGGTCAAAGGACCAAAACGAACCCAAAATACGAAATCCAGGGAGTGCGTCTGCACTTTCAAAAGACCGGTAATGAAATCTGCAAAAATAAAATACCACAATGACCATATCTGCAATTTACTCTATTTATAAAATATATATATATATATATAAAACCCACTAGTTGATAATAATTATAAATAAAGAGGCATATATATATTGATATTAAAATAGGACATGTTATATAAATTACAAGTATAAATTTTTTTCCAAGTTATAAAAATTATAAACATGATTTTTACGTCTTTTCGGCTAGTACCGTAAAATTAACGTTTTTCGTCAATTAAAACTTAGACGATCGGACCCGTCTAATGTAAACTTTTTAAAAGTCATATACTGATATATAAGTACTTAATACAAGTAAAAACCGATAAAACCTGAACTAAATAACATATGGACATTAACGGGCTAAGTTAGCATTATTGGACTATTAATCCAACTAAATTGGCTAAACACTTATAAATTTACTTATTTGGCTTAACCCACTTGGGCCCAAAATGTAAAGTATAATACAAATAATAAAAGTATAATTGGGCTAATTAAAATTATTGGGCTTGTAATGGGCCTATTGGGCCTCCAAAATGTAAACAAGTTGAACTAGTGTAACTAGTATAAAAGTTACCAATGCATAAAACTAAAATGAGTAAATGAGAATGTATAAACCCACTTGATCATAATCATATATATATAAAATCATCATATGTATACACATTTGTTATTTTGATAAAGTCATTGGACAAAAGTCTAAGACGAGTATTATTTGTCTAGGTTTCCGTGATTGAAGCACGTACCGTACATCCGAATTGCCGATAACCCGCTTTCCCACATCACCTTGAGTTCATAGCCTCGCACTCTTTTAAATGTTTTTATGAAATGTTTAATAAACCCGCGAGGGAGATAACATGTTAGTTTTTAAAAAATAGGACACTAGTTGTCCCGATTGTCTGTTTATTGATTTGGATCCGAATTATTGTATGACCCGATGAATGATTAAATGACCCGATAGATGAAATGAAATGGATTATTAAAGTTAGGTTATGTCTCTAAAAGTCCCATTAGCATGAATTGTGAACTACCGGGATTTGGTAGACGCTTATGCATATAATAGTACTATTTGGGGACGATCACCCTAGTTCACGCCTTGACGGTTGATCCCCGTCGTGCCACATTGATTGGTAAGAGAATTTATGTATGAGAATATTTACACAAGCGTGATTATTGTGACGACATGCTAATTTAGTTGGGCAAATGAGTTTCGGGTTAGCTACCCGTTGTTTGTTGTAGTAAGGTAACAATGTCATGCGGCTTATAATAATCCAAATAACGAAACTACTAATATATGCACAGAATTACGATATATTGCCTGACTAGCAATACGGGGTCTTATTATTGATATTATGTTCGTGATTTGGCTTTTCATAACCATATTCATATAACGGTTTTTATTTAACTCTACACGACGTTATAAAACGTATTGTATGATATTTTTACGACATTGTTTCGTATAATGATTTTGAAGGCAAACGCCTATATTATGATTTTTGATAAGGATTTGTATAAAATGACTTTGGCTATTTTATGGCCTATTACAAAGATTTGTACAAAATGATTTTCGGTAATAATTTTATACCGATGTTATATTGATGGTTTTATTAAATTATATGAATTCACTCGGCGTTATCGCTGACCCTTTTCTTTTAACATGTTTTGTCTCAGGTACTTGAAGGTAATTCTCGGGAAGACCACAATAATTCATGGCCCACACTTACATAATAATTTCCATTCAAATGCTTTGTAAAACTTGTATGAAATACTATGACTTGGGACCTATGTAAACTTGATATTTATGAATGTAAATGCTTTATTATTAAACGACGCGATTTTTAAGCGTTGTCTATGATGTGAGTAATGTGTTATCCCGTAACACCAACGAGTCTTCCGCTGTATTGAATCGTGTGTATTTGGGGGTGTTACATGTGTGCTCCCTTCTTGATCCTAGCGCTAGCCCATAGCTGGTGTATGGTACCTTCAAATTTGTCCATCTTAGTGGACAACTTACATTTCATTGAATTAGGTTTCAGATCTAGTTTTGGGCGAAACCTCGTTCATTTCATAGTCCTTAAGCTTAGGCGGACTACCACAACCTTTGTACTTTGATTTATTTTCCTCCGGTGGGGCTTTCGAATATTCAGGTTGCTGATTTTGTTGAGAGTCACTTGGTTCATGCGCTTCTATTGTAATTGGAGTCTTTGTCTGTTCATCAACATCCGTGTTCTTCTGAGAACTTCTTAGTTTAGATTGCTGCCTGTTCACTTGGGAAGATGCTTCCTCTGTTACTTTGATGATTTCACATGACAGTTCTTTTTATTCTAACAAATACTCACCAATATCAACCTTATCTTTTGGCATATTTGTGTAATCTTGAGAGACTATTAATTCTAAAGTTGTAGGAGTTGTTGGTCCCTAAGCAGTCATGTTCTTCTCTGAACTTCTTAGTTTAGTTCGCCGCCTATTCGTTTGAGTAAATGCTGGACTTGGTGTTTGTTTTTTGAATTTCACTTTGATAATCTCCATTGATGGTTGTGTTTCATCCGATAAATGCTCAAGAGTATCAAGCTTACCGTTTGTTGTGTGAGTTGGATTGTCTGATAAATTTGGAGCTTGATATTGCGTCTTTCTTACACATTGCCATTATCTGTGATCTCGTCCAAACTCGTTTGCCAGAATTATCATTCTTATATACTTTGGCTACACTTGTTCCAACCTCATTTTCTTCTTGGAACTGTTCATCAAGCGTGTTAACTTCCATTATCTTGTTCTGTTCATGCAACGCACTGTTAGTAACTTCATTATGTTGTTTCTCACTCAAATCATGAAATTGAGTATCCTTCTTAAATACTTCTTTTGCCACACTTTTTCCAGCCTCGTTTTATTTTTGAAACTGTATGTCACATGTCTTAACTTCTATTATCTGATTTTGGTCATGTCACGCATTATCAGTAACTTCATTATGTTGTTTCAATTTCACTTTTCCCATTTGAAGTTGAGCCTCCTTGTTTTTCTTATGGCGATTCTTTATTGGTGAGTACATCAGCTTCTTCCTCTTCTTCCCCCTTCCCCTCTTCATCCCCCTTAAAAGTATCCAGACGAAAAAGATAATTTCTTCTTTGAACAATGGAATAAAAATTTATAGCTATTAGTAAATGGATTCTTAGCACATAGTGCACGATGCTTGCATTGAGTTTTGTACATCAGTTGGCCGACATGATCATAGCCGGATTTCCAATCTCAGTCTCCATTATTCACCATTTACTCGCAATCCGATGGTGGACTCAACCTGCACCATAACGACAATTACAAAATATGGGCAAAAGGAACAAACTGCTATCCATGTTTATATATTGAAATTGTTGTCCGAACATTATTTTTGAGAGTATACCAACGATCTGTAAAGCATCTTTGTGAAGTGTCTTTGGTTCTTCGTTTAACAGCAACCAAACATCCCTTTTGCAGCAGAAGGGGGTGTTTGGTTCCTGGTTTAACAACAGTGAAACACCCTTTAGCAAGTGTGTTTGGTTCATGAATTACAGCAAATGCACTAATATAACTAACAAAACTAACAAAATTCAAAACTTTATACGTCTCGAATCTCCTACGAAACATAACCCACAGAAAAATGAGAATCAATAGATGTAAGAATACACAGTTTTTTACCCGGTTGTTAATTCGTTTTTTCCCAAAACAGAATCCACAAAAAAACTCACGAGCACATGTCGAAACACATGACATAAATGAGTAAACATGTTCTATGTACTTTCAAAGCCCTGGTGAGGATCAATCTCAGCAAGAACTGTCGGTGGACAAAAACGAACCACAAACAGTGGAAAATAAGGATTAGATTCGTAAGTAACAAAGGAGTTAGAAACAGCTACCATGGCTGTGACCACAATCAGGATGTCGTCGTCGTGCCAAGATGTGTGCCCGGTAAACCACTCACAGTAGGAAAACTGTTATCATCATCGCCCACAAAAAAGAAAAAGAAGTTCGTTTTTTTTTGTAAAATAACCCATCACAACTGACTTTACAACTGTATATATGTAGAAATACATATATACACATTCACAAAAACAGCCAAACGCCCCTTTCTCATAATCCGCTAAATCAGTGGTAAGCTCTTCCAAACTCACCTTAGTGCAACGGAAAGTATGGCAACAAAGGTTAGGTAAAATCAATAAAGGTGACTTATTTACAAAAAAAACATACAGAAGATTTGTGTCATAAATACCATCAAGTAACAGCATAGTTAACTTAAAAAAGAATGAAACAGCAAGTGGTCTCTTATTTTTAGGCTCAGATAAATGACCAATCGGATATGAGGATATGGCCACCATGGCTGCAAACATGGAAAGCTTGACCTGCCAGGCAACACATAATCCGAATTCTAAGCGATTTAGCTTAGCGATGTCCAAAAACTATCATCATTACCATTTCAAAGCATTAACGTTGGTTATAAAACGACAAAACAAAAGCACCATGCACATGCGGGTCACAGCCTCAGAAGTTTTAACTGGTTTTTTCCTGATTACATTCAAATAAGGCAACGTTTCTACGGAAAAGGTACCCCACTATGGCTGCATCTTTACTGAGCTGCCCTGCCCTATGGGATGACTCACTCCCATCAAAAATTCCAGAAATGTAACCTGCAAGTGTATTATTTTAGCAAACGAAAGACCCCAAGGCATTTATGAGGCGACATCTTCCTATTATTAACCTATTTATAAAAGAGGGGAATAACGGTTCTCAATGAACAGTGATTCCCATCACACCTTTATTAAACAATCCTATTTTTTCCTCAGCACAATTTTAACACCCCATTTGGATAAATGGACCGTTACGTAATACTCAAGGCGTGTCATCAAAGCATGCAAGGTAAATGTATAAAACATTAAATGACCATAAAGAATCCGGAAACAAACATCGGATCCAACATAAGCTCCACACACGAAATGCATAAGTACAAAATGTAAATGAAGGAATAAACAATGTCCAGCAAAGCAAAAGTATGTAAATGCATTAAAGAATGAAAGAAGATTGGCACCTCATTCCATGCACGTACTCTTGATTCTTAGCTTTGCACTTTAGTACCTGCCATATCGGGACATGGAAAGAGAAATACGGTTGAGAAATATGCTCAGTGTGCGGATATATAACATAGAATGTAAAGCATAAAGATAAGCAAGTAATGAAATGAAATGAATAGCAGCGGAATAATGTATTTTCTTAGGAAACCTAGTTTAAGTTCATAAGACTGGTTTATATTTCTGAAAATACTTATGTTTAGTTTATCTTGAAAATCTTTATTTTATATATTCCCGGAGCCTATATAGGTCATGGTATATCAACGTGCATGAATACTTAGAGGGGTGACCTCATCATGCAAATAGAGGGGTTGCCCTCTAGTTAATATATAAAATGAGGGGAGGGATCAACTCTTGTAACGGATGCAAGGCACACACCGCAGTTACCATGAAATCATACTAACTTGTCCTAGGATGAACCTATTCGCCCCACATGATAATAGTAACATAGGCCTAATAACGTAAGGGACGCTGCGAGCAATCACTCTCACCGCAGAAGAGTCATAACACTGGTGCCTCCAGTGCTATGGTTATGGAGCCCCCGTAACTAACTGGCATGCATGTATATAGCTCAGGCAATCTAAAATAAACATAACATATATTGAATGTGTTTAAGACACTAAACTACTAGGGAAAACCGATGGCTCTAAACGGAGAACCCTAATATAGAAAAGAAGTGACCTTACTAAAGGACGAAATATCCGTACCTTATGTCCAGTAAATGAAGACGAAAAACGAACGCAGAAGGTCACTCCGACTTCACAATAGATACATAATGAAGGGACATGAATAAGAGTCGTTTTTACTTATACATACTTGTTAATTAACTTACTTGACTTGTTCATACTTATTATTCTTGTTCTTGTCTCGTCTTATTATTTCATGTTTAAATCATGTGTTCTTGTAGTTTCATGTGTCTTATATTCATGTAGTTCATGTTTTAAGTGTTATAGTACTTGTTATAACATAATGAGTAACTTTCTAAAAATAGCAGGTTTCTATATATAGTAACTTTCTAAAAATAGCAAGTTTCCATATATAATAACTTTCCAAAAATAGTAAGTTTCTCTAAATAGTAAGTTTCAAAAAAATAGAAAGTTTCCATTATTACTAAGTTTCCAAAAATAGAAAGTTTCCATATTTAGCATGTTTCTATAGATAGCATGTTACCATATTATTTCCATAAATAGCATGTTTCCATATTTATCATGTTGCCATAAATAGTATAATTTCATAATTAACATGTTTTCATAATTAATCGTATGCTTATAATATATCATGTATTATTATATTATAAACTTTAATAAATAACAAAATACTTAGTCTTAACTTATTATTATTAATTAATAATATCATGCCATGTTATCATAAGTTAATATTAATTAATAATATTACATATTTCATCTAATTAAACTTTATCTTAAAAGATATTAATTAATTAACCTAAGTTTTAATTAATTAAATAAATATACATAAATAATTAAATTATTAATTATTATAACATAAGTTTATTTAAATAAATTTACATACAAACTATATCATGATTTCATTTAAATAAACATAACCTAAGTCTTAGTTTAATTACACCATTATTAATTAATAAAATTAATTAATTAAAACATAACATAAGTATTTTTTACATGTCAATTTAATTACGTGTTCTAGAAAAAGTGTCAAGTTCCCGAGCCCCAAAACCCGAGACCCGAAAACCGAGAACCACAGCCCGAAGGCTGCGACCTTTTGTTGTCATGACTCGTCCGAGCCAAACAACACCACACCGAGAGCCAAGGGCTCTCGGCTTGATGTTGCGATCGAACAAACACCCCCTGCTGCGACAACCATTGCCACCGAGCCCCCTAGTGGGCCTCGATTCCCACTGCTGGGCCAAGTTCCCCGTTGTGGGGTTCTTGGTCCTTGCGGTTGACAGCATACCACCACCACCGCCACCTATATAGTTGTAGTTGGTGGTTCACGACCCACGCTGACCCCCAAGTGGGGTTGCAGCTGTTGGAAAACCACACCACCGAGACCCCTTGTGGTCTTGGTTGGCTGCGATTAGGACAACCCAAACCCACAAACCCTTACTTATTTTTAATCTTGTTAGATCTATGATTCATTTCATGTTATTGATTTGTTTTTAATAATCATAACACAATTAAATACAAACAAAGAAAAGATTAGAGGATACCAATCACGTGATTAAACAGGAATGAACACGAACACAATAACGTTGTAAAACAAATGATAAAAACAAAATCGTCCTTGTGCTCTTGTTGTTGCCACGACCAAGAAAAGAAAAAGGAAGAGGACAAGTGTTTTAGGTTATTGTAATTCTCTATGTTTTATGATTTATGAATCCTTATTAGTTAACATAAGGTTTTAATATTGGACTTGGGCTTTGGGCCCCCTCTTTCTTTGCTTTAGACGCTGGCCTAACACACACATATAACAATTCATTTATTTTTTGTGACTTAAGATATTAGCGTGTGTAACACCCCCATTCTTACCATATAGCAACGAAAGCTAATCTGGGGTATTACTTCATAGTACCATAGTCACAATAATAGAAAATGCCAAAAATATATTTTTATAAAACAGTGTTATCATTCATTTATTTAAATAAGATTTTAATAAACAACTGTACATACGCTGCACAAACACAGGTTTCCCAAAGATCTAGTTTTATGCATAGAATGATAACTTATTCAAGAGACCACCCTTCGCAGCGCGCCAGTCTTCATTTACCTGAGATATATGCTAAAGTCAACAAAAAGGTTGAGTGAATTTATAGGTTTTAAACATGATTTAAGTACAAGTATGAATCTCGGGCTACAGTGTTATACATCCAGTTTTAAATTCATCGATTCTTATTGCACTAGCTCATGACCCGCGACTAGACATTATCAGAAAAATCCAACAAATTGCCCTTAAGCAAGAAGATTGCCAGACTATCCTGAGTTTTAGAAAAATAAAGCATATATGTTTAGCCTAGGAATGGATCATTAGCTGCTAGCAAGTGCGACTTGCCCAGATAGGAGATGTCAGTCTCCAATAGTTGTAAAACCCGCATGCTTTTACCATGAATAGTGCCCTTAAGATCGTACGTCCTAGATTAAAACTTACCTCACTTAGTATTGATCACATTCATGTGCTAATAATCAAGCAAGTGCATACGCGTATGACATGACAAGTATCGATTACGTACGAACTCATGATAAACAGTTAATAAATATGTCACGTGAACATAACTAAATCATGATCACCATTTAAAATACGAACTAGAATAATTGCGTAAATACGTATAATATAGTTACGAGCGTTAAAATTACGATAAACGACATGATAAAATAAACAGGAACACTTTAAACACGAGCACGTTTAACCACGAACGAACACGAAACATCGGGACACGAGAAAGGTACGGGTACCACATGTGGGGCCCCCATACCCACGGCACATATACCAAGGTGGGCTTAGCCCATGGACTTTTACAAGTAAAGGGGGGGTTATGGTAAAAATATGTTTTCATTTTTCACTTTCAAGAAATAAACACAAAAAACCTAAAAGAGTTTTCTCTCCTCCTCCTTGTTCTCTCTTTGTGCCACCACCTTAGCATCACCATAGGAGGGTGATTGGTTGATTTTGATCTTAAAAACTATTGCTATAATCAGTGTTTGTTCATCCTTTTCCAAGCTACATAGTGGTATACCTTTTTTAAACCCTTCTTTTTAATTCTTTTGAATCTTTGTTTATGTTCATGAATATGTTATTGTTTTTCTTATTTAAACATGATAATTAAACATTGATCTAACATGTTTTGGTATAAATTAAAATCAAAGAATGATATAGAAAGGGTGTTTGTTTTAGCCGCCTAGCAAAACAAACCCGAGGGGGGGTTTGGTTTGCTTATTGCCGCCACCACCAAGACCATTTTTGGTCTTGGTTGGCTCATGTGGGACCCACGGCAGCAAGGGGGCACATGTGCCCCGAGTTTGGCTCGGGGTACGGTGTCGAGTTCATGCCCGATTCATGGTTCGTTGGTTAAATTATGATTTATGCTTCATGTTAATTTTTTTATGAATCATGAACTTAGGATATAAATTAATTAATCACATGAGATATTAATTAAATCATGACTTAGGTTATTCTAATTATTAATTTAGCATGATATTAATTTAACCTAAGTATTTTATGTTATAAGTTATAATTAATTAATTATTTAAAACATGCCTATAATTAATTAATTTAGACATGACTTAGGTTATATTATTAATAATAATAATACATATGTTAACCTAAGTATTTCATTTCATTTTAATTAAAACATGTTATACTTTAATTAAAATGCTTAACCTATAGTTTAATTAAAATACATGAAATAATAATTAAACTATATACTATATCATATGACTTAAGAAACAAGCTTATAAACACTTAGACTTATATGTTAGCTTATGTAACCAGCTTAATTCTAAATATGGAAACTTCTATTTATAGAAACTTAATTAAATAAGGCAACTAATCTAATTATGGAAACCTTCTATATATGGAAATCTATCTATTTCAGGCAGCTAATCTAATTATGGAAACCTTCTATATATGGAAACTTATTTAATTAAGGCAGCTGATCTATTTTTGGAAACTTTCTATTTTTAGAAACTAATCTATTTTAAGCAGTAAATTCTATTTTTGGAAACTTTCTGTTTTTGGAAACTTTCTATTTTTGGAAACTTTCTATTTTTGGAAACTTTCTATTTTTGGAAACTTTCTATTTTTGGTAACTTTCTATTTTTGGAAACTTTCTATTTTTGGAAACTTTCTATTTTTGGAAACTTTCTATTTTTGGAAACCTGCTATTTTTGGAAAGTTACTTATTATTACACAGTAAGTATAATAATACATGAAATACCAGTAATACTTAAACGGATTAATCAGAATACAAGATAAACACAGTTTAAGGCTCTAAACAGTGAACCATGACCTAAAACATACCAAGTCAGCTAAAATGAGACATAAAACCCAGTACGTAATCAGTGAATCGATACTTATACACGTGTGTATTCATGTAGCGTTAGTGATCCAGAAGTAGGAGTCTTTCTTCCGTTCATTCACTGGACTTGAGGTACGGATTCCCGTCCTTTCAGTATGGACATTCTTTCCTTATTAGGATTTCCCCGTATGCAGCCAACTGTTTTCCCCAGTATTTGTTTTATTGTTTTGAACTGCTTATGTTTAATTAGCATAATCTATAGCCATATACAAGCATGACCAGTTTCACCTAGTTATGGAGGTACCATAACCATAACATTGGAGGCACCAATGTTATGACTTCCCCACGGCGGAGTGATTGCTCGTGGCGTCCCTTTTCAGTTTTGGCCATATTATTATATCAGGTGGGGCGTATGGGTGCATCCTAGTTACATGTTTTATTCAGTTTATCATGGTGAATGTGGTGTATGCCTTGCACCCTTCACAAGGAGTTGATCCCTCCTACCCAAACCAGTATATTAATTAGAGGCATCCCCTCTAATCAGCATGATGAGGTCACCCCTCCAAGTATTCATGCACGTGACCTTTTCATGACCTATATGGGCTATGGTATATTTATGTTAAAACAGTTTTCATAAGATAAACATAAGGCTTTTCAAACTATAAAACCAGTTTTCTTAATACTTAACCAGTTTACTCAGAACTTAGTCTTCCGCTGTTATATGTTACATGTTTATCCTATTTCATGCTATATTGTACATCCGTGCACTGAGCGTCTTGCTCAGCCGTTTTCCTTTTCATGTTCCCAAAACGGCAGGTACTCAGGGACGCTCGTAGATCTCAAACGTACGTGCATATGGATTGGAAGCTTTACTGCCTTTCTTTACTTTATGCATTTCCTTTACTTTGATACAGTTGCTATGGACATTGTTTCGTCCTTTCCTTTTTCAGTATTTATGTTTGTGTGTGATGAGCTTTACTTTGGGGTTACCGATGTTTGATTCCGGTATTTCCCTTTTATGGTCGAATAATGCTTAGACATTTATCCTTGTATGCTTTGATGACACGCCATGATTATGCGTAATATTCCATTTCCAAAATGGGGTGTTACAATTATGGTATCAGAGCCAAGGTTTCGACCTGTAGGCTCTCAAATATGACCTGTGATTAGTGGGTAGTCACTACGGTCTTCCTAGAACTGACAGTTGTTTTCATGCATTCATCATTTTTAAGCATACATATACATGTCATTGTTACAGGGTTTTTGACTAAGTAATGGTTGGTACAGGACTGGCCCTATTTAGTCGCATGTGTTTTATCGAAACTTTTAAATTTGGGACCGACCCATAGGCGTCCCCTCGATATGTCTTTTGTTTTGAGTGAACCGACCAGAGGCGTTCACTCTCGAGCATCAAAAGTTTTCATAAAACTGCATCATGCATTCATACAAAGATTTTCTTGCATAAATTTTTTCTCGTGAAATTTTTAGCATAAAATTTTTTTCATGTATATATATAAGTTATATTTTATGTTTGAACTGTTAATCATATGTTTATGTTATACTGTCAGATGGTTCTCACACGCGAGCAAGAGCAGCTCAATGCTGCGATTCAGGCTGCCATGCAAGCCTTACTTCCTCAACTAAGGAATGACATTCGTGCTGAAATCCAAGCTGCCAACAATCAGCAGCAGCAGAATCAGGCACCTCCTCCTCCTCCTCCCCCAGTGACACTAGCAGTATGGTTGGAAAGATTTAACAAGCTCCGTCCTAGAGCTTTTGAAAAGACTGATAGCCCCAGCGATGTTGAAAGCTGGTTGACTCACATTGAGAAGATTTTCAATGCTATGGGATGTGACCCCGCCTTCAAGGCGAGATTGGCATGCTACCGGTTTGAAGGCGATGTACTCAACTGGTGGCTAGCTTTGACGCAGTCAGAAGGAGGTGATGAATGGGTCGCTGGTTTGACATGGGCCCAATTCAAGGAGAGAGTGATGGAGCAGTTCTTTCCTAAGGCAGAGCAGGACAAACTCAAGCGTGAATACCATAGGATACGTCAGAGAGCGGGCGAGAATAGCAACGAATTCATGCAACGCTTTCTTCGCCTAGCTGGTTTTCTAGGAGCAGCAGCTGGTACTCCTGAGGAGCAGGCACACCACTTTAGGTGGGCACTTCGCACCTCGGTCGCGAACAATCTGGTATGTGCTACGTTCAATACAGTAGCACAAGTGGCCGACGCAGCAAGGAAGCTTGAGATGTTGCAGGAACGAGATGAGTTCGGGGAAGCTGAAAGACCCGACAAGAGGTAAAACATTTCGTGTTCTAGCGTTAACCAGACCGCATCCTATCATTATATTTTCTATAATCATCTCTTAAACTGTATCTTCCAGGCAGAAAACTGGGGACCGGTCTCAGCCGGCTACCCAGCAGCAGCCTCATCAGCCCAAAGGAAACGGTCACAATAACGACCGTTCTGTTGTGGAAAGGCGCAACGGTAATGATAATTACCGTAACAATGCGGGACACTCCAACAACAGCAGGTCCTACTATTTACGCATCTTATTATGATTTCATGTTATATCTCTCATGCTGACACTATATTAACCTCTACCAGGAACCACGGTAACGGGAAGGACCAGAACCACACGGGTTCTCAGCCTAACTGTTCAGCTAACACTGGTAAACATCTTATGACGCTTACGTCCTATACTCCTGCATATACTTCTTAACACGTTTTGTCATCAGCAGGCCCTCAGCAAGCAAGGACTCCTGCTGGAGGATTCACTCATCCTCTTTGCAATACTTGCCATCGCAGACACCCTGGCCCATGTCGTCGTGATTCCGACGCGTGCTACAAGTGCGGCCTCCCTGGCCATCGTATGAGAGATTGCCGTATGGGTGAAATGGAGGGTACTTCGGGTCATGTTGATACTAAACCGCCTCCTACCACTGGGCGTGTCTACACAACATCGCGCGATCAGGCAAACAAATCTACAGGTACCATTACTGGAATTTTGTATATGTACGGCCAGGCTGCATGTGTTCTTTTCGACACGGGTGCCACTCATTCAGTTATTTCCACTACTTATTCTAAGAACATCAGGACACTTCCCTTGCCATTAGAAAATAGTCTTACCATTTCCACGCCCTTGAGGGACTCTGTATTAATAACTCATGTATACAAGAGTCTTCCTTTAGAGTTTGACGATAAAGTTCGTGCAGTAGATGCACTTCCCCTAGACATGATTGAGTTCGATATGATTCTCGGCATGGACTGGCTATCCAAGCAACATGCTACCATAGACTGCCATTCATATCGGGTGATCTTCGGCGACATTAATGCACCTGAGTACATTCATAACGGGTTCATACCCGGACGGTCTGTACAAGTGATATCTACCTTGCAAGCACGTGCATTACTATCACATGGCTGCGAAGGTTATCTAGCTACGGTTCACGACATGGATGCTGAATCCCCATCGATTCAGGATCAACCAGTAGTTTCGGAATTTCAAGACGTCTTCCCAGATGAACTTCCAGGCATACCACCTGCAAGAGAAGTGGAGTTCAACATCTACCTTGTTCCAGGAGCTGAGCCAATCTCTAAGGCTCCGTATCGTATGGCTCCCATAGAGCTAAAAGAACTGAAGGACCAACTGCAGGAACTTCTTGAACGAGGGTTCATTAGACCAAGCGCATCTCCATGGGGCGCACCGGTCTTGTTCGTTAAGAAGAAGGACGGCAGCATGCGACTTTGCATTGACTACCGTGAACTTAATAAGATTACCATCCGCAATAGATATCCACTGCCACGTATAGACGATCTGTTTGACCAACTTCAAGGAGCCAAACACTTCTCAAAGATCGATCTAAGGTCAGGCTACCATCAGCTGAGGGTTAAAGAGCAGGACATTGCTAAGACTGCTTTTCGTACCCGCTATGGCCATTATGAGTTTGTGGTCATGCCATTCGGCCTGACTAACGCTCCAGCAGTATTCATGGATCTGATGAACAAAATCTTCCATGAATTCCTTGATAAATTTGTCATTGTATTCATCGATGACATCCTGATTTTCTCAAAGTCCACGGAGGAACACGAAGACCATCTTCGTACGGTACTACAGATTCTACGTCAGAAACAGCTGTATGCGAAATTCTCCAAGTGTGAGTTCTGGTTAAACAAGGTGGCATTCTTAGGTCACATTGTATCAGCCGAAGGGATCACTATGGACCCAGCGAAGGTTGAGGCTATCACTAAATGGCCAAGACCAACGTCGGCGACAGAAGTCCGCAGTTTCTTAGGCTTAGCTGGATATTATCGCAGATTCGTGGAGAACTTTTCTCGCTTGGCACTACCTCTCACCAAACTAATGCGAAAAGGAGAGAAATTTGTCTGGACGGAAGATCGAGAGAAGAGCTTCGAAGACCTAAAGCAGAAGTTAGTATCTGCACCTATTCTTACTCTCCCATCTGGTACAGGTGGATTTCAGATCTATAGCGATGCATCGGGGAAGGGACTGGGCTGTGTTCTCATGCAACATGGGAAAGTGATCGCGTATGCTTCACGGCAGCTTAAGCCCTATGAAGAAAACTACCCTACGCATGACTTGGAACTTGCTGCAGTGGTGTTCGCATTGAAGATATGGAGGCATTACTTATACGGAGAATCATGCGACATTTTCACGGATCACAAGAGCTTGAAGTATATCTTCACACAGCGAGAATTGAACATGAGACAAAGGAGATGGTTGGAACTGTTGAAGGATTACGATATTAACCTACAGTATCATCCCGGGAAAGCTAATGTAGTAGCAGATGCACTCAGCAGAAAGTCCGGAATGATCAACGGCATTGAGATCAAGGAACAAAACATAAGAGACTTGGAGCGGCTAGACATCGAAATCATGGTACGTGGGCAGCACGGATACTGGGCGAATCTTAGAGTAGAACCTGAGTTACTGACTAGGATCAAGGAAGCACAGAAGGATGATGGAGAGATTTGGGCGATAATTCAGAATTTGGAGAAGCAGACAGAATTCAGAATGGACGCAGACGGTATCGTTTGGCAGGGCACGATACTTTGTGTTCCTGACAATCAAGAACTCCGGGAAGCATTGTTAGCTGAAGCTCACAGCTCCCCATTTTCTATACATCCTGGGTCGACGAAAATGTACCATGACATCAGACAGCACTTTGGTGGAGTGGTATGAAACAGGATGTAGCCACTTATATCTCCAAATGTCTTACCTGCCAGCAGATTAAGATCGAACATCAGCGATCGGGCGGTCTCCTTCAACCGTTGGATATTCCAGAGTGGAAGTGGGACAAAATCACCATGGATTTTGTTACCGGTCTTCCGCCTACCAAGAAGAAGCACGATGCTATTTGGGTCATTGTTGATCGACTCACCAAATCAGCTCATTTCTTACCGATACGCAAGGAAGATCCGGTAAGTAAACTCGCAGATACTTACAGGAGGGAGATCATGAGACTCCACGGCACTCCCTCCAGCATCGTCTCAGACAGAGATCCTCGTTTCACGTCGCGATTCTGGAAAGGTCTGCAAAAAGCTTGGGGTACACAACTTAAGCTGAGTACAGCCTTCCATCCTCAAACGGACGGACAATCGTAGCGAACAATTCAGACATTTGAAGATATGTTAAGGTCGTGTGCGTTGGAATGGACAGGTGATTGGGACGATTACATCTGTTTGGTCGAGTTTGCATACAACAACAGCTGGCACGCAAGTATCAAATGTGCTCCTTTCGAAATGTTGTATGGCAGAAAGTGTCGCGCTCCAACTTGCTGGGATCAAGTGGGAGAGCGAACACTCGAAGGACCAGAGATAATAGAAATGACCAATGAGAAGATTGAGGTAGCTAAACAGAAGTTGCAAGAAGCACGGTCACGTCAGAAGAGTTACCTCGATAAGCATCGTAGGGACATACATTTTAATGTGGGAGATTACGTCTTCCTCAAGGTTTCGCCGGCACGTGGTGTTAAACGCTTCGGGATCAAAGGAAAACTCAGTCCTCGTTTCATCGGACCTTTTGATATCATTGAACGAATCGGTGAAGTATCTTACCGATTGGCGTTACCTCCTCAGCTTTCGCACGTGCATAACGTGTTCCATGTGTCCTTACTCAGAGGGTACAATTATCATCCCCTTCACATGGTTCAGTATCCACTGGAACAGATACGTGAGGATCTCACTTTTATAGAAGAACCCGAACGAGTACTCGACAGGCAAGAACGAGTCATGAGAAGGAAGACGATTCCTTTCGTCAAAATCCTTTGGAGGGACCATACCGAGCGGGAAGCCACTTGGGAAACAGAGGAGCCTATCCGGGCTTCTTACCCTCACTTCATATTTTTAGTTCGGGTATGTTACTTCTTTTCAGCTTACTTTATCTATAATTCGGGGACGAATTATTCTTTTTAGGGGGGAAGAATTGTAAAACCCGCATGCTTTTACCATGAATAGTGCCCTTAAGGTCGTACGTCCTAGATTAAAACTTACCTCATTTAGTATTGATCACATTCATGTGCTAATAATCAAGCAAGGGCATACGTGTATGACATGACAAGTATCGATTACGTACGAACTCATGATAAACAGTTAATAAATATGTCACGTGAACATAACTAAATCATGATCACCATTTAAAATACGAACTAGAATAATTGCGTAAATACGTATAATATAGTTACGAGCGTTAAAATTACGATAAACGACATGATAAAATAAACAGAAACACTTTAAACACGAGCACGTTTAACCACGAACGAACACGAAACATCGGGACACGAGAAAGGTACGGGTACCCCATGTGGGGCCCCCATACCCAAGGCACATATACCAAGGTGGGCTTAGCCCATGGACTTTTACAAGTAAAGGGGGGGTTATGGTAAAAATATGTTTTCATTTTTCACTTTCAAGAAATAAACACAAAAACCCTAAAAGAGTTTTCTCTCCTCCTCCTTGTTCTCTCTTTGTGCCGCCACCTTAGCATCACCATAGGAGGGTGATTGGTTGATTTTGATCTTAAAAACTATTGCTATAATCAGTGTTTGTTCATCCTTTTCCAAGCTACATAGTGGTATACCTTTTTTAAACCCTTCTTTTTAATTCTTTTGAATCTTTGTTTATGTTCATGAATATGTTATTGTTTTTCTTATTTAAACATGATAATTAAACATTGATCTAACATGTTTTGGTATAAATTAAAATCAAAGAATGATATAGAAAGGGTGTTCGTTTTAGCCGCCTAGCAAAACAAACCCGAGGGGGGGTTTGGTTTGCTTATTGTCGCCACCACCAAGACCATTTTTGGTCTTGGTTGGCTCATGTGGGACCCACGACAGCAAGGGGGCACACGTGCCCCGAGTTTGGCTCGGGGTACGGTGTCGATTTCATGCCCGATTCATGGTTCGTTGGTTAAATCATGATTTATGCTTCATGTTAATTTTTTTTATGAATCATGAACTTAGGATATAAATTAATTAATCACATGAGATATTAATTAAATCATGACTTAGGTTATTCTAATTATTAATTTAGCATGATATTAATTTAACCTAAGTATTTTATGTTATAAGTTATAATTAATTAATTATTTAAAACATGCCTATAATTAATTAATTTAGACATGACTTAGGTTATATTATTAATAATAATAATACATATGTTAACCTAAGTATTTCATTTCATTTTAATTAAAACATGTTATACTTTAATTAAAATGCTTAACCTATAGTTTAATTAAAATACATGAAATAATAATTAAACTATATACTATATCATATGACTTAAGAAACAAGCTTATAAACACTTAGACTTATATGTTAGCTTATGTAACCAGCTTAATTCTAAATATGGAAACTTCTATTTATAGAAACTTAATTAAATAAGGCAACTAATCTAATTATGGAAACCTTATATATATGGAAATCTATCTATTTCAGGCAGCTAATCTAATTATGGAAACCTTTTATATATGGAAACTTATTTAATTAAGGCAGCTGATTTATTTTTGGAAACTTTCTATTTTTAGAAACTAATCTATTTTAAGCAGTAAATTCTATTTTTGGAAACTTTCTATTTTTGGAAACTTTCTATTTTTGGAAACTTTCTATTTTTGGAAACTTTCTATTTTTGGAAACTTTCTATTTTTGGAAACTTTCTCTTTTTGGTAACTTTCTATTTTTGGAAACTTTCTATTTTTGGAAACTTTCTATTTTTGGAAACTTTCTAGTTTTGGAAACCTGCTATTTTTGGAAAGTTACTTATTATTACACAGTAAGTATAATAATACATGAAATACCAGTAATACTTAAACGGATTAATCAGAATACAAGATAAACACAGTTTAAGGCTCTAAACAGTGAACCATGACCTAAAACATACCAAGTCAGCTAAAATGAGACATAAAACCCAGTACGTAATCAGTGAATCGATACTTATACACGTGTGTATTCATGTAGCGTTAGTGATCCAGAAGTAGGAGTCTTTCTTCCGTTCATTCACTGGACTTGAGGTACGGATTCCCGTCCTTTCAGTATGGACATTCTTTCCTTATTAGGATTTCCCCGTATGCAGGCAACTGTTTTCCCCAGTATTTGTTTTATTGTTTTGAACTGCTTATGTTTAATTAGCATAATCTATAGCCATATACAAGCATGACCAGTTTCATCTAGTTATGGAGGTACCATAACCATAACATTGGAGGCACCAATGTTATGACTTCCCCACGGCGGAGTGATTGCTCGTGGCGTCCCTTTTCAGTTTTGGCCATATTATTATATCAGGTGGGGCGTATGGGTGCATCCTAGTTACATGTTTTATTCAGTTTATCATGGTGAATGTGGTGTGTGCCTTGCACCCTTCATAAGGAGTTGATCCCTCCTACCCAAACCAGTATATTAATTAGAGGCATCCCCTCTAATCAGCATGATGAGGTCACCCCTCCAAGTATTCATGCACGTGACCTTTTCATGACCTATATGGGCTATGGTATATTTATGTTAATACAGTTTTCATAAGATAAACATAAGGCTTTTCAAACTATAAAACTAGTTTACTCAGAACTTAGTCTTCCGCTGTTATATGTTACATGTTTATCCTATTTCATGCTATATTGTACATCCGTGCACTGAGCGTCTTGCTCAGCCGTTTTCCTTTTCATGTTCCCAAAACGGCAGGTACTCAGGGACGCTCGTAGATCTCAAACGTACGTGCATATGGATTGGAAGCTTTACTGCCTTTCTTTACTTTATGCATTTCCTTTACTTTGATACAGTTGCTATGGACATTGTTTCGTCCTTTCCTTTTTCAGTATTTATGTTTGTGTGTGATGAGCTTTACTTTGGGGTTACCGATGTTTGATTCCGGTATTTCCCTTTTATGGTCGAATAATGCTTAGACATTTATCCTTGTATGCTTTGATGACACGCCATGATTATGCGTAATATTCCATTTCCAAAATGGGGTGTTACAATAGTAATATTCACGATATTAGTGCTCATTAAAATGATTAGCGGTTCATGATTAAAAAGGGACTTTTGATGGAAACAAGTAAACATAGTGTCAATAATCATATAGGAAGCATGCAAAAACACTTGTATTCCATTTTTGCATATATCCCCCTCACGGGTTTTCAAATTATTTGTAAGCTTTTAAAATGTGAGGCAATAAACTCACCTTAGCCTATAGAGTCTTTTGATTATCCAACCATAACCTCCTCATGGAATCTGGACTGACACACAATATGCACATATATATATACCAAGTGTTAGTCTCTGAGTTCATTCTCTTTAATTAACATTCTTTGATTGAATAAATTTGGAGTAATAGTATCATTGTTCTGGCCATCATACTCAAAAGCCATTCTATAAACGTTTGAGGAGCGAGGGCACTTTAAATCGTAAACCCAACCACTCAGTCAGAACGTAATATCGAGATGGAACAACTTTGCACAAATCACCCCACTAACATGTCACAACATATTATACTACACTCTGAGTTTCAATGTTGGCAAAAATAGTCCTTTGTTAGCCTCAAAATATTGAGTCAAACAAGAATATTCGGTCATATGTTTATATTGTAATATTTATTAGAACATTGTAATAGTTAGTTATTATAGTCATGACATTACGAGCTTGATGGTTAGCTTAAAAGGCCTCTTTCTAGGTACTAAGCATTTATTCAAGCCCGACCCAAAACATATATAATCCATTAGAGAGCCCGCATGTGGGTGGAATATATAAGCACCCTCCTAGCATGTTAGGAGGGTGGAATTTCTCATTTTTCTTAATCTAATCTCACCAAGTTAATCACCTCCTTCTCTCTACTTTCTCTCACTACTTTCTCTCTCTAAAATTCATATCTTTTTAGGGACAAAAATTGGTATCAATCGCCATGGGGTAGATTTATATTTAGTTGTGGTTAGTATTTTTGATTCATGTGATTTTAATCTTCAAATTATCTCGTCTCAAAAATTTTTGCGTTTTCGAGCTCTAAATCATCGTAAAAATTGCCTACAAAGTTGTGGTAGGAATTTGTGTTACTCATTTTGGTGATTTCTACGAAAAAATTGGAAGTTTTGGTTTGATTTTTTGGGTAAAAATTCAACATTTTTAGTTTTTGGTTAAAACAATTCAGAATTTGAGGTTTGAGAAGTCGGGTAACAAGGGTTTAGAAATTTTCTGACTTGTGTACATAGGTGGGTATTCCGAAATAGACCTAGTATTATATACAGGATAAGGTTGTGGTTTGTAGAATTCCGGATAAGGTAGAAAACGTGTATTCCGGATGTATCAGTGAGTGGTATTCCGGATTAGGTCGCGTACTTGTATTCCGAATTGAGTGTCATAAGCTTATATTCCGGATAAGCTCGTATTCCGAATTACGTGCAGGAGTATTCTGGATTAGAACCAGATTTGATGTTCCGAATTGTGTTAACATTCAACATTCCGACTTACGTATATAATCATATGTAGGATATTGTAAATCTAGCTTATGTTTTAGAGAGAGAAAGAGATACAAACTTGGTGGATTTCACACACTTCTAGAGAGAGAAATGAAAGAACTATGTGTAATTGAAAATGAAAACCACACCTTCTCCATCTAAGGAGATGGTTTATATACCCAAGCCCATAAGATGGGCTTGGGCTTACAAGTTGGGCCGTCCTAGACAAGTTGTAGGTCTGGCTTAGCCTTGTTTACATAATATTAGTAAAACTAAACTACGAGCTATAACTTAGACTATTGTTGGAGTGACCGATCCTTTCTAATACGTATAACATATTTCTAACAATCTCCCCCTAAGGGAGGTCACTCCAAACAAGGGTGTTACCTAAATTATAATAATAAAATAAACCTAGCATATTATGCTTGTCTTGAGCTCGTAGTCTTCGTCTTTCTTTTCTTTTTCTTTTCTGGTGAACATGCTGATGTGATCATTGATATCAATCTTGAGCATTAATCTCTTTCCTTGATATTGTGCATCCATCACTTGTGATATTCGCCTCTTCTTGACTTCATGTCCCACATACTTATACCTTCATAATTCTTGAAAGCTTTAGCGTTCGATACAGCGGAAGACTTTGACTTTTAGGCTTTCTTGAATTAGATGAAGTATTAAGTGCATAAAGTATAAGCATGCGGGGACGACTTCTTCTTAGATTCCGTAACGCCACCGTCTTCAAATGTTGCAACATATGTAGACACGAACGAAATGGCTTTGAACATTTCATTCTAATTCGGTATCATTTTACCTCCGGTCGGTGAAGACCGTTGGACGATATAAAATATCGTACTTGTGGCAGGTAGATTTAATTAAAAATCTCCTTGACAAGATTTCGCGGGTAAACCCGTTCTCTTTACTCGACCGTCCAAAGCTGATTGCGAACGTAAAGAGTGAATCATTTGGATAAAATTATCCGCATGATTGAAGCCGTTAATTCTGATTCTTGGAACAAGTTTAATTAATCAAAGAATCACACCATTCGTTTCTTTCCAGTTGTCACAAGCTTGATTCATATTGAATCTTGCAAGTTACCTACCAAGTGCTGTTTAAGGTTAACACTAGAAGGATAAAGACTAAGGTATCACTCTCAGTGTTCTGGCAAGATCACTAAGATATTGCGTAGAGGCCTGGAACGTGTTTAAATTCAGTTAAGAATTAAACCACTGTTGCTTTCCAGTTTCACAAGCTTGATTCATAAATAATCTCACAAGTCACCCACCATGAGCTTTTTGATATTCGCTCAAGAAGGATTCCCATCTTCATTGTAAATACTTTCGTATTACTCGGCTGTTCAGGAAAGATCATGATTATTTTGCGTAGAACTCTTGAGATCTTTCTTACTTTTCACAATGTGTGAAGAAGCAAGGAATTATGAAAGTGTGTCCTAATGAGATATTTGATGATCTCAAATGGCTCTAGACTCGATCGTGCATTTTGGATTTTAGTGATCGGAGGCTGGAGAGGAGTTCCATCATTTCAATACCAATTTATTCGGAGTGAATAAATCAATAGATAATGCGTTGTCTCCGTGTGAATAAAACAAATACCTTTTAAGAGATATTTGAGTTAGCTGGGATGGGTTGTGCATTGCATCACTTGGTCCATGATGTCTGTCCTCAATATCAAGAATCATTAAAAATGATCTCAATAGCATATGTATTGACCCGGTTACTGCCTAAGGTTGTAAGGAGGGCTTCTTTCTTTACACCCTTTATCTTTACAATTCTTTTTCATTCTTCAACCCCTTCAATGCTTACCAATACGTCATAACTAGCACGTTGTTGTGATTGTTCCAGTGCTAACTTAAGTACTTGATCGGCATTTAGCTACGTTCACAATCTTTCTCCATCTTTCCTAAGGACTACTATTTCTAGCTATGGAATGTCCTTGGGAAGATTCCTCCGGTTTTGGAAGAATCATTGGACTTAACCTATCCTACCATCCTTATGTCACCACAATCTTCAGTCGTGAAATAAATGGGTTGTGGGTATGTATATGTCACCATGAAATCCTTTTTGATAGAGCAAATCCACTTTGCTCCCCCTTAACATATGCCATGATATTCGAAAACATTTCGCACATTTCGGGATGAGCCATCACATTAAATCAAACCATTTGTGATAATTTCCCATATTAAATCACGTTTTCTCCCCCATATTAAAAATATTAACCCAATCGATGTATTTAATTCAATTGATTTAATGAAGTTTTAACAAATGTTTTGGGAAGAAAAATGCAAGTCCTTTTAATCTTCATTAGACCAATTTGTGAGAAATGATACCGATTTGTAACATGATCACATATTCACCATTTAAGAATAAATTGACAAGGTTGGACCTGATTGATGAGAACATCATATGATAAGATCAAATGGTTCTTATCGGCAAATGTTGGTCGCCTCGTCACGTCTGAAGTCATCTCTTGACACCACATGTACGATTGGTATTCTTGTCTTGACACCAGTTTGTGAACATGGCACTTTCGGCATCGAAGATTCTGAATGCTTGACAATTGCTCCCCCTCAATTATTGACCCGTGTTCTATTGAAAGAGTTGTAGTTGTTGTTTGAGTAGTCGCATCGTCGAGTATGTAGATACCAATTGTAGATAGCTATGGTTGTAGAGATGATAGCTTCATAAAAACAAGACTTCTCTTGTTTTAACAAATAAATGCACTAAAGCGTACATATATCCGTGTTAGACCAAGTTATAAAGTAAACTGCATCCCATACAAGGTTTTAAAGTAAACCTTGCCCGAGAAACTTAACTCCCGTTGTGAGCCAAAGCTTTCTTAAGAAATACTTGACTTTAATATGAAAACCGGGTTGCAGTCAGAAATAACTACAAACCATATGGGCATGTTTTATGAAATATTAACTTTTGTACGAACTCTATTTATAGTTCCGTGTCAATATTAATCGACATTTCTAAGGCCGTAAATATTAGCGTACCAAAAGACATGCCTTTGAAAAATAAAGTAAAATTATATTTGGATTTTTATGATTTTTTTCAATTTTTATGATTTTTATATGGTTTTATATTTTTGTATTTTGCTTTTGTGGATAAAAATATGAACAATATATAAAGATGATCACCAAGGATACGGAGAATAGTTTACTACTACTATTCTTCGCTTCATCTGCCAGTTCCTTTAGAGTCTCGGGCAAGAAAGTTTTCAATCCTAGCTTGTCGGCCAAAAATTCCATTCGAGCGCGATCTAAAGCCTTCGTGAAAATATCCGCCAATTGATACTCAGATCGGACAAAGTAAAGCTCGATCACTCCATTTTCCACTTGCTCCTTGATAAAGTGGTAGCGAATGTCAATATGCTTCGATCGGGAGAATTGAACATTGTTGCAGCATAAGGCAATTGCACTCTTGTTGTTGCAGTACATCGGAATTTTGTTGAAACATAGACCATAGTCGGTTAATTACGATCTCATCCAAAGAATTTAAGCACAACAACCGGACATATCTACGTATTCTGCTTCCGTACTTGAAATTGCAGCGCTTTTCGGCCTTTTCGATGCCCAACTGATTAGTCGATCTCTTAGTAATTGCAAAGTTCCACTCGTGCTACGCCTTGTATCTTGAAAACCCACGTGATCCGCATCTGCATATGCCATTAGTGCAATCGAAGAGTCCTTCGAATACCAAAGTCCCCGATTAATGGTTCCTTTAAGATATCGAAAGATCCGTTTAACAGTAGCTAGGTGTAACTCGGTAGGTCGAGTTTGATACCGAGCGCATATACATATAGCAAACTGAAGATCAGGTCGATTAGTTGTGATATACAGAAGAGTACCGATCATTCCACGATAAAGTGTCGGATCAACGGCAACTCCTTGTGGATCTGCATCAAGCTTAGTTCGTTCCACCAGTGGAGTATCCACGGGGTCGCAAGATTCCATCTTATATTTCTTAAGAGATTCAAGGGCATACTTGGATTGATTGATAAAGATGCCTCTGGGACTCTGAGATATCTGAAGACCTAAGAATAAGATACCTTTCCCATCATTGAAATCTTAAACTTGGAAGATATGAGTGTCCCAAACTCATTGGATAAGGTTTGGGTCGAGGCTGCAAATATAATAACATCAACATATATTTGTACCATAATAATATCTTTACCCCGTTTCTGAATGAACAACGTGGGATCCACCTTGCCTTTAGCGAATCCTTGCGTAATGAGGAATTGTGACAATAGATCATACCATGCGCGTGCATCTTGATTCAACCCATAGAGAGCCTTCTTAAGCTTGTACACATGATTAGGATATTTAGGATTCACAAAACCATCCAGCTGCTGAACATAGACCTCTTCCTTGATTTCACCATTAAGAAATGTCGCCTTCACATCCATCTGATAGACGACCATATTCATGTGGGCTGCATAAGCGAGGAATAGTCTAATAGCTTCCAAACGATCAACAGGTGCAAAGGATTCCATAAAGTCGATGCCTAATAATTGCTTGTATCCACGAGCTACTAGTCGAGCTTTGTTCTTCAATATTCCGCCTAACTCATCGAGTTTCACCTTGTAAACCCATTTCAAAGTGAGTAACTGCACTTGATCCGGGCATGGGACAAGCTCCCATACTTCAAGACGTATAAATTCATTAAGTTCTTCTTGCATAGCTTCTATCCAACAAGATTGAGTAAAAGCTTCTTGCCATGTCTTAGGTTCAACTTCAGTCAGAAAAGTATCAAAATGACAAAACATTGCATTTTCTTGTAACTGACTTCGTGTGGATACCAGTCGATTAGGGTCACAAAAAATAGAATCTATAGGATGATCCTTTGTCCACTTGCTATCATGTTCACGAATCCGTGCATTGGAGTAGACTGTAGTAGGAGCTTCCTCTGAGGTGGACGACCCGACTTGATTAGAGTTGGGAATTGGTACACCAAAGAATGGAAGTTCACGCATTTGAGCAAATTCAAAATCATGATAATCATCATCCTCTTCATCATCAATAGGCATGACATGGGTAGTTGATTCGGTAGTTGGTTGAGAATTACTCGTTAAAGGTATATCTTGACTAATTGTAGGTGCAGACGTATCTGATTGTTCTTCGGTTGCTGGAGCGACAACTTCGGTTATCGGAGCTATTACCTCAGGTTCTGGAGCAACAATTCTTGAAGGAGTAAAGAGTCCATCAATGAACGATTGAAACAACGTATCCCATTCATTCCTAGAAGGTGGTGTAAATGATGATGAAGTAAGGTTGTTTGGGACAAGACCAGAGCTAATGTTACTGGGTCCCATTTCATGAAGTGCGGGTTCGGAGCTGCTTTGCTTAGAAGCCATCGCCGTTAGCTCATCAAAATCCACATTCATAGTTTCTAAGATCTTGCGAGAGTTACGGTTGTAGATTCTGTATGCCTTCTTTCGGGTGCATAACCAATGAAAATATAAATATCAGCCTTGGGTTGAAGTTTTCCCAAATTGTCACCATCATTATTTTGATAGCAAAGAGAACCAAATACATGAAGATATGATAAGTCTGGTACTTTTCCATGTAGTAGCTCATAAGGTGTTTTACCATGGTGTTTACGAATTAGTGACCGTTTTTGGGTGTACACTGTTGTACATACTACTTCTGCCCATAAAAATAATGGAGCCTTCGCGTAAATTAACATCGTTCGAGCAGCTTCCATAAGTGTGCGATTCGCCTTTCAACGACACCGTTTTGTTGTGGAGTGCGAGCTACGGATTTTTCATGAGAAATGCCAACTTCTTCATAACAATCACGCAAGATTTGATTCAGGAATTCAGTTCCATTATCTGTATGAATGCGTCGGATAGTAGTGTTGAGACGCACTTGAATCATCTTAAGAAATCTAATGATGAATTTAGGTGCCTCATTTTTCGTTGTAAGAAATTTCACCCATGTAAACCGAGAGTAATCATCGACAATGACGAGGATGTACCTTTTACCACTAATACTATCAACACGCATTGGCCCACAAAAATCCATATGCAACAAATAAAGTTTCTCTTGGTTGGTGTCTTCAGTCTTGGGTTTGTATGATTTCTTAGTGCTTTTCCCCATTCTACACGCGGAACACAAATGTTCCTTGTGAAATGTAAGTATAGGAAGACCACGAACAAGTTCGTTTTGGCCAAATGATTAATACCGTCAAAGTTAAGATGAGATAACCGTCGATGCCATAACCATGACTTAGTCTTCGATGCTTTGGAGAGAAGACATACGGGAGAAGCGGCCATCTTGTCTTGTAGAGACTAAGTGTACAAGTTATTCCCTCGAGTACCTTTCAATAAATCAACCCCTTCCAAATTACGAATGAAGCAGGTATGCTCTCGATGTTGGAAATACGTTTTACATATTAAGAAGGATCGGTCACTCCAACAATAGTCCATGTAATAGCTCGTAGTTTAGTTACTTATCTTTATTTAACAAACAAACCCAAGCCTAGCCTACAACATGTGTAGGCCGGCCCAAATGTAAGCCCAAGCCCATGACAAGGGCTTGGTTATATAAACCCTCTCCTTAGATAGAGAGGGTGTGTGGTTATTCATTTTTACACATAGTTCTTCTTATTTTCTCTCTCTAGAATTGTGTGAAATCCACCATCTTTCTCTCTCTTTCTCTCTCTAAAACATAAGCAAGATTTAGATATCCTACAAATGGTATCAAGAGCCATAGGATGATTGTGTTGTTTATGTGTTTGTGTTCTTGATTCATATGCCTATTTTGATCCATTTTTACATGAACCAATTTTTTTTTTATGTTTTTGATGGTTTTTTCTTGATACAAATCTTCTACATAGTTGTGGTAGAGATTTGGTATAGTTACTTTGGCTAAAAACACAAAAATTTTTGGTGTTTTGATCATTTTTTGGCTTAAAATCACGAATTGGTTGAGTTTTGTCCGAGAAAAGTGGGATTTATTCCGATCAGGTCATCGGAAAAGGGTTTACAGTTATTCCGATCAGTGTAATCAGAATAGGGTTTAGGGATTCCGATTGCATTCCTACAAGGGACATTCCGATTTGGTATTCCGATTTGGTATTCCGTTTTGGTGCCTTCCTATAATGGACATTCCGATTTTATATTCCGATTTGGTATTCCGATTAGGATATTCCGATCAAGGTATTCCGATTTGGTACATTCCGATTTGGTATATTCCGATTTGGTACATTCTGACAAGAGTATTCAGATAGGACATTCCGATCAAGGGTATTCCGATAGGCTTATTCCGACAACTTTCCGATCAACATTCCGACAATCCAAAATTATTCCTTAAAAAATTTCGAGAACATATTTGGTTTATCGTGTGTAATTTTGACTTGGAATTTTTGGTTTATCAAGAACATATTATAGGGGATTTTAATATTGTTTCTCGACTTCAACTCACAACAACAAACACATTTACTTTCTCTAATTGTTCGATCAGTATTTGTAAATCTTAACTTATTGAAATGGAGTACACATCTCTTACAGATAAGTCCATCATCTCAGGTACAGATATTTGTCCACCAATGTGGGTGAAGACTATGTATGAGGAATGGGCTTCCCGAATGGAACTTTATATGTTGAACAAGGAGAATGGACATCTAATTTGGGCATCGGTGCTCAATGGACCATTGGTATATGGTATTGTGACGGAAGGTGCTGTTACTCGTCCTCGCACTACGGGTGAACTAACTGGAGATGCTAAGATACAAGACAAGTGTGATAAACAAGCTACAAATATCATTCTCCAAGCCCTTCCCCTAGATGTCTACAAACTCGTCAGCAAACATAAAGTTGCCAAAGAGTTATGGGATAGAATTCGTGTTCTCATGCAAGGCACCTCGTTAACTAAACAAGAACGAGAGTGTAAGCTTTATGATACTTTTGATAAGTTTGCCTATGTGCCAGGGGAGACTTTCAATGATTACTATCTGAGATTTACCCTATTGTTGAATGAGCTCAATATCTATGGCATGGCAATTCCTACCTTTCAATTGAACACCAAGTATTTGAACACTCTTCCTTCAAAATGGAAAAAATACATGACGGATGTTAAATGGGCTAAGGACTTGCATAACACCAATGTGGATCAACTTCAAGCTTTTCTTTAACAACACGAGTGCCATATGATCGAGGCTTGGTTGTCTACACCTCAAGTTCATGATCCACTTGCAATGTATGCTTCTCAACAAAACATGGCCTATACTTATCAACAACCATCATACTTGCAGCAACCACCACCACACACCTATCAGCAACCATCTTATCAACCACTAATGATGCCACAGCAAGCATTTCAACAAAGTGTTCTGATGTTGAAGTTTTGCAACCCTTTAGGAAAAGAGAGCAATTAAATAGGGCAAGTGAGCACGACGATTTAGGAAAACCGTGTGTGAAAAACCCAATTAAGTTCGTTCTCAAGGAGGCTAGTGTGTTATGTGTGTAATGATTTGGATTAATTTGTGATTATATTTGAAAAAGAAGAATAGAAAGGGGGTTAGAAGAGAGTGACGGTTATGAAGACGGATTTAACTAAGTCTAAAAAGGCGTACACGTAAAGTCGTAAAAACCACCAAAATTAAAATTAATGCCTAAAAATTCCTAAAAATCACCAAAAATCCTTAATAATATTCTAAGAGTTTACAAAAAATCAAAACTTGCAAAAACCTTTTAATTAATTAGATAATGACTTTTTAATGCTAATTAAAGCCCTAAAAATCAAAATTAATTATTAAAAAGCCCTAAACAAGATTTTCAAGTTTGTAAACCTCAAAAATACTCTAATTAAGCTAAAAACTATTTTTCAAAATTTTAAAACCAATTAAAACTATTTTTAAATAATTAAAAACTCCTAAAATCAATTAAATCTTAAATTAATTATAACAAATAATTAAAAGACCTAAAAAAAAATTTGGAAAGTTGCAAAAATCCTAATTAAGTATTTAGAACCTAGGAAAAATATAAAAACCTAGAAAATTAGACTTTTAATTTTTAATAATAAAATAATATTAAAATAATATTAAAAATCCAAAAATTATAAAAAATTCTAAAAACTTGCAAACTAGCTCAATTTAACCTAAATAACTCAGAAATGAAAGTGAAATTACCTAAATACCCCTATTGGGCCTAGAAAATGGGCCAAACCCAAAACAGTCCCTTATTGGGCTTAATTAAGGCCCAATAAGAAAAAGTGCTCAAAATGAGCTCAAAAAGCACAGGTTGACTCAAAATTTGATTTTAAACAACTTTTTCCAAAGGCCCAAAAGCTGAAAATGTGAAATAAGCTAACTTATAATAAGCAGCTTATTCTTAATGGGCTTTTTGGCCCATTAAGCTATAAGCTGATGCCATAAGCTAAAATTTAACACACAACCTTCTTTTGACCTACCAAAGACTTCTGTAAAAAGAAATTTCAAATAAGACCACTCAATAAGCCAGAAACAAGTCAACAACTTATTCACAAAACGACAAAATAGTCGTTTTTATGATCTAGACCACCTCAGAAGCTGATTTAAGTTGCAAAATGTTTCTTTTGACAAAACTAAGCTTATAAACCAAAGAACTTTCAAATAAGCACACTCAATAAGCTGGAAACTCAAATAAGCACTTATGTTAAAAGTCAAACAAGTTGGTTTTCTAGTGAAAAGTCAAAGTCAAAGTCTGATAAGCTCCAGTTCACTTAAATGGGTCAAATAATGAAGATCTATTACAAAAAATAAGTTGTTGCAAGTCAGGATAAGCTAGAATAGCTTATTAATAAGCTGATGATAAAATTGCACTAGCAGGGGCTAGTTTTGGATGTTGAGCAGTGGGAACTTTTCCCACTGCTTGACTATTTTGACTTGTTGTCTTTAGTGACTTTTTCTTGGATTCAGTTTTCACAAAGGCACCCAATTGATCTTTGGATCAAAAGGAGTCAACAACAATCAAAATAACACAATCACAAACAGCCAATTGATACAGTTTAATCAATTAATCACCAGACATTGCACAGACATGAACAATAAGCAGTTTAGCATTCAAGAGCAATTTTAGCACAAATCAGCCAACCAAATTCAACCAAATGCACACACAAGCTACAATAAACTCCAATAAGCAAGTCTAAACAGGTTTCATGCACTGGTTCAAAGAATTAAGCAAGATCCAAGCTATGAAAGTTACTGATGAACACTACACATGCAGATTTCTACTTTTGCTAATGTATTTGACACACAAGCCAATTTCAACACCTCAAATCTTTCAAACAGGTTATGTTAACTTTGTTTAAACCCCTTTTATCCCTAAGCATGCATACACACTAAGTGTTCCCAAAATCCTAGGTCAAAACAAGCAGAAACAAGGTCTATATAGCAGATTGATCAATTCAAGTGTTCAAACCCAAAAACTTGCAGCAAAACACTCTCAAACAAAGGTATATCAGATACAAAGCATAAACAACACTTTCCCTTAACACAAAATCAGATTACAAGCATAAATCAGTAGACCCAAACACCCCTTTAACTTTTTCAAATCAAGATTTTCAAAAGCAAAACAAGATTTCAGGCCAACCAAGCATCAATTAACACTCAAACAAGTCTAATAAACAGATTCAAGCAAGAACAAGCCACAAAATTCACAAGAACAACAGTTTCATACAAATATCACCAAAAATCACAATTTATGCAGATTTGGAGATTAAGTAAGCAAACCTCATGGATGTACATCCACACCCATGAATTTTGAGCTTATGTGCTAGCAAGAACAAGCACAAGCTTCCACAAAAGCCTGCTAAGATTCAACAAGGGTTAAGCACAATAACATGAAAAATCAGAAACTTGGAAAAATCTTGATTGATGCAAACTTGTCACCCCACACTTGATTATCCCCAAGTTATAAGCCTCACCACACCTTAACCAACTCAGTTAGGATGCTATGATCAGCCCTATAGCCCAAGAATTCCAAGATTGGAACAAGACTTAGCAAAATATCAAGAATATGAGGAAAATATGCAAACTTGTGCACACTCCTCTTTTGAAAACAGGTTTTTAACTTCAAAAGCAGTAAACTAAGAACAAGAATAAGCAGAATAAAGATGGCACTTGGTCTTTCTTCAAAGCACTTAACTCAAATTCATTAAACTGAAAAAGGATTTACAAGTGTTTGAACAAAGGAAAAACCAAAAAGCAAACGTCTAATGAAGCACCCTAAGGCCTTTATATAGGCATACAAATGACTAAGGAAAGCTGAAAAATACATAAACCCTAGTGGTTGAAGTTCCAAAATTGCCCTCTTGAATTTGAACTCATATGCTTCATGTGACATATTCTTGGACGTATGTGAGGAAGATAGCTGTTGAAATTTGATCCAAGGGCTCCAACAAAGCTTAAAAAGTAAGCTTGTATCTGGATGGTTGATTCTCTGGCAAGGTTTTGGTAGTTTCCCAAAAGTGTGTAGCAGGGCACCTTTCATGTGCACCTTTGGTTGATGAGGTGGCACATATTAAGGTTGGGTTGTGATTATAGGACCCTTAATCATTATTCTGGAAAGAATTAGCCTTTAATTCATAATGATTAAGGAATGCCTAATTGTGTTCTTGAGCTGATGAACACCTGGTTTGATTTGTTTTTGAGTTGGATTAAGTTTAAATAAGTGTTAATGGCGCCAAGATTAATTTAATCTTAATTCAGCTGAGTGGGATGGTGACATGGAGGAAAGGTGAGTTGCCATTGGTTGAAAAGAGATAGTGGGGCACGTGGCAAGAGCTGGTTGGTCTAGGTAAGTTTCCTGTCTGGCCCCTTTTGGTCCCTTCTTTCCTTCTTTCTTCTCACTTGTAAACAAAACTCTATCAGCGCCCATTTAAGCCTTAACAACTTTTGACTTGTTACATTTTTGGCCCATAAACTTTGGTAAAATGAATTCAGGGGTATTTCTTGCCATAATTGAATTCTTCAAGGGCTGGTTTGGTATTTTCTTCAATGATAATGGTCTAGACTTGTATAATTGTCATTTTGGAGGACTGAATTTGCCAAGTCTTGATGATTGAGGGACCATTTTTGCCAATTGTTGAAAGTTGAGGGTCCTTTGTGTAATTTTGAGATTTTCAAAGGACAAAACTTGTCATTTCTTGTACTTTGAAGGACTTCATGATGTATTTGACTTTGTGGATGATTTTGGTTGAAAATTTAGCTTTGTTGAGGGGCTAAACTTGCCAATTCTTCAAAGTTAAGGGCCCTTTTTGTAATTTTGACAAACTTTAGGGACCAAACATGTAATTATGAGTATACAAGGGTATAAAGTGTCAATTCTTCATAATTGGAGGACCATTCTTCATAATTCTTCAAATCTTCAAGGGTTGATCTTGGGAAAGTCTTCACTAGGGCTTGGTTCATTGTGCGGCTTCGTTTCCCGTGTTCGTTTTTGCATGATTCTTGTGATCTTTTGTCATTATCTCAATATCCGTACCTAAAATACACAAGCAACAAACACAAGCATATATTTGGGTATTTTGATGATATTTAATGCATTTTAAGCCCTATTTGGAAGATGAGACTATGTATAAAAGCAGTCTCATCACTCCCCCATACTAAACCATTGCCGTGCCCTCACGCAATGCTAGAATAAAGTATCAAAGCATCTCCAAAATTTAATTTATTTACTTTATTGAAATGATAAACTAGCTATACTACTACTATTGCTACTACTTGTGTTATAGACATAATGTATGATTTTCATCGCAAAATGGGACGTTTAGGTTCATAGAATAAGAACATGTGAATGCTTCGTTAGAAATAATTTCGTCATCCTCGATATTCATTCCAATTCCATGCTAAGTGTGCAACGAGATCATTGTCATTATAAGTTAGTAATGCTAACACTACTCATATGCCCTAATCACGTACTTATCCTCCCATTATTCCTAAGTTGTATCTCTTATATTTTATTTTGTCTTGAATGTTTCACGAGGATACATTGTTTGACTTATGCGATAATAGAGATTTAGGTCTAAAAATAGAGTCCTAACGGTGTAACTAAGACCATCAAATCAATAACCCCTCCTAATAGACGACGATGTTAAAAAATTAAGTTGACAAGAAGAATCGATAAACACGGTTTTATAACGGTTTTGAACATGAGACTTATTACCAAGACTTTTATACGCCCCCTAACGGAAGGGCCTTATTATCTTTGGTTTACCTCCGTCTTTTATTCAACTTCGCCATGAAGCTTTTATTATGACTTCGGTCTTGCCTTGCCTTTTATTATCCGCCTCATCGGTGGTTTTATTGGCCAAAGACGTATATCCTCACGCTAAGGCGAATTTTGGATCTTTAAAGCTTCGAAGATTAAGGCTTGATTCACTTTCAATTTTTGCATAGATTTTAGGCCTTGTGGGGCTTCAAATTGTTTGCTAGATTTTGGTGAGCACTTGAAATCTTATTATTGGGTGAAGCTTTCGATTATTGGGGTGCCAATACTTCAAAACCGTGACGCTGGCGATACCTTAATGTCTTCCCAATTTAATTACACGGAAGCTACTAGAAAAGACTAGAAACCCAACAATCCCAACTAAACCGCTAAGTCAATATTTATTAAGCAAAAAATATTTACATACGAAGGGAGAATAAGCAAACAACGAGAACATATGAGTTTTTGAAAGAATACGAGTACTCTACGTTTAGCACAGTAACTTATAATTAACTCTATCATTTCTCGTCCTCATTTAAGAGACTTAGCCTAATGTGTAGTTAAGGAATCAAAGCTAAGTGCTCAACACGCACGGTCGAGTCAAAAATTACTCTTATTCTCGCCATCGGAAAACCTACATTCGTGTCTTTAAGCACTTATAAAACATGAGAAAAATTTAAAATTTGGCCATTTTTAGCCTTATTTTGCAACAAAAATGATAAACAAAAAGATAAACTTTGGAAAGCGTGAAGGTTTGGCAAGGCAAGTATCTATTCACCCCCCCCATACTAAAGTTAAACATTGTCCTCAATGTTTCGAGTCTAGGGGTGCAAACACCCCCATACTAGAGACGTAGTCGAATGCCTAATCTAGCATGGAAAGGGTGTAACCAATAAATTAATAGCCGTTTATGAAGTGTGCTAAAAACCTAAGGTTAGAACATCAAAGGATACATCATGGATATTGAGAAATGTCTCCAAAGCAAACGATCGAGTGCTCCCTTAAAACGAACACGAGAGGCTCCAATCGTGAAGATCATGATCTAAAAACCACATATCACAAACAACCACGGAACAAAGGTTGGAAGGGCACAAATCCCCACAAGTAAGCTACATTAGACTAAGAAAGCGATAATATGTACATAGGATAAGCATGGGACTCCCCCACGAGGCTCCTTGTTTTTGATTACCGAGTCATGAGCTCGACTCGATCCCCTCAATACTAATTATCATTGGGGAAGGTGACTTGGTCGAGGTAGTTCAAGGATGGAACTTCCCCTCCAAAGTAGTGCTTCAACCTATGTCCATTCACCTTGAAGTTAGGACCATCATCTTGAGCTAGCTCGATGGTCCCATACGGAAACACTTGAGTCACGGTGAATGGACCGGACCAACGGGATTTCAATTTACCGGAAAATATTTTCAATCTTGAATTAAAAAGCAAAACTTGATCCCCAATGTTAAAAACCCGGTTTTTAATTTTTGAATCATGCAACTTTTTAGTTTTCTCTTTGTAAATCAATGAATTTTCATAAGCAATGTCTCTCAATTCATCCAATTCATTTAATTGCATTTTCCGGTGTTTTCCCGCGGTCTCCATATCATCATTACAATGCTTTAGGGCCCAATAAGCCTTGTGTTCTAACTTGATAGGCAAATGACAACTCTTTCCATACACAAGCTTATAGGGAGTGCACCCAATGGGTGTCTTATGAGCGGTCCTAAAGGCCCATAAAGCATCGTCTAACTTATCCGACCAAGATTGTCGGTTTTCTCCTACGGATCTCTCCAAGATCCTCTTCAATGCTCGGTTTTGAAACCTCGACTTGCCCACTCGTTTGTGGGTGATAAGCCCTAGAAAGACGATGTGTAACCCCATATTTCCTTAAGACCCTTTCGAATTAGTCATTACAAAAATGGGTTCCACGATCGCTTATGATCGCACGAGGGGTTCCAAACCTAGCAAACAAACTTTTCAAGAACTTAACTACCACACGAGCATCATTAGTGGGCAAGGCCTTCGCCTCCACCCACTTAGATAGGTAGTCAACCGCAACAAGGATGTACTTATTACCACGAGATGATGGGAATGGCCCCATAAAGTCTATACCCCAAACGTCAAAGATTTCACATACTTGAATGATATTTTGTGGCATTTCATCTTTTTGTGAGGCTTTTCCTTGTCGTTGGCATGCATCACAAGACTTCACAAGGATTTGTGCATCTCGGTAAATAGTAGGCCAAAAGAAGCCGGCATCAAACACCTTCTTAGCCGTGAGATTAGCACCGTGGTGACCACCCGTGGGTCCCTCATGGCAAGCTCTAAGGATGTTAGAAGCTTCGGTGCCAAATACACAACGTCGGATGATTTGATCCGCACAAGTTCGAAACAAGTAAGGGTCGTTCCAAAAGTAGAACTTGACGTCACGAAAGAATTTTCGTTTTTCTTGAGTAGTCATACCCTTAACGATGAAGTTACCCGCATGGTAATTTGCAAAATCCGCAAACCATGGGGTAGAAGAATCAAGTTTGGAATTCACTACACCAAGTGTCTCGAGCGGAAATGTTTCGGTGATTTCCTTGGGCTCGTAAACACTTTGGTGAGGATCTTCCAAACGAGAGAGATGATCGGCCGCTAGATTCTCGGCTCCTTTTTTGTCAACAATGGTGTGATCAAATTCTTGAAGGAGGAGAATCCAACGAAGTAATCTCGGCTTTGCATCTTGTTTAGCCATGAGATACTTGATAGCCGAATGGTCCGTATACACTATGCATTTCGTCAAGACGAGATAAGGTCGGAATTTCTCAAATGCATACACCACGGCAAGGAACTCCTTTTCCGTTGTAGTGTATTTAAGTTGAGCCTCGGTCATCGTCTTGCTAGCATAGTGGATAGGCAAGAAGTGCTTTTCATGACGTTGCCCCAAAACGGCCCCAATAGCGTAATCACTTGCATCACACATAAGTTCAAAGGGGAGGTTCCAATTTGGAGCAACAAGAATGGGAGCTTCGGTAAGTTTCCTCTTAAGGATCTCAAAGGCTCGTACACAATCTTCGTCAAAGACAAAACGTGCCTCTTTTTCAAGAAGATGTGTAATGGGTCGAGAAATCTTCGAGAAATCCTTGATGAATCGTCGATAAAAGCCCGCGTGGCCTAGGAAACTCCTAACTCCCTTGACGGTTTTAAGATGAGGTAATTTGGCGATGACGTCTACCTTAGCTTGATCTACCTCAATCCCCGCTTTCGAGACCTTGTGCCCTAAGACGATTCCACTTCTAACCATAAAATGACACTTTTCCCAATTGAGCACAAGGTTGGTTTCCTCACAACGTTTTTACATTCTCTCAAGGTTCGACAAACACGAAGTAAAGGAATCACCAAACACGGAAAAGTCATCCATGAAGACTTCCATCGTCTTCTCGATCATATCATGAAAAATAGCCATCATGCATCGTTGAAAAGTTCCCGGTGCATTGCAAAGTCCGAATGGCATTCTACTATAGGCAAACGTTCCATATGGACACGTAAACGTAGTCTTTTCTTGATCACGAGGATCGATGGGAATTTGGAAGTAACCGGAAAAACCATCTAGAAAGCAATAGAAATCGTTTCCCGCAAGACGCTCCAACATTTGGTCCATGAAGGGCAAGGGAAAATGGTCTTTTCGAGTGGCTTCATTCAACTTTTGATAGTCAATGCACACTCTCCATCCGGTCACGAGTCTCGTAGGAATCAACTCGTTGGCATCGTTTGGCACAACGGTCATCCCTCCCTTTTTAGGGACACAATGAATAGGACTCACCCAAGGGCTATCGGAAATAGGGTAAATCATTCCCGCGTCAAGGAGTTTAAGTACCTCCTTTTTGATGACGTCGTGAATTTTGGGGTTCACCCTCCTTTGACTTTGGATTGTTGGCTTGAAATCCTCCTCCATTAAGATTTTGTGGGTACAAAACTTGGGATCGATCCCCTTAATGTCGGATAACTTCCACGCAATCGCCCCTTTGTGAGCCTTAAGAACATCGACAAGTGCGGTTTTTTCATCATTCGAAAGTTCCTTCGCAATAATAACCGGCAACTTATCGTCCTCCTCCAAATAGACATATTCGAGGTGAGGAGGTAAATCTTTCAACTCGAGAACGGGTGGTTCCTCAAGTGAAGATTTGGGCTCGATACTCATAACCTCCTCGGGTGGAGGAAATGGGAAATCGTTAAGAAAATCCTTGATAATCGAGAAGTCCTCATCGTTGTCGAGGTCTTCGTCACAAGTACGTGGAACATTGCATTCTTCCAACGTAAAACCACCACCTTCAAAAGGAGTGAAGGTTGGTGTCGAGTTATCAAGAATTGGATCCAACATAGTGGGATTGCCACTAGTTTCTTCATCACCAAAACCTAGAACTTCTTGTGAAAATTCCTCGCAAACCACGTCAATCATATCAACGAGGTTTATGGTTGCAACGGAATAAACATGAGAAATTTGAGAGTTTTGAGTTGCGTTTATAACAAGTTCCTCGTCGTTGAAACGTAAGGTGATCTTTCTAGCATGCACATCGATCAAAGCCATAGACGTATCTAAAAACGAACGACCTAGAATAAGAGGAACTTGAGGATCCGTGGGTATGTCAACAACAATGAAGTCTACGGGATAGTAGAACTTCCCCACTTTCACAAAAACGTCTTCCGCCAAACCACATGCGGGAATTGTGGAATGGTCGGCCAACTCGATAGACATTAGTGAAGGAGTAAGATTAGGAAGATTGAGCGACTTGAAGATTGCAAGTGGCATCAAGTTAATGCTAGCACCAAGATCGGCCAAGGCGAAGCATTGTTCCATGTCTTGGATTGCACAAGGGATCAAAAATTTACCGGGATCACCGACTTTTTGAGGTATGCGATTAAGATAAACCGACGAACAACTAGACAATTGGTGTAATTTTTCCTTGTTGTTCAACATACTCTTAAAGTTAGCGGCAAATCGAGGCATCATGACCAAGGCATCGGCGAAACTCACATTAAGGTGCAAATCACGAAACATTTTCATAAAAAGCTCAAATTGGTAATTGTCGCGCTCTTGACGTTTCTCCTTCCTAAGTCTCGATGGATAGGGCAAAGGTGGTGTGGGTTGAGGCATAGTAGGCATAGCCTTTGGAATCTCGGGTTCCAATGATGGTAATGGGTCAACCGTAGGTGTGGTATGAGCGGTACTTCGTGGGATTGGGACATGCTCCTTTTGGACCACCACCTCGGGTTCTTCCTCAATTGCTTCCTCCGTAGGAGCAATTGGTTGAGGAATTGGCTCCTTAAGTGTCTTACCACTACGTGTGGTAATCACTTTCATCTCACCCTTAGGGTTGGATATTGTGTTACTAGGAAGACCACTTGACGACGGTTTACACATTATTGCCTCAAACATAGACGAGATTTTATCTTCAAAATTAGATTGCCTCAATACGGCTTCGGTTTGCCTTTTCTCGGCCTTAAGCATCTCTTGTTTAATCTCATGTTGCCCTTGTTCCATTTTTTGTTGGTTTTGTTGCAACCTAGTGACATATCCTTCCATCTTGTTGGTGTGGATTTTAAGTTCATTAGCTAACTCATTTTTCAACTCTTTCTTCAAGTCGTTTTTGAACTCGGATCTTAGGCTAATTATTTCTCTTTGAATGTTGTCAAACCTAGCATCATTACCACTAGCATATTCAACAAACTCACTTGGAAGATCTTTCAATGTTTACAAACTCTTGTTGTTATTTTGAAAATCATTTTTGTTTGAAACTTGATTATTAGCCCCTTGATTCCCATAATTTCCCTTGTTATAATTGTTCTTAAAACCAACTTGATTGTTGCGATAGTTGTTAGCATTTTGATTTGATCCAAAACCCGGTGGAGTCATTTGATTAGAGCGGGAAACTTGACCGTTTTGGTTGTAATTTCCCGTGGCCGCAAAGGCACTCGAAGTGTTACCACCGTTGGTAATGCACTCGGAGAAATCATGACCTCCACCACAATACATGCAAGAAACCTCAACCGCTTTAACCGTAGCAGGAGCACTTGGTTCACCAACTTTAAACTCAATCAAAAGTCCTTTCAACTTATCAAAAATCTTGTTTTCCAAGTTCGCCTCAATTTGGCAAGCATCGATGGTATTAGACAAAGAAGGTGAAGCCGAAGACGAAGCCTTACGAACACTAGACGTGCTACGAGGACTATACACCTTAGATCTATTTTCAATAATCACCAAAGCTTCCTCAACCGTTTTACACAAAAAATTACCACCCGCGGCGGCATTCAAATAATCCCTTTCATGATCATTAAGTCCATTGTAAAACGTGTCAATTTGATGCAAATCGGAAAAACCGTGATGAGGACATTAATGTAACATTTCCTTAAACCTATTCCAAGCCGTTGAAATACTTTCATTAAATTCTTGTGAAAACTTTGAAATCTCGTTTTTCAAGTGCGTAGTCTTAGAGGGCGGAAAAAATTGGTTCACAAATTTAGACACGAGATCCTTCCACGTCAATATAGAATTGGGTGGCTCTTTCTCTAACCAAATTTTTGCGGGCCCCGCTAAGGAATACGGAAAAAGCATCATCTTAATCGAGTCGTTAGATACATCCTTAAACTTGCAAGTAGCGGTAAGACGATTGAATTGGCAGATATGGTTGTGTGGATTGTCCTTCTCATCACCACGGAATTTGTTGTTTTGAATCATGGACAACAAACCCGTCTTAACCTCAAAATTCTCCGCAAGGATAGCGGGAATCACAATAGCCTCTCCATAACCTTCGGTGGGTGCTTGAAGTAACTCCATCATAGTTCGATTCGCCATGGTTGGTGCTTCTCTTACAATGGGTTCGTCAATAGGAGACTCCTCACTAGAATTGTTTGGAGTGATGGATTTGTTTTTTCGTTTACGAGCACGTCTTGCTTGATTTCGAGTTAGCATAAACGTCACGTACAACGAGGGGATGAGCAAAGAAGATTCTTTTTGGTGTTTTGTATTTTTTTAAATTTTTTTGTGGTTTTTGATTGTATTAACCTTTTTGGAACTTGGTGAAATGTATTAAGTAGACAAAAAGTCCACAAATCTCCTCACTAATCAAATCTCTTGATTAACGAAGCCTCAAGGAATGAAAACGAACACGTGGAGTGAACGCCTTCGATGACTTTAGAACGATGGTGGAACACCAAATCGTTCAAGAGGGTTTAATCAAATTGAAACCAAGAAAATATATATGATACTTAGTAATACTTTGGGCGGCAAAACCCTCGATTCACTCTCACAATCAAATACTCACAAGCAAGCGGGGAAACGAGGCGGCGCGAAGCACTTAAGAGCCTTTTTCCTTAGGATATATTTTATAATATCCGCCTTATACCCACCTTATAGTTTGTATTTTCAAGATTAAGCTTCACGAAAGTATTTATCTATTTTTGCCTTTTTCTTTGGTTTGAGATTCGAATACAATGATTGGGTAATGAACTCCCAAGTCAAGGTTGTGATTGCTCACGTATTTGGAGTACTTGTGTATTTATTGTTCTACGTATACAATATAGTAATAATATTCACACAAAAACCGAAAAACGATAATACGTATTAGTAGAGTGCTACTAATACAAATACTGATTATGGTTAGTATAAAAACAACAATGCCAAATCAAAACACAACACGCCTCCCCGGCAGCGGCGCCAAAATGATGTTGAAGTTTTGCAACCCTTTAGGAAAAGAGAGCAATTAAATAGGGCAAGTGAGCACGACGATTTAGGAAAACCGTGTGTGAAAAACCCAATTAAGTTCGTTCTCAAGGAGGCTAGTGTGTTATGTGTGTAATGATTTGGATTAATTTGTGATTATATTTGAAAAAGAAGAATAGAAAGGGGGTTAGAAGAGAGTGACGGTTATGAAGACGGATTTAACTAAGTCTAAAAAGGCGTACACGTAAAGTCGTAAAAACCACCAAAATTAAAATTAATGCCTAAAAATTCCTAAAAATCACCAAAAATCCTTAATAATATTCTAAGAGTTTACAAAAAATCAAAACTTGCAAAAACCTTTTAATTAATTAGATAATGACTTTTTAATGCTAATTAAAGCCCTAAAAATCAAAATTAATTATTAAAAAGCCCTAAACAAGATTTTCAAGTTTGTAAACCTCAAAAATACTCTAATTAAGCTAAAAACTATTTTTCAAAATTTTAAAACCAATTAAAACTATTTTTAAATAATTAAAAACTCCTAAAATCAATTAAATCTTAAATTAATTATAACAAATAATTAAAAGACCTAAAAAAAAATTTGGAAAGTTGCAAAAATCCTAATTAAGTATTTAGAACCTAGGAAAAATATAAAAACCTAGAAAATCAGACTTTTAATTTTTAATAATAAAATAATATTAAAATAATATTAAAAATCCAAAAATTATAAAAAATTCTAAAAACTTGCAAACTAGCTCAATTTAACCTAAATAACTCAGAAATGAAAGTGAAATTACCTAAATACCCCTATTGGGCCTAGAAAATGGGCCAAACCCAAAACAGTCCCTTATTGGGCTTAATTAAGGCCCAATAAGAAAAAATGCTCAAAATAAGCTCAAAAAGCACAGGTTGACTCAAAATTTGATTTTAAACAACTTTTTCCAAAGGCCCAAAAGCTGAAAATGTGAAATAAGCTAACTTATAATAAGCAGCTTATTCTTAATGGGCTTTTTGGCCCATTAAGCTATAAGCTGATGCCATAAGCTAAAATTTAACACTCAACCTTCTTTTGACCTACCAAAGACTTCTGTAAAAAGAAATTTCAAATAAGACCACTCAATAAGCCAGAAACAAGTCAACAACTTATTCACAAAACGACAAAATAGTCGTTTTTATGATCTAGACCACCTCAGAAGCTGATTTAAGTTGCAAAATGTTTCTTTTGACAAAACTAAGCTTATAAACCAAAGAACTTTCAAATAAGCACACTCAATAAGCTGGAAAATCAAATAAGCACTTATGTTAAAAGTCAAACAAGTTGGTTTTCTAGTGAAAAGTCAAAGTCAAAGTCTGATAAGCTCCAGTTCACTTAAATGGGTCAAATAATGAAGATCTATTACAAAAAATAAGTTGTTGCAAGTCAGAATAAGCTAGAATAGCTTATTAATAAGCTGATGATAAAATTGCACTAGCAGGGGCTAGTTTTGGATGTTGAGCAGTGGGAACTTTTCCCACTGCTTGACTATTTTGACTTGTTGTCTTTAGTGACTTTTTCTTGGATTCAGTTTTCACAAAGGCACCCAATTGATCTTTGGATCAAAAGGAGTCAATAACAATCAAAATAACACAATCACAAACAGCCAATTGATACAGTTTAATCAATTAATCACTAGACATTGCACAGACATGAACAATAAGCAGTTTATCATTCAAGAGCAATTTTAGCACAAATCAGCCAACCAAATTCAACCAAATGCACACACAACCTACAATAAACTCCAATAAGCAAGTCTAAACAGGTTTCATGCACTGGTTCAAAGAATTAAGCAAGATCCAAGCTATGAAAGTTACTGATGAACACTACACATGCAGATTTCTACTTTTGCTAATGTATTTGACACACAAGCCAATTTCAACACCTCAAATCTTTCAAACAGGTTATGTTAACTTTGTTTAAACCCCTTTTATCCCTAAGCATGCATACACACTAAGTGTTCCCAAAATCCTAGGTCAAAACAAGCAGAAACAAGGTCTATATAGCAGATTGATCAATTCAAGTGTTCAAACCAAAAAACTTGCAGCAAAACACTCTCAAACAAAGGTATATCAGATACAAAGCATAAACAACACTTTCCCTTAACACAAAATCAGATTACAAGCATAAATCAGTAGACCCAAACACCCCTTTAACTTTTTCAAATCAAGATTTTCAAAAGCAAAACAAGATTTCAGGCCAACCAAGCATCAATTAACACTCAAACAAGTCTAATAAACAGATTCAAGCAAGAACAAGCCACAAAATTCACAAGAACAACAGTTTCATACAAATATCACCAAAAATCACAATTTATGCAGATTTGGAGATTAAGTAAGCAAACCTCATGGATGTACATCCACACCCACAAATTTTGAGCTTATGTGCTAGCAAGAACAAGCACAAGCTTCCACAAAAGCCTGCTAAGATTCAACAAGGGTTAAGCACAATAACATGAAAAATCAGAAACTTGGAAAAATCTTGATTGATGCAAACTTGTCACCCCACACTTGATTATCCCCAAGTTATAAGCCTCACCACACCTTAACCAACTCAGTTAGGATGCTATGATCAGCCCTATAGCCCAAGAATTCCAAGATTGGAACAAGACTTAGCAAAATATCAAGAAAATGAGGAAAATATGCAAACTTGTGCACACTCCTCTTTTGAAAACAGGTTTTTAACTTCAAAAGCAGTAAACTAAGAACAAGAATAAGCAGAATAAAGATGGCACTTGGTCTTTCTTCAAAGCACTTAACTCAAATTCATTAAACTGAAAAAGGATTTACAAGTGTTTGAACAAAGGAAAAACCAAAAAGCAAACGTCTAATGAAGCACCCTAAGGCCTTTATATAGGCATACAAATGACTAAGGAAAGCTGAAAAATACATAAACCCTAGTGGTTGAAGTTCCAAAATTGCCCTCTTGAATTTGAACTCATATGCTTCATGTGACATATTCTTGGACGTATGTGAGGAAGATAGCTGTTGAAATTTGATCCAAGGGCTCCAACAAAGCTTAAAAAGTAAGCTTGTATCTGGATGGTTGATTCTCTGGCAAGGTTTTGGCAGTTTCCCAAAAGTGTGTAGCAGGGCACCTTTCATGTGCACCTTTGGTTGATGTGGTGGCACATATTAAGGTTGGGTTGTGATTATAGGACCCTTAATCATTATTCTGGAAAGAATTAGCCTTTAATTCATAATGATTAAGGAATGCCTAATTGTGTTCTTGAGCTGATGAACACCTGGTTTGATTTGTTTTTGAGTTGGATTAAGTTTAAATAAGTGTTAATGGTGCCAAGATTAATTTAATCTTAATTCAGCTGAGTGGGATGGTGACATGGAGGAAAGGTGAGTTGCCATTGGTTGAAAAGAGATAGTGGGGCACGTGGCAAGAGCTGGTTGGTCTAGGTAAGTTTCTTGTCTGGCCCCTTTTGGTCCCTTCTTTCCTTCTTTCTTGTCACTTGTAAACAAAACTCTATCAGCGCCCATTTAAGCCTTATCAACTTTTGACTTGTTACATTTTTGGCCCATAAACTTTTGTAAAATGAATTCAGGGGTATTTCTTGCCATAATTGAATTCTTCAAGGGTTGGTTTGGTATTTTCTTCAATGATAATGGTCTAGACTTGTATAATTGTCATTTTGGAGGACTGAATTTGCCAAGTCTTGATGATTGAGGGACCATTTTTGCCAATTGTTGAAAGTTGAGGGTCCTTTGTGTAATTTTGAGATTTTCAAAGGACCAAACTTGTCATTTCTTGTACTTTGAAGGACTTCATGATGTATTTGACTTTGTGGATGATTTTGGTTGACAATTTAGCTTTGTTGAGGGGCTAAACTTGCCAATTCTTCAAAGTTAAGGGCCCTTTTTGTAATTTTGACAAACTTTAGGGACCAAACTTGTAACTATGAGGATACAAGGGTATAAAGTGTCAATTCTTCATAATTGGAGGACCCTTCTTCATAATTCTTCAAATCTTCAAGGGTTGATCTTGGGAAAGTCTTCACTAGGGCTTGGTTCATTGTGCGGCTTCGTTTCCCGTGTTCGTTTTTGCATGATTCTTGTGATCTTTTGTTATTATCTCAATATCCGTACCTAAAATACACAAGCAACAAACACAAGCATATATTTGGGTATTTTGATGATATTTAATGCATTTTAAGCCCTATTTGGAAGATGAGACTATGTATAAAAGCAGTCTCATCATGTTCATCAAAAATTTTTTCCACGGCAACCACCACATCAGACATCACCATCACAAGCCAACACTTCTCCAATGGGTTATACTCCTCACAAAGGATATTTTCCAATTGAAGCACCACCAGCACAAGCCCTCTACTCCAATGAACTTCCACCAATACAAGCACCCGTCTTTACTCCAAATGATACGCCAGCTGATGTTCTAAACCATCTCACTGCCTACTTGTCAAAACTTGTTGCAACTAGAGGATTTCCACCAACAAACAATCAACTCCGCACCTCTTCAAATCCTCGACAACAAGCTACTGTTCAAGATGGACAAGTAACAGTGCAACCTATTCAGGGAAGGCAAAATTCATATGGACCTCCTACAAGGACTGTGAATGATCAAGCTGTGCAGTCTCAAGCTAATGGAAATGGAAGCCCCATTGGTCCTCAAAAGGTTGTGACTTGCTATAATTGCCGAGGACAAGGTCATATAGCTAGGCAATGTACTCAGCCGAAAAGGAGAAGGGATGATGCCTGGTTTCGTGAGAAGATGTATTTGGTCGATGCTCAGTCTAAGGGAAAGATTTTGGATTCAGAGGAGTTAGCATTTTTATAGACCCATGGGCAGCAGATACTGAAGGCATTGCAGTCGTTTCCACTTCTAATGCAGCTTATCAAGCAGATGATCTTGACGCATATGATTCGGATTGTGATGACATTCACTCTACCCAAGCTGCTCTCGTTGCTAATCTCTCTCACTACGTTTCTGATGTCGTCAGTGAGGTACCAACCACATCTAATAATATTGATGATAACCAACATCAAGTTGGGCATGAAAATGACAACCTCGAACAGCATTCGGGAACTAGTAATTCAAATGATGTGGTACCCAATCCTACACATTTGAGTTAACCTCAACCAAATGCTACGACAGGTATGGAATCTTATGCTCAACATGATTTGGTCATGGTGCCTAAACATATTATTGATCTAATGCATATGGCACTCGGACAATCCGTAGATACGAATTCCACCCTAACTGTTGAGCTTGCGGTGCATAACGAAAAGGTCAAAGCTTTTGAAATGGTCCCTCAAGCTGAAAAAATAACTTATTCTGAATTTGACCAATTTCGTTTTGAAAAGATTGAACACTTGAAAGAAATAGAATCATTAAAAGCTAATCTTTCCAATGAATTAAAAGCAAAAGAGTCGGTTGTCAATGATTTTCAGAAACCTAAAATGGATTTCGAAACTCTCGAGTCTAAAAAGTTTGAATCGGAAATTAATGCTACCAAACTTCTTAAATTCAAAGAAAAACAACTTTTAAAACAATACGCTTCCACAGAAAAGGTTCATCTTTTAACTAAATCATTTAAAGAACTCGAACTTACGCGTCTTCAAGATTTACCACCTAATCCCGATGATGCAAAACAAGCTCAGGAATATATTCCTGGTCTTTATGATATGACCATAATTGGCAAATCGAAAGAAGCACATTTTGTTCGTAGTACTGAGGAGACAATCTCACTTGCGAAAGAAACTCATTCTAAAATGCTTTCAAAATTCCATACGATTGATTATGATCAGTATAACAAAGATCAATTGTCTAAAAAGACTTGCATTCGCTTACAAAAGGAATTAGCTGAATTGACAGTTCTTGTGCCCCAAAGTTTGTCAAATGAAAACCCTCCTAGTACGTCTCCTACACTTGTCAAAATGGATTTAACGAAGTTAACCGGTAAGTAAGGCGCCCGTTAATTTAAATGCGGTACACCAACACTTAGCCGATTTTGACTAGGTCATTTTGGAACGTACGACGGCTTCGGCCATAACGGAAGGTGAATGGAACTTTGAGCACACTAGAGCTGCGTTTCGAGATGAAATTGTTCCGTTTGTAAAGAATGTTAAGGCTTGTCTTAGTAATCTTGATCAAGATTTGCTTTTGGAAATAGAAGAAGTTAGATGTGTTTTCAATGAAATGGACGATGCTTATGAAAACATTTTACTTGAAATAGAACGGGTTTCACGTCAAAATGATCAGCTTCTGAAGCAAGTGATGTCTCATGATATAGTTTCCGTCTGTGTGAATAAAAGTGTTGATAATGATTCTATTGTGCATATTGTTGAATCTGTGGATAATGTGGAAGATAGTACTTGTCACGAATCTGACGTTGAATTTTTAAAGCTTCAAGATTCTTATTCTTCGCTTTCAAAACGTTTTGATGAGATTCAAACACATTGTATTTAGCTTGAATGCAAGGAACAATTTATTCAAGAAATCTTTGAAACGTCATTCAAAGGTGTTTATATCGATGATGCAAACTTTGAAAAGAATTTTCGATTGAATTTACAATCAAAACAGCGTCAGCCAAGTGACAAAGTTGCTAAATCATTGCCGATAGAAATAGAGAAATCTAAGGAGCTTAACTGTGTGAACGTACTTGAGGCCGCTGAGAATTTTAAAATTGATCTAGATAATCGAGCTTCCAAGACTTTGTCCAAAGTTGATAATTAAAACAGAAAGATACACGACTCTTTGATTCAGTAAAGTCCGCATGTGCTAATACCACCGAACAGAATCAATCCTTGATTGAACAATTGAATCGAAAGTCGGTGGAAATATCTGATTTGAGGGAACAAATTTGTGATAAAAATCTGGTCTTGGTTGAGTTAAAAGAAACACTTCGTACTCTAAAAGGTAAGAATGTTGTGGATAATGCAGCCACTATCTCTGCATCGTCCTCTAGTGCAATCAAAAGGAACCTTATAGCCGACACACCATTTAATAAGGGCCCTAGGACTAAACCTTCTCAAACATTGGTCACTAAAGATAAGGCGGAATCAAAACCAGCTTCTAATATTCCCATGTTGCCTTCTACAGGAGTAAGCACCACTACTAAGGCTCAAAGATCTAAGCTTAAAAGAAACAAGAAGAATGATAGGATCTTGCCTCCATCTAGTAGTCAAGTGAAGAAGAAATTAGAAGCCCATCCTAGGAATGTTATTTCTGTTTTGAATAAAAAGAATCATGTAGCTAAACCTAAAGGCTCTGCGGTTGTGCAGCGTTCTAAGCCTAGTGTGAATTCTAATTTGAAATGTTGGAATTGCAATGAATGTATGTTTTCTAGTCGTCATGATTCTTGCCTTGTTGACCATGTGAATGAGATGTATGCCCGAAAAAATGTATTAGAATTGAAACCGACTGGGAAAGTGTTAACCCAAGTTGGTTGGTTGTGGCGCCCCACTGGTAGAACTTTCACTATAGTAGGAAATGCGTGCCCTTTAACTAGGATCACTCCCACTACAGCGAAGAAAGCGTGCCCTTTAACTAGGAGTACCAAGGCTTCTAAAACACAAGCGTGTCCTTTAACTAGGAACACTGACACTACTGTAGGAACCAAGTGCCCTTTAAATAGGTCTACTCCCACTGTAGTGCCCGCGAATAATCTAAAACCTAAGAAAGTCGGAACAGTAAAACCTGTTAGTGCTAAAACTCACATTAGAAAACGCTGGAAATCTAAGGGTCTCATAAATGCTAGCAATTCTGATAATCTTATATCTCTATCTGCTAACACTCCGGAACCAATAGTTTCCAATGCACTGTTGTTATTGAAAACAGGTGGTCCAAATTGTTCTCTGGTATTTGGACTCTGGTTGCTCCAAGCATATGACCGGAGATCGCTCTCAGCTCAGAAATTTCGTCAGCAAGTTTCTTGGTACGGTCAATTTGGAAATGATCATATTGCAAAGATAATGGGTTATGGTGAATATCATATTGGGAATGTTATAATTTCAAGAGTGTATTATGTGGAAGGTCTCGGTCACAACTTATTTTTTGTGGGGCAATTTTGTGATGCAAACCTAGAAGTTGCTTTTCGAGAGCACACCTGCTTCATTCGTAATTTGGAAGGGGTTCATTTATGGAAAGGTACTCGAGGGAATAATTTGTATACTTTGTCTCTACAAGACATGATGGCCGCTTCTCCCGTATGTCTTCTCTCCAAAGCATCGAAGACTAAGTCATGGTTATGGCATCGACGGTTATCTCATCTTAACTTTGACGTTATTAATCATTTGGCGAAAAACGAACTTGTTCGTGGTCTTCCTAAACTTTCATTTCACAAGGATCATTTGTGTTCCGCGTGTACAATGGGGAAAAGCACTAAGAAATCATACAAACCCAAGACGGAAGACACCAACCAAGAGAAACTTTATTTGTTGCATATGGATCTTGTGGGCCAATGCGTGTTGAAAGTCTTAGTGGCAAAAAGTACATCCTCGTTATTGTGGATGATTACTCTCGGTTTACATGGGTGAAATTTCTTACAACAAAAAATGAGGCACCGAAATTCATCATCGGATTTCTCAAGATGATTCAAGTGCGTCTCAACACTACTGTCCGACGCATTCGTACAGATAATGGAACCGAATTTGTGAATCAAATCTTGCGTGATTATTATGAAGAAGTTGGCATATCTCATGAAACATCCGTTGCACGTACTCCACAACAAAACTGTGTCGTTGAAAGGCGAAATCGCACACTTATGGAAGTTGCTCGAACGATGTTAATTTACGCAAAGGCTCCATTGTTTTTATGGGCAGAAGCAGTATTACAGCAGTGTTCACCCAAAACCGGTCACTAATTTGTAAACGCCATGGTAAAACACCTTATGAGCTTCTCCATGGTAAAGTACCAGATTTATCATATCTTCATGTATTTGGTTCTCTTTGCTATCCAAATAATGATGGTGACAATTTGGGAAAACTTCAACCAAAGGCTGATATTGGTATTTTCATTGGTTATGCACCCGCACAGAAGGCATACCGAATCTACAATCGTAAGTCTCGTAAGATCCTCGAAACTATGAATCTTGATTTTGATGAGCTTACAACAATGGCTTCTGAGCAAAGCAGCTCTGAACCCGCACTTCATGAAATAGTTACTAGTAACATTAGTTCTGGTCTTGTCCCAAACAACCCTACTTAATCATAATTTACACCCCCTACTAGGAATGAATGGGATACGTTGTTTCAACCGTTCTTTGATGAATTCTTTACTCCTCTCAGTATTGTTGCTCCAGAACCTGAGGTAATAGCTCCGGTCACCGAAGTTGTCGCTCCAGCAACCGAAGCACAATCAGACACATCTGTACCTACAATTGGTCAAGATATACCATCAACAAGTAATTCTCAACCAACACCTGTTTCAACTACCCATGTCATGCCTATTGATGATGAAGAGGATGATGATGATCACGATTTGGAATTTGCTCAAATGCGTGAACTTCCATTCTTTGGTGTACTAATTCCCAACCCTAATCAAGCCGGGTCGTCCACCTTAGAGGAAGCTCCTACTACAGTTTACTCCAATCCACGGATTCGTGAACATGACAGCAAGTGGACAAAGGATCATCCTATAGATTCTATTATTGGTGACCCTAATCGTCTGGTATCCATACGAAGTCGGCTACAAGAAAATGCAATGTTTTGTCATTTTCATGCGCTTCTCATTGAAGTTGAACCTAATACATGGCAAGAAGCTTTTACTCAATCCTGTTGGATAGAAGCTATGCAAGAAGAACTTAATGAATTTATACATCTTGATGTATGGGAACTTGTCCCATGCCCGGATCAATTGCAATTACTCACATTGAAATGGGTTTACAAGGTGAAACTCGATGAGTTAGGTGTAATATTGAAGAACAAAGCTCGACTAGTAGCTCGTGGATATAAACAATTATTGTGCATCGACTTTATGGAATCCTTTGCACCTGTTGCCCCTTTGGAAGCTATTAGACTATTCCTCGCTTATGCAGCCCATATGAATATGATCGTCTATCAGATGGATGTGAAGACGGCATTTCTTAATGGTGAAATCAAGGAAGAGGTCTATATTCAACAGCCGGATGGTTTTGTGAATCCCAAATATCCTAATCATGTGTACAAGCTTAAGAAGGCTCTTTATGGGTTGAAGCAAGCTCCACGAGCATGGTATGATCTATTGTCACAATTCCTCATTACTCAAGGCTTCGCTAAAGGCAAGGTGGATCCCACGCTGTTCATTCAGAAACGAGGTAAAGATATTATTATGGTACAAATATATGTTGATGATATTATATTTGCAGCCTCAACGGGAATTAATCTTCTCGGGAAAGGTTTACTTTAAAACCTTGTAAAGGATCAAGTTTACTTTATAACTTGGTCTAACACGAATATATGTACGTTTCAGTGCATTTATTTGTTAAAACAAGAGAAGTCTTGTTTTTATGAAGCTATCATCTCTACAACCATAGCAATCTACTATTGGTATCTACAAACGTGACGATGCGACTACTCAACCGACGACTACAGCTCTTTCAATAGAACACGGTTCAACATTTGAGGGGGAGCAATTGTCAAGCATTCAAAATCTTCGATGCAGAACGTGCCAAGCTCACTAATTGGTGTCAAGACAAAAATACCAATCGTACATGTGGTGTCAAGAGATGACTTCAAACATGATGAGGCGACCAACATATGCTGCCAATAACCATTTGATCTTATCATATGATGTTCTCATCTATCAGGTCCAACCTTGTCAATTCTTTTCTAATATGGTGAATATGTGATCATGTTACAAATCGGTATCATATCTCATACGTTTGATATCATGAAGATAAAATGGACTCGCATTTTTCTTCCCAAAACCTTTGTTAAAACTTCATTAAATCAATTGATATTAAAAACATCGATTAGGTTAATATTTTTAATATAGGGGAGAAAATGTGATTTAATATGGGATATTATCACAAATGGTTTGACTTAATGTGTTGGCTCATCCCGACATATGCGAAATGTTTTCGAATATCGTGGCATATGTTAAGGGGAGAGAAACGGGTTTACATATCAAAATGGATTTTCATGGTGATATATACTTACCCAAAACCCATTTATTTCACGACGATGAAGATTATGGTGACATAAGGATGGTAGGATAGGTTAAGTCCAATGATTCTTCTAGAACCAGAGGAATCTTCCCAAGGACATTCCATAGATAGAAATAGTAGTCCTTAGGAAAGATGGAGAAAGATTGTGAACGTAGCTGAATGCCGACCAAGTACTTAAGTTAGCACTGGAACAATCACAACAAGGTGCTAGTTATGACGTATTGGTAAGCATTGAAGGGGTTGAAGAATGAAAAAGAATTGTAAAGATAAAGGGTGTAAAGAAAGAAGCCCTCCTTACAACTTTAGGAAGAAACCAGGTCAACACATATGCTATTGAGATCATTTTAATGACGCTCGATATTGTAGATAGACATCATGGACCTAGTGATGCAATGTACAACCCATCCCAGCTAACTCATATATCTCTTAAAAGATATTTGTTTTTATCACACGGAGACAACACGTTATCTATCAATTTATTCACTCCGAATAAATTGGTATTGAAATGGTGGCACTCCTCTCCAGCCTCCGATCACTAAAATCCAAAATGCATGATCGAGTCTAGAGCCATTTGAGATCATCAAATATCTCATTAGGATACACTTTCATAATTCCTTGCTTCTTCATACACCGTGAAAAGTAAGAAAGATCTTAAGAGTCCTACGCAAAATCTTCATGATCTTGCCTGAACATCTAAGTAATACGAAAGTATTTACAATGAAGATGGAAATCCTTCTTGAGCGAATAACAAAAAGCTCATGGTAGGTGACTTGTACGATTCTTTATGAATCAAACTTGTGATAACTGGAAAGCAACAGTGGTTTAATTTTTAACTGAATTTAAACACGTTTCAGGCCTCTACGCAATATCTTAGTGATCTTGCCAGAACACTCAGAGTGATACCTTAGTGTTCACGGTGATGGGTGGAAATCCTTCTAGTGTTAACCTCAAACAGCACTTGGTAGGTAACTTGCAAGATTCTATACGAATCAAGCTCGTGACAACTGGAAAGCAACGATGGTGCGATTCTTTAATGAATCAAACTTGTTCCAGGAATCAGAATCGACGGCTTCAATCATGCGGATAAATTTATCCAAATGATTCACTCTTTACGTTCGCAGTCAGCTTTGGACGATCGAGTAAAGAGAACGGGTTTACCCGTGAAATCTTGTCAAGGAGATTTTTAATTAAATCTACGTGCCACAAGTATGATATTTTATATCGTCCAACGATCTTCACCGACTTGAGGTAAAATGCTACCGAATTAGAATGAAATGTTCAAAGTCATTTCGTTCGTGTCTACTTATGTTGTGGCATTTGAAGACGGCGGCATTGCGGAATCTGAGAAGAAGTCGTCCCCGCATGCTTATACTTTATGTACTTAATACCTCATCTAATTCAAGAAAGCCTAAAAGTTAAGTCTTCCGATGTATCGAACTCTGAATCTTTCAAGAATTACGAAGGTATAAGTATATGGGACATGGTATCACAAAGAGGCGAAGATCACAAGTGATGGATGCTCAAGATCAAGGCAAGAGATTAATGTTAAAGATGGATATCAAAGATCACTTCAACATGTTCACCTGAAAAGAAAAAGAAAAGAAAGACGAAGACTAAGAGCTCAAGAGAAGCATAGTATGCTAGGTTTATCTCATTATTGTAACTTGGGTAATGCCCTTGTTTGGAGTGACCTCCCTTAGGGGGAGATTGTTGGAAATACGTTTTACGTATTAAGAAGGATCGGTCACTTCAACAATAGTACATGTAATAGCTTGTAGTTTAGTTACTTATCTTTATTTAACAAACAAACCCAAGCATAGCCTACAACATGTGTAGGCCGGCCCAAATGTAAGCCCAAGCCCATGACAAGGGCTTGGGGTATATAAACCCTCTCCTTAGATGGAGAGGGTGTGTGGTTATTCATTTTTACACACAGTTCTTCTTATTTTCTCTCTCTAGAATTGTGTGAAATCCACCATCTTTCTATCTCTTTCTCTCTCTAAAACATAAGCAAGATTTACATATCCTACACTCGAAAATCAACTTCTAGGGTTGCGTCACAAAAATTGTCCCACATAAAATAAGTTGTGACCGAGACCTTCAACATAATACACTCGTGAAAATATAACATTCACAATATGATATTCACCGTAACCCATTATCTTTGCAATATTATTATTTCCAAATCGAACAGTACCAAGAAACTTGTTGACAAAATTTCTAAGCTGAGAGCGATCTCCGGTCATATGTTTAGAGAAACCAGAGTCCAAATACCAGAGAACAATTTGGACCACTTGTTTTCAACAACAACAATAGACAATGCATTAGAAACTATTGGTTATGGAGTGTTAGCTGATACAAATATAATATTGTCAGAATTTCTAACATTTGTGTGACCCTTAGATTTCCTGTGTTTTCTAATGTGAGTTTTATCACTAATAGGTTTTATTGTTCCAATTTTCTGAGGTTTTGGAGTATTAGCGGAAACTATAGTGGGAGTAGACCTATTTAAAGGACACTTGGTTCCTACTGTAGTGTTGGTGTTCCTAGTTAAAGGACACGCTTGTGTTTTGGTAGCCTTGGTACTCCTATATAATGGGCACGCTTTCTTCACTTTAGTGGGAGTGATCCTAGTTAAAGGGCACATATTTCCTACTATAGTGAAAGTTCTACCAGTGGGGCGCCACATCCAACCAACTTGGGTTAACACTTTCCCAGTCGGTTTCCATTCTAATCCATTTTTCCGGGCATTCATCTCATTCACATGGTCAATAAGGCAAGAATCATGACGACTAGAAAATATACATTCATTGCAATTCCAACATTTCAAATTAGAATTCACAGTAGGCTTAGAACGCTGCACAACCGTAGAGCCTTTAGGTTTAGCTATATGATTCTTTTTATTCAAAACAGAAATAATAATCCTAGGGTGGGCTTCTACTTTCTTCTTCACTAGACCACTAGATGGGGGCAAGATCCTATCATTCTTCTTTTTTCTTTAGATCTTTGAGCCTTAGTAGTGGCGCTTACTCCTTTAGAAGGCAACATAGGAATATTAGAAGATGGTTTTGATTTTGCCTTATCTTTAGTGACCAATGTTTGAGATGGTTTGGTCCTAGGGCCCTTGTTAAGTGGTGTGACGGAGATAAGGTTCCTTTTGTTATCTCAAATCAGATATTTCCTCCGACTTTTGATTTAGTTGTTCAATCAATGATTGAGTCTGTGTAGTGGTATTAAAACATGCGGGCTTTACTGAATCGAAGAGTTGTGAATTTTTCTGTTTTAAGTAATCAACTTTGGAAAATTTTTTGGAAACTAGATTATCTAGATCAAGTTTAATATTCTCAGCGGCCTCAAGTACGTTCACACAGTTAATCTTCTTAGATTTCTCTATGTCTATCGGCAAAGATTTAGCAACTTTGTCACTTGGCTGACGTTGTTTTGATTGTAAATTCAATCGAAAATTCTTTTCAAAAATTTCATCATCGATATTAACACCTTCGAATGACGTTTCAAATATTTCTTGAATAAATTGTTGCTTGCATTCAAGTGAAATACAATGTGTTTGAATCTCATTAAAACATTTTTAAAGCGAAGAATACGAATCTTGAAGCATTAAAAATTCAGCGTTGGATTTGTGACAAGTATTGTCTACCACATTATCCAGAGATTCAACATTATGCACAATAGAATCATTATCAACACTTATATTCACACAGACAGAAACAATATCATGAGACATAACTTGCTTCAGAAGCTGATCATTTTGGCGTAAAACTCGTTCTATTTCAAGTAAACTGTTTTTATAAGCATCATCCATTTCATTGAAAACACGTCTAACTTATTCTATTTCCGAAATCAAATCTTGATAAATATTACTAAGACAAGCTTTAACATTGTTTACAAATGGAACAATTTCGTCTCGAAACGCAGTTCTAGTGTGCTCAAAATTCCATTCACCTTCCGTTATGGCCGTAGCTGTCGTACATTCCGTAATGACCTTGTCAAAATCGGCAAAGTGTTGGTGCACTGCATTTATGCTATCTGACACCTTACTTACCGGTGGAATTAACTTAGTTAAATCCTTTTTGACAAGTATAGGAGACGTACTAGGAAGGTTTTCCGTTGACAAACTTTGAGGCACAAAAATTGTTAATTGAGCTAATTCCTTTTGTAAATGAATACGGGTCTATTTAGAAAATTGATCTTTATTGTGCTGAACATAATCAAGCTTATGGAATTTTGAAAGCATTTTAGAATGGGTTTCTTCCGCAAGTGAATGTGTCTCCTCAGTAATACGAACATAAGGTGCTTCTTTCGATTTTCCAATTATGGTAACATCATATAGACAAGGAATATATTCCTGAGCTTGTTTTGCATAACCAGGATTAGGTGGTAAATCTTGAAGACGCTTAAGTTCGAAGTCTGTGAACGATTTAGTTAAAAGATGAACCTTTTCTGTGGAAGCGTATTGTTTTAAAAGCTGTCGTTCCTTGAATTTAAGAAGTTTGGTAGCATTAATTTATAATTCAAACTTTTTAGACTCGAGAGTTTCGAAATCCATTTTGAGTTTCTAAAAATCATTTACAACCGACTCTTTTTCTTTTAATTCATTGGAAAGGGTAGCTTTTAATGATTCTATTTCGTTTAAGTGTTCATTCTTTTCAAAACAAAATTGGTCAAATTCAGAATAAGTTATTTTATCTACTTGAGGGTCCATTTCAATAGTTTTGACCTTTTCCTTATACAGAGCAAGCTCAGCGATTAGGATGGCATTCATATCTAAGGTTTGTCGAACAGCCATATTCATGTTATCAATAATATGTTTAGGCACCATTACCAAATCACATTGATCATAAGATTCCATACCCGTCGTAGCATTTGGTTGAGGTTTACTCAAATGTGTTAGATTGGATACCGCATCATTTGAGTTACTAGTCCCCGAATGCTGTTCGAGGTTGTCATTTTCATGCTCAACATGATGTGGATTATCATGAACATTATTAGATGTGGTTGGTACCTCACTAATGACATCAGAACCGTAGTGAGAGAGATTAGCAACGAGTGCAGCTTGGGCTGAGTGAATGTCATCACAATCCGAATCATATGCATCAAGATCATCTGCTTGATATGCTGCATTAGAAGTAGAGACGACTACAATGCCTTCATTATCTGCTGTCTCTGGGTCTGCAAGAAATGCTAATTCCTCTGAATCCAAAATCTTCCCCTTAGACTGAGCATCAACGAAATACATCTTCTCACGAAACCATGTTGCATCCCTTCTCCTTTTTGGCTGAGTGCATTCCCTCGCCATATGACCTTGTCCTCGGCAATTGTAGCAAGTCACAACCTTTTGAGGACCAATAGTGATTCCATTTCCACTAGCTTGAGAATTTATAGCTTGATTGTTCACGGTCCTTATTGTGGGTCCATATGAATTTTGCCTACCCAGAATGGATCGTACTTTTACCTGACCATCTTGAATAGTGGCTTGTTGACGAGGATTTGAAGAAGCGCGGAGCTGATTATTTGTTTGTGGCAATCCTCTATTTGCAACAAGTTTTTACAAGTAGGCAGTAAGATGGTTTAGCACATCAGTTGGTGTATCATTTGGAGTAAAGACCGGTGCTTCAATCGGTGGAAGTTCATTGGAGTAGAAGGCTTGTGCTGGTTGTGCTTCAATTGGAAAATAACCTTGCTTAGGAGTGTAGCCCATTGGAGAAGTGATGGCTTGTGATGGTGATACCTGATGTGCTGGTTGATGTGGAAAAGACTGTTGATGAACACTTTGTTGAAATGCTTTCTGTGGCATCATTAATAGTTGATAAGGTGGTTGTTGTGGTTGCTGATAGGTGTGTGGTGGTGGCTGCTGCAAGTATGATGGTTGTTGATAAGTGAAAACCATGTTTTGTTGGGGAGTCATTTGTTGAGAAGCATACATGGCAAGTGGATCACGAACTTGAGTGTAAACAACCGAGCCTCGATCACATGGCTTTCGTGTTGTTGAAGAAAATCTTGAAGTTGATCCACATTGGTTTGATGCAAATCCTTAGCCAATTAAACAGCTGTCACGTACTTGCTCCATTCTGAAGGAAGAGTGTTCAAATACTTGGTGTTCAATTGAAACGTAGGAATTTCCATGCCATAGATATTAAGCTCATTCAACAATAGGGTAAATCTTAAATAGTAATCATTGAGAGTCTCACCGGGGACATAGGCAAACTTATCAAATGTATCATAAAGCTTACACACTCGTTCTAGTTTAGTTAACGAGGTACCTTGCATTAGAACACGAATTCTATCCCATAACTCTTTGGCAACCTTATGTTTATTGACGAGTTTGTAGACATCTGGAGGAAGGGCTTGAAGAATGATGTTAGTAGCTTGTTTATCACACTTGTCTTGTATCTTAGCATCTCCAGTTAATTCACCCGTTGTGCGAGGACGAGTAACAACACCTTCCATCACAGTACCATATACCAATGGTCCATTGAGCACCGATGCCCAAATGAGATGTCCATTTTCTTTGTACAACATATAAAGTTCCATCCGGGAAGCCCAATCCTCATACATAGTCTTCACTAACATTGGTGGACGATTATCCGTACCCGAGAGGATGGACTTATCCGTAAGAGATGTGTACTCCATTTCGATAAGTTAAGATTTACAAATGTTGATCGAACAATGAGAGAAAGTAAATGTATTTGTTGGTGTGTGTTGAAGCCGAGAAATAATGTTGAAATCCCCTAAATTATGTTCTCGATAAACCAAAAAATCCAAGTCAAAATTAAACACGTTTTTGAAAAATGTTGGATCGCAATTCTTGATCGCAGTGGGGATCGTAACCTTTTATCGCAGTCCTAGATCGTACTCGGATCGCAAAGGTTGATAGCACTCCTTGATCGTACTGGTGATCGTACTGGTGATCGTACTGGTAATCGTACTAGTAATCGTACTGGTGATCGTACTGGTGATCGTACGGGTGATCGTACTATTGATCGTAATGGTTGATCGTACTGGTGATCGTACTCTATGATCGTAACCTTGATCGTAGTAGTAGATCGTAGTTACTAGATCGGAGTCTTGGATCGTAACAAGCGATCGTATTATGTGATCGTGATATTGGGTCGCAAGTAGAAACCACAGGTTTATGGATCACAATACACAGATCGTACTATGGAATCAAACTTACCAATTTTTTCGGATAGGACTAAAACACAACAAATTCGAGATTCTAAGCCTAAAAATGAATCAAACACCCAAAAATTTTGTGTTTTTAACCAAAGTAATAATACCAAATCACTACAACAAGTAATTAGATGAAGTATATCAAGATTAAACCATAAAAACACAAAAAAAAATTGGTACGTATGAATTTGGATCAAACTAGGCATATGAATCAAGAACACAAACACATAAACCAAATAATCATCCCATGGCTCTTGATACCATTTGTATGATATCGTAAATCTAGCTTATGTTTTAGAGAGAGAAAGAGATAGAAACTTGGTGGATTTCACACACTTCTAGAGAGAGAAATGAAAGAACTATATGTAAGTGAAACTGAAAACCACACCCTCTCCATCTAAGGAGAGGGTTTATATACCCAAGCCTATAAGATGGGCTTGGGCTTACAAGTTGGGCCGGCCTACACAAGTTGTAGGCTTGGCTTAGCCTTGTTTACATAATATTAGTAAAACTAAACTACGAGCTATAACTTAGACTATTGTTGGAGTGACCTATCCTTTCTAATACGTAAAACGTATTTCCAACATCATATATTCTGGATTAGGTAACAAACACGGATTCCGGATTAGCTTTGCAACCTGGATTCCAGATTATCTTCATTAAGTTTATTCCGAATTAAGGATTCAGAACAAGGTCGGGTTTGGGATTCTGGATTAGGTTCGGCTCTTTGTATTCCGGATTAGGTCGAGTATTGTGATTCCGGATAAGGTTGTTTTTTTGTTATTCAGAACAAGCTGTGGTTCTTCACATTTCGGATTACGTTTGTAACACCCCCAAATTTACACAATTCAATACAGCGGAAGACTCGTTGGTGTTACGGGATAGCACATTACTCGCATCATAGACAACGTTTAAAAATCGCGTTGTTTAATAATAAAGCATTTCCATTCATAAATATCAAATTTGCATAGGTCGTAAGTCATAATATTTCCTACATGTTTTACAAAACAATTGAATGGAAATTGTTATTTAAGTGTGGGCCATGAATTCTTGTTGTCTTCCCGAGAATTACCTTCAAGTACATGAGACAAAACATGTTAAAAGAAAAGGTCAACGAAAACTCCGAGTGAAATCATAGAGTTTAATAAAACCATCAATATATCATCGGTATATAATTATTACCGAAAATCATTTTGCACAAATCTTTGTAATAGGCCATAAAATAGCCAAAAACATTTTATACAAATCCTTGTCAAAATCATAATATAGGCTGTTGCCTTAAAAACCAGTATACGAACCAATGTCGTAAAAACATCAATTACAATACGTTTTTATAACGTTGTATAAAATTAAATAAAAACCGTTATATGGATATGGTTATATAAAACCAAAACACGAACATAATATCAATAATAAGACCCCGTATTGCTAGTCAGGCAATATATCGTAATTCAGTGCATATAGCAGTATTTCGTTAATTGGATTATTATAAGCCGCATGACATTGTTACCTTACTACAACAAAAAACGGGTAGCTAACCCGAAACTCATTTGCCCATCTAAATTAGCATGTCGTCACAGTAATCACGCTTGTGTAAATATTCTCATACATAAATTCGCTTACCAATTAATGTGGCACGACGGGGATCAACCGTCAAGGCGCGAACTGGGGTGATCGTCCCCAAATAGTACTATTATATGCATAAGCGTCTACCAAATCTCGGTAGTTCACAATTCATGCTAATGGGACTTTTAGTGGCATAACCTAACTTTAATAATCCATTTCATTTCATCTATCGGGTCATTTAATCATTCATCGGGTCATACAATCATTCGGGTCCAAATCAATAAACAGACAATCAGGACAACTAGTGTCCTATTTCATAAAAACTAACATGTTATCTCCCTGGCGGGTTTATAAAACATTTCATAAAAACATTTAAAAGAATGCGAGGCTATGAACTCACGTTGATGTGGGAAAGCAGGTTATTGGCAATTCGGATGTACGGTACGTGCTTCAATCACGGAAACCTAGACAAATAATACTCGTCTTAGACTTTTGTCCAATGACTTCATCAAAATAATGGCTATGTATACATATGATGATTAACTATATATGATGATGATCAAGTGGGTTTATACATTCTCATTTACTCATTCATTATAGTGTTTATGTGTTGGTAACATTTTTATACTAGTTTTACTTATTTACATGTTTTAGGCCCAATAAGCCTATTACAAGCCCAATACTTTTCATTAGCCTAATTATACTTTTAATATCAGTATTATACTTTACATGTTGGGCCCAAATAGGTTAAGCCCAATAAGTAAGTTTATAAGTGTTTTACTAACTAGTCGGGTTTATAGTCCAATAACGCTACTTTGGCCCGTTAATGTCTATATTTTTTAAAGTTCGGGTTTTATCGGTTTTTACTTGTTAGATAAGTTCATATATCAGTATGTGAGTTTATAAAAGTTTATATTAGACGGGTCCGACCGTCTAAGTTTTATTTGACAAAAACGTTAATCTTTCGGTTTTAACCGAAAAGACGTAAAACTTAGTATATAGTTTTTATTACTTATAAAACTTACCAAACTACCATTTTTATATAATGTCCATTTATTTATACTTATGCATATTTATATAAATGAAATATATAAGTTAGTGGGTTTTAATTCACATTTTATACTATATTTATTTGAGTGCTTATATAATAATATTAAACTTTAATTTCATAAAATCAGTCCTAAATTTTAAGTTCACTATAATGTCCATATCTAGAGTTATATAATGAGATAGGACCTCAAATTTTTATCACAGAAACTACATGATATGTGCTTCATTTTATTCCTATAGCTACTGATGAATCAACTTCTAAATATTCTAATAAATTCGTCCAAAACCGTGTAGGCAGATTTGCACTCTAAACTTGTTTTGATCATATCTCACTCATTTTTATGATTCCATTGCATGGCCAACTCTCACATGTGTATAACACCTAATACTTACTGTATATTTATTCCACTTTACCATTTTATCAGTTTATCATTTGGTTACTTACTGTTTTTATACAGCCATCTTATTAAGCAAGATTTAACCATTTTTACATGTGGTTTTTCCATCTTTTTACCCATGTTTATCAAATCTATCAACAACAAATCCCCACATAATATTTTTGTTAGCCTTAAAATGTGTGCGACTAACGGAATTACATTAGTTTCATAGCCGGGACTTGCAGGGACTAATATTTTCATATGTAAAGTCCAAGTCCCGTGCTATATAAACCCCTCCATACTTCCATGGAGGGGTGAGGCTTACCATTTTCTTACTTGTCTTTCTCTCACTAGAATAAACACACATTTATTCTTACTTTTTTCTCTCTCTACCATGGCTAAACACCACTTCTATCCTCCCCGACCTCCGGATCTTTTACCCGTGTTTATAGTGAATCCAACTTAACAATTGGCATTAGAGCTAACTGGGGGTGTTTCGTGTTTTTGTCTCACAGTTTCGTGTTTTTGATCCGTGTGGTTCATGTTTGTGTCGTGTTATCATATTTCGTACAATTCTCGTTCACAGTTGGTAATTTTTTATCAATTCCTATCTTGAAATATCAACTTTCTGTTTCATTTTCTATCTATTTCTTATCAGTGTTGTCCAAATATATCAAGATTTGTCGAAATCTGTGTCATGTTTTGTCTTGTAATACATCTTTGTAAACCTGTTTCTTTGTCCCAACAAACTTCATCTGATCATTTTTTATTGGAAAAGGACAGAAATAAAAAAGGTGGCAGATCAAATTTTTTGGGTATATACAAAAAGGTGGTCAAAACCCTTTTTCAGATAGATATTCCGATGCTTTTCCAGATGGATTTTTCGACGGCTTCGTTTTTCGAATTTATTCTGATGGGGTATTTTTACACATTCTGATGGGTAGGGTTGTATCCATTGCGATGGGACTCATTCCGATGGGTCTCATTGCGATGGGTGGCTTGATCCATCGCAATGGCATTCATGTCGACATGCTGCCAAAATTTTTCCAACATTGCGATGGATTTTGGTTTATTGCGATGGATAAAGCATTATTGCGATGGACTGATAACCAAAACATTGCGATGCCTTTTTCAGAAATATTCCGATGGTGACTCGTAATATTGCGATGACTTGTGCTTAAATCTGAAAACATTGCGATGACTCAAGTCAACTGACAACAAAACCAGATCTAATCCTAATCTAACACAACCTTAAACCCATCTGCTACATCATTCACATTCGATCTAAAATGAAAAAAAAAACTGCTCTGAAATAGTCCTCTATCTCAGATTTAATTCGTGATTTGACATTATTGTCAAGATCTGTAAAGATTTCAAACCACGAATTTTAACTCATCATTGATCTATATCGAGGTGAAAGCCTCTTTTAATTTACGAAAATTAAAGATTGATCATGAACAAGTTTGCTCACATCTATCTTTTATTCGTTCAAAATCGAAATATGTCACATGCAATTAACAACAAAACCTACCCGTGACCTCAGTTATAGGTCTTGATGCTGCGTCAAGATTGACATGTATTTCATGATCTCTTGACGCGATGGATCTATAGTTCTATGTCTTCGCGGAAGGAAATAGGGTAGTGATATTGAATGATTAGATTTAACTGTGAGGTCATCAAGGGTGAAAGTCGTTTTTGATTTGATGAGATAGATGGTGAGATTGGTTTTATAAATGATAGATTTTTCGTTTGATTTGAGTTCTGTGAATGTTTGAGAAGATGAGATGGTGACAGTTTAAGATGGGGCGGAGAAAATGATGAGGGGAGTTAGGTTTATGTGTGAGGTAAATTAGGGATTAGATGGTATTTATCCCCTAAGTTTATAAACCGGGTTCTCCTAATTGTAATTTGCCACGTTTTGTGCTCTACCTAAAACCAAAAGCCACGTATATCACAAATCTGTGTGCCATGTATAAATGGTTTTTATCCTTGCGTGCTTTATTTTGCCTTGAGTATTATAATATTAGCAAGTGGATGATAAAGTTGGTAACGTTGAAATACACATGGGCGGATGATAACTTTGTACACTTGAATATGTATGAGCTGATTTGTATCCCACGTGAATATGGTTTCACAAATTTGTATCATGTGGGCCAAGGCTATCTTACACCTTATATTGGGCTATGTATAAAGATGATGGATATTTTGATAATCAGCTGAGTATAGAGTACGATGAATGCGCGGGATATACTTTGGTTTGGGACGAGACAATCATTCCTTGGGTTATGATGTCATGAGTTTTGATGCGGGAATTCGATATGTTTCGAACAAAAGTGCTTCAACGACAAAGAAATTGTTGGTTTAAAACCCAATATTTTCGAATAAAATTTCGACGACCTCACCGCGGATCCGCGCATCAGTTGGGTGTATGATTTATTTTGGGCTTCAAAGTAAAGTTAACAAGACCACGTTGACATATTATCATTCTTTAGTCATCGTTGGTTCTCAAGTTAAATACACTCAAACAAACTCGACAAACACAACAAACAAACACGAAGACAAAAAACAATCAAACACCAAAACGATCCTTTAAGATTCACTAAATTGTCAAAACGGCTAGTATTCGGGCAAAGTAATGTCAAGTGATTACGAAGTGGACTTGGTATTTATTATTTGACGGTGAAGTGGAATATCACGAAGGCGTCTACTCAATTCATCATCGAGCCTTTTCACCCCCTCTATCGATTGATGATTCGCTTAACCATTTATGATTGAGACTTGATTTATCTAGTTTCCACTGTCAAGGGGTGGATGGTCGACGACATGGACAACTATCACTTAAGGAGTTACGTTGTAGTGCTCAGTGTCACACTCATCGGGAGTTGTGGATACTTCAAGAGGTGTTCTACATCTTATACCTCACTCTTTATGTATAAGATTCTAAGAGACGTTTCTCTGCACCGTTCTTCAATCAACACAGTGCTAAGCGTAAGTAAAAAATTTGGGAGATTGTACTTCAGTTTCAAGTTTGGAATATCAAGTTTACTTCACCAGTGGTCACTACATATAGCCGAAAGAATACGAGGTCGGTAAGTTTAGCCAGAGAGTACAAGAGTAGAGATGTGATCAGCAAACAATTCTCACGAGCAACTTGAGCTACAAAATGTCAACAAAGATTTCTACTTCAGACACGAACATCTCGCAATTCTGATTGTACTTGTCAAATGATGCTCCCGAGTGTTCTTAACCACCATACTTTTGACAAGAACATCTCACGATTCTGTGCGTACACGACAGATGATGCTTTAGAGTGTTCTTAACCTTCTTACTCCTGATAAGAACATCTCGTGATTCTGAGCGTACACGTCAGATGATGCTTCTGAGTGTTCGTCACCATCATACTTTCGACAAGAACATCTCGCGATTTTGACCGTACACGTCAGATGATGCTTCCGAGAATTCGTAACCATCATGGGGGAAGAACGTGTACTTTTGGGGTACTTAGTTCAACTTCCAGGGGGAAGTATTCTACAAGCGTGAGAAGATTTGTTGCTGATTTCTTACATGTTCCCCTAAACACATTATCATGAAGACCAAAAATGTAAAGGTAGCAGTTACTTGGTGGGGTTTACTTCTTCGTCTACAAAATTCCGCTGTGCACTTTAAATGTCAAAGATAGAAGATTGCTCAAGCTACAGGTTCTGCTCAAGATAGGGATATTGGTTTGGGGGGAAGCTGATTTAGAAGCTTCGTCAAAAAGAAGTCTATGAAGAAAGCTTTTCCAGACATGTGGTATGAATTGGGGGGAAGTTAATCCAGTTCATACATAGTACAATGGTTCCTCAACAAGCAAAGACAAAGAGGATTAAAACTGGGGTATAAGTTTTTCTAGAAGACTTGAAGACAACGGTGTCACCCTCAGCATTGGAAGCAAACTTAATACTGTCATATTTTTGTTGTATTTGCACTTGTTAGGAACATTGTAAGTAATTCCGTATGTCACCACATTGGGGGAAGATTGTTAGCCTTAAAATGTGTGCGACTAACGGAATTACATTAGTTTCATAGCCGGGACTTACAGGGACTAATATTGTCATATGTAAAGTCCAAGTCCCGTGCTATATAAACCCCTCCATACTTCCATGGAGGGGTGAGGCTTACCATTTTCTTACTTGTCTTTCTCTCACTAGAATAAACACACATTTATTCTTACTTGTTTCTCTCTCTACCATGGCTAAACACCACTTCTATCCTCCCCGACCTCCGGATCTTTTACCCGTGTTTATAGTGAATCCAACTTAACAATTTTTAATCATCATTCATCATCATATACATATATATAAATAAAGAAAATACAAGATTACATAATCAAAATAACAAGAGGATAGGAAGAATAATCTCTATACCACCAAGGTTGTGTAGTTTATGATCAAAGCTTGGATTTTGATGGAAGAACTTGTGATAGATCAACACCAACTTTAAGACCACCAATACTTGTAAACTTCTTGTAGAAATCAGCCCTTGAACATCACCAAATCTTCTCCTTGGATGTTAAAATCACCACCAATCAATAGAGCTTGAAAAGGGCTTCATCATATGTGTGAATAACATATGATTTCATGGTTAAATTTGATCAAATAAGGGTGTTTTAGGGTGATGGTGGACGAATTTTTGAGAGAGAGGGAGGAGAGTATGAGTGGTTTGCATGTATGTGTTTGTGTGTAAATGGTTTGGATGAAAAGTGGTTTTGTTTTGGTGTAGCTTACTTTGTAAGCTTGAATGGACAAGTGTCCTAGTGTTTTTGTGAAATGTTGACACACCTCAAGTGTGTTAGCTAAGTCTTGCCATCCCATTGTGGGGGTGGGGAAAGATTTATCTTGTCTCATCCCCATTATTTTACGGGTACTCCTCGATTCTAGTTTTATCGATTTGCGTGCCCTCGGGTCGTTTTACGAAAAACGTTTTTATAAACTATGAATCAACGGCACAAAACGAATCTAATAAAAATTTTCTCATCAAAAACGGAGTTCGAAAACATAAATACATAATCCTAAGGTTTCCGGTTTAGTCGTAAAGGACGTTAAATTATAATCGCAAGTCCTAATCTCTTCTCGTAAATTTGTGAGTTTATGAACCAACACAAATTTAAATCTCAAAAATAATATTCACGGATAAATTTATTTTCTGAAATGTCGGACTGTCACCAAAACGGTGTATGTAAACGTAAGCACGTAACGTAGAATCCTCCGGTTTAGACGTAGTCGATGCTACTTCAAGACGTAAATTCCAAATTTCTTCCAAAAAATAAGTGAGTTCATAATATAACATTAAAATAAGGTTTTTAAATAATATTTGCGAATAAAATATAAACCATAAATTGACGGATTGTCACAGCATTTACCCCTAAACAGGATCTTTGTCCTCAAAGATCATCTTATCTTACTACTCGCTTCTAATAGAGTTAAAGCCATGTGGATATTTCCTCCACATTCGGTCTTTTCTCACAAGTGCAATTCATTACAATACGCGAGTTTCATCAAACATAACTACGGGAATAAGATCAGGCTTAATGTTGACTTACTTTCTCTATCCATGATGTTCACGAGTTTTTGATGAATGCAACTTTTCGCCGATCTAAACATTACTAAGAAACAATCAAATTTTCACTTGATAGACATTTCATCAAGTTCGATTTACGAAACATAATTCATGCAGCTTTTGAAGTCCTAGGGTAGATCCAGCTTATATGCCTTTCAAACCAATCTTTTACCTCATCTCAATGGTCCCATACAACGGGGACTTATATCCCATGATATTTCAGATCATTAATTCATTTTTCCATGGTTAATATTTTTGGCATAACTTCGCTACCCATCTGGCACTTCAAGATCTACATTTTATATTCACATAACCTCCTGCCCACTACCGGAAGTCAATATTCAGATCCTAATTTCAACAATCATTTCAGGTCTCGCGGGTCGAGTATTTTGTAAGGTTAGGTTCGCCTTTATAGGAAACCTTAAACCTAAAAGACATGTCCAACTCACAATGGGTGTATGTCGGGTGTATTCATCCCAACTCCTGCTTACAGATGCTCTAATATATATCCTCACAAGATTCGATCTCGATCCTAATACGATAATTATCAATGATAATCTTTCCAAAAGAAAGCGATTATACGGTTCATTACCAAAGGTCAATCATTCAAACATAAAACATCACTTATAGTATTTTGTATCGTTACTTTACCTCGTCCCTTCGATTGGAGTGGTACACAGTACTCTCATCAAGATTCGTTCTCAATGACTTCTGAGCAAATCTCTAGAAATTCGATGCGAAGCGAAGATCTTGATAGAGATGATCGATACAGGCACACCATGTTTACACAACTCCTTTAAATACAAAAGAGTTAATTTCTTCATCAAGAATCTATCATTAACAGGAATGATATTAGCAGATTTGGTCAGTCAGTCATCGATGACCCAAATCGAATCAAAATTCAGATGATGACCTTTGCAATAGTTAGACGTTTACTAATGTATGAGGCGATGTCTGCCTTCATAATTTGCCATTAGTACAACTTCTTCAGATAAAAATACATTAAATCAGAAATGACAGGAATAGAATACTTATACTTACGAGATTCCAACATGACTACATCTTAATATTTAGACAACCACAAGTGGCCTTTTGTACATTTAACGCCATCGGCTTCTCAATTCTTATGGTTCACATTAGCCGCCTACCCCTTTTATTATCTATATTATCCTTCTTACAAACATTAGTTATTTTTAAATTGTTTGGCAATTTATTTTGCACATTCATTATTAAGGAACACATCCTAATTGATTCTTTATCCTTTTTACATAATGCGTCAGTATTTACATTCATCTTTCCTGATGAAATAATTATCATGTCTACAATTTACTCAGAAATTCTTTCTTTATATTTTCTAACTTTTAGTTTCGTTTCAGCTATCATTTTTATCAGTTTTGCTTAATCCGACGTTTTAAAGCGTCGATAATTATTACAATTAATTAAATAATAAATATTCAATTTTTATGAAACGTAAACGTAAAATTTTAAATTTCTTAGTTCGACCAATTATATAAAAATGTTCAAAATGAATTTGAATTTAATTAACACGATTTTTGTTGATTTATCGAAAATAATTAATAAGATCCGTAATTGTTCGAAAATCTTTGTTTATACTTTGGTCAAAATTTTCTTAGTTGAAAAGTAAAAATCGTCGTTTCAAATTCCAAGTCATGGTTTAAAAGGTTTTCCTCAATCCTTCTTAAGTTGTCTTAAGGTATGCAAAAACATTTACCCCTAAACAGGAGTTTAGTTAAATGATTTGGTTATGAGGGAATGATTCCTTAAAAATTCTTTTGATAAGACATTTGTCAAAACATATTTGCACTTTCTTTTTGGTAAAACCCAAAGTCTTAAATGGCTCTAATTTTTGAAGAGTCAATATATTCCATTATCTATTAATTACACGGTCATTTAACGTAAAGGATTAAGTCTTAAATCACATGTTAAATATTCAAGGTACAGGTTTTCATTGTTTGGCCAATTCAGGGCAGTTTATAAATAATTATTAACTCATTCTTATTCTTATAAATAAACAAATGGTCCTTAATGATCACGAGCATGAATTTATCAAATTACAGCCTACACACATGATTCACCAAATTTATGAATGCTACATGTGCATTGGTCAATCCAAACGTCATAACATGAAACTCATAATGGTCATTACAAGTTCTGGATGTAGTGATTGGAATAGATAATCTTTTTCGCAGATGCGAAGTTGATGATAACCATGTCGTGGATCAAATTTTTAGAACATACGCTAGAACCTTGTAAATTATCGAACAATCTATCATCTTAGGTAGTGGATATAGATTTTAATCATCAATTTACTTAGTTCACGGTAATTAAACAAATATAAGGAACGATAACACCATAACTCTTCATAATGACGAGCTTGGTAGAATAAAAGCTTTCTCCGACAACTCTCTCAGTTGTACGATAATTCTTTTAATTCAGATGGTGCTGAAGTACAGTGCACACGCCACAGGTGCAGGACCGAGAATATAATCAATACCAAATTCAACTTGCCTTAATGGAAAAAGTCTAGGTAACTCACCAATAAATACCTCCTAAAGTTTCAGATAACATAAACATCTTTTAATACATTTATTTTAAGTTATTTCTAGATTATAATATCTATGACTAATTCACAACCATTCACGGTATAATTTCAAGTCTAAATGCAGGATATGGTCATCCATCAAGAATTATTTAAATAACTTTTGATAATCAACATCTTATCTTTTAGGGGAATTCTATTCGAGTTCCCATCAATTAAGACAATGTCGTCATGTCATAATCAATCAATCCATTCTACTGGCAATATCAACTTTCCAGTTTTGTTACCATTGATAAGATGTGATCTTCTCAAAAGACTAATAATAATTCATAATCCTTCACAAATTCAAGGATATCAGGAGACATAACTATCATCAAAAGAGTAATGTCAACGCATAATTTACGCGAGAGAATTTCAATTCAGATACAAACGAAAAAATTTAATGAATATGAATATATACCATGTTTTCATAATTTGAGTAAGCATTCGAAAGCTCCTCGGATCGTTACCCAGGTCATTCAAATGAAATCTAATCAAATGAAATGATAGGAACGTTGATACATCCAGTCGGGTATCAACACTCGGTAATCATATACTTTTACAAAGAATCTCACTACGGGAGAATTGGACAAGAAAGAATTGTCAATTGTCAAATAAGACAATTTCAACAGATGATTAAATTCGACTCAGAAGAATAGATGCTATAGGCACATATGTAGGTGTCCCTAACACTATGTCCCTATTTTTCACTTCTTGCAGATCTCATAAAATTTAATCTTTCACAATCTTTAAAGAAAATATAGTGTATATTAATCAGTTTTATGGTGACTACTAATCAGCCTTGCATGGTCCATTCCAAATTGTATGTAGGCGCGCAACTATATACAATTTCAAGATTAACGATGCAATACTCAGTTCGTCAAAATGTTATCATCATGTTTATAATAAAAACATTTTCATGCTTATTTCTTAAATAAGAATCAAAAATAAATTTACAAAGATTTTCTTTGTTATGAAAACAATTAAGTTTTCCAAGGTATTTCATAATCAACTTTATTTCAATAATGATTATTTATAAGTCTCACTTTAAATAATCCATATAGTGATGAAAATTAAATTTTCTCAAAGGATACTGTTTTATCTTACAAAAACAATGAGTGATCAGCAAAAGAGTGATGAAAAGTTGTTTACCAAGAACTAACTACAATATGCTAGGAAATGAATTTAGCAATTATTCATGAGGTTCATGACCTCGATGGCACTCAAAAAGAATAATCCACAACGTAACTCAAATCGAGATGAGTACTTGTTCAATGGTTGCATCACTAATTTGATCATTAGGATGAAGCGATAAAGGATAGATAACATCGATACATGTAGAATTTAACAATCAAAGGTAGTCTTTTCATCAATCACAAACAAGTCAAAATTGTACCGTAACACATTATGTATCACTATGTCATACAATTCCAAGAACTCATCCTACCAACTGATGTCTCAGTTAAGTTAGGGATTATTTTTAAAACATACCACAATGAATACTAATCTACAAGAGTCATTAGGTGTTCCACATGTCCCAGAAGATCCATCGGTCCCTATTTAGAAGAAGATTTCTTCAATTTATTCTTGGACATTGGGCATCCTCGTCAGTGGACAATGGCCTAGTAACAACCCTTAACACGAACCAACAATAATTTAAAACCTTATAATTCAATCACAGAACTTAACGAATTACTCTTAACAATTTCATATTCCATAAAAGTTAAATTTTAATTTATTCAAGTTTCAATCAACTTATACTCAAGGCGATATCCTACCTCATTTTCCAATACTTTCAAACTTATTCTTAGACCTTGAAAGGGAAATAAAAGCTCGATATGAACAACACTTAATTTCCAATCCTATAGCTCTTACAACAACAATTATCAAATGAGTCACTAGTATGAAATGACTCATACATTCAATTAAACTTCTCAGAAAGGTACTAGTGGCATGAGGCTTTTGGGTAATGGTTCCCATGACAGCCTCAAGTGCAACATTTACCCTTTCGATTTCAATTTAAGAATTGGGTGACACCAAATCAGATGACACCTTTCCAGGTGATAACGTTTTGTCAAACTCCACTCTATAAGGAAAGATCGTCATGACATCGATATCAGATTTAATCTCGCCAATTCTTCTTGAATATCACAATCAACTAATATCTACATTTCTACGAATATTAACCATTTTGTTGGGATCATAAATATCCACAACTTGGTTTAGATCTAGGATAGCTAGAATTCCTACGGGAATAGCTTCGATTAATTTACTAGGAGATTTAGGGTTCCTTGTGACAATCTACGTCGTATAAATACCTCGTATAAATATCAAAATAATCTTCAAACAATCAAGTAATAAAATTACATCATATATATATATATATATATATATATATATATATATATATATATATATATATATATATATATATATATATATATATATATATATATATATATATATATATATATATATATATATATATATATATATATATATATATATATATATATATATATATATATATATATATATATATATATATATATATATATATATATATATATATATAATCCAAGTTATATATATTAAAATAACACTTCTCAGTCTGGCCTTGTCGGTAACTCGGGAATTCTTCGGCACCGTTATAGTCAAAAGATTTTTAGACATTTTTAGAAAAATGTTTATAGTTAAAAGATTTTGAAATGTTTTATTCAAAACCTAAATTTTAAAAATCTTTCCTTCTCTATAACGAGAGCTCTGGTACCAAACTGTAACACCAACAAATTTACACAATTCAATACAGCGGAAGACTCGTTGGTGTTACGGGATAGCACATTACTCACATCATAGACAACGCTTAAAAATCACGTCGTTTAATAATAAAGCATTTCCATTCATAAATATCAAATTTACATAGGTCCCAAGTCATAATATTTCATACAAGTTTTACAAAACAATTGAATGGAAATTGTTATTTAAGTGCGGGCCATGAATTCTTGTTGTCTTCCCGAGAATAACCTTCAAGTACCTGAGACAAAACATGTTAAAAGAAAAGGTCAGCGAAAACGCCGAGTGAATTCATAGAGTTTAATAAAACCATCAATATATCATCGGTATATAATTATTACCGAAAATCATTTTGCACAAATCTTTGTAATAGGCCATAAAATAGCCAAAAACATTTTATACAAATCCTTGTCAAAATCATAATATAGGTTGTTGCCTTCAAAACCAGTATACGAACCAATGTCGTAAAAACATCATACAATACGTTTTTATAACGTTGTATAAAATTAAAAAAAAACCGTTATATGGATATGATTATATAAAACCAAAACATGAACATAATATCAATAATAAGACCCCGTATTGCTAGTCAGGCAATATATCGTAATTCAGTGCATATAGCAGTATTTCGTTAATTGGATTATTATAAGCCGCATGACATTGTTACCTTACTACAACAAATAACGGGTAGCTAACCCAAAACTCATTTGCCCATCTAAATTAGCGTGTCGTCACAATAATCACGCTTGTGTAAATCTTCTCATACATAAATTCGCTTACCAATCAATGTGGCACAACGGGGATCAACCGTCAAGGCGCGAACTGGGGTGATCGTCCCCAAATAGTACTATTATATGCATAAGCGTCTACCAAATCCCGGTAGTTCACAATTCATACTAATGGGACTTTTAGTGACATAACCTAACTTTAATAATCCATTTCATTTCATCTATCGGGTCATTTAATCATTCATCGGGTCATACAATCATTCGGGTCCAAATCAATAAACAGACAATCGGGACAACTAGTGTCTTATTTCATAAAAACTAACATGTTATCTCCCTGGCGGGTTTATAAAACATTTCATAAAAACATTTAAAAGAATGCGAGGCTATGAACTCACGTTGATGTGGGAAAGCGGGTTATTGGCAATTCGGATGTACGGTACGTGCTTCAATCACGGAAACCTAGACAAATAATACTCGTCTTAGACTTTTGTCCAATGACTTCATCAAAATAATGGCTATGTATACATATGATGATTAACTATATATGATGATGATCAAGTGGATTTATACATTCTCATTTACTCATTCATTATAGTGTTTATGTGTTGGTAATATTTTTATACTAGTTTTACTTATTTACATGTTTTAGGCCCAATAAGCCTATTACAAGCCCAATACTTTTCATTAGCTCAATTATACTTTTAATATCAGTATTATACTTTACATGTTGGGCCCAAATGGGTTAAGCCCAATAATTAAGTTTATAAGTGTTTTACTAACTAGTCGGGTTTATAGTCCAATAACGCTACTTTGGCCCGTTAATGTCTATATGTTGTAAAGTTCGGGTTTTATCGGTTTTTACTTGTTATATAAGTTCATATATCAGTATGTGAGTTTATAAAAGTTTATATTAGACGGGTCCGACCGTCTAAGTTTTATTTGACAAAAACGTTAATCTTTCGGTTTTAGCCGAAAAGACGTTAAACTTAGTATATAGTTTTTATAACTTATAAAACTTACCAAACTACCATTTTATATAATGTCGATTTATTTATCCTTATGCATATTTATATAAATGAAATATATAAGTTAGTGGGTTTTAATTCACATTTTATACTATATTTATTTGAGTGCTTACATAATAATATTAAACTTTAATTTCACAAAATCAGTCCTAAATTTTAAGTTCACTAAAATGTCCATATCTAGAGTTATATAATGAGATAGGACCTCAAATTTTTATCACAGAAACTACATGATATGTGCTTCATTTTATTCCGTATAGCTACTGATGAATCAACCTCTAAATATTTTAATAAATTCGTCCAAAACAGTGTAGGCAGATTTGCACTCTAAACTTGTTTTGATCATATCTCACTCATTTTTATGATTCCATTGCATGGCCAACTCTCACATGTGTATAACACCTAATACTTACTGTATATTGATTCTACTTTACCATTTTATCATTTATCATTTGGTTACTTACTGTTTTTATACAGCCATCTTATTAAGCAAGATTTAACCATTTTTACATGTGGTTTTTCCATCTTTTTACCCATGTTTATCAAATCTATCAACACCAAATCCTCACATAATATTTTTAATCATCATTCATCATCATATACATATACATAAATAAAGAAAATACAAGATTACATAATCAAAATAACAAGAGGATAGGAAGAACAATCTCTATACCACCAAGGTTGTGTAGTTTATGATCAAAGCTTGGATTTTGATGGAAGAACTTGTGATAGATCAACACCAACTTTAAGACCACCAATACTTGTAAACTTCTTGTAGAAATCAGCCCTTGAACATCACCAAATCTTCTCCTTGGATGTTAAAATCACCACCAATCAATAGAGCTTGAAAAGGGCTTCATCATATGTGTGAATAACATATGATTTCATGGTTAAATTTGATCAAATGAGGGTGTTTTAGGGTGATGGTGGACGAATTTTTGAGAGAGAGGGAGGAGAGTATGAGTGGTTTGCATGTATGTGTTTGTGTGTAAATGGTTTGGATGAAAAGTGGTTTTGTTTTGGTGTAGCTTACTTTGTAAGCTTGAATGGAGAAGTGTCCTAGTATTTTTGTGAAATGTTGACACACCTCAAGTGTGTTAGCTAAGTCTTGCCATCCCATTGTGGGGGTGGGGCAAGATTTATCTTGTCTCATCCCCATTATTTTACGGGTACTCCTCGATTCTAGTTTCATCGATTTGCGTGCCCTCGGGTCGTTTTACGAAAAACGTTTTTATAAATTATGAATCAACGGCACAAAAAGAATCTAATAAAAATTGTCTCATCAAAAACGGAGTTCGAAAACATAAATACATAATCCTAAGGTTTCCGGTTTAGTCGTAAAGGAAGTTAAATTATAATCGCAAGTCCTAATCTCTTCTCGTAAATTTGTGAGTTTATGAACCAACACAAATTTAAATCTCAAAAATAATATTCACGGATAAATTTATTTTCTGAAATGTCGGACTGTCACCAAAACGGTGTATGTAAACGTAAGCACGTAACGTAGAATCCTCCGGTTTAGACGTAGTCGATGCTACTTCAAGACGTAAATTCCAAATTTCTTCCCAAAAATAAGTGAGTTCATAATATAACATTAAAATAATGTTTTTAAATAATATTTGCGAATAAAATATAAACCATAAATTGACAGATTGTCACAACGTTACGAACAAAGATTCCGGATAAGGTCTTGATCACTTATTCCGAACAAGCCGGATACCCGCCCAATGTGGCGCGGGTACCCCGTGACTAATTTCGTGGCGAGCAAACGATATTCATGACTATCGTTTCTATAACTTTATTATTATTTAGATGTAACCAAAAACATTTAACAAATAGCACCCCTTGCAATGTCGCAACGGATACTATACAACTATATTTTGTGGTGAGGAAATGTTATTCCATTAAATGTTTTTTAATAGTAACTATACAAATGAATGATAGCCCATAAACTGCAAGCTTTTAACGAATAATATTTGTTGAGCATATATCTTTCTTTAAAATAACTTATGACGAGAGGTCTCAAGAACCAACTATATCACATATTATATCATATAAATATTGATATAAATATGTTAAGTGTACCGTGTGCGCCATGAAATAGTTATATATTTAAAAAAATTCAGCTTGAGTTTTCTATATTCAAAATTGTATCACCAAAAAGTGATTTGGATCATATGTATTGTATATCTACATAATCACCTTTTTGTATTTGGTGACATAAATCACTTGCCCTAAAAATTCGTAAAACAAACGCCCCATCATTCATCTCTACCCATACACATCTAGATGCGAATCTCTCTCTCTCTCCATGTGCGATACCCTTTCACAAACTACATTCATCTCACATCATTAGTATGAAAAAGATGAGCACAATATCACAAAATATATTATTTTATTTCTTGCATTCAAGAACAAACCACTAACCACCATAGATCTTGTTGCTTGCATTTGACATTAAGATCTTGTGAAACGCCTAGCTAGTAGGCAGGTTCGGCCCGAGACTCCATGGTTCCTTTAATCTTTTCGGGTTTTTTAACCACGACAATGAACCCTGAAGAAGAAACTACCAGACACAAGTCTACAACCACCTCTGGCTAACTTCGTAATCTTTATCCAGCCGGGTTTTGTACCAAATTTTTTGTTTGATTTAATACTTTTATGGATAAACAGGATTGTGTATCAACCGGCATGTATCAAGAATTCTATTTTTTGTTTAGATCGATTTGTGAATTTGGCTTTCGGTTTGATGATAAAGCCCGGTCGAGTCAATACCCTAATCACAGTCGTGATGTTAAGTAGATCTATGTTCGCGGTGTGTGGTTGACTTGTTGATTTTGCTCGTGTTGCAAGTTTTGGTGTAGGCGATGGGGTCGTTTGGTCGTGGGTTTTAAGGGGTGAAGATGAAAGTTTTTTGTTATTTCAGGACGGATGAAGGAAAGTCGCTGAGTGTATTGCTAATATATGATGGTCTTAGCCACTATTACTATAATGTTTTAAACTACAAGCGATTTGAATGGCTTGTATTAATATCTATCATGGGCTTAGCTAATGTTAGTATAATATTTTAAATGGTCTGTTACAAGCTATTTAAATAGGTTTTATTAATATCGAGCGGTTACAAGTTTAGAAAATTAAAAGACATTTAACTATTTATTATATGTGTAATGCAAGCTTTAAATGGTCTGATAATATAATGTAAATTTTCTTAATTTCTTTTTATAGAAATGTTTGAGGCTTAAAATATTAAGACTTCCTTGTTTAGAAAGGGTAAAATCTTTTATAATGTAATATAGATAAGGTTGGGAATTTTTTTATTCCGGATTACGTTAAGCTTTTCATTATTCCGGATAAAGTTCAATTCAACTATTCCGGATTAGGTTGAGTTCATTGGATTCCGAATTGTTCTTTGAAGATTTATTCCCACTTATTCTAAAATTTACAAAACCGTGTGATACGAAGACATTGTTTGGGGTTTTCACACCATTTCTGGAAGTTTCAACCACAATCTACTCACAACAACATCTACTTAAGATCCTATTCACTTCACTTCATTCTTGAGATGGATTATACTACTGAATATTGTGTTACTAATAACAAAATCATGGTGGCGGGTAACAAAGAGAGACCACCAATGCTTGTGACTGGTCGATATGCACAATGGCAATCACGATTCCTTAGATATCTTGACACCAAACCAAATGGTGATGTTCTTCGACGTTGCATCAAAGAAGGACCCTATACTCTCACTACAATAACCATTCCTGCAATTCCAGCAACCGACTCGACGACTGGTTCCGATGAGCAAACAACTGAGGAAACATATCAGAACACTTCGAAAGAGAAACGTTCTTGGATCGATGTAGAGAAAGAAGCAATATATTTGATTCTCAGTGGGAATGGGGATGATATTTAATCAACGTTTGATGCATGCTCTACTACAAAAGAAATGTGCTTTGCCATTGAACGCTTGCAACAAGGTGAATCACTTAACGAGCAAGATGTCAAAACTAACTTGTTCTGGAACTTTGGTAAGTTTACTTCATTGGATGGGGAATCAATTGATTCATATTACTCAAGGTTCTACAAGATGATGAATGACATGACAAGAAACAATTTGCAAGTCTCCACCATGCAAGTCAATGTGCTATTTCTACAACAACTTCAACCAGAGTGGACACGGTTCGTAACTTTCGTGAAACAACAAAGTAAGTTAGACGAGGTCAACTATCACACGCTCTTTGACATTTTGAAATAATTTCAAAATGAGGCGAATGAACTTCGAGCTGAAAGAATAACAAAGACTGCTAATCCACTTGCTTTGGTGTCTACCACTCAACACGTCCAAGAACATCGATCTCGTGCTCCAAATTCATACTCCACTACATCCTCCTCACCAAGGTACTCCACTACATCCTCCTCACCAAGATACTCCACTTCATCTAAGCAATCTGCTCCCACAAGATCACGAGACAAAGAACCAAGAGAACCATCACCATCACCTAAGCCATCATCTGAAGAAGACAGTGATGAAGAACTAGCTCAGAGGGATAGGGAGATGAAGCAACAAATTGCTTTCATTATGAAGACTTACAAGAAAATCTTGAAACCCACCAACAACAATCTTCGAACATCATCAAACACAAGGAACCAATATGTTGAGAGTCGTCGAAGGTATGACACACGTCAACATGATGAAAGTACTCCTAGGTATGATCGACGTAATCCAACACATGTTGAGGGTTCTGCACGGTATGATCGACAAAATGCTAAGTATGATACTCAGAGGATTGCTACTGTTGTTGGGAATAGGGAAACTGTTGGTACTCAAGTGGTTCAGAAAAGTGGGATTCAATGCTTTAATTGTCAATGCTAAGGGCATATGACAAAGGAATGCAGAAAGCCGAAACGAGTTAGGGATTCTAGTTATCATAAGGAAAAGATGTTGCTTTGCAAGAAGATGGAAGTTGGGGTTAAACGGTCGGCTGAGGAAGGAGCAATGCTTGATGACACTGATGATGAAGCCTCCGATCAAGAACTTGAAGCACATTACTCGTACATGGCAACGGTTGAAGATGTTATCAATGTCACTGAAGATGACAATGATCCTATCTTTGATACTGAGCCAATCGATAAGGTACAAACTGAAGAGGAATATAATGTGTTTGGTAATATTCATGGGCATTCTGAGCTACCCAAAGCCATTAATGATACATGTTTGATGGAAACGGTTGAATGCAATACCACACCCTATTCATCAGACATGTTCAATAATGAGTCTAAGGATGAACAACATGCAAATGAGTATGATGATGACGAGGAGTGTATTGCGCTTGCTAACTTAATTGCTTCTTTACAAATACATGTCAAAGAAACTAGAAAGAGTCAAAAGCAATTAAAGAAGGCAAACGCTACGCTCACTTAAAATTTTGAAGAATGCAAAGTTGCTCTAATTAAATCTAGTGAGACCATTGATAGCTATAGAGATCAGCTTCTTCACAAGACCAATGATATTGAGGGGTACAAAGGGTGTTTAATTAATGTCAAAAACGACGATTTTCAACAGAAATACAACGAGACTCTTAAGCTTCTAGAACAAGAGAAACGTAATTATAACACCTCTTTGAGTACTGAACGTCACAAAATATATCTTGCTACCACTAAAGTCAATGAACTAACTCAAGTAAATGGTTTTCTTCAAGAGGATAAAATTAAACTTGCTAATGAAAAGAAAGTTGTGGTTGAAAAGATAGAAAATGATTTCAAAACTAAACAAGCGAATGACATCGACAAAATGGTGGAACTTGAAACTCAACTTTATTTTTACAAGAAAATTGTTTACAAAACTAATCAATCAATTCAAACCATGAGAATGTTGGCACCTCGTTCGTTTCTCAAGGATAGACCTAGTTTTGAAATTCCTAAGTACCTTGAGCAAGCTCAATATAAGAATCTTATATCTTGATGAGTCCCAATGGATCAGTCTTGATTGTCTTGTTGTTAGGCCCGATAGTGAAGAGACACACGATTTGGAAGAAGAGAGTAGACCAAAAGTTAAAAAAGAATTTGTTAAACCATATAAATAGGCTAATTAAAATAGTCTTTATGGTCTTTTCAAACCGCAAACACAGAAAACTCGTGAGCAAATATTTTTTGAATGTGAACAAATAAGAATTAAATGGAGACAAGCTTTTGCCACTAAGAAAACTAATGTTTCAAAATTTATTGAATACTTGCCAATTAAAGCTTCTGTAAGCAAGAGTAAGCAAGCACTTAGTATTCTCAAGATTAAAATTGATAATTTCCAAAAGGTTGTTGATGATGACTGGAAAAAACGTGAACTTTCAAAAGGAGACAATGAAATTCCTCACGATATAACTGTGCTTGTGAAAAGTATTTTGATTCCGCTTGTGGAAAGAACGCAAAAACATATTTTGGAACTTGAAACACTAATTAACCAAGAAATGTTTGATTATTTGAAATACGTGGAATCTCTTGAACAAGAAGTGAACGACCATCAACCGGAAAGAGACGAGTTTTCTACAGCATATGATCTACTCTTACACGACTGTCTCTCAAAAGATATTATGTGTGTTTATGTTACATCTTGTGCTGATATTGATGCATATTCTGATGCTGCATGAAAATATCTTGATCAAGTTAAAGAATGTGAACGTCTTGAAATTGAGCTTTCGAATAAAGTTGACCAAAAAAAGTTTTCGTTACTTCAACATAGATATGATTATCTTCAAAAACATTGTCACTCACTTGAACTTGCTTTGTAAAAGAAAGTTGGCAGTTTTTCAAATGATACACTTTTGGAAGTAAAATTATCTAAGTCATGTCGATTACTAAACGAAAAAAGTCTTGATATTTCGGATTTGATGGGTAGGAAAGTTATGGAACCTAGCGTTAAGAAACCTGTTGTTAGACAACCCAATGCCTCTAAATTGAATAGATCCTCTATCTTGGGAAAACCATCTGCTTTCTCAAATTCTTCGTTTGCAAAACCTGTGTTTGCCCCCAAGATGGATGGAAAGCAAAGGTTACCACATACTCAACCCATAAGGAATACTATAGCACCAAGCGTTAAGCACAATAATGTGATTAAACCAGGGATGATAGAATGACCACTAAACCTACAAACAAAGTTAGTCACTCGCCTCAAACTTCTAGAAAAACTAATATTCGTGTGTCTTCTACTACAGGAGTAGTCTCCACTGCTAGTGTTAGCCGGCCTCAGCTTAAGAGCACTCAAGGAAATGATAAGGTCTGGAAACACAAGAGTCAAGGGAAGATGACGGACGTAGAAGAACACCCTAGGAACTTGAATGTTTTTAAGAATAAAAAGTCTATAATCGCGTGTAATGACGATTTGAATGATTTGAATGATTTTGTGATAATCCATCAACTTATGGTTGATATTTTATTCTCAAGTATTATTTAAAAACATTATTTTGATGTTCTAATATGAACTCACTCATTTTTGGGAAGAAATTTGGGTTTACGTCTTGAAGTAGCATCGACTACGTCTAAACCAGAGGATTATACGTTACGTGCTTACGTTTACATACACCGTTTTGGGTGACAGTACGACATTTCAGGAAATAAATTTATTCTTGAATATTATGATGAAATTTTAAATTTGTGTTGGTTTATAAACTCACAAATTTACGAGAAGAGATTAGGACTTACGTAAATAATTTAACGTCCTTTACGACTAAACCGGAAACCCTAGGTTTACTTATTTACGTTTTTGAACTCCGTTTTTGATAAGATCATTTTTATTAGATTCGTTTTGTGCCGTTGATTCATAATTTATAAAAACATTTTTCGTAAAACGACCCGAGGGCACACAAATCAAGGAAACTAGAATCGAGGAGTACCCGTAAATTAGTGGAGATGAGACAAGTGGGACAATTGTCCCACCCCCACTTATAACCGGCCAAGATAAGCGATACAAACACTTTGGTGTCAACTTAATAAGCTAACTAAGGACGCTTGTCCTTAGCTTGCTCTCAAAACCACTTAAGTTGTAAAACAATCAAACCATAAACCATTTCTCACACACACTACATGCAAACAACCTATTCTCTCTTTCTCTATAATCCATCTATGCCATCCCATATCATCACATAAACACCTATTTTGATCAATTTTAACCATGAATCTTGTGTTATCTACACATATGATGAAGAACCTTTGAGGTCTTGTTGATTGGAGGTGATTTTAACAACTAGCAAGGAGTTTCCATGAAGATCAAGGGCTGATTTTTGGAGAAGTCTACAAATATTTGGTGATCCTAGAAGTGGTGTTGATATCTCGTAAGATTGGTTACCCAAAACCAAGTCTTGTTCATCATCAATCCCATCTTTTCATAACTTTGGTGGTATAGAGATTGTCCTTCCTATCTTTTTTGTTATTTTGAATATGTAATCATGTATTTTCTTTCCTAATGTATATGTATATGATGATATATGATGATAAAAAGGTTTTGTGGGGATCATGTGTTGATAAACATGGTTAAAAAGATGGAAAACCATATATAAAAAGGTTAAAATCTTGCTTAATAAGTTGGCTGTATAAAAACAGTAACTAACCAAATGATAAACTGATAAAATGGCAAAGTGGAATCAATATACAATAATTATTAGGTCTTATACACATATAAGAGTTGGACATGCAATGGAATCATTATAATGAGTGAGATATGATCAAAACAAAATTAGTGTATCAATCTGAATAGTCTGTTTTGTGAGGACTTTTAGGTATACTTAGACTTGGATTGAGCAGTAGCTAAAACTAAGTTATTTTTAACACATAATTTGAAGTTTATGTCATCCAAAAATGAGCTATCTCCTTGTAGAACTCAAGATATCATAAAAATGGTGAAAGTGAAACTAAAAATCAGATTTTTGTGAAATTAAAGTTTAATAGTATTATATAAGCACTCAAATAAATATAGTATAAAATGTGAATTAAAACCCACTAACTTATATATTACATTTATATAAATATGTACAAGGATAAATAAATGGACATTTTATAAAAATGGTAGTTTGGTATGTTTTATAAGTTATAAAACTATGAACATGATTTTTACGTCTTTTCGGCTAATACCGTAAAATTAACGTTTTCGTCAATTAAAACATAGATTGTCGGACCCGTCTAATGTAAACTTTTCAAAAGTCATATACTGATATATAAGTACCTATTACAAGTAAAAACCGATAAAACCCAAACTATATAACATATGGACATTAACGGGCTAAGTTAGCCTTATTGGAATATTAATCCAACTAATTTGGCTAAACACTTATAAACTTACTTATTGGGCTTAACCCACTTGGGCCTAACATGTAAGTATAATACTGATACTAAAAGTGTAAAATAGATCAATATAAGGTAATGGAATTATAATGGGCCTAATGGGCCTTGACAAGTAAAGAAGATGAACTAGTGAAACAAGTATAAAAGTTGTCAACACATAACACTAAAATGAGTAAATGAGAATGTACAATCCCACTTGATCATCATAATATTTATAAAAATCATCATACATATACATAGCTATTATTTTTATAAAGTCATTGGACAAAAGTCTAAGACGAGTATTATTTGTCTAGGTTTCCGTGATTGAAGCACGTACCGTACATCCGAATCACCGATAACCGCCTTTCCCAATCAGCGTGAGTTCATAGCCTCACACTCTTTTAAATGTTTTTATGAAATGTTTTATAAACTCACGAGGTAGATAACATGATAGTTTTGATAAAATAGGACACCATTTGTCCCGATTATTTGCTTATTGATTTGGACCCGGATGATTGTATGACCGGATGAATGATTATATGACCCGATAAATGAAATGAAATGGATTATTAAAGTTAGGTTATGTAACTAAAGGTCCCATTAGCATGAATTGTGAACTACCGAGATTTGGTAGACGCTTGTGCATATAATAGTACTATTTGGGGACGATCACCCAAGTTCGCGCCTTGACGGTTGATAGCCATCGTGCCACATTGATTGGTAAGCGAATTTATGTATGAGAAGATTTACATAGCGTGGTTTTTGTGACGACAAGCTAACTTAGATGGGAAAATTGAGTTTCGGGTTAGCTACCCGTTGTTTGTTGTAGTAAGGTAACAATGTCATGTGGCTTATAATAATCCAAATAACGAAATACTGCTATACGCACTGAATTACGATATATTGCCTGACTAGCAATACGGGGTCTTATTCTTGATATTATGTTTGTGTTTTGGTTTTACATAACCATATTCATATAACGGTTTTTATTTAACTCTATACAACATTATGAAACGTATTGTATGATGTTTTTACGACAATGGTTCGTATAATGATTTTCAAGGAAAAAGCCTATATTATGATTTTTGATAAGGATTTGTATAAAATGAATTTGGCTATTTTATGGCCTATTACCAAGATTTGTACAAAATGATTTTAGGTAATAGTTATATACCAATGATATATTAATGGTTTTATTAAACTCTATGAATTCACTTGGCGTTATCGCTGATCTTTCTTTTAACATGTTTTGTCTCAGGTACTTGAAGGTAATTCTCGGGAAGACAACAAGAATTCATGGCCCGCTTTTAAATAACAATTTCCATTCAAATGTTTTGTAATACTATATGAAATAATATGACTTGGGACCTATGTAAATTTGATATTTATGATTGGAAATGGTTTATTATTAAACGACGCGATTTTTAAGCGTTGTCTATAATGTGAGTAATGTGCTATCCCGTAACACCAACGAGTCTTTCGCTGTATTGAATTGTGTATATTTGGGGGTGTTACAGTTTGGTATCAGAGCTCTCGTTATAGAGAATGAAAGATTTTTAAAACCAATGTTTTGAATAAAACATATCAAAATCTATTAACTATAAACATATTTCTCAAAATGTCTAAAAATCTTTTGACTATAACGGTGCCTAAGAATCCCAAGTTACCGACAAGGCCAGACTGATAAGTGTTATTTTAATATATATATATATATATATATATATATATATATATATATATATATATATATATATATATATATATATATATATATATATATAAATTGTATTATATATATATGATGTAATTTGATTACATGATTGTTTGATGATTATTTTAATATTTATACGAGGTATTTATACGACGTAGATTGTCACAAGGAACCCTAACTTTAACACCCCCAAATTTATACGCAGCAGAATACATCTTTGGGTGCTAAACAATGATACAACAACACATAATTTATAAAGAACGACTCGAAAAGAGACGTTTTAGATTTATCGTTCCTAAAACATTTGTCAGAGTAGCGTAGTCCCAAGTAATCGTTGCCAAAAGATAAGTTAAAACAACATATTGGTTTGTTTTAAAAATGGAACAATAAATAAATCAAAGAGTTTGAACAACAAAAGCAGTGCACAACTTCATTCCCCGTGACCTCCAAGCTTCCACTTCTTGATTACCTGAAATACATGTGAGTAAAACAATCAGCAAAAATGCCGAGTGAATCTATAGGTTTATGAAATCAATTTGAACACAAGCAAAGATTATAAGTTTGTGGCATGCTTATAAGCATCAAATAATAATTTGCATCAACAATGATAATTGTATATAGCATAAATTGCAATAAGCTCATGGAACCGAGCCCTTAGACACTCCCATATCAGTCTAATAAGACGAGATATTTATTAATTGTCGGTTACCTCCAGATTATTGGTACATTGCCGTATACCTGACTTCTCAATACAATATGCTCAAACAGTGTGGAGGTCGGGCCTAAGCTTCCATGACAAGTCCACAAAAACTGAACCGGGGCGGCTTCCCCCATAGATCTATTAATTGTACTAGCGGTTAACCCATCATAAGTTAATTAACGGTCCATAATTGAGGCTTTAACTAAGGCAATCACTTAATGCAATTTAAAGGCAACCACGGGTCCATTCATAGAGGGACAAAGCATACCATAAAAATCTTGTGTTCTAAGTTTATAAAAACATGTATTCCCCCTCGCGGGTTTAAAATCATTTAATAACTAGTATAAAGCGAGGCTATAGACTCACGTTGATAATGAAAGGCGGATTATCGGCTACGGGCGTGCTTCGGTCACGGAAACCTATATAAATAATAATCGGTCTTAGACTCTAGTCTAATGACTTTTATCAAAATAACAATATACATATGATGATTTTGTACATATGATGATGATGATCAAGTGGGTTTATATATCCTTGTTTACTCATTTTAGTGTTTACGTTTTGGTAACTTTTACTAGTTTACTAATTTTACCTACTTACCTATTTTAAGTCCAATAAGCTTAGTATAAGTTCTTTAACTTGTTTTAATCCATTTTATACCTATATTATCCGTATCTATACTTTCCATGTTGGGCCCAAATGGGTTAAGCCCAATAAGTTCTTTTTATAAGTGTTTAACTTATTTAGTCCAATTATTAGTCCAATATGCTTAGTTAGCTCGTTAATGTCCGTATGTCCTATAGTTCGGGTTTTATCGGTTTTTACTTGTATTAGTTACTTATATATCAGTATATGACATTTAAAAACTTTACATTAGACGGGTTTGATCGTCTAAGTTTTAATTGGCGAAAAACGTTAATTTTACGGTAATAGCCGAAAAAGTCGTAAAAATCAAGTTTGTAGTTTTTATTACTTATAAGTATTATTCCACTACAATTTATATAAATTATCCATTTATTTAACCTTTTATATATTTATATAAATAAGTTTCATAAGTTAGTGGGTTTTTATTTTACATTTTATACAATAAAATTTGAGTGCTTATATAATAATAATAAACATTAATTCTCAAAATCTGATTTTTATTTTCATCTTCACCATTTTTATCATATCTAGAGTTCTATAATGAATTAGAAGCTCATTTTTGGGTGGCATGATCTTCATATTATGTGCTACATTTAACTTAGTTATAGCTACTGCTCATTTTAAGTTTATCTTGCCTTAACAGTTCCTACAAAACAGCTTATTCAGATTAGAACACCCAACTTGTTTTGATCATATCTCATTCATTATATTGATTCCATTGCATGGCCAACTCTCACATGTGTATAACATCTTGTACTTACTGTAAATGGATTATACCATGAAATTTTATCAGTTCAAGTTTTAGTTACATACTGTTTTTATACAGCCAACTAAATAAGCATGATTTTAGCCTTATTTCTCATGGTTATTAACATTTTTAAGCATATTTATCAACACTTGATCCCCACACAACATTTTTATCATCATATATACATCATATACATATACACTAAGAAAGAACATACATTTTTTCTTTACAAAAATAACAAGAGAAAATGGAGAGGATGATCTTCTTTACCAACCAAGTGTATTTCTTGTTTTTGGAAGACAAGAACTTGATGAACACCAAAAGTAACTCCAATATCATCAAACACCAAGAACAATAGTTGAGAAATCAGCCCTAGGACACAAGCAAATCACCTCATATGTTGTTAATATGGCCACCAAATGATCAAGGCTTCAAGATAACTCCATGATAGAGCTAGATAACATGTATTTCATGGCTAGAAAAGATCAAAAGGGGTGTTTTGTGCTTCAAAGTGGATGGCAAGGGGTGATGTGGTTGAGAGGATTTGAGGTTGTTTGCATGTATGGAAATGGTGGTGTGTGTAGTAGCTAATGGTTTTGACTAGGAAGTGGAAAGTGTAAGCTTAAGGTGTAAGCTAATGCTTACACTTGTAGCTAGTTAGTTAACATGATGCCACATCCTTAGATGTGGTGTCATGTGTGCCATCCCATGTTAGCTAGTGGGGTGAGATAAAGTATTTTGTCCCACCTCACTTATTTACGGGTATTCCTCGTTCCTAGTTTTCTTGATTTGCGTGCCCTCGGGTCGTTTTACGAAAAACGTTTTTATAAATTATGAATCAACGACACAAAACGAATCCAATAAAAATTGTCTCAACAAAAACGGAGTTCAAAGACGTAAATACGTAATCCTAAGGTTTCCGGTTTAGTCGTAAGGGACGCTAAATTATGCACGTAAGCCCAAATTTAAATCCGTAAATTGTGAGTTCGTCAACCAACACAAAAATAAGTTACAAAATATTATAAGAGAAAATATTCACTACCTGAAAATGTTAGATTGTACTTTTTAAAAGTTTAAACGCACACGAAAAATAATAATATAACGACTCGATACGTAATTGAAACGATATCGTCGAAAGTATTAAATATCGAAACTATCGATAATAAAATATAAATTTTTTGGCATCCGTCGGTATCACGATCACTAGTAGTCCTCGTTGCTCGTCAAAATATTAAATATAATATTTAATATCGGTTTCAACTTAAACCGTTAAACATAATAATATTTAAAGTTATAAAATACTTCAAAATAATTGAAAGTAGAATTAAATTATGACCTTATTTTTACGGGTTTTACATCCTCACCACCTTAAGGGAGCGACGTCCCGGCGCTCAACTCACCTCATACACGAGTTGATCACTACCCGGAAGGATGACGGCATTCCTTATAAAGAAGTATTTACGTTCCCACGTGAATCTCGATCCACGATCTCCATTGGTTCTTTTATAAAACGCAACTTGTCGTCAAGTTGTATCTCACCAAAAAGGAATAAATAAGTCCTTATCCATAAGTCACCCGTCAAGCTCGACACATGAAAATTTTATGAGTCACATGAAGCTCTTTTGATGACAAGAATAAATGACACGATTTTCGGGTAAGTCGAGTTAAAAAGAATGTTGCAAACTTAAGGATATCCATCGGCCGGATAGCCATGGACACACATCAAAAGAACTAACAAGAAAAACATTTTCGTCATCGGAGGGTGCTCACACGCGGGTCCCTACTCAAAAGATAATACAAAGACACCATCTCACTTTCGCCAACGCGCATTAAAGTCTCAATAAACATCGTCGTTGAAAGTCAAAAAGATATTACATAATATGTGTTCTACATGATCGGACGTCATCGGATGATGCCGTCTCAAGTTCTCACAACTTACGATCATTTGATTAGATCACATACCACATAAGTACATAAAAATAAAAGGTCGAACAATAACATCAAGTATAGATTTCCATCGTTAATCATCGAGAAAACCTTGAACGAACCCTTGATAATAACCACTTGATCACAAGAGTCTTTCCACTTGCGGTGTCGGCTTCAACATGCTCCTCGAGGTTGCAACGGATTTATTAACTCCATTCATTAAGAGATTCGGTCCTCAATCATTCCACTAGTACACGCGTAAATCCTGGTGACACTTATCGTTTCTCCTTATACACGGCTTCCCAATATTTATTTTAAACTCAGAATAAAATAGTGATCTTCAGTACGAGGAACAGAACGAGATAAAAATAAATTCAATAAACGCATAAACGGACTAGATGTGGTAAAATGATTTAAGATTAACGATCGACGAGGGATCTCGACTCACTTAACCGTAAAACATAATTATTCACAATACTAGAAAAATGAGAGCGAAGAATGAATTATACATTATCATTAAAATAACATTTGTCACAATTATCCGTCCCGGATTTGGTATTACCTTAAAACTCAGTTGAGGTACTTTCTTGATAAAGATGATACATCAAAAATAGAAGTAAAATAGTTTCAAAATTTATTTGGTCGTCTTAAGAAACTTTGAAAGAATGACGTAAATTTATTAATTATACTCATATTGATGGTTACAATTAGAGAATATAATTTCCAAATTAAATCATTATTAGGAATATAAATTAAACCGATAATTTCATTACATTTATAGTAAAGTATGATAAGTCAATTACTTCAAAGATAGAGATAATTTCATTTTAAACATTAGTTTTAGTTATACAAAATATGATGTATAAATTTGACCTTTTTCTTATGGTAGTTATTTCGATAATTGAAAATCATTAGAGAATGTATAAAAGTTCCATAAAAATTTTATAATACTTTGTAGAAATACATAAAGGTGTTTATTATTTCAAAATAAATATGGGATATATTCAGGTTTCAAAATGTGACAAGATAACAAACGAATTCGAATGGAAATAATGGTCAACAATTAGTACGAAATCAGCGGTACAAAAGAGGACGAAGCAGATGTCGTATGAATTCTTAAAGAGAATAATAAAATAAAGGCGTCGATGGTAAGACGATAAGAAATAATAGATTAAACAAGTTGTCAATTTTGTTAGTGCGATTGATGGTTCACCAATATCAGCTCGTTAACTTAGCGGTGGTCGATACATGTTCGGAAAGAAGATCCATACAAAAATTTTAATAAATAAAATTCCTAATAATCACTTGTAATTAAAACAAATCAAATGAACGATGTTAGTGTTTAAAGAGAGAAGTCAAAGCACGGTTCACAAGAGTGGATTTCGAGACAAACGAGAGTGACGGACGTCATCCCGGATATACGGAAATCACTCTAATGATAATTCATTATTCACGTGCAGAGACATTCCAAAGATCTATAAAATCGGATAAAGAACATTGGACGAGAAGGAAGGATTAAACATCGAGACTTTCAAGTCATTTATCAAGAGTTAGTAATTAGACGAACGGTCAAAAGAAATCAGTTATAAGAAAAAATAAAGTAACAAGTGGAAAAACGATTGTCGAGTAAAAACGTATTCGTAAGCGCGTAATTCGTTCAAGAAAAGGTAAGAAAACGTATGTGGATGCATAGAAATTGCGCTACTTGCATAAGATGTGAAGGTTTTCAAAACTTCTTTTCACTTTATTTCATTTTATTTATCTTTATCATAAATACAAGTAAAAAGTTGATTATTATCAAGATTTTTAAGGTGACTACTATTCAGCCTAGCATGGCTCCTTCTAAATTAGACATAGGTGATTAGGCCATATATAATTTAGGGCTAGCAATGCAGTGCTCAATTTCGTCGAAAAGTATTACGTTTCTTATGTTTATATAAACCATGCCATTTGTAAAATGGAATTTAAAAATAGTTTATGAATTTATAGTTTACAAGTAATTTGTGAGATACTCAATAAGCAACTTTTAATCTTACGAAAAGTATTTTATAAGACCAAAGTAAAAACAATTGGAGAAAATAATCGTAAAACAATATCAGATTTATTTATAATATGACATTATGACAACGTATAAAGTAGTCAAAGTTTTGCAAAAAGTGGCAAATAGTAGCTCATAAAACAACCAATGAAATGGTTACAAGTTGTTAAGTTTTCAAAGGGTTATAAGGTTTAGACGAAAACGTCATGAGATACGCGATAAGAATGTCAACGAAAAATGTGAAGACAAAACTTCAAAACTCAACTCAAATCAATGGAAGGTTAGAAGAAAATGAAAATAAAATAACATCGAATGACAAATGAGTCATATATATGAAAAGAATAAAACAATCCACATGTGTATTCTTTGTAAGATACTCGACACAACATGCTTTTAACAAAGTATGTTTTTCGTTTTTAAATTACACCATTAATCCGGTAATTGTTAATCCTGTACTGTTTCTATTTTTAAATATTTTCACATGCAACTAGTATTCGTTAGTTGTAAAATAATATTTGTCAAAATTTTACGATCTCAAATGAAATCAAAACAGCTTAGAAACATTTAAAACTCTTGTTCTGAATTTTTTATCAGATTTAACTTTTAAATATGAGCCGATTAACTGACCCGATAAACGACATCTCCAAGACTCAGAGTCTAAAGCATTTTGATGCAAAACGATATTTCAAACGACATTCTAGTTTTACCCGAGACCTGAAAACCAATGTAAAATGACCAAAATACCCCTGCAAGTTCTGTGCAGGTTTGACTATTTTATTTTAAAAACGGAGGTTTTACTTTTAAGTTTTGACCTGTTTATACTGCCCCTACAGTTTCTGCATAAAGTGTATTTTTTGACACTTCTTAACGGCTCAAAATATATACATATATACACACATGTCTTGTGGATTTTATAACAACGAAAAATAAATCTCGTAATGAGCATCAAATGAAATATAGCATGATGAATGACAGAAAATGCTTCAAGGTATTCAACACGAAATTTAGGAAGCAAGACGGTGAAAAACGTTCGTAATTTAGATTTCAAAATGCAATGTAGGCAAATCTCCTTGGTGCCACGATTGTCAAAAACACAAAACATAACAAGAAAAGAATGGAACATTCATAGGTTACGTTCCGAGAGCAAGAAGGTTAATGAAAGAGGATAATACAAGTTTATAGATGTAAAATTGTATTTCAATCTAGCGCCATAATCTAGACGATGATTTATAAAATAACGATGACGTTACCAAAATATAAGCGAACAATACACTTCGGAGTCGATACATTTAAATGTCAACGAATTAAATCTTTGCATGTCGTGTAAAACGATAATAAAATCAACAAAATATTATGAAAACCATGATAGTATTCTACACGATTATAGGAGAGTTTCAAAATGTGTGACTCACACGATAGCGGTTAGTCTTTTCCAAGGACACATTGAACTACACAATGGTCTAGAGACTACGTTTCAAGACGTCCAAGCACAAATAGCCGGAAGACGATTTGGATATCTACGTAGATATCTCAAAGGGTTAAATAATGAAAGTAACGCGCGCAGATGAAGGTATGTAAGGTCATAATATACATTTTTTGCAATAAAAGCAATTTAAATACTTCAAAAATAAATACAGAAAGATCTTAAAAATTCATTGTATTTATTTAAGGTAATCATTAATAAATGATAAACTTTTATTGAAAAGTTTAACGACATAAATATATATCGATAAAGGATTATAGTATTTATTTAGAAATACTTAGCAATAAGGCATACATAATAATGTATACTAAAGTTGTAATCACAGAAGTAGCTTGAACCTGAAGTCACGCGAAATCATGTGCACCGACTCTTTGAAAAATAAAACCGACAGTTATAGTTTAGGTTTTTAGAAAAAGACCTAGTTCTCTATAACTCATGGATCTGGTACCAATCTTTAACACCCCCAAATTTACACGCAGCAGAATACATCTTTGGGTGCTAAACAATGATACAACAACACATAATTTATAAAGAACGACTCGAAAAGAGACGTTTTAGATTTATCGTTCCTAAAACATTTGTCAGAGTAGCGTAGTCCCATCTAATCGTTGCCAAAAGATAAGTTAAAACAACATATTGGATTGTTTTAAAAATGGAACAATAAATAAATCAAAGAGTTTGAACAACAAAAGCAGTGCACAACTTCATTCCCCGTGACCTCCAAGCTTCCACTTCTTGATTACCTGAAATACATGTGAGTAAAACAATCAGCAAAAATGCCGAGTGAATCTATAGGTTTATGAAATCAATTTGAACACAAGCAAATATTATAAGTTTGTGGCATGCTTATAAGCATCAAATAATAATTTGCATCAACAATGATAATTGTATATAGCATAAATTGCAATAAGCTCATGGAACCGAGCCCTTAGACACTCCCATATCAGTCTAATAAGACGAGAGATTTATTAATTGTCGGTTACCTCCAGATTATTGGTACATTGTCGTATACCTGACTTCTCAATACAATATGCTCAAACAGTGTGGAGGTCGGGCCTAAGCTTCTATGACAAGTCCACAAAAACTGAACCGGGGCGGATTCCCCCATAGATCTATTAATTGTACTAGCGGTTAACCCATCATAGGTTAATTAACGGTCCATAATTGAGGCTTTAACTAAGGCAATCACTTAATGCAATTTAAAGGCAACCACGGGTCCATTCATAGAGGGACAAAGCATACCATAAAAATCTTGTGTTCTAAGTTTATAAAAACATGTATTCCCCCTCGCGGGTTTAAAATCATTTAATAACTAGTATAAAGCGAGGCTATAGACTCACGTTGATAATGAAAGGCGGATTATCGGCTACGGGCGTGCTTCGGTCACGGAAACCTATATAAATAATAATCGGTCTTAGACTCTTGTCTAATGACTTTTATCAAAATAATAATATACATATGATGATTTTGTACATATGATGATGATCAAGTGGGTTTATATATCCTTGTTTACTCATTTTAGTGTTTACGTTTTGGTAACTTTTACTAGTTTACTAATTTTACCTACTTACCTATTTTAAGTCCAATAAGCTTAGTATAAGTTCTTTAACTTGTTTAATCCATTTTATACCTATATTATCAGTATCTATACTTTCCATGTTGGGCCCAAATGGGTTAAGCCCAATAAGTTCTTTTTATAAGTGTTTAACTTATTTAGTCCAATTATTAGTCCAATATGCTTAGTTAGCTCGTTAATGTCCGTATGTCATGTAGTTCGGGTTTTATCGGTTTTTACTTGTATTAGTTACTTATATATCAGTATATGACATTTAAAAACTTTACATTAGACGGGTTTGATCGTCTAAGTTTTAATTGGCGAAAAACGTTAATTTTACGGTAATAGCCGAAAAAATCGTAAAAATCAAGTTTATAGTTTTTATTACTTATAAGTATTATTACACTACAATTTATATAAATTATCCATTTATTTAACCTTTTATATATTTATACAAATAAGTTTCATAAGTTAGTGGGTTTTTATTTTACATTTTATACAATAAAATTTGAGTGCTTATATAATAATAATAAACATTAATTCTCAAAATCTGATTTTTATTTTCATCTTCACCATTTTTATCATATCTAGAGTTCTATAATAAATTAGAAGCTCATTTTTGGGTGGCATGATCTTCATATTATGTGCTACATTTAACTTAGTTATAGCTACTGCTCATTTTAAGTTTATCTTGCCTTAACAGTCCCTACAAAACAGCTTATTCAGATTAGAACACCCAACTTGTTTTGATCATATCTCACTCATTATATTGATTCCATTGCATGTCCAACTCTCACATATGTATAACATCTTGTACTTACTGTAAATAGATTATACCATGCAATTTTTATCAGTTCAAGTTTTAGTTACATACTGTTTTTATACAACCAACTAAATAAGCATGATTTTAGACTTATTTCTCATGGTTATTAACATTTTTAAGCATATTTATCAACACTTGATCCTCACACAACATTTTTATCATCATATATACATCATATACATATACAATAAGAAAGAAAATACATTTGTTCTTTACAAAAATAACAAGAGAAAATGGAGAGGATGATCTTCTTTACCAACCAAGTGTATTTCTTGTTTTTGGAAGACAAGAACTTGATGAACACCAAAAGTAACTCCAAGATCATCAAACACCAAGAACAATAGTTGATAAATCAGCCCTAGGACACAAGCAAATCACCTCCTATGTTGTTAATATGGCCACCAAATGATCAAGGCTTCAAGATAACTCCATGATAGAGCTAGATAACATGTATTTCATGGCTAGAAAAGATCAAAAGGGGTGTTTTGTGCTTCAAAGTGGATGGCAAGGGGTGATGTGGTTGAGAGGATTTGAGGTTGTTTGCATGTATGGAAATGGTGGTGTGTGTAGTAGCTAATGGTTTTGACTAGGAAGTGGAAAGTGTAAGCTTAAGGTGTAAGCTAATGCTTACACTTGTAGCTAGTTAGTTAACATGATGCCACATCCTTAGATGTGGTGTCATGTGTGCCATCCCATGTTAGCTAGTGGGGTGGGATAATGTATTTTGTCCCACCTCACTAATTTACGGGTATTCCTAGATTCTAGTTTTCTCGATTTGCGTGCCCTCGGGTCGTTTTACGAAAAACGTTTTTATAAATTATGAATCAACGACACAAAACGAATCCAATAAAAATTGTCTCATCAAAAACGGAGTTCAAAAACGTAAATACGTAATCCTAAGGTTTCCGGTTTAGTCGTAAGGGACGCTAAATTATGCACGTAAGCCCAAATTTAAATCCGTAAATTGTGAGTTCGTCAACCAACACAAAAATAAGTTTCAAAATATTATAAGAGAAAATATTTCACTACCTGAAAATGTTAGATTGTACTTTTTAAAAGTTTAAACGCACACGAAAAATAATAATATAACGACTCGATACGTAATTGAAACGATATCGTCGAAAGTATTAAATATCAAAACTATCGATAATAAAATATAAAAATTTTGGCATCCGTCGGTATCGCGATCACTAGTAGTACTCGTTGCTCGTCAAAATATTAAAATATAATATTTAATATCGGTTTCAACTTAAACCGTTAAACATAATAATATTTAAAGTTATAAAATACTTCAAAATAATTGAAAGTAGAATGAAATTATGACCTTATTTTTACGGGTTTTACACTAACTCCCCTAGCAAATTAATCTAAGCTATTTATGTAGGAAATTCTAGCTATTCTAGATCTAAACCAAATTGTGGATATTTATGATCCCAACAAAATGGTTGATATTCGTAGAAATGTTGATAGTAGTTGATTATGATCTTGAAGAAGAATTGGCGAGATTAAATCTGATATCGATGTCATGACGATCTTTCCATATAGAGTGGAGTTTGACAAAACGTTACCACCTGGAAAGGTGTCATCTGATTCGTTGTCACCCAATTCTTATATTTGAAATCGAAAGGGTGAATGTTGCACTTGAGGCTGTCATTGGAACCATTACCCAAAAGCCTCATGTCACTAGTACCTTTCCGAGAAGTCTAATTGAATGTGTGAGTCATTTCATACTAGTGACTCATTCGATAACTATTGTTGTAAGAAAGAGCTATAGGATTGGAATGTAAGTGTTGTTCATATCGAGCTTTTATTGCCCTTTTAAGATCTAAGAATAAGGTTGAAGTATTGGAAAATGAGGTAGGATATCGAATTGAGTATAAAGTTGGTTGAAACTTGAATAAAGAAAAATTTAACCCGTATGGAATATGAAATTATTAAGAGTAAGTTGTTGAGTTCTGTGATTGAAATATAAGGTTTTAAATGACTGTTAGTTTGTGTTAAGGGTTGTTCCTAGGCCATTGTCCACTAACGAGGATGCCCAGTGTCCAAGAAATAAATTGAAGAAATCTTCTTCTAAATTGGACCGATGGATCTTCCAGGACAGGTGGAACCCCCATGACTCTTGTAGATTAGTATTCATTGTGGTATATTTTAAAAATCCCTAACTTAACTGAGGCATCAGTTGGTAGGATGAGTTCTTGGAATTGTATGACATAGTGACACACAATGTGTTACGATACAATTTTGACTTGTTTGTGATTAATGAAAAGACTACCTTTGATTGCTAAATTCTACATGTATCGATGTTATCTATCTTTTCTTTCTTGTTCCTAATGTTCGCATGAGTGATGCAACCATTGAAAAAGTACTCATCTCGACATGAGTTACGTTGTGGATTATTCTTTTTAAGCGCCATCGAGGTCATGAACCTCATGATTAATTGGCTAAGCTCATTTCCTGATATATTGTAGTTAGTTCTTGGTGAACAACTTTTCATCACTCTTTTGCAGATCACTCATTGTTTTTATAAGTTAAAACAGTATTCCTTGAGAAAAATTGAATTTTCATCACCTTAAGGATTATTTAAAGTGAGACTTACGAATAATCGTTATCGAAGTAAAGTTCTTTTTGAAACACTTTAGAAAACTTAATTGTTTTCATAAAAAAGAACATCCCTATAAGTTCATTATGATTCTTATTCAAGAATTAAGCATTAAAGTATATTTTTTATTTTAAAACATGATGACAAAATTTTGACGAACTGAGTTTTGCATCGTTAATCTTAAAATTGTATATAGTTGTGCGCCTACATACAATTTGGAAGGGACCATGCAAGACTGATTAGTAGTCACCATGAAATTTTTAATAAACATTACATTTTCTTTGTAATTGTGGAAAATTGAATTTTTATGAGATCTACAAGAAGTGCAAATTAGGGACATATTGTTAGGGACACCTACATATGTGCCCGTACCATTTATTTTCTGAGTCGAATTTACTCATCTGTGGAAATTGTCTGTACTGACAATTGATATTCCCTTTTTATTCAATTCTCTCGTAGTGAGATTCTTAGGAAGAGTATCTGATTATTGAATATTAATACCCGACTGGTTGTATAGACGTTCCTATCATTTCTTTTGATTAGATTTCATTGGAATGACCTGGGTAACGATCCGAGGAGCTTTCGAATGCGTACTCAATTCATGAAAACATGGGATATATTCATATTCGTTAATATTTTCATCTTGATTTGATTTGAAATTCTCTCGCGTAGATTATGCGTTGACCTTACTCTTCTAATATTAGTTAGGTCTCCAGATATCCTTGAACTTGTGAAGGATTACGAATTATTATTAGTCCTTTGAGAAGTTCACATCTTATCTACAGTAACAAAACTGGAAAGTTGGTAGTGCCAGTAGAATGGATTGATTGATTATGACATGACGACATTGTCTTAATTGATGGGAACTCGAGTAGAACTCCCCTAAAAGATAAGATGCTTATTATCAAAAGTGATCTATATAATTCTTGATAGATGACCCTATCCTGCCTTAGACTTGAAATTATACCATGAATGGTTGTGAACAAGTTATAGATCTTATAATCTAGAAAGAACTTAAAGTAAATGTATTAAAATATGTTTCCGTTATCTGAAATTTTAGGAGTTATTTGTTGGTAAATTACCTAGACTTTCGCCATTAAGGCAAGTTAAATTTGGTATTGATTATACTCCCGGTGCTGCACCTGTGGCGTGTGCACTGTACGTCAGCACCATATGAATTAAAAGAATTACCGTACAACTGAGAGAGTTGTCGGAGAAGGCTTTTATTCTACCAAGCTCGTCATCATGAATAGCTATGGTGTTATCATTCCTTATACTTATTGATTACCGTGAACTAAGTAAATTGACGATCGAAATCGATATCCATTAACCAGGATGAAAGATTTGTTAGATCATTTACGAGGTTCTAGCGGATGTTTTAAAGATTTGATCCACGGTATGGTTATCATCAACATCGCGTCCGCGAAGAAGATTATCTATTCCAATCACTACATCCAGAACTCGTAATGAACATTATGAGTTTCACGTGATGTGGCTTAGATTGACTAATACACATGTAGCATCCATAAATTTGGTGAACCACGCGTGTAGGCTGTAATTTGATAAATTCATGCTGGTGATCATTAAGGACCATTTGTTTGTTTATAAGAATAAAAAGGAGTTAATAATAATTTATAGACTACCCTGAATTGGCCGAGCAGTAAAAACCTGTACCTTGAGTATTTAACATGTGATTAAAAACTTAATCATTTACATTACTTGACCGTGTGATTAATAGATAATGGAATCTATAATGGAATCTATATTGACTTTTCAAAATTAGCGGTAAATGTTTGAGTATACTTCTAGACAACCTAAGAGGAATTGAGGAAACCATTTAAACCATGACTTGAAATAACAAACGACAATTTTTGCTTGTCAACTAAGAAAATTTTGACCAAAGTATAAACAAAGATTTTTCGAACATTTACGAATCTTATTAGTTCTTTTATTATTTTCGATAAATCAACAAAAATCGTTTTAATTAAATTCAAATTTATTTTGAACATTTTCTTTTATATAATTGGAAGAACTGAGAAAATTTAAAACTTTTTATGTTTACATTTCATAAAGTTAAATATTGATTATTTAATTACTTGTAATAATTATCGACGCTTTAGACGTCGGATTGAGTAAGATAAAAATAATAGTTGAGATGAAACTAAAACTTAGAAAATATGAAGAAAGAATTTTTGAGTGAATTGTGGTCATAATAATTATTTCATCAAGAAAGGTGAATATAGATACTGACACATTATGTAGAAAAGATAAAGAATCAATTAGGATGTGTTCCTTAATAATGAGTGTGCAAAATAAATTGCCCGAACAATTTAAAATAGCTTATGCTTGTAAAAAGGGAGATAATATAGATAATAAAAAGGGTTCACGGCTAATGTGAACCATTAGAATTGAGAAGCCGATGGCGTTAAAAATGTATAAAAGGCCACTTGTAGTTGCCTAAATATGGAGATTTTGAGATTTAGTCATGTTGGAATCTCATAAGATTAAGTATTCTATTCATGCCGTTTCTGATTTAATGTATCTTTATCTGAAGAAGTTGTACTGATGGCAATTTATGAAGGCAGACATTGCCTCATACATTAGTAAACGTCTAACTATTGCAAAGGTCATCATCTGAATTTGATTCGATTTGGGTCATCGTCGACAGACTGACCAAATCTGCTAACATCATTCCCGTTAATGATAGATTCTCGGTGAAGAAATTGATTCTTTGTATTTAAAGGAGTCGTGTAAACATAGTGTGCCTGTATCGATCATCTCTATCAAGATCCTCGCTTCGCATCGAATTTCTAGAGATTTGCTCAAAATTCATTGGGAACGAACCTTGATGAGATTATTGTTTACCACCCCAATCGAAGGGACGAGGTAAAGTAATGATACAAAACACTAGAAGTGTTGTTCTATGCTTGAATAATTAACCTTTGGTAATAAACCGTATAATCCTTTTCCTTTGGAAAGATTATCAATGATAATTATCCTATTAGGATCGAGATCGAATCTTGTTAGGATCTAAATGTGTGAGCATCTGTAAGCAGGAGTTGGGATGAAGACATCCGACTACACCCATTGTGAGTTTGACATGTCTTTTAGGTTTAAGGTTGCCTATGATGACGAACCTAACCTTACAAAATACCCGACCCGGGAGACCTGAAATGATTGTTGAAATTAGGATTTGATTATTGACTGCCAGTGGTAGGCAGGAGGTTATGTGGATATGAAATGTAGATATTGAAGTGCCGGATGGGTAGCGAAGTTATGCCAAAAAATTTCACCATGGAAAGATTAATGGATGATCTGAAGGATCATGGGAAATAAGTCCCCGTTGTATAGGACCATTTAGATAATGTAAAAGTTGGTTTGAAAAGCATATAAGTTGGATCTAGCCTAGGACTTCAAGGGCTGCGTAAATTATGATTCGTATATCTAACTTGATGAAATGTCTAACAAGTGAAAATCTGACTATTCCTTAATGAAGCTTAGATCGGCGAAAAGTTGCATTCATCAAAAACCCGTGAACATCATGGATAGAGAAAGTAAGTCAACATTTAGCCTGATCATATTTCTGTAGTTATGTTTGATGAAACTCGCGTATTGTAATGAATTACACTTGTGAGAAAAGACTGAATGTGGAGGAAATATCCACATGGCTTTAACTCTATAAGAAGCGAGTAGTAAGATAAATCGATTTTTGAGGACAAAGATCCTGTTTAGGGGTAAATGCTGTGAAAATCTGTCAATTTATGGTTGATATTTTATTCTCAAGTATTATTTAAAAACATTATTTTAATGTTATAATATGAACTCACTCATTTTTTGGAAGAAATTTGGGTTTACGTCTTAAAGTAGCATCGACTACGTCTAAACCGGAGGATTCTACGTTACGTGCTTACGTATACATACACCGTTTTGGGTGACAGTCCGACATTTCAGGAAATAAATTTATTCTTGAATATTATGTTGAAATTTTAAATTTGGGTTGGTTTATAAACTCACAAATTGAGATTAGGACTTACGTGAATAATTTAACGTCCTTTACGACTAAACCGGAAACCCTAGATTTACGTATTTACGTTTTGGAACTCTGTTTTTGATGAATTAGATTCGTTTTGTGCCGTTGATTCATAATTTATAAAAACGTTTTTGTAAAACGACCCGAGGGCACGCAAATCGAGGAAACTAGAATCGAGGAGTACCCGAAAATTAGTGTAGATGAGACAAGTGGGACACTTTTTCCACCCCACTTATAACCGGCCAAGATAAGCCATAGAAACACTTTGGTGTCAACTTAATAAGCTAACTAAGGACACTTGTCCTTAGCTTTCTCTCAAAACCACTTAAGTTGTAAAACAATCAAACCATAAACTATTTCTCACACACACTACATGCAAACAACCTATTCTCTCTCTCTATACTCCATCTATGCCGTCCCATATCATCACATAAACACCCATTTTGATCAATTTTAACCATGAATCTTGTGTTATCTACACATATGATGAAGAACCTTTGAGGTCTTGTTGATTTGAGGTGATTTTAACAACTAGCAAGGAGTTTCCATGAAGATCAAGGGTTGAGTTTTGGAGAAGTCTACAAATATTTGCTGATCCTAGAAGTGGTTTTGATATCTCATAAGATTAGTTACCCAAAACCAAGTCTTGTTCATCATCAATCTCATCTTTTCATCACTTTGGTGGTATAGAGATTGTCCTTCCTATCATTTTTGTTATTTTGAATATGTAATCATGTATTTTCTTTCCTAATGTATATGTATATTAAGATATACTAGTAGGGTTCCCGCGCAATGCGGCGGCGGGTACCCAATCATTATAATTTACGGCGAGCAAATATATTATGTTAAACGTGTTCATGAGTTGTATGTTCCACACGACTTCAAAGTTCACTGGATTAGTTTTTATATGAACTTACGAGTCTATAGAGTTACATAAAATTTCTTATTATTGTGCGACACTATACGGAGTTGGTTATATATAGCAACCACAATGTATGGAAGGATGGGCATTTGATACAAAGAAGACATGAAGATGATAAGGTCACGACAGTAAAAAAAAGTAGAAAATAGATTAGAATCCTTTAAAGTTGAGTCAAACATAATCCATCATGTTCATCAATTACAAATTAATTGAATATATTAATTTTTTTATTTAATTAAATTCATAGACTCACTTATTTATTTAATTTACAAAGTGCTTAACATGACCAATCATGTTTGACCATAACATGAGGGATCCTTTTCCGTAGAGAATATGTGGTGATTACGTTTTTAATATTAAGGTTGTGAAAGAGTTATTGTGGTGTGAAAAAAATACCAAGTGACTATAAAATTTGAGAATAATATTAATTTTTTTAATTAAATTTTTTATTCAAAAAATGTTAAAAGTACTTTTTTTTAATTAAAACTTTTTTCTTCTTTAAAAAAGTTTTTTTTTTCCTTTTAAAGGGTTCACATTACATCCATGTATAAGGGGAAGGACACGGATACTATTCGTTTGAAATTCCGTTAGTACCTAGCGATAAAATAATTTGCACCATCCGTTTTCAAAGGGAGTATCTGGTACTTTTCATTAACGGAAGGATGTGAGATAAACATATATCTAACGAAGGATGATTTCTAAACGTTTGTCAAAACACAAGAATGATTTTTGAACTTCTCTCTTTAATATTACTACTTTATAAATGTTTGAAATTTTTTATAATGTATTAGGGATAAACAACAATTTGTTATGATAGATCTAGGATAATGCCTATCCAGCCCATTTGCAAAGCCCATCCATCATGCCTATCTTTTTGTTAACCCTAGGTGAGGGGAATGTCTTTTGATTCTTCTGCCTAAAATCAAACTACAAATTGTCTTTATCCTCTCTATCATTAAACGACTGTCACAAAATACAACCCGGGAAGTCGAGATGGCTATTAACAGGCCCCAAAACTATCTAACAAAATGAAATCGCCAAACCAGTAAGATCTGGTCAAAACACGCCCAAAACACCACTATAGCCACCAAAAACAGCCAATCAAACTGAAACGACACAAAGACACCAAACCATGGACATATGGTGGCATCAGAGGGTGGTAGGGGCGAGGCAGCAACCGGCGGCCAAGAGTTGGGCGAGTTTTTTGTTGGGGTAACTTTTGGATTATGGTTAAATATCAATATAACTTTGAACCCAAATACATAACCACCATAAACATAACCTCACATACCACCATCTCTTTTTAAACAAAATCAGAGACGCAACATCTTTTTTTGTTGGTAGCGAGTGTTTTTGGAGAAGGTAGCAGCGAAGGTGATGATATTGGCAGCGTGTGTTTTTAGAGTGCGGACAGAAAATGAGATTTCATTATATGTTTCTGGTATTTATATCCTGTAGGAAAAAGTAAACATTCAAACCATGAATTAAAAAGGATATTAATGATTTAGACGTTTTGTTGAATAAAAATGCAGTTTTTTAGACTAAAAATGAAAAAGTATTCTTGATTATTGATTCATGCGTTTTCAAAAAATTAATGGACCGATACCTTGGTAATGAATTAAATGGGCCCTTATCAGTAAAAGCTATATGAATGTTAGAGAGTATGTTACAAATATACAAGATCTTTAACTTTAACTTTAATAGAACAATTTTTTAAATAATTCTTTCCATGGCTGTTACTTACATTTTATATATAAAAATATAACGTTTTGCTTTCCACCATATTATTGACTCAATTGTTAAAACTTCTATTTTTAGGAATGTTTGAGTCTTAAAATTTTAAGACTTCCTTATTTAAAAAGGATGTAAATGTTTTATAAAGTAGTATAGATAATGTTGTGTGGGGATCATGTGTTGATAAACATGGATAAAAATATGGAAAACCATATGTAAAAAGGTTAAAATCTTGCTTAATAAGTTGGCTGTATAAAAACAGTAACTAACCAAATGATAAACTGATAAAATGGAAAAGTGGAATCAATATACCGTAAGTATTAGGTCTTATACACATGTGAGAGTTGGCCATGCAATGGAATCATTATAATGAGTGAGATATGATCAAAACAAAATTAGTATATCAATCTAAATAGTCTGTTTTGTGAGGACTGTTAGGGATACTTAGACTTGGATTGAGCAGTAGCTAAAACTAAGTTATTTGTAACACATAATATGGAGTTTATGTAATCCAAAAATTAGCTTCTATCTTCTTGTGGAACTCAAGATATGATAAAAATGGTGAAAGTGAAACTAAAAATCAGATTTTTGTGAATTTAAAGTTTAATAGTATTATATAAGCACTCAAATAAATATAGTATAAAATGTGAATTAGAACCCACTAACTTATATATTGCATTTATATAAATATGTAAAAGGATAAATAAATGGACATTTTATAAAAATGGTAGTTTGGTAAGTTTTATTAGTTATAAAACTATGAAGATGATTTTTACGTCTTTTCGGCTAATACCGTAAAATTAACGTTTTCGTCAATTAAAACTTAGATGGTCGGACCCGTCTAATGTAAACTTTTCAAAAGTCATATACTGATATATAAGTACCTATTACAAGTAAAAACCGATAAAACCCGAACTATATAACATATGGACATTAACGGGCTAAGTTAGCCTTATTTGACTATTAATCCAACTAATTTGGCTAAGCACTTATAAACTTACTTATTGGGCTTAACCCACTTGGGCCTAACTTGTAAGTATAATACTGATATTAAAAGTGTAAAATGGATCAATATAAGGTAATGGACTTATAATGGGCCTAATGGGCCTTGACAAGTAAAGAAGATGAACTAGTGAAACAAGTATAAAAGTTGTCAACACATAACACTAAAATGAGTAAATTAGAATGTACAATCCCACTTGATCATCATCATATTTATAAAAATCATCATACATATACATAGCTATTATTTTTATAAACTCACTGGACAAAAGTATAAGACGAATATTATTTGTCTAGGTTTCCGTGATTGAAGCACGTACCTTACATCCGAATCGCCGATAACCGCCTTTCCCAATCAACGTGAGTTCATAGTCTCACACTCTTTTAAATGTTTTTATGAAATGTTTTATAAACCCGCGAGGGAGATAACATGATAGTTTTGATAAAATAGGACACCATTTGTCCCGATTATTTGCTTATTGATTTGGACCTGGATGTTTGTATGTCCCGATGAATGATTATATGACCCGATAAATGAAATGAAATGGATTTTTAAAGTTAGGTTATGTCACTAAAAGTCCCATTAGCATGAATTGTGAACTACCGGGATTTGGTAGACGCTTGTGCATATAATAGTACTATTTAGGGACGATCACCCCAGTTCGCGCCTTGACGGTTGATCCCCACCGTGCCACATTGATTGGTAAGAGAATTTATGTATGAGAAGATTTACATAGCGTAATTTTTGTGACGACACACTAACTTAGATGGGAAAATTAAGTTTCGGGTTAGCTACTTGTTGTTTGTTGTAGTAAGGTAACAATGTCATGCGGCTTATAATAATCCAAATAACGAAATACTGCTATACGCACTAAATTACGATATATTGCCTGACTAGCAATACGGGGTCTTATTGTTGATATTATGTTTGTGTTTTGGTTTTACATAACCATATTCATATAACGGTTTTTATTTAACTCTATACAACGTTATAAAACGTATTGTAAGATGTTTTTACGACAATGGTTCGTATAATGATTTTGAAGGCAAAAGCCTATATTATGACTTTTGATAAGGATTTGTATAAAATGACTTTGGCTATTTTATGGCCTATTACCAATATTTGTACAAAATGATTTTCGGTAATAATTATATACCAATGATATATTAATGGTTTTATTAAACTCTATGAATTCACTTGGCGTTATCGCTGACCTTTTCTTTTAACATGTTTTGTCTCAGGTACTTGAAGGTAATTCTCGGGAAGACAACAAAACTTCATGGCCCGCACTTAAATAACAATTTCCATTCAAATGTTTTGTAATATTGTATGAAATACTATGACTTGGGACCTATGTAAATTTGATATTATGAATGGAAATGCTTTATTATTAAACGACGCGATTTTTAAGCCTTGTCTATGATGTGAGTAATGTGCTATCCCGTAACACCAACGAGTCTTCCGCTGTATTGAATTGTGTATATTTGGGGGTGTTACAAATTTGAATGCTATGAATGTGAAATTTGTTTGTGTCAAATGTGGAAAATGTGCTAATGCTAATCATTCTATGTGTGCTATCAATAATGTCAAAGGCGTAGATACTAGAACTAAGAAGAAATTTACGATGCCTATTAGTGCTAGTAAATCCAAACGCAAAGTAAACCATTCTGGTGCAACCCCCACTAAGAAAAGTAATGCATCAGACTCCACCACTAAGAACCCTAGAAGCAGAATTACGGAATTATATGAGTCTGCTAGCAAGTCTTAGAAATGGTGGTTGGCTAATCAATGTCCTCTAGGATATAAATGGATACCTAAAGTTAGGACAGAAAATGTGACAACGAGTGTTAGTATGCCTTTAAATTTTTCTAAGGACACTAATGATTCTACAATCACAACTACTGTGGTATCCAATTTAGCAAATGCTCCAACGTGTTCTAACTCTCCTGCAGGTGATACAAATAATTCTATTCATATTGGACTCCGGATGCACGAAGCACATGACGGGGAATCTCAAGCTTCTAATTAACTTCGTGGAGAAGTTCATGGGTACGGTTCATTTCACAAATGATCAATTTGCACCGATCCTAGGATATGGAGATTTGGTTCAGGGAAATATAACGATAAAAAGGGTATACTACGTCGAAGGGCTTAATCAATATTTTCTCGGTTGGTCAATTTTGTGATGTAGATTTGGAGGTTGCTTTCAGAAAGAAGACATGTTTTGTTCGTGATTATGATGGGAATTACTTACTTAACGGTACACGGGGTACTGATCTTTACACAATTTCACTACAAGACACAACTTCATCAAATCCAATTTTCTTGATGGCTAAAGCTTCAACGACCCAGGCATGGTTATGGCATCGACGTTTATCTCATCTTAATTTTGATACCATCAACTTGCTTTCCAAGAAAGATATTGTGAGAGGCCTTCCAAGATTTAAATTCATCAAAGATCATCTTTGGTCTTCTTGTGAGCTTTGTAAAGCTAAACGAAGTAGCTTCAAAACAAAGACTACACCAAGCTCTAAAGGACGGTTAGATCTTCTCCATATAGATTTGTGTGGTCCTATGCGTGTTCATAGTACCAATGGAAAGAAATATGTTATGGTTATTGTCGATGATTACTCAAGGTACACATGGACTCACTTCTTGAGGTCCAAGGATGAAACACCCAAAGTTCTCATCAACTTCCTAAAATTGATACAACGTGGTGTTCAATCTGAAATAAAAGTGATTCGCACTGACAGAGGCACATAATTTTTGAATTCAACTCTGAGGAACTATTTTGAAGTTGAAGGAATTGAACATGAAACATCTATTGATCTAACACCCGAACAAAACGGCGTTGTTGAAAAAAGAAACCGTACTTTAGCTGAGACTGCTCGAACATTATTATCTGCTTCAAAACTTCCACTATATATTTGGGCCGAAGCCGTGTCAACCGCATGCTACACACAAAACCGATCCTTAATTACATCAAGACATGAAAAGACACCATATCACATAATTCATGATCGAAAACCTTCACTCAAACACCTTCATGTTTTTTGATGTACGTGTTACATTATTTCAAGATGGCGAAAATCTGGACAAGATGAAAGAGAAAGGTAATGCATGTATTCTAGTGGGATATGCAACTCAGTCTAAGGGATATAGAGTGTACAACAAGAGAACAAAATTGATACTCGAGAATATTCACATACGATTTGTTGAATTACAAGAAATGACACTTGAACAAAACAGTTTAAGTCCCGATCCACAACGACGAACGACTTCCGTTCCAACCGCACGAAACTCGGAACTCAAGACCACAACAATGAACCGTCAAGTTCAAAGTTGGTTCAAGAAAATGTTCCCAGAGCAGATATGACAGTCAACACAACAATTGAAGAGTTGGAAATGTTATATGGACCAATGTATGATAAATATTTCACGGGGGAGAAACAAGTTGTATCAAAGTCTTCCGCTATCACTCATGATAAGAATGATGATACCGATCATCTTCAACAAAAGGATACAACTTTATCTACTTCAACACGGGTTGCTGCAGATTCACCTCCTCAGATTATCACATCAACAATCGCTCCTACAACATCCACAACTACTGTCATTGATCCAGAGAACACAAATTAAGCAGATAATGCATTAAATGACGAAGACGAATTTATCAACCCATTCGGTACACCGGTACACAATACTAGAGAGTCTTCTACTCGCCATGTTGATCCGTCAAATATGCATAGGTTCTACCAACGACATCCTTCAACACATCATTGGACCCGATATCATCCTTTGGTTCAAGTAATAGGAAACCCTTCACAGCCCGTTCGTACAAGACGACAGCTTGAAACCGATTGTGATGTTTGCATGTTCGCACTTGCCGTGAGTTCAACTGAACCGAAAATATCAAAGAAGCCATGGCTGATCATGCTTGGATTGAATCGATGCAAGATGAACTTCTTCAATTTGAAAGACATAAAGTCTGGGAACTTGTTGACAGACCATACGATGTAATTCCATTAAATCTTCGATGGCTCTGGAAAAACAAGTTGGATGAAGAAAACACAATCATCAAGAACAAAGCTAGGCTAGTGGCTAATGGGTATGATCAGAAAGAGGGTATAGATTTTGAAGAATCATTTGCACCAGTTGTCACAAACGTGAATTTTGAATCTATTTAATTTGCATGAAACGCGATGGTTCGGGTTAGACTTGTGAGTCTATTGATGTCCCCGATTGTTTTTGCGTTTTTGGTGTACAAATTTGAATATTTATGAATGACGTTTCTATCAATTTCTAGTCGTGTGACTTATTGTTTGTTTTACATTAGGCATTAGGAATTACCATCTTAGGAATCGTCTTTTATTTACATCAATGTAACTACGCTTAAGATTTCCATTACACAACTTAAACAATGACAAAAAGTACTTCAACACTTTGTTCACAAACTTAAACTTACAATTTGAACAAGTTTACAATTTGAGAAAAACAAATAGTTTCTTTTGTGTACATCATCACCAATCCGGCCCCCCTTGCACAAATAAAACCCACGTTTTTCCTCACCATTTCAATTTCAATTTGTACTCCAACAATGTACTTCACCAACTCTTTTAATGCCTTGTACCCTTGTCCCCTTTTCCTCCTCCATTACCCATGAGATACCACTTTTATCCCCACTCTCTTATGAAGTCTATCCTAGAGGACCTCAAACCCCTACGTTTTCTACCAATAAACGAGCCCCAACACTTCTCCCTTCCCCAACAAGTTCCTAGTTCCCATGCTAGTTCATTTGGTTAGGATCAAACTACAATAGCTAACCAAATCCCTAACTAAGCCCTAACTAGATTACTTTAGCCTTAAACTCACTCAAGTCCTATAAATACAACCTCTTTCCCCTCACTTAAACACACACTCAAAACTTAAACACACACTTGTTAACAACTCTCTTACTACTAGGTCACGGCAAAAGTCTTTTAGCAAGAAGATTGGGGTTGAGTTTAAGCAAGCAAGAATGTAGATAGTTGATCATTAGTTCTATTCAATCTCCTTCAAATAACTTAAGACCCTTTGTAAGTTCCTTGAACCTTGCTTTTCTCATGATTTGGTTGATATAATACTTGCTCAAAACTTTGAAACCAAGAACTTACGCTAAAGAAACAAGTAAAGTTAGTCACGGGTTGGGACTTGGATGAGTATGTTTATAGATGAACAAAGTCATGGTTTCATTAACTAAAAAAAATGATGTCACAATACCACGGTTGTAGTCTTAGTGATGACCTAAACGATTCGAATAACTAAACGAACCACTACAAGGCTAGCTAGATGGACGGAAACATGTGAAGACCAAGAACCTTTGTTCTAGTGTCGACATGAATTATTGAGTAGTGTAAATATGAACCGATGCTATGATTTTATGTGTGTAAATGTTTTAATGTGATTACGCATGCTACAACAAACAAACCCTTGCGAGTACTAGCTTAGGTATAGGATTGTATGCATGGTTTCATGTGAACTTGTATGTATGTTATCAAAATAAGCAGAAACTATGGTATCCTTCATGCGTGTATATGTTAATAGAATGCTTCCCACTGATGTTAAACATGCGAGTGAAGGTGTGTGTAAGTTTAACGTCATAAGGACTTAGGGTGTATATTGTGTGGCCATTTGCTTGTATATGCATGTGTGTAAAAAATCTCACCTAGCCAACGTGACTTAGACAGTGTATTAATATGTGTGTGCTCAAAACAGTGTGAGTGTTCAACTCAGTAGGAAACCAAGTTCTCCAAAGTGTATAATTGTGCATTCAAAAAAACATAAATACTTCAACCTCTTTCTTTCTTTCTTGAAAACGAGTAAAAAGGAGTGAAAGCTTTCAAATTTGTTGTGTATAATCAAAAGAGGAAACAAGTTATTGTATATATAAATGCTACTCCAAATGATCAGTGGTAGATGGAATGGAAGTACGCTTTATAGTGTGCGTGTGTGTGTATATGTCCTGCGCATGTAGCATGATGAGTAAACTTACTACTTTCAAATGGATTATGAATATTAACTATGTGATTTCTTCTCAAAGAAAATAGTATGTGCGTGAGTATGTGAACGCATGCGTGTGTGTTTCGAGTTACAGAAAACAAAAAAACTAGATTGTGTGCGTGTGTGTGATCTCAGAAGTGAGTTGCAACATCAACAAGAAAACCTTTCATTTGGTTTGCCTAAAGTGTGTGTAGGAATGCACGAACACATGACATACCAATCCTTTTAAAAACAAGAATAGAGATTAATGTGTGTGTTGTGTAAACATGTTTGAACAAAGACCAGTAGAAGGAGAAACATACTTATGTGCCTTCCCCTAAATGGTATGTGTGAATGGTATGCGTGTGGATGTGTTCAGAAGAGGCAAAAACAAAAACAAATAAACCAAATTTATCGAATGACTTAGAACTCGTTGTGCTGCATGCCTGTGTACCATGAAACTAGAAACTCAAAACAAATAATGAAGTTATATAGAAGCATACTGATTTACTGATGGTCCCCCTTTACTTTCCTTTTTCTGTTTCGTGTAAGCTATACAAAGAAGGCAGTACTAGTACTAGCTCTATTGTAGTAAACCAAGTTGTATGCGTGTGTGAATTGCTAGGATAGTCAAAGGAATTGTATATGTATGCATGTTAAATAGTAATAGGAATGTGTAGTCATTCTCATGTATTTCGTGTGGAGTGGACTGCCAAAAACCAAGAATTGAATAAAGTTAATACTATCCCTGCCTTGTTGAAAGGACATACCATGTATGTATACGTGTTGCTATGATTGCTTATGACTAAAAGAAATAAGGTGCAATCAACAATATGAAAAGTAAAATCCATCAAGGGTGCGTGGGTGAAGGCGTAAGACACAAAGAGATAAAACACAAAATGCCCCTCATCCATTTTCTATAAATACAAAAAGGGTTTAATTTGTCCATCGACCTCACTTTGCACCAATTTTAACCGATCTAAAGGTCATGCCCCGAAAATCTAAAAACACCTTATTAAACCTGACATGACCTAGTTTTCAAAACAAGTTTCGGTTTGTCATAAAGTTAAGTAATGAACCCGTAATAAATTTACAAAGATGGTCGATTTACACTTGTACAAAATTTGACCTTATTTGTTTATTTTTGTTTACGAGTGAACTACTTTGCATAATTATTTGTTAGACTTAGAGACTTCATTAAAGTGTGATATTTATCAAATATCAAAGATCTCACGGCCTAGTTTTCTTGATGAGAACCCGTTTATTTTTCGGACTATTAAACCACGAGATATCGAGACCCAAAGTTGACCCCGTGACTTAAAATGGTTGAACATGAAAAATGTATGAAAACATTTTTGCAAATCAAGAGAAAGCATGAAATATCAACCAAGTGCATTGTACATTATCATATCTTGTATTTAGCCTAAGTACGGATATTTTACTTAGGTTACGAGTAGATCGTTTGCGCATTCTTTTGCGTGCCTTGATATTCCGTGCTATCCTTGTTGATCATATTTACCTACTTCATCGAGGTGAGTTTCATAGCCCCACTTTTAAATTGCTTTAACTATTTTGAGGTGAGAACATTTCTTGTTTTTAACGGATGAACATAAGTGCTTTAAACTCATACGTTTGCCTACATGATGTCTAAGTAGCGATATCCCTAGATGCTTTAGCCCACTATCGTGAACTGTTAATTACTTTGTGTAAGCGCGAATGTTATGGATAGATCTATCGGGACTAACCTCCCTGTCTAATTTGGTTGTGTGGCCAAAGTTAGATACACTTACATTTGAGGATTTACAAATGCTCCGGGATAGGCATTTGCTCGGGCTCTTATTATTTCTTGTTGGTTGAGGTTAACGCTTTGGTGTCACGAGCTTAGGCGTAGGTGATTAAAACGTATACTTTTGATTGTAGTCTTGTATTTGTTATAAGATTATATGCCGGTTGCTTTGGAAAATCTTATGGTTCATCACACTATTTAAACTTAAACCTATGAACTCACCAACCTTTGTGTTGACGCTTTAGCAATGTTTTTCTCAGGTATCAAGACGGAGGAGTGACGTGGTTGTGCATGGGAGATTTTTAATAAAAATGGTCGTGACTAGTGTATGGATATTTGGATCAATGTGAAAGTCTTTTGAAAGAACTTTTTATTATCATCTTGTGTAATTCGCTTCCGAACAAGTTTTATGATTTTAATTAAATGAAAACGGCTTTTAAATAATCGTTCTTTGTATCTATGTCTTGTGATAGTCATGACCGTCGCACCCCATTGTGTTGCCTTACTCTGATAAATTGGGGGTGTGACAGATTGGTACCAGAGCTGTAGTTATAGAGAACTAGGTTATTTTACAAAATGATTTTTATAAACGCGAGTCAAAAATTTAATTGTTTGAGAAATAATTCTAGACTATAACTAACTCTAAAAAATCTCCAAGAACCACTTCACTCTACGTCTTCGATACAAGTAAGTTGTGACTTGAAATAGTTTATGATTTTTGCAAGCTAAGTTTTGAGTTTGATTGCTACGTGCTATTATCATTAGGTATTCCCCTTCCCGTGTTTAAATGATACCCATATGGATATGTAATAAAACGATTTTTTTAAGTTGAAATAAAAGTCCTAACATCCTTGTATGGATTGTTACGATACGCAAATGGTTTGTGCCATATTCATTTGAATGGTTTGTGCTATCTTTATTAAAATGGTTTGTGCCATATTTATTTGAATGGTTTGTGCCATATATATATATATATATATATATATATATATATATATATATATATATATATATATATATATATATATATATATATATATATATATATATATATATATATATATATATATATATATATATATATTCCTTTGAGATTAAACGTACGCATACTTATGCTCAACATATTTTAGATAGTCCGCGGGACTATTATCGACTATCGAAATGTTTTGTGTTTCATATCACTATACGCCGAATTAAAATATCGCCATGATTCCTAGAACGAAAACTATATGAATATATTTATTTACCATGTGTTTGGTAGTATGTTAATTTGTAGTAATACTTGAATCAAGCGATACTATTATAAATGTCGAGAGGAGCAACTATTTATTGGGTTCGATAAATCGTTACTCCACTAAACATTTATAATAGACTAGGTTGAGGAAAAGTGACCTACATTAATTAACGGTTTCGAAATTGGAATTTAATGCGTAAGTTATCATATCAAATTATGATTTTGAGCACGACCGAAGAACGACGACGACGTCACTATTTAAGATGAAATATGACGATACAATACTTATTACAAGTATTACTCTTGTAATGCTCCAAAGAATACTACAATTAAAAGAACGAATAAATTTCGCGATATATGAACTATCCATAAATACGTAGATGCGTAAGTCAAACGGTTACCGAAGAAAATTTTTTTGGAAAAAAATTACGAATCAAAGTTGTTATTTGTCCATTGGTTGCGACTAAGTTATCATGAAATTATTATAAATTTTGAAGTTACGATATAGATATAAATTAAAGGGGTTTACCTTGGGTTAAACAATTATGCCGATATCTACATCAAAGGGATTATCGCGTTGCGCGATATTTGAGAACCCCAGATGCGAAATGTGGGTGTAGATTGAGATCTTAAATACAAGGTATAAACATACAACAATGATTGTAAAGTTTATCTAAGATTGCGAGCAAAACGCTAGACGAGAGCAAGATAAACGAAACATATAAGGTATAACGGAACATATTCCAAAATCAGAGAAATTCTTGTAATAAAATTTAGTAATTGCTCGAATTGAACATTTTGAACGATTACGGATTAGAAACATATGGAACAATTCTTGTGATGGAATTTTTGTGATAAAATTTTAGTACTCGACTCGTTTAAATCAAATTAACAATTTTTCAAGGTGTAAAAATTGTCGAAAGTGTACGAACTAGCAATACTAAGTTAAGGAAAGACTTATGAATGAACAAGAACTAGTACGGGCTACGTAATAGCCATAAGCCGACTAAACCTCAGAACATACTTATTCATCCGAGTTACAAGAAATAGACGTTTAGCAAGAGGAAATTAGGCAAAAATAAACGTCGGAGTAAAACTAAATTAATTAAAGGACTGATTGAGGATAATTGTATTTATTCATCCGTGCATAATCACTACTAAGAGAACGTACAATTAATAAGTATGTGGAAGAGCATGTTAGAGGACTTTAACATTCCACGATTCACTTATTGTTTTCCATGTAAAGACTACTTGGACATTTAAGTAGACTGGTGGATCAATGTACGAGAACTTACTCTAAATAAAAGAAAATTTACAAGACATCATACAACTCATTTCTATTTTTAGAACTTTAGAAAAATACTCCACTTTTACCCATCTAATAACCGTCCTTTTACATTTGATAACAAGCAAAAAAAAAATGCCTCTCATTCCGTTTGTCATTTTGCAATCCAAATCCGAAAAGGAAATTACCCCCATCCGGAGCGTAATCACAATAAATTCGGATGATGAGCAAGATTCGCTAGTCATGATGCCAAATGTCACTACGGGACTTCCTTCCATCGTCCCAAATATTTCTACTACTACCACTATACCAATCCCCACTCCTATACCTTCAACAATGCCTGAAATTTCTAGAAAAAGAAACCGTTCTTCATCACCACCACCTAATGTTGCTCTTTCCCCAGAAGACGAGCGTACTTCAGAAGCACTCGGATTCGATGCAGAACACCTGATAGGCCGTCTGGACGATGTAGAGGGCGATGTGGATTTCCTTACCGCGCAAGATGAGGACAAGGACTTAGTGATAGCCGAGTTACGAGAGTCTCTTGAGGCTGCTGAGTCCGATATCGCAATCTTACAAATGAGGAACAATGATGTCGAGGCCAGGCAAGCTGCAGATCATGCTCAGATTCAAGAAATCCTACACCATCTAGGTCTTTAGGTTTTTCTTGTCTTCCTAATAGAAGTATGATGTTTTGTAATAAATGTATGACGTGTTGTCACGACTAAAAGAAGCCATTCATTAGTTGAATGGAATTTTGTACTCTAAGCTCCAAAACTATGTATAGAACGTAGTTCAAGAATGACATGTATGAATTTTATGATCCGATCCCTTGAAAATTGTATTACGATAATTGTGAGAAAAGTATGGTCAAATTTGAACAATCGTAAGAATTGATAACAATGAAAGAACTAACAAAAATATACATCGTTTGTGAGATAATGTATACAGAAAAATTGAAATGATAGAACAAGTTTGCAAGGACCTCGAAGAGGTCATCACTCCTCAATACCAAAATGCCATTAGGGCCTTTGGTGCGTTCGAAGTTAGTATCCGCACGGTTGACCGAAACATGGATCCTAGTGTTTACGAAAAATGCTAAGGAAACAAGTGTTACTCCGATTAACACTTTTGGACCTCGAAGGTCCCTTTCAAAAACTAAGGTAAATCATACCGTTAGTGGAAGAAAAGGGCCTTATGTGGGGAGATGCTATATGTTGAAGAACCACTTAAGGTTTAACACCATGAAGCTAGGTGCTGGAAGGTTTAACCGTCACCCTATGACCAAACCAAAGAATCGCTCGTGGAAAGAGCCACGTGTCCATCAAGGAAGAACCTTACCACCCTCTACTTGTTGTGCAAGAACAAATTTCCCGGAGGATGTTCCCAAACCAACTCCGATCTTGAACAAGAAGTATGTCGGTAACCTTCCATATTGCCGCAAGTGTGACTACCACCACAATGGTAGTTGCGCTAACCATTGCATGCTTTGCAATGAATTTGGGCACTTGGAGGGTGATTGTCGAGTGGTAAAATCCCATGAGAAGAAAATGAAGGAACGCTACATGGAGGAACGTCGTTTAAGACAAGAAATACTTGAAATTGCCCAAGAAGGAAGCTCGGGGGCAAAGAGCGTCCAATACCCCACCAACGTTTTACACCGGTTGTCTTTCAAGGAAAATGTGCCATCAATCTTCAAGTATCAACCCAAGGGTTTCTACCCTCGTCATGGATAGAGCGTGAAAAATTAATGTAATATGAACTATTTTACTTTTATGCAAATCAAGTGACTCGACGTCCGTCGATGTTACCACCAACAAAACTTAATTATGTAACCGTACTCCAAGTCTACAATTAAATCGTGTTGTTTTATCTTTAAAGCCTCTTTTGTTTAACCAACTAGAAAATTTTATTTTTCATGTGTCGGAGGAAAAATTCATCCGCCAGATATTTTACTTAAGAAAAAGATTTCTTCAACAATATTTTCTTTACCTATCGAAGAGAAATAAATAAAGTAAATTTTCACTAAAAGAATTTTGTAAAATATTCTATAGAAAATATAAAAATTGATTTTTACTATAAGAAATCACCATCGAAAACACTTATTAGTGGGAACATTTTTACTATAAGAAATCACCATCGAAAACACTTGTAATAAAATTTAGTAATTGCTCGAATTGAACATTTTGAACGATTACGGATTAGAAACATATGGAACAATTCTTGTGATGAAATTTTTGTGATAAAATTTTAGTACTCGACTCGTTTAAATCAAATTAATAATTTTTCAAGGTGTAAAAATTGTCGAAAGTGTACGAACTAGCAATACTAAGTTAAGGAAAGACTTATGAATGAACAAGAACTAGTACGGGCTACGTAATAGCCATAAGCCGACTAAACCTCAGAACATACTTACTCATCCGAGTTACAAGTAATAGACGTTTACCAAGAGGAAATTACGCAAAAATAAACGTCGGAGTAAAACTAAATTAATTAAAGGACTGATTGAGGATAATTGTATTTATTCATCCGTGCATAATCACTACTAAGAGAACGTACAATTAATAAGTATGTGGAAGAGCATGTTAGAGGACTTTAACATTCCACGATTCACTTATTGTTTTCCATGTAAAGACTACTTGGACATTTAAATAGACTGGTGGATCAATGTACGAGAACTTACTCTAAATAAAAGAAAATTTACAAGACATCATACAACTCATTTCTATTTTTAGAACTTTAGAAAAATACTCCACTTTTACCCATCTAATAACTGTCCTTTTACATTTGGTAACAAGCAAAAAAAAAAAAAAAAAAGCCTCTCATTCCGTTTGTCATTTTGCAATCCGAATCAGAAAAGGAAATTACCCCCATCCGGAGCGTAATCACAATAAATTCGGATGATGAGCAAGATTCGCCAGTCATGATGCCAAATGTCACTACGGGACTTCCTTCCATCGTCCCAAATATTTCTACTACTACCACTATACCAATCCCCACTCCTATACCTTCAACAATGCCTGAAATTTCTAGAAAAAGAAACCGTTCTTCATCACCACCACCTAATGTTGCTCTTTCCCCAGAAGACGAGCGTACTTCAGAAGCACTCGGATTCGATGCAGAACACCTGATAGGCCGTCTGGACGATGTAGAGGGCGATGTGGATTTCCTTACCGCGCAAGATGAGGACAAGGACTTAGTGATAGCTGAGTTACGAGAGTCTCGTGAGGCTGCTGAGTCCGAGATCGCAATCTTACAAATGAGGAACAATGATGCCGAGGCCAGGCAAGCTGTGGATCATGCTCAGATTCAAGAAATCCTACACCATCTAGGTCTTTAGGTTTTTCTTGTCTTCCTAATAGAAGTATGATGTTTTGTAATAAATGTATGACGTGTTGTCAAGACTAAAAGAAGCCATTCATTAGTTGAATGGAATTTTGTACTCTAAGCTCCAAAACTATGTATAGAACGTAGTTCAAGAATGACATGTACGAATTTTATGATCCGATCCCTTAAAAATTGTATTACAATAATTGTGAGAAAAGTATGGTCAAATTTGAACAATCGTAAGAATTGATAATATGAAAGAACTAACAAAAATATACATCGTTTGTGAGATAATGTATACAGAAAAATTGAAATGATAGAACAAGGTTGCAAGGACCTCAAAGAGGTCATCACTCCTCAATACCAAAATGCCATTAGGGCCTTTGGTGCGTTCGAAGCTAGTATCTGCATGGTTGACCGAAACATGGATCCTAGTGTTTACGAAAAATGCTAAGGAAACAAGTGTTACTCCGATTAACACTTTTGGACCTCGAAGGACCCTTTCAAAAACTAAGGTAAATTATACAGTTAGTGGAAGAAAAGGGCCTTATGTGGGGAGATGCTATATGTTGAAGAACCACTTAAGGTTTAACACCATGAAGCAAGGTGCTGGAAGGTTTAACCGTCACCCTATGACCAAACCAAAGAATCGCTCGTGGAAAGAGCCACGTGTCCATCAAGGAAGAACCTTACCACCCTCTACTTGTTGTGCAAGAACTAATTTCCCGAAGGATGTTCCCAAACCAACTCCGATCTTGAACAAGAAGTATCTCGGTAACCTTCCATATTGCCGCAAGTGTGACTACCACCACAATGGTAGTTGCGCTAACCATTGCATGCTTTGCGATGAATTTGGGCACTTAGAGGGTGATTGTCGAGTGGTAAAGTTCCATGAGAAGAAAATGAAGGAACGCTACATGGAGGAACGTCGTTTAAGACAAGAAATACTTGAAATTGCCCAAGAAGGAAGCTCGGGGGCAAAGAGCGTCCAATACCCCACCAACATTTTACACCGGTTGTCTTTCAAGGAAAATGTGCCATCAATCTTCAAGTATCAACCCAAGGGTTTCTACCCTCGTCATGGATAGAGCGTGAAAAATTCATGTAATATGAACTATTTTACTTTTATGCAAATCAAGTGACTCGACGTCCGTCGATGTTACCACCAACAAAACTTAATTATGTAACCGTACTCCAAGTCTTCAATTAAATCGTGTTGTTTTATCTTTAAAGCCTTTTTTGTTTAACCAACGAGAAAATTTTATTTTTCATGTATCGGAGGAAAAATTCATCCGCCAGAAATTTACTTAAGAAAAAGATTTCTTCAACAATATTTTCTTTACCTATCGAAGAGAAATAAATAAAGTAAATTTTCACTAAAAGATTTTTGTAAAATATTCTTTAGAAAATATAAAAATTGATTTTTACTATAAGAAATCACCATCGAAAACACTTATTAGTGGGAATAATAACAATTGTAATAATGTAAGTTAGAAGATTAATAAAGGTATTATTAATCAAATGCCGCAACTAATAACGAAATATTTTTGTAAGAACTACCATGTAAAGTTTTGGAACTTGGTTTGACGACCAACTCAATGTGGAGAACAAAAACTATTGATAAACTCGACGAGAAGTAGTACGAATAATTATGGGAATTATTTCGTCGATTGTGAAAAGTGAGCATTGGTAACAAATGAAATGCACTATGAACTAACTTGTTGGTTATGAAATGTGGATAATGGTAATGAACAAAATGCACTGTGGACTATCAATATATAACTACAACCTCAAAGAGTCAAATTGTGATGAAAAGGAGGATGCAGCCATTTGTCCCGAGACGTACGTAGCCTGATCAACTACGTATGATCGTGGTCGAACGCGAGTATGCTCATAGTAGTTATCTTAAAAATAAAATATATTAGTACTAGAAAAATATATCCAAGTTGCCCTATTCGAAAAAGAAAAATTTATTATGTGCTATGAACGTCAAACATCTTTATACCATCTTAAGTAAAAGTGTCGAGTACGCGATACGAGTAAACCTAGTATAAGTATTTTCTTCGCCACTATTACATACAAAAGCGTTTATGACACGTAAATACTAAGAGCGCCACCTGTTTTTGACAACCACTAAACTTAAATAGATTAGAGTTGGAAAATGGAAACAATTTTAAATAATAATGAGAAGAACGAAAAGTCATGTGAGTAAAACTCAAAATTTAAACGGATATTGAGAAATTGTCGCGACTTAACCCATGTTAAGGAACAACTGGGTCAAGGTAAGCATGATTTTGTGTATAATTTGGAATACCGAAAACACTCAAAAAAAACAAATTCTATTTAACGATGTTTGAGCATCACACCATACTTATAAGCGTAAGAAATATTATATACTTCCTTCATAGGAGGAAATCCGAACAAACTATGATTTAAATGTATTATAAATTATGCACCTGTTTTTTCTCTCCATGAAAAAGGAGATAAACAAGCAGGAACGCAAACCAAATTGATTAATTAACGAAATTATCTAATACTGAATGTCACATAAAAGGAAGAAACGTCTTAACCATCATGTGTTAGGACGATAAATTATTTTAGATTTTTAGGAAACCAATTCAAGAAAACCTTGACGCATACGCTACTTATCACTACCAAGTAGACAGTTAATGTGAACGGGATTAATCAAACTATATGGAATGATTTTTGAATGTGCGATATATAGTCAACTAGGTGGAAAATGGCAATACGCGACACTTTAAATTGTAAGTAATACGTGGGACGACGCGAAAGTTAATAATGAGAAAACTCACTAAACGAAAACGACGTCGTCGAGAAAAATTTAACATACAAGAAAAGACTTAGGGAACGCCATAGAACCGTGTACAAGTCGAAAGGAATTTTCGTTTATTTTAATCCTAACAAGATTATTGTAATTTTAATCTTAGCAACAAACTAAAGAAAAACAAACGCCTTGAACACCATGAAAGGAAGGTAAAATTTTAATTGACCTCTTGCTTTGAAAACAACATCGACGTGCTAGTTTTGAGGACAAAACTCAATTTAAGGGATTACGGATGTCACAAACGTGAATTTTGAATCTATTTAATTTGCATGAAACGCGATGGTTCGGGTTAGACTTGTGAGTCTATTGATGTTCCCGATTGTTTTTGCGTTTTTGGTGTACAAATTTGAATATTTATGAATGATGTTTCTATCAATTTCTAGTCGTGTGACTTATTGTTTGGTTTACATTAGGCATTAGAAATTACCATCTTAGGAATCGTCTTTTATTTACAACAATGTAACTACGCTTAAGATTTTCATTACACAACTTAAACAATGACAAAAAGTACTTCAACACTTTGTTCACAAACTTAAACTTACAATTTGAACAAGTTTACAATTTGAGAAAAACAAATAGTTTCTTTTGTGTACATCATCCCCAATCCGGCCCCCCTTACACAAATAAAACCCACGTTTTTCTTCACCATTTCAATTTCAATTTGTACTCCAACAATGTACTTCACCAACTCTTTTAATGCCTTGTACCCTTGTCCCCTTTTCCTCCTCCATTACCCACGAGATACCACTTTTATCCCCACTCTCTTATGAAGTCTATCCTAGAAGACCTCAAACCCCTGCGTTTTCTGCCAAGAAACGAGCCCCAACACTTTCTCCCTTCCCCAACAAGTTCCTAGTTCCCATGCTAGTTCATTTGGTTAGGATCAAACTACAATAGCTAACCAAATCCCTAACTAAGCTCTAACTAGATTACTTTAGCCTTAAACTCACTCAAGTCCTATAAATACCAACCTCTTTCCCCTCACTTAAACACATACTCAAAACTTAAACACACACTTGTTAATGAATCTCTTACTACTAGGTCACGGCTAAAGTCTTTTAGCAAGAAGATTGGGGTTGAGTTTAAGCAAGCAAGAATGTAGATAGTTGATCATTAGTTCTATTCAATCTCCTTCAAATAACTTAAGACCCTTTGGAAGTTCCTTGAACCATGCTTTTCTCATGATTTGGTTGATATAATACTTGCTCAAAACATTGAAACCAAGAACTTACGCTAAAGAACAAGTAAAGTTGGTCACGGGTTGGGACTTGGATGAGTGTGTTTATAGATGAAAAAAGTCATGGTTTCATTAACTAAAAAAAATGATTTCACAAGACCACGGTTGTAGTCTTAGTGATGACCTAAACGATTCGAATAACTAAACGAACCACTACAATGCTAGCTAGATGGACGGAAACATGTGAAGACCAAGAACCTTTGTTCTAGTCTCGACATGAATTATTGAGTAGTGTAAATATGAACCGATGCTATGATTTTATGTGTGTAAATGTTTTAATGTGATTACGCATGCTACAACAAACAAACCCCTTGCGAGTAATAGCTTAGGTATAGGATTGTATGCATGGTTTCATGTGAACTTGTATGTATGTTATCAAAATAAGCAGAAACTATGGTATCCTTCATGCGTGTATATGTTAATATAATGCTTCCCACTGATGTTAAATATGCGAGTGAAGGTGTGTGTAAGTTTAACGTCATTAGTACTTAGGGTGTATATTGTGTGGCCCTTTGCTTGTATATGCATGTGTGTAAACAATCTCACCTAGCCAACGTGACTTAGACAGTGTATTAATATGTGTGTGCTCAAAACAGTGTGAGTGTTCAACTCAGTAGGAAACCAACTTCTCCAAAGTGTATAATTGTGCATGCAAAAAAAAATACTTCAACCTTTTTCTTTCTTTCTTGAAAACGAGTAAAAAGGAGTGAAAGCTTTCAAATGTGTTGTGTATAATCAAAAGAGCAAACAAGTTACTGTATATAAATGCTATTCCAAATGATCAGTGGTAGATGGAATGGAAGTACGCTTTATAGTGTGTGTGTGTGTGTGTATATGTCCTGCGCATGTAGCATGATGAGTAAACTTACTACTTTTCAAATGGATTATGAATATTAACTATGTGATTTCTTCTCAAAGAAAATAGTATATGCGTGAGTATGTGAACGCATGCGTGTGTGTTTCGAGTTACAGAAAACAAAAAAACTAGATTGTGTGCGTGTGTGATCTCAGAAGTGAGTTGCAACATCAACAAGAAAACCTTTCATTTGTTTTGCCCAAAGCGTGTGTAGGAATGCACGAACACATGACATACCAATCCTTTTAAAAACAAGAATAGAGATTAATGTGTGTGTTGTGTAAACATGTTTGAACAAAGACCAGTAGAAGGAAAAAAATACTTATGTGCCTTCCCCCAAATGGTATGTGTGAATGGTATGCGTGTGGATGTGTTCAGAAGAGGCAGAAACAAAAACAAATAAACCAAGTTTGTCGAAAGACTTAGAACTCGTTATGCTACATGCCTGTGTACCATGAAACTAGAAACTCAAAACAAATAATGAATTTATATAGAAGCATATTGAATTACTGATGGTCCCCCTCTACTTTCCTTTTTTTGTTTTGTGTAAGCTATACAAAGAAGGCAGTACTAGTACTAGCTCTACTGTAGTAAACCAAGTTGTATGCATGTGTGAATTGCTAGGATAGTCAAAGGAATTGTATATGTATGCATGTTAAATAGTAATAGGAATGTGTAGTCATTCCCATGTATTTCGTGTGGAGTGGACTGCCAAAACCCAAGAAATGAATAAAGTTAATACTATCCCTGCCTTGTCGAAAGGACATACCATGTATGTATACGTGTTGCTATGATTGCTTATGACTAAAAGAAATAAGGTGCAATCAACAATATGAAAAGTAAAATCCATCAAGGGTGCGTGGGTGAAGGCGTAAGACACAAAGAGATAAAACACAAAATGCCCCTCATCCATTTTATATAAATACAAAAAGTGTTTAATTTGTCCATCGACCTCACTTTGCACCAATTTTAACCGATCTAAAGGTCATGCCCCAAAAATCTAAAAACAACTTATTAAACCTGACATGGCCTAGTTTTCAAAACAAGTTTCGGTTTGTCATAAAGTTAAGTAATGAACCCGTAATAAATTTACAAAGATGGTCGATTTACACTTGTACAAAATTGGACCTTATATGTTTATTTTTGTTTACGAGTGAAACTACTTTGCATAATTATTTGTTAGACTTAGAGACTTCATTAAAGTGTGATATTTATCAAATATCAAAGATCTCGCGGCCTAGTTTTCATGAAGAGAACCCGTTTATTTTTCGGACTATTAAACCACGAGATATAGAGACCCAAAGTTGACCCCGTGACTTAAAATGGTTGAACATGAAAAATGTATGAAAACATTTTTACAAATCAAGAGAAAGTATGAAATATCAACCAAGTGCATTGTACATTATCATATCTTGTATTTAGCCTAAGTACGGATATTTTACTTAGGTTACGAGTAGATCGTTTGCGCATTGTTTTGCGTGCCTTGATATTCCGTGCTATCCTTGTTGATCATATTTACCTACTTCATCGAGGTGAGTTTCATAGCCCCACTTTTAAATTGTTTTAACTATTTTGGGGTGAGAACATTGCTTGTTTTTAACAGATGAACATAAGTGCTTTAAACTCATACGTTTGCCTACATGATGTCTAAGTAGCGATATCCCTAGATGCTTTAGCCCACTATCGTGAACCGTTAATTACTTTGTGTAAGCGCGAATGTTATGGATAGATCTATCGGGACTAACCTCCCTGTCTAATTTGGTTGTGTTGGCCAAAAGTTAGATACACTTACATTTGAGGATTTACAAATGCTCCCGGATAGGCATTTGCTCGGGCTCTTATTATTTCTTGTTGGTTGAGGTTAACGCTTCGGTGTCACGAGCTTAGGCGTAGGTGATTAAAACATATACTTTTGATTATAGTCTTGTATTTGTTATAAGATTAAATGCCGGTTGCCTTGGAAAATCTTATGGTTCATCACACTATTTAAACTTAAACCTATGAACTCACCAACCTTTGTGTTGACGCTTTAGCAATGTTTTTCTCAGGTATCAAGACGGAGGAGTGACGTAGTTGTGCATGGGAGATTTTTAATAAAAATGGTCGTGACTAGTGTATGGATATTTGGATCAATGTGAAAGTCTTTTGAAACAATGTTTTATTATGATCTTGTGTAATTCGCTTCCGAACAAGTTTTATGATTTTAATTAAATGAAAACGGCTTTTAATTAGTCGTTCTTTGTATCTATGTCTTGTGATAGTCATGACCGTCACACCCCATTGTGTTTCCTTACTCTGATAAATTGGGGGTGTGACACCAGTAGCTCGAATGGAAGTGGTCAGGATTTTCCTTGCTTATGTTGCACATAAGGGATTCATTGTCTATCAAATGGACGTAAATACAACATTTCTTAACGGTCCTTTGAAGGAAGAAGTCTATGTCACACAGCCGGAAGGATTCGTCAATCCTCATTATCCTGACAAGGTGTATCGTCTCCACAAAGAACTTTATGGACTCAAGCAAGCTCCAAGGGCGTGGTACGACGAGCTCTCGAAATTTCTGGTATCCAAAGGTTTCTCAAAAGGTTCCATTTATCTAACTCTGTTCACTTATAAATATGGGGATGACATTTTGCTTGTAAAGATTTATGTTGATGATATTATTTTCGGGACTACAAACCCAAAACTTTCAAAATTGTTTGAAAAAGTAATGCACAGGAAATTTGAAATGTCAATGATGGGCGAACTAAAATTCTTTCTAGGAATTTCTAGTTCACCAATCCCCAAGTGGTATGTTTATCAACCAAGATAAGTATTGTTAAGAGATAATCAAAAAGCATGGTATGACCTCATGTGACCCCATGGGGACACCATTATCAACCACATCACTAGATGCTGATTTGGAGGGAGATGTGTTGGAAATTCACTTTATGTGACGACATTTAAGAATTCCATTAGTTATCATAGTTACACACGCATAGACTAGACTAGGTAAAGATGTATAGTTTAGGTGTCGTGTGACTATATATGCCCCTCCAAGGCTTCCAAGGAGGGGGTTGTTGTTTGTTTTCCTTTTCACTTCTCAATAAATTTTCCTTTTCTTTCAAAACACAACCTCTCTACTTCATCCATGGCTACCACCACCATATACCACCCTACCAGACAACCAGATCATTAAATGACAAACCCACAATTGGCATCAGAGCCTCGGTTCAATTCTTAGATCGTTGTCTTTTTATTGTTTGATTCGGCGGTCTAATTTTTATTTTATTTTTTCTGGTCTCTGATTTGTCATAACAGTTTCTTCTCACTGTTTCGGTTACAAATTTTTGTCTCGTCATGTCATTTGTCTTGTACTATTGTCTCAAAAGCTGTATCATTTTAGTGGTTTTCTTTGTGCAAAGTCTTTTGGTCATAATTTTTTTTTGTGACCATGGTCTTTTTGTTTCACTTGTTTCATCAAAACAGATACATCTGGTCAAAGTTGGTTAGTCCTGGTCAAAAGTCAAACCTGTCATATTTTTTAAATATGCTATTGATTTTGTGACTGTATTTTGTGTTATTATCATTTTCTGGGAATTTTTTTTCAGGAAATTTTCATGCACATGAAGATGAGCCCAGATTTGCCCAGAAAGTCGGATTTAGAAAAAACAAGATCCTGAAATTCAGGAAAAAGTACAACTTATGAATGCATTCCGATGGTCACCGTTGCGATGGTAACAATCGCATTGATTGCGATGGAACCATTGCGATGGGTACCATTGGGATGGGTACCATTGCGATGGGTACCATCGTGATGGGGCACTTATGTTGCGATGGGTATAAAAAGATCACTGCGATGGCTTTACTATTTTTAATATTGCGTTGCATTTTGAAACCATTGTGATGGTTAAGAAAACATTGCTATACACTTTAAAAGAACATTGTAACATTTTAACAAACCCGAAAACTCAGTTTTGGCCAGATTGTTTACCACTTGACCAAAACTGAATATTACACTCCAACCTTTTAACTCCACAACACCAAGCACTAACTTACTCCCATCGACACCTAACCCTCTATAAATCTGAACAAGACTCAAACCAAATCAGAAAATACAAAGATCTCAGATTTGTTATAAATTAGTAAAGATCTTAAAAGATCTCGTGTTTGAACATATTATCATCAATGATTTGTGTTGGGTATATCCCTTCTTTAATATATGAAAATAATGAAAGATGTATAACAATTTTGTTATAATCAGTTCATTCTTTTAGATTAGAACACAATCATACGACATGCAATTGACCTACCTTAGATCCCTAAAAAGGATCTTGAAGCCTTCATCATTTCGTTTAATCTTCATTCGTATACTTCTTTGGTCAAGAAGCTAGTTCGTGTTCTCTATGCTCAAAGATACATAGGTTGCTTGTAGATCTAATGTTGGGTAAGATTAAGATGATGTTTGATTAATCAAGTCTATTGCATGGAGTCATAAGGATGGGATTTCTTCGCTAAGATTCATGATAAGATGAGACTGATAATATTTTTTGTGGTTGCGAGGATGTGAGTAACAAAAAGATGGGGCGGTGATACCAAAGTGTTGAGATTGGGAGAAAATGGAGTGAAAGCGGCTGGTGATTAGAGTGATTAGGGTTATATGTGAGAAAAATTAAGGTAAGTTGCTTTATATAATTCCTAAATCACTTGGACCAGGCATGTGTAATGTCATTACAATTTGGTGGGCAGAGTCATAAGTTTTTCTAAACATTATGAATGACACGCATAGCATATTTGTGATGACGCTTAGAACCTTTACACGATGTGATATCGGGTGACATATGATGCTATGTTTATACTTATAACTTGTGGGCTTAATATAAGTTGCAACTTTGTATAAATGGAGCATTAAGTCGTCTGACCTTGTGACAAAAAGACGAGACAAAAGTGACAAAGTGACGAGACAAATTGACAATATTATTTGACGAGACCGAAGAAAAAAATGGCTATATTTTTAGTGGCTACGGATGTTTGATCGGGTATTCTTATTTGAAGTTGAAGACCGTTTTTTTGAAGGCGTGTGCTTATTTTATCTTTGAAAGATAACTTGCTCGTGCTTAATCTTAGAATGAAGACTTGTTTATCTATTTTCCGGGTTCGGGGAGGTTGGTTGATGACTTGGATAACTATCACATTAATGAGTCACATTGTTGTACTCAGTGTCACGCGCATAGTCGACGTGGATAATTTCAAGAGGTGTTGCTCTTTTATACTTCTTCAGTAATGTATTGGGTACTTAGAGATTTCTCCACCGTTCCTCATTCAACAATAGTTCAAGCTTAAGTCACAAGGTCGAAGGATTTTTATTCAGTTTCATGTTTGATGTATCTGGTTTATTTCATCAATGGATACTTCAAATTGCCTACAAGGGGGTTGGTAAAGATGGTCATGGAGAATTTATGAGTATAGAATTTCGATCACCAACTGATTCTCACAAAACATGTAATTCATCTTATTTATTATTCTCACGAGATTTCAGGTACATGTACGTACGATTTATTGCTGGTTCCGAGTTTCGAAACCATGAAGGGGGAAGAAGAAGACACATTAAACGCACAAAGAGTACACGTGATAAACTTCATACCTTCTTTCGATTTGAAGACATTTCGGGAAGACATTTGTCATAACCACAGAGAAAATCAGTGTTTTAACGGGTGGCGTTATCAGTTCTAAACGGTACACTATTGTTCTATGTTTAATTGTTTTGATGTTGAAATTATTCATCCTTATTATCGTATATGGAGAGAAATGCACTTCCGGGACTTAATTGACTCTGGTGCATCTCCGGAAAAAGATATGTGCATTTCTGGGACTTAATTGACTCTGGTGTTACGATGTCAACTTCATAAATGGGATAAAGTGTCTACTTTAGTATTTGAGCTTCATACTTGGGATTGGTTTACTTTCTTCAACTACGTGGGGGAAGAAATGTCTTGATTCTTTCTAGTATGCATAACTTGAACTCTCACGGGGAAGAAAAATTCAGAAGAATTATTCAAGTGTGAGAAGAGACATTGTTGATATACTTGGTGTGCCCCTTACTTTCAATCACTCATAGTAATATTATCATTTCATATGATGGGGTTTTCTTGTTAAATTTCATTGTGCGCTTAATCATTCTAAGCTTTGTTGAAAGCTTTGAGTTTGCTTATGAGGATTGTTGATTTAGGGGGAAGCTATTAAAAGCTTCTACATCAAGTTTATGTGGCATGAATTAGGGGGAAGTTAAATCAGAAGCTTCTCCTTAACCAGAAGTATATGGATTACTTAGCTCCTGCTGTTACAGTATTTCTACTACAAGTTACTATGCAGATGAGTCATTCTAATGTGAAGACTTGAAGTCAAAGGCCTCATAAGACATCATCAGCATTGGACGCTTCATGAAAGCTTTTGTTCTTAATCATTATGTACTTGTTAGGAAGAATATTGTAAGGAATTCTACACGTCGTCCCATGGGGGAATATTGTTGGAAATTCACTTTATGTGACGATTTAAGAATTCCCATTAGTTATCATAGTCACACACACATAGACAAGACTAGGAAACGATGTATAGTTTAGGTGTCGTGTGACTATATATACCCCTCCAAGGCTTCCAAGGAGGGGGTTGTTGTTTGTTTTCCTTTTCACTTCTTGATACATTTTCCTTTTCTTTCAAAACACAACCTCTCTACTTCATCCATGGATACCACCACCATATACCACCATACTAGACCACCGGATCCTTAAATGGCAAACCCACAAGATGCCATAGATCAAACAAAACATCGTTCAATGATCGGCTCCCTCATGTACTTAACAGCAAGCCGACTAGAAATATCTCATGCTACGTGTTATTGTGCAGGATATCAAGCACGACCCACTGAAAAGCACCTCAAGGAGGTTAAACGGATCTTTCGGTACCTTAAGAATACCATTCACATGGGACTCTGGTATCCGAGGGAAACCGGTTTCTTTCTAACGGCCTATTCAGATTCTGATCATGAAGGGTGTCTTGATACACGTAAAAGTACTTCTGGTGGTGCATAATTTCTAGGTCAAGATAAGCTCGTGGGATGGTCTTCCATGAAGTAGGATTGCACGTCACTGTCATCAGCCGAAGCGGAGTATGTGGCTATATCTGCGTGTTGTGCTGAAGTTCTTTGGATGAGAACACAACTCACGGATTGTGGCTTCCACTTTGATAAAGTACCTATGTATTGTGACTCAAAGTCTGCCATTGCCATCTCCTACAATCCGGTACAGCATTCTCGCACGAAGCACATTGATGTCAGATATCACTTCATTAAGCAACAAGTTGAAAAGGGTATCGTTGAACTTTACTTTGTTAGAACTAATTACCAATTAGCTGACTTGTTTACAAAAGCTCTTTCGAAAGAGAGGTTTGTGTATCTAGTTAGGCAATATGGTATGAGATGTTTGACTCCGGCAGAACTGGAGATTCTAGCAAAGAGGCCTGCTTGATTCATCTATCAAACATCTACATGTATATATTATTAAAAAAAAGCAAAATTAAAAATTAAAAATCTTTCAAAATCCAAAAAGATTCTTCTCGACATGTCTTTCAGTATCGATAATATGGACGTACCTAGAAATGTCGCTCAATAACGACACGGGTGTGTACATAAAGCTCGAATGAAAGTTGTAAATGTTTTTCAAAACTTGTCATTTCTATCTTTTATAAAGGAAATTTTCTCTTTTGGACAATATTTCCAACAATGGGTAGAGAAATCTATCTTGGGTTGAGCTTGTCAAAAAACATTCAACGTTTTGAGCTCAACACAATGGCTTGTAATCACTTTCAGATTGCAACCCGGATCTAAATTCACGGGTGAGTGTACGCTTTAGTGCCCTTACCCTCAGCAAAAGAAGAGAAATCTTCTTACACTTGAGTGGATTCATCAAGACATTCAAAGTCTATGAACTCAAGTTTATGCTTTAGAAAAACTTTTTCGCCAAAAAGAAATAGAGTTTTTCCAAAAGTGTCGAACATAATTTTTTCCAGAATTTTTTCAATGATTATTCAATTGGATCACATCCTCGTAATGACAATTCAAATGGATCAATTTTTGAGGGGGGGGGCGTTCCAAATTAATGCTAAGTTTGACACATTTTTCTCCCAAAAGTTTTTCAAGACTATTTTTCACAATATATTTTAATCAAATTTGGTATCTCTAATATCAAACGATTTTATATATTAGAGATAGGGGAGAAAATGTGATTAAAATGTGATCTAAAGACTCAAGCACTCATGGTTACGATCAAATACCCACAACATCTTTAATTCACGACGTTATTGGTGTCAAAAGGGTGGTTAGGTTTAAGTCCTATGATCCAACTAGAACTGGAGGGATCTTCCCAGGGATAATCCAATAGATTATTAGAAGTCCTTAGGAAAGATGGAGTAGAATGTGAACGTAGCTGAATGCCGACTAAGTAATGATGCTAGAACTGGAACAATCACAACAAGGTGCTAGTAATGATGTCTTGGTAAGCATTGAAGGGGTTGAAGAATGAAAAAGAAATGTAAGGATAAAGGGTGTAAACAAAGAAGCCCTCCATACAACTTAGGCAGAAACCGGGTCAACACATCATGAAGACAAGGCATCATGGACCCAGTGATGTAATGTACAACCCTTTCCCAGCTAAATCAAGCTTCTCTCAAAAGAAGTTTGTTTTATTGTCACGAAGATCAACACGATTTCTATTGACTTTCTCACTCCGAGATAGTTGATATTGAATAGGTGGCATCTGCTCTAGCCTTCGACTACTAAAAGTGCACAAATCGAGTCTAGAGCCAAGAGATCAAACAAATCTCGTTAGGACACACGAATGAAGATCAAGAGAGTCCAACGCTATATCCTTGTGATATTGCTAGAACACTCAGAGTGATACTACCTAGTACTCAAAATGATGAGTGGAAATCCTTCCAGTGTTAACATCAAACAGCATTGCGGTAGGTGATGTGTAAGATTCTTTATGAATTGAACATATGTAAAACTGAAAAGCAATAGTGGTTTGTTTCTTTATCGATTCAAACTCGTTTTAGGTTCCTATGCAATATCTTTATGGTCTTGCCAGAACATTCAGAGTGATATTCATTAATATTCACAGTGACGAATGGAAATCCTTCTAGCGTCAACATTAAACAGCGCTACGGTAGGTAACTTGCGAGATTCTTATGAATCAAGCTTGCGTCAACTGGAAAGCAACAACGGTAAGATTATTAATGAATCAAACTTGTTCAAGGAATTTGAATTGACGACTTTAATCAAGCGGATATTTATCCAATTCATTCACTCTTTATGTTCATAGTCTTGCTTTGAGACGGTCGAGTAAAGAGAACGGCTAGTACAGCCGCGAAACCCTATGAAGGAGGTTCTTAATTGAATCAACCTAATCACAGGTACGATATTTAATATCGTGTAACGGTCTTCACCGACCGGAGGTAAAACACTACTGATTAAGGACGAATGTCAAAGCGATTCAGTCCGTTTCTATGTTTTGTCTCAAGAAGGTGACGTTACGGTGTACTCAGCAGAGTCAAATATTCAAAACCACATACTCATGCTCAAAGACATATTTAACAATCAAGAAAGCTAAAGACTTCCGCAAATCTGATGATCAAAATCTTCCTTATCAATTAATGTAGAGGAATGACCACTCTTCAAAGGAGATTATTAGCAAGCTTTCAACATTGTACAAAGTATGAGCATGTGGATGAAGACACAAGATCACAAGATGGCAAAGACAAGCCAAGGATAATTTGAAGATCTCAAGATAAAAGACAAAGTCGAAAGACAACTACAAAGGCTCAAAGATCACAACATGAAGGAACAACACTACTATTACACGTTCAAGACTCATTTATGACGAAATTCATAATCTCTATTGAACTCCAAATATCGAAGAGGAATGACCTCACATTGGGGGAGATTGTTAGCCTAAAAATATTGAGTCAAACAAGAATGTTCGGTCATAGGTTTATACTGTAATATTTATTAGAACGTTTTAATAGTTAGTTAATATAGTCGTGACATTACGGGCTTGATGGTTAGCTTAAAAGGCCTATTTCTAGGTACTAAGCCTTTATTCATGCCCGGCCCAAAACATATATAGTCCATTAGAGTGCCCGCATGTGGGTGGACTATATAAGCACCCTCCTATATTGTTAGCCTCAATATATTGAGTCAAACAAGAATGTTCGGTCATAGGTTTATATTGTAATATTTATTAGAACGTTGTAATAGTTAGTTAATATAGTCGTGACATTACGGGCTTGATTGTTAGCTTAAAGGTCTCTTTCTAGGTACTAAGCATTTATTCAAGCCCGACCAAAAACATATATAGTCCATTAGAGAGCCTGCATGTGGGTGGACTATATAAGCACCATCCTAGCATGTTAGGAGGGTGGAAGTTCTTATTTTTCTTAATCTAATCCCACCAAGTTAATCACCTCCTTCTCTCTACTTTCTCTCACTACTTTATATCTCTAAAATTCATATCTTTTCCATCTCATTTCTTTAATATATCATCATATTATTAGGGACAACATCCTTGTTGTTATAGTTTGGTGTAATTACACTTTTTACCCTTTAAGTATATAGTTTCATAAATTGTAATTTTAACCTTCAATATTTAACCTTAAGGTCTCAAACTTTACAATATTTATTCTTATTGCCTTTAGTTTCCTAAAATGACACTTTTGGCCCAAAATGAATTATAGTTTCAGAATTGCCAGTTTTAGTCCCTAAACATGTAAAAATCACATAACAAGCTCAAAAATGATCCAAATGATATAGGATTTGAAAACAAAGTTTATGAACACATTTATAATCATAATAAAAACATTTCTTCAGAATTATAGCTTTTGAAATGGGTTTTGGCTTATTATTTTATGTAGATTTCAAAACTAGTGTTTTATGACATCTTTAACTTATAACTTTCATTTAAAATGATGAAATGACATAGTTTCTTTTTAATTATCTTTCTTACATAATTTTGGCATTATAAAAAGTCTAAAAAAATTATAACAAGATTAAAGCCTTGGTTAACATAGATTTACCTAGGTACCTCCAAAATGGCTCCTTATGGCTTCTTATGAACACAACTTGCTATCAAAGCTTAAATGGATAGCTTCTAGACCTATTTTTTGGTCTTTTGGGATGTCCTAAGACTTATATAGAGGTGTAAATGGAGAAAGGGTATGAGATACAAAGGAAACGGGGTGTAAGTTTCAAATTAAGCATTTCGTCCCTATTTTATACTTGTTTTCACCCTTAGCCTCCAAGTTATGCATCTAAACGTGTAAGATAGATAGAGGGGTGACTAATGAAGGCTAGTGAAGATCTACACAAGTTTATAGCTTATAGCTTAGTCCTAATCCTTCCTTGTGGTTCAAAATAGGTCACGAAAACATATAGATAAGAATCATTATGTGTAGCAAGCAAGGAGGTGATCCACCTACTTTTCATACTCCTAAAATATCTTAGGATTGATAAATATCAGGTTTTCAAACTTGGAATGGAGGGAATTGGTTTAAAAATGTGTTTTAGAGGGAAATTACAAAATCGGATTCAAAATCTAGGGCTTGTAACTTATGTTTTGTGTGTTTGGTGATTAAGGTCTTAGGAAAGTGATTAGTGAATGATTATTGGGTCCTTGGTTTGAAGTTTAACAAAGGTTTGATGTGAACATGGTAAGTATATGTTTGTAGATTAGGATTTTCTAATAATCTAGGGTTTAATCATAGTAATTGTGATTATCCTCCTCTTAGCTACTGATGTAAACTTAATTTAGGTCATAGAAATTGTGTCTTAAGTGTCCAATGAGTTCTCACACTTGGTTTTATGGTTTAGTCTAGGTAAACATGTCTAAAGAGTGAAAATACCTATGTTTACCTAATTTACAAGTCATGCATTGAAATCTTGTACCTTTTGTATTAGGGTACTTGTACATTGTCTTAATATAATTTTCTACTCTTAATTAAGTCCTATAAGTATTTGTAGACTTGTCCTTAAATAACTATGTGATGATTCCATGTAGATTTCTTAATATTAGGGTTTTTAGGTCATTAATCCTAATGATTTTATAACTTGGGTAATTAGGGTTTATATCTTAATGTACACTTATTCTAAGTCTTATATAGTATGTTTATGACTTCTATGGGTACTACATTCTTAGTTTCAGGGTTTATATGAGTTGATCACATTCTAGGGTTATTTAAATAAGATTAAGGTTCTATGCTTTGAAAACTTGTACTTTATGCTTTAATAATTTGTAACTTAGTTCAAGATAAATGTATGATCATATTATGATACTTAGTTGATTTTTAAGTTTTGTTGTAAAAGATTAGAGTCTAATTCATTATAGGTTGGATTTTATATGCTAATCTTGGTTTTAGGTCATTTACTTGTAATTAGCTTGTGATTAGTGAATATTAGTGTTTTGTGATTATTTAATTTTTCTTTTTTTGGTGGATTAGAATTAGTGTAGAGTGTTTAATAATAGTAAATTTTCATTTTCTGGTTACATTGCTTGAAATATTAGTTTATAAGGGATTTATAGGGTTTCTATGAGAATTTAGGGTATCCTTGTTATATGTGAGTTGTTCTTATTCATTGTTTCTTCATATGGTAATTTTAGAACTCAGACTTGATACATACATTGTGTTTACAACATATAGGCAAAAGTTTATGTGGCAATTGTGATAGTGAGATCCATAAGTCAGTCGTGTAGTATAGTGAAATGCAAATATTTCTGAGTTAAATCACCTTTTTATTTATTAACATGGATATTACATTAACCAAAACTTACTGGATGTTATAGTCTCTCCCCCTTATTTTGTAAAATCCATGATTTTACCATGATTTAATGTAATAAAGTTTCATCCAATGATCTTAAGAACATTCACTCATGTGTTATATTTCAATGAGATGTGCGTGAACTTGTCCATTATGTACTTATACTTTTACATTCATACTTGTTGTAAATAACTACATAACTTAAACCATGTACATAAAACAAGGATAAACAAGTAATAAAATGTATAATCATTATTTGAGTATACACAACACTTAATCAAATATGGAAAACATGTTACACATTGTATATGTAGCCGTGTATGTATGTATGCATGTATACCATAAACATGTTTAAACCTTCTTGGACAACTACTCGTTGTGTGCTAGTCCAACATAAGCCCAAGCCAAAGCCCACTACCCCTTTGGCTACCTATACACGGCACACATGCATATGTGGAAGGAGAAGAGATGCTTTGGAAACACAAGATCCTACACTTGGCACAAGTGTTCTTACCAAGGAAATCATGCCTTTTGCCTTGGCTTTCTCTTTCTCCTTTAAGCCGAAAAACACACACATACATTCTCATTCTCTCATGCAATCTAATCTCATTCTCTCTTCACCTTTCTCTCTTAATTAGTTCAGCTTTAAGACATATACATCTAAGATTGTACATTAAATCTACTAGATCCTTGTCTCACTTTAACTACTAATCATTTAGTAGCATCATCATCTTTGGAATCATTCTAACAAACGCTAGCTGAAACCTTAAGGGTCACGGCTTGGTTTATATTTAGGGTTTTCTTCATCATCTAGATTAGATCTCTAATCTCCTTGTTCATCTAGATCTTCCTTGGTAAAATTTAAGCAAGAAAGGTATTATTCATTGTGCTTCTTCATTTCTACTTGCATGTATCAACATCCACCCATAAACACATGTATATAACTTGTTAAAATCAAGATTTGATAAGAACCATGAACTTAAAGGTCACGGCATATATTTGAGTACCATTAGTCATGGTTAAATACTTTTTATTAAAGAAACCTATGACTAGTATTCTATGTTTTAACTAGACTAAAAATCATAAGAATCATTTTGTGAATTTAAATGAAGTCGTGGGTTACAAAACTCACTTTTGGGATTTTGGTTAACTAATAATCATAGATCTCATAAGTGAACTAGTGTAACTCAAAAACCATGAAAAACCATGACCTAAAAGGTCACGGCATAATTAAATGGTTAACCAGGATTTATGTACTAAGTTTTAAATGATGAAGTATGTATTATTACATGTAAAATGGACTACTAAAAATCATTAAAATGAATTACGTGTACAAATATAGCCGTGAGTTATATATGACCTTGAATGGACTTTAAATGTACATGCATGATTATATAAAACCTAGATCTAGCGTTAAGAGTTTAACTTAACATGATAAAAATAAAACAAGCATAAAGATCATATGGGAACATTTGGGGAAAAACAATATAGCCATGGGCTATATGTTGTTTTTCTTGGAATTGTGGTAACCTTGGAAACATGCAAGAAACCTAGATAATTATGTTGTATTTTATGAATATTTACAAGACATAAAACTAGCTAAAAATCTCATCTTGGGAACACCAAGATTAAAATTATAGTCATGGGCTATATGTATGTATGTATGGACTTATGATTTGTTTTCTTGGTTTGTACTTAGCTAGATCTTATTTTTGGGGACATTTATAAGTACATGCAACCTTAAAACAAGTTTTGAATCATCTTAATAAGCTATAATTAAATATTGTCGTGAGTTATAAGCTCATATTAGAGCTTATGACTTGCATGCAACCTTGTAACACATCTAGATCTCATTTGGTACATAAAATAAAATAAACTATGAGTTTTATTCTTTTATTAAGGTTTAAAACTAAATATGGATAAGCTTATAATAAAATCCTAGATTAATACTTACATAAAATGAAAAAGTAGTATTCATGGACTAATCAAGCCCATGCAACATTAGCCCAAGACTTAATGGACCCAATTAGCCCATTTAACAAATCTTAGTATCTTAATGGACATAAGAATATACTTAGGCCCATTTAATTAATTAATGGACTTAAAAATGTATTTAAGCCCAAAAAATGTTTTAAAGGCCCACTTAACAAGTTAATGGACTTAAAATATATTTAGTCCCACTAAATGGCCCATTAGATATTTTAGCCCATTTAATGAGGCCATATACTGTTTTGAATGTTTAAATAGAAGTTTTTATAATAAAATATAACTTATAAAAACTTTTGGACTAAAATGACAATTTATGAAACTTAAGGACTAAAACCGTGACTTATGAAACTTGTTTTGAAAGTCTAGGGCTTAATAAATACCATCCATGGCATATTAAACCCTAGGGACCATTTTGGTAAGATTCTAAAAGTTATTTTGTCATTTTATAACCCTAAGTACCGTTTTTGTAATAATCCGAAACTTAAAGAAACCCTAGGGACTGTTTTTGTCATTTTATGAAAGTTATAGAACCTAGAAATAACTAGGAGGACTAAATCTGCCATAAGCCGAAACTTTAACAAGCCTGAGTATCACATGTGTAAAAATTTGAAAGTTTACTTTGTTTAAAATATGGAAGGACTAGTTTTGCCATGTTCCGAAACTTAAACTAGCCCTAACACTAATTCTATTTTAATTTTAGTAAAACTTAATTAAACCCTAAATCATAAGGATTAATGTATAAATTCTTAAACTTGTAGTTGATAAATTATGTTATAAATGTTAAATAATTTATGGGAACTTTAAAGTTAAATAAAACATTTATATTTTTACTTTACAAAAATAAAATATTTATATTTTTCTTTATGAAATAAATTGTATAAACAATTTGGATAGGTATTATTAATACATGAACTCATATACTTTTAGGAAATAAAATTATATGAACGTTAAATAAATTGAATACTAATATTATAAGTAGAACACCTTATGTTTACTTAAAATATGAAACTTAATTGTAAGTTTAAATGGTTATTACTAATACATGTACTACTAACGTAAACTAATATTTTAAGTAGAACATTTTTGTGTTTACTTAAACATGAAACGTAATGGTAAGTTTAAATGGATGTTAATAATACATGAACAGCGAACGTAAACTAATACTATAAGTAAGACATTTTATGTCTACTTAAATAGGAAACTTAATTGTAATTAATGATACATATACTATGAATGCAAACTAATATTATAAGTAAGACATTTTATGTTTACTTAGAAATGAAACTTATATACAAGTTTAAATGGATATTGTTAATACTTGCACTACAGTTATTTAGATAAATACTGTAGCACTAATAAACTCATTAAAAAGCTGTATAAGCATACACATATGTTCTTTGTACTATCTATTAAGAATTTACTATTTGATTAGGCATAAATTTTGGCGTGAGCATTATTTGGATATTCGTGTTATACAACTATTGCCAACTCCCAGGTGAGTTTTCAGCCCATATATAAACTATTGATAAACTTTTCCTCTACGGGGGAGAAAACATGCAACTAATTTTAATGGACATAACTGAATTGTATAAACTTGACTATGATTGACTATTATATAAACTATTAAATTGTTGTAAATCGCCCAAATGTTTTAAATAGATCTATTAGGGATTGACCATCCCCATCTGGGTGAGTCATGCTCACTGTGCCTTGTCCGGGACAACAGATGTATACCATGTTGGAACTGGGTTTGGGTGTCTTTTTGTAAGATACTACGCCCTCATCTGTTGAGGACTATGGAAGGTTAAGCTTCAGTTTCGAGTAATAGCAAATATAATCTAATTTTTAGTAAAAGTGATTTGTGCATTGTTGCTTCTATGATTAATGTATGTCCAAACTAATTATTGTTAAACCTGTAAATTCACCAACTTTATGCTGACCCTCTAAGCATGTTTTTCTCAAGAAAATGAAGTTAGTACGTGATATGTGCATGGACTCAAGCATCTATGTAATCTGCATTGTAGGAATCGTCAGGGGTTCTGTTTGGGGAAAATGAACAATCTACTTATGTCATGTTAAAGACAATTTTTATAAATTTGTATGACAATCATGTAATCTGATTTGAATAACTTCTTATCTTATGCTCTATGAACTATGTGCTATCGATCCACCCTTGTGACATCTCTGTTGATAGTTCTGCATATTTTGACCCTACCCGGGGTGTCATAGAGAATGTTATCAGAGCATTAGTTATAGAGAACCAGATAAATTTTTAAATAAAATAATAATAAAGTGATTTTTCTTTTATTTAAAACTGGACAATAACTTTATACAATCTTTTGGGATTTTTTTGTGACCGTATTAGTTAAGCATATAGATCGTAGGACATTATGTGCTATGTGAACTAAGTGTTACTGACTGATAAATAAACTGGTTAAATGATTACATATATATATATATATAAGTATTAATATATATAACCTTAAAACATTGCGATGATTGTTTAGAAGGGATATACTTCATAAAACTTGTAACCAAAAATAATATTTTTCCTTTGTTTGTAAGCCTATACTTAGTTCAAATTTAAAATAATATTATTTTCAGAGCATCATGACTCAGCCTACTACACCTCTGACTTTTATACCAGTAGTAGCACCTGCTCCAGCTACCTGTTCATCTCCACGATCAGTACAGTGTGGATGGTTATCAGCCTCTGTCTTAGAGGATGACCAGACTACTGAGGCTGTACTTCCTGAGGACCCTTTTTCTGCTCCAGCATCAGCCATACTGGTCCCCACCTCTATGGAGTAGGACCGGGTATCTCCAGACCTACCATCTTCTGTACCTTCATCTTACCATCAGGCTATTTTCCCGAGTCTATACCCGTCTCCACTTTCGAGATCGGGGAGGGCTCTGGGGCGGGACGTGCCGACTCTGTCTTGGCCCAGATCGCCGCACTGGCCGCACGCCAGGAGCGGGGGATATCCGACCTTCGCATCCTGTTGACGGTTGGTCAACTGGGCTACACTGTTATCCATGAGCGTATCGACTCTCTCACTCATACTATGAGGGGTGAGGCACAGGCAGCCAGAGGTGTCCAGGCTAAGACTGACGAGGTATTTCAGTGGCTATGGGAGGAGAACTATCGTCTCCACCAGCGTATCCAGACCATGGAGAGTCTCCAGCACCAGACCCATGCTGCTCTTTAGTTCAACGGAAGAGTCGGTGGTGTTACGGGATTGCACATTACTCAAATCATAGACAGATCTTAAAATCGTGTCGTTTAATAATAAAGCATTTTCCATTCATGAATATCAAATTTACATAGGTCCCAAGTCATAGTATTTCATACAATTTTACAAAACATTTGAATGGAAATTGTTATTTATGTGCGGGCCATGAATTCTTGTCATCTTCCCGAGAATTACCTTCAAGTACCTGAGACAAAACATGTTAAAAGAAAAGGTCAGCGAAAACGCCGAGTTAACTCATAGAGTTTAATGAAATCCGTTAATATATCATCGGTATAAAATTATTACCGAAAATTATTTTGTACAATTCTTTGTCGTAGGCCATAAGATAAGCCAAAAACATTTTATACAAATCTTTGTTGTAAATCATACTATAGGCTTTTGCCTTCAAAACCATTATACGAACCAATGTCGCAAAAACATCATACAATACGTCTTATAACGTTGTATAGAGTTAAATAAAAACCGTTATATGAATATGGTTATGAAAAACCAAAAAACGAACATAATATCAATAATAAGACCCTGTATTGCTAGTCAAGCAATATATTGTAATTCAATGTGTATAGTAGTATTTTCGTTATTGGATTATCATAAGCCGCATGACATTGCTACCTTACTATAACAAACAACAGGTAGCTAGCCCGTAATTTCCGTCTTGCCCATCTAAAACAGCGTGTCGTCACAATAATCACGCTTATATAAGTCTTCTCATACATAAATTCGCTTACCAATCAATGTGGCACGGCGGGGATCAACCGTCAAGGCGCGAACTGGGGTGATCTTCCCCAAATAGTACTATTATATGCATAAGCGTCTACCAAATCCCGGTAGTTCACAGTTCATGCTAATGGGACTTTTAGTGACATAACCTAACTAATAATAATCCATCTCATATCATTCATCGGGTCATATTATCATTCATCGGGTCACACAATCATTCGGGTCCAAATCAATAAGCAAACAGTCGGGACAATAGTGTCCTATTTTATTAAAACTAACATGTTATCTCCCTCGCGGGTTTATAAAACATTTCATAAAAAATTTAAAAGAGTGCGAGGCTATAAACTCACGTTGATTGGGAAAGGCGGGTTATCGGCGATTTGGATGTACGATACGTGCTTCAATCATGGAAACCTAGACAAATAATACTCGTCTTAGACTCTTGTCCAATGACTTTATAAAAACAATGGCTATGTATATATATGATGATATTATAAGTATGATGATGATCATGTGGGATTGTATATCTTCATACATATTAAAGTGTTATGTGTTAGTCAAATGTTTGACTAGTTACACTAGTTTCAATCCAATTTCATTTTAAGGCCCAATAAGCCTATTAAAGCCCATTAAGAGTTCAACTCTTTATATTAGTCCATTTATACTATTATTATCATGACTACACTCACATGTTGGGCCCAAGTAGTTTAAGCCCAATGAGTAAGTCCATTAGTGTTTAGCAAAACTTGTTGGGTTAATAGTCCAATAAGGCTATTTTGGCCCGTTAATGTCCATAAGTTATAAAGCTCGGGTTTTATCGGTTTTTACTTGTCATATGTACTTATTCATCAGTATATGAGTTATAAAAAGTTTACATTATACGGGTCCGACCGTCTAAGTTTTAATTGACGAAAACGTTAATTTCTCGGTTTTAGCCAAAAAGACGTAAAACTTATGTTTATAGTTTTATAACTTATAAAACTTATCAAATTTCCATTTTTATAAAATGTATCATTTATTCATTAAAGTACATACTTACTTATATGTAATTAAGTTAGTGGGTTTTAGGTATACATTTTATATTATATTAACTTGAGTGTTAATATTATACTATATACTTTTATTTTACAAATCTGATTATTATTTTCTCTTTCACCATTTTTACCATATCTTGAGTTCTACAAGGAGATAGAAGCTCATTTTTGGGTGACACAAACTACATATTATGGCTACAATTAACTCAGTTTTAGCTACTGCTCAATAAATTTCGAAATGTCCCTAACAGTCCGTCCAACACAGACTACTCAGATTTGAACTTGAATATTGTTTTGATCATATGTCACTCATTTTAAGGATTCCATTTTATGGCCAACTCTCACATATGTACAAGTCTCATAGCTTACTTTATATTAATTTATTAAAGCCATTTTAATAGTATATCATAAGGTTCTTTACTTTTTTATACAGCCTACTATTTTAAGCATGATTTTAACATCCTTTCATGTAGATTTTAATCTTTTTAATCAAATCTATCAACAACAAATCCCCACATAATATTTTTGATCATCATTCATCATCATATACATATACATAAATGAATAAAATACAAGATTACATATTCAAAATAACAAGAGGATAGGAAGAAACAATCTCTATACCACCAAAGTGATGAAATGATGAGTTTTTGGATGAACAAGACTTGGTTTTCGGTAACTAATCTTATGAGATATCAACACCACTTCTAGGATCACCAAGTATTTGTAGACTCCTCCAAAAATAAGCCATTGATCTCCATATAAACTCCTTTTTAGTTGTTAAAATCGCCTCCAATCTTCATAACTTCAATAGGTTTTCATCATATGTAAATTATACATATGACTTATGGTTGAATTTTTTATCAAATGGGGTGTTTTTGGGTGATATGGGACGGACACAAAGGAGTGGAGAGAGTTTTGGTGGTTTGCATGTTAAAAATGGAAGTATGTGGTTTAATTTTGGTGGTTTTGTTAGCTTTTGTAAGCCTTGAGGACAAGTGTCCTCTTGGTTTATTAAAAGTTGACACCTAAAGGTGTGTTAGTGAAGCCTTTGGCCACCCATTTGTGGGGTGAGGCAAGTGTAAACTTGTCTCATCCCACTAATTTACGGGTATTTCTCGATTCTAGTTTCCTCGATTTGCGTGCCCTCAGGTCGTTTTACGAAAAACGTTTTTATAAATTATGAATCAACGACACAAAACGAATCTAATAAAAATTGTCTCATCAAAAACGAAGTTTAAAAACGTAAATACGTAAACCTAGGGTTTCCGGTTTAGTCGTAAAGGACGTAAAATTATGCACGTAAGTCATAATCTCTTCTCGTTTTTTTGTGAGTTTATGAATCAACACAAATTAAAATCGCAAAATAATATTTAAGAATAGATTTTATTTTCTGAATGTGAGACTGTCACCAAAACGGTGTATGTAAACGTAAGCACGTAACGTAGAATCTTCCTGTTTAGATGTAGACGATGCTACTTCAAGACGTAAACCCAAATTTCTTCCCAAAAATGAGTGAGTTCATATTATAACATTAAAATAATGTTTTTAAATAATACTTGAGAATAAAATATCGATCATAAATTGACGGATTGTCACAGTTATACACCTAGTTTTAAATTCATCGATTCATATTGCACTAGCTCATGACCCACGACTAGACATTATCAGAAAAATCCAACAAAGTACCCTTAAGTAGGAAGATTGCCAGACTATCCTGAGTTTTAGCAAAATAAAGCATATCTGTTTAGCCTAGGAATGGACCATTAGCTGCTAGCAAGTACGACTTGCCCAGATAGGAGATGTCAGTCTCCAATATTGCTATTCACGATATTAGCGCTCATTAAATAATTAGCGGTTCATAATTAAAAAGTGACTTTTGATGGCAACAAGTAAACATAGTGTCAATAATCATATAGGCAGCATAGAAAAACACTTGTATTCCAGTTTTACATATATCCCCCTCACGGGTTTTCAAATTGTTTGTAATCTTTTAAAATGTGAGACTATAAACTCACCTTAGCCTATAGAGTCTTTTGATTATCCAACCACAGCCTCCTCACGGAATCTGGACTGACACACAATATGCATATATATATATATATATATATATATATATATATATATATATATATATATATATATATATATATATATATATATATATATATATATATATATATATATATATATATATATATATATATGTATATATATATATATATATATATATATATATATATATATATATATATATATAGGTATAATTATGATTTGATACCACACCTCTAATCCCAGTCATATGTGACATGGCACTCCTTAACCAATAGTATTTGTTTATTAGCTAAAGATTCTCAAAAAACTTCCAAAATTAGGCTATGAAAACGTAATTTGAAAAAACCGGAACGCATTTTGGCAAAAGTTACGTTTTCACACCGCAACTATATATAAAAGGGTATAACCTTTTTCCCCATTTTTCTTTATTTTTCTTAAAAACCCACCGACGGAGAAAACACACACCCCGCTAAACCCCTCCATGGATAATCTCTATCTCCATGTTCATCTCAACCTGCCACCACATAATTATATATATGAAACCTAAATCAAAACCTGATTCATATCATTTTAATCGGATCTATATATGTTCTAATAAACAAGGTATGATCTGATCATTATTATTATTATCATATAATTTGTTTAATCGGATCTATATATGTCATAATAAACAAGGTATGCTATGATCATTATATGATTTTGATTAAAGGATGGTTACCGACGAGAAGCATCAATAACCCCCAAAAGAACAATCGATCAACTTATAAACTATTAAAACATGCTTATCATAGTTTCATGCTTATAAAAAATTAAATAATCATGATGGTGATAGGGCAGTCAAGGTAGGGATCAGGTATTATGGGGTAGCATCAATAACCACCAATATTCATTCTCATCAGAACATCCGATCTCATAATTACAATACAATCTACAATCTTTTACAAGGTTTGTATGATTATGAATTTGTAAGTAACTTGAACGAGGATCTTTATATGTAATGATTACTTCTTCCGATTGTTTGTCTTTCAACAATATTTTCTTAAATTAATTTCAAAATTATATTTAATTTTGAAATTAATCATTATTGCGGCTGATGTGTTCATGGCTGATCGAATGGATAAAATTCCCTGACTCAGTTTATCTACTCCTTCTAATTTTTTCATTATTAATATTTCAGATTGAGATTGAGAAGCTTCTTGCTGAACTTGTGGAAGCCGAGATCAACAACCGACTTACGACTATGCATATGTAAATTTCCACACTTTAGCCATTCTCACGGATCATATATCAAAAGAAATGAATGAGCTGAATGTGATTAGGTGCCAAAGAATCCCAAACATTTTATTTATATCCTTGTAGGATATTCGATGTGACAACCCAAACCCGAGGTCATTTATTTAATATTATATAATATTATTTTTACGAATGATTTTGAAATTTTTTATGAGTTGAATGAAATGACGATTGATGGTTTTATTTAAAACCGACATTGGAGATCTTATTTTTATCTTTTTACTAGTAGCGAGGATTATTAGTGACCACGATATCGACGGATGCCCGAAATTTTATGTTTTATCATTTCTTGTCTCGATGTTTATATTTTTGACGTTTTTATTTTAAATGACGTGTTAAGTCGAGTCAAGAGTCGATATTATTATTTTTGAGGTACGTTTTAAATTTTTAAAAGTATCTTTATGAAACCCGAGCCCCGTAAATATTTTGAAAATTGACTAATAGTTATTTCCCGCTTTTTAGCTAATTATTTACATTTTTAGCCACAACTTTTGCTAAATTGCAACTTTGGTCCCTACCACACTATATATAAACTAAAAACAAAAACACATATCATATTTCTTCACTTCAAAATTTCACTCATCTCTCCTTTCTCTCTCTTGAATGCCGAAACCCACACCATCTCCACAAATCCACACAAACTTCAAATTATCTCAAGTTTGAGGTTGAATCCAACAAAACCAAGCTTAGACCCAATCTTATATTTGATCAAGGATCATTTGGTGTAAGAATTTCTTACATGCGGCATATTTTTTTTTCTTGATGATTGGTAGGTAGGAGCTATGATCATGCATGGCATTTTCATGATGATCCATGGTGATTCTTGCTAAAGAACTTGTTAAAACTTCATTTTGATCTTATGATATTTATTTTGATTATGATTTTGATGTTATGGTTGATGTATGATGATACTAGGGTATAGAAATGACCATTTCTATGGTTGGTTTTTATCAAAAAGTTGATTTTGTACAACATTTTTATAGTCATTTTATAACAGTAAGTGAAGTGTAAAATCCGAATTTTTATGTTTTGAAAATGGCTTAACTTATAGCCTAGGGTTTTAGATAATTTTCTTAGCTTCGATTTGATATAAGGTAGAGCTTCTAGCTCCAAACGAGCGCGAAGTTATGATGTTTTGAATGATCGTGTACCAGGAGACGAGTATCGGCACTACAAGTAGTTGTTGTCGATATTTGGATCGAATCTCGGGGACTCTAAATGGATTTTTTGAAAAATGTAACCTACTGATAATGAGGTGTTAATTTTATATGTTGAGTTTACTTTAAAACCCGAGTGTCGGTTTTGTAAACGGGGTCGTTTAAATAAATTAAAACGGTTGTATGAAAAATTAACGTAAATCTGTCCGGATTTTATAGTTTGAAAATGAGTTGGGTAAAGTACTTTAAAAGTAATTTCATTTGATGAACTTGTAAGAGGAATTTCTATATATAGTAAGTTAGTTTATCGAGTCATTTCATAAACGGTTGACAAGTTTAAAAGGGGTAAAATAAGCTAGTACATGTAGTATGTACCGGCAGACTTTGTAAAAAAAGTGTAAAATGGTTAAGTAATGTGTAGTAAAGTACAATGAAGTTATTTATATCATTTTCTCTCGAATTTATCGTGACTCTATGAGTTTGAGTTTGATGTTGTTATGTATGATTTATTTTTCAAGTTTATTATTGATGAACGCGCCTTATTTGATAGGTTGCGGTTTTTGTGTTTATCGGGCATCAACTATCGTCGAAGATCGTCTTACTACTGCTATTGCTCCAGGTGAGTCTATAGCCTCGCTTTTGTACTTGTTTGAATGATTTTAAAACCCGCGAGGGGGATACATGCTATTTGAAAGTAAAATGAACATAAGTCATGATTGATTTTTTGGACCCGAATGTTGCTTTGTTGCCCTTGTTGTTTGAATTGTATAAGTACCCTATTTGCAAAACACCCTAAATTCATGAGCCGTTAACTATCTTCTGACTTGATGTTGTGAGTTGGGAATAGCCGCTTATACTAATAATAGTACTATTGGGCTGACAACCCTATCCGAGACCAGGGCTTTACGTTGAGTAACCCGCTGGGAAGGATAATTTTACGAGAATGAGAATTGGTATCCTTGCAAATGATACCCTAGTAGGGGCACTGGAATTTCATCTAGTCATGCCGGCTTTAGGCGTGGGTGACTAAGTTAAGGGGTCGGTGTCATGAGCTTAATACAATTCAGTAGTTGTTGTTATATACCAGAATGCCTGACTAATAGATTGTATGCGCACAATTCTATTAAATGATCTTGATTGATTTTTCTCTTGTGTTCAAATGTTGATTTGGAAAACCTATAGACTCACTCAACCGTTCTGTTGATGATTTTAAGCATGTATTTCAGGTATTGAAGTTGATGAATTGCGGAGCTTACTGGAGAAGGATTGCGGGATTGCTTTTGTGGTGATTGGTCTAAAACGGATTTTTTCCCTTTTGTCATAAAAATAATACTATATGGTCGAGTACTTTGGTAAAGTGTTTGTGAATTTGATAAAGTCTTTGGGGGACCTAAATGTAACTATGATATTTCTAAAATTGTTTTACTTGGGATTGAATGTTTTAGACAATGGATAAATTTAAATCCTTTTATATTTTTAATTTATCATTTTGAGTTTGTTCAAAATGTCTTGTGTAACAATGTTTGTATTTAGCACCCAAATGTGTATTTCCGCTGCGCATTGTAATTTGGGGGTGTTAAAGATTGGTAATCAGAGCTTTTTAGTTATAGCGAATTAGGTCCATTTTTGAAAAATGTCCTAAACTATAACTTTGGTGTTGAAAATATTTTACAAAAGCAACGCAACTTCTCCGCAAGTCTCCGGTAACATTATTTGTTTTGTATTGTTTTATAGTTGATGTATCCCTTAAAAGTTGAAATGATTTCTACAGTATTTATTAAGTAAATACTATGATGATATATGATAATGTATTGATGATGTATTGATGTTGTTGAAAGTACGTTGAGTACTTGTTATCTAATTTTCTTTATGTAATGCATATGTATATAATTTTAAATAATGACCTTATATACCGTCGAGGGTCTAGAACAATAGACCAGATGTTGAACGATTTTACAACTGATTTCTTGCGACTTATATCGGGTATGAGGAAGTTTGATTAGTTGATGTATGATAAATATATGGTTGAAATTGGTGTGATTAGAGGGTTGATATGAAAGAAAGGTGGTTTTAAAGGTTGTATTTGGTATGTGGAGATTTGAGTTTGTTAGGACTTAGAAGATGGATGAGATTGCTAGTCTTGGGTCGATTGTGATGAATCTTTGTGTTTGAATTGAATGGTTTAAAGAGAAGTAGGTAAGCTTTGAAAGGATGAGTGAGTGGAGCCTTAGGTGAGATTGATTCTGAGTAGAATTTGGAAGCTTAGGAATGTTGAAAGTCGTATTGAGACTTGCATTGTGATTGATCTGCCGTGTATGAGTTAGATTTAAATTTTGAGAGTGAGCTGCCATCAGGTTATGGATTTGACCTTAAGGTGTGAAAAGGGAAATAGACGAGTGTGATGGAGCTGACAACAATGTTAAGGAGGATGAGGAGCTACTGTCTAAGGAACTAATCGTCTGATGGATTTCTTTTTATCTTATTTTCTTTTGTGATTGGACTTATTTAAACCCTTGTGTTGTAGCATTGTGATGGAACTTATTATCCTTTAAGTTTGTTCAGTAGATGATTGTAGTGACAGACAGTGCCACTATTCTGTTGAATCCTCAACACAATCTGAATTACCCTCATGATCTATGATGTGCCCTTTGTTAACTCTTTTGAGTTTTGGTTGATGAACCATTGTAGTTTATGTTGTTCATGCATGTAGTATCCATGAGATGTCCTGATAAAGAATTCCTTCTTTTATCTTGATATGTATACTTAACATGTTTCTTTCCTCCGTGATAATGGAAGAAGGAGTAGGGGAAGCATATTTTTGTCAATAGTAGATCGCTACGTGACTAAGTTTCTTGAAATATGCTTCCAAAACTAACGACTGCTACTGTGAATACTATGATTGAACAAGTTATTGCTAGAGAATTTAGAGCTGATCGTGCTGCCAGGAATTAAAAGATGCTGGAGTTAGTTATGCTGTTAAGAATAATGATGATGCTGCTGAGAATAATGATGGTGCTGCTGAGAATAATGATGATGTTGCTGAAAATAATGGCGATGTTGCTAACAATAATAAGGATGCTGCTGATCCAGATGATAGTATTGCTGCTATTCTGCAAGTTCAAGAGATTTTACTTATGTTAGTTTTCAGAAGTGTGGTTCTGCGCAGTTTTGTGGTACTAGTGGTGCATTAAAATTGCATAGTTAGAATGATAAGATAGAGAGTACTTTGAAATCATTGGATGTTAAGAAATTAATAAGGTGAAATTTGATGCTGATATATTTCAGGATGGTGCACTAAGATGATGGAATACCAAGTGACTACTTTAGGATTGGTTGTGACTAATAGTAAGGCATGGCCGTGATGAAAGGACTATTGACTGCTAGGTTTTGTCCTAAGAAGGAACTAGGACAGTAGGAATCCGAATTAAGATAATTAGTGCTAAGGGACGATGATATTACTTCTTACTGGGAAATATTCTGAGCTATATTTGTTATGTCCTGATACTTTTGTGAATGACTATAAAACAACGAAGCAGTACATTAGGGGATTGTCTAGTGATACCAAGAGTGAGATTATTTCTTTATAACCTGAATCTTTCGATAAAGCTGTTCAGAGGACGTTTGAATTAATGGAATTGAAAGTGAAAGTTAGGATAGATAGCATGGTTGAAACAATAAGAAAAAGTGGGAATCTGCTCAGTCTGACCTGAATCGAGGTCAGAATTCTAATAATTACAATACTAACAATAACCAAAGACAGAACCGAAATCAGTATTTAAACCCTGGAAGGAATGATGGGATTCGTGCTGCCACTGTGTCTAGAAGTGACAAGATAAATCTCGAGTTTGTTTGCTGTACTCTATGCCAATGTAGATAATTTTACACAATTGCGGCCAGAGTTAGGAAAACCTGGTCATAAAGCTGCTATGTGCAGAACAAGAGGATTAGTCAATGGAATTAGTGTCCCTGGAATTGTGATATGATTTAGCCGTGGCAAGAAAGAATACAAACAAAGGAATTGTTCAAGGAAAGGAAATTGACAAGATAGGAATGCTGCCGCTCCGGTTTACGTTTGAGTGATGCTGACAAACCTTATGGTCTGGATGTTGTAAATGGTATATTCTTACTTGAGATTCTTTATGTTAGTATGTTGTTGGATTTCAGATCAGGTAGAAACTGTAGAAATGTAAAGATTCAGTTATTTTATCAACGGAGAGTCAATAAGATTGACAATTAACTATGACGTGGAATTAACCAATGGAAAGGTCGTCAGTGTTAGTTTTACACAGAGAGTGTGTTCCTTGAATTTAGGAATGTAGGTGTTTAGTATCGACTTGATGCTCAAAGAGTTGGAATCTTTGGATGTGGATTATTGGTATGAATTGGTTAGTTGTGCAAAGTGCTGATGCTTGAGATTGAACTAATCTTCACTATAAATTGATAGCTGCTGGTTTAGATTAAGCTACGAAGCTGAGTGTTGACTATGAGAGGTGATGAGTGAACTATCCATTTGGGAAGTGTGTCTTGTTTGGAAACAAGGAATTATGTGGAAGAGGAATGTGATGTATTCCTAGCTTAGGTAATTAGTGATAGAGTGGTTGAGGAGAAGTTGAGAGATCTGTTAATGACTCAAGAGTATTCTGAAGTTTTCCTGAAGTTTTTGCAAGGTTGTTTTCGCCTTATGAAATGGAGTTCGTGTCGATTGAGTATTGTGAGCAAAAGGTTAGTGCTTCTGCGTTTCGTTGTGTAGTGCTTCTGTGTTTTGTTGAGTAGTATTTGTATGCCTTATCATTTGGCACCGTCAGAGTGGAATGAGTTATCCGGTCAACTGCGAGAAGTGATGGATAAGGGATGTATTAGATTAAGTTTTATTGCTAATGATGATCGCTTGTGTTGTTTGTCAAGAAGGATGGATTGTTTCGGATGTGTATTAATTATCGAGATCCTAACAATTGACAGCCAAGAATCGATACTCATTACCGAGGATTGATGATTCGTACGATCTTTGCAACTTGTCTGGATCCAGTGTGTACTCAAGGATTGCTTTGAGTCCTGGTTATCATTAACTGAGAGATTAGGAAGGAAGATGTTCCTATAGTTGTTTTTCGTACCTGATATGGGTACTTTAAGTAGCAAGTGATGTTTTTGGAATGGACGAACGTGTCTGCTGTATTAATGGATTGGGTGAACCTTGTGTGTAAGATGTGCTCGGTTGAGTAAGTCATTATATCTATCGAAGATATTCTATTTTATTCCAAGGGAAAGGAGAAACATGAGTAACATATGAGGATAATTTTTGGGATGGTTGGAAAAAGAGAAACTGTATGTAAAGTTTTCAAGGTGTGAATGTTAGTTGAAATATTTGCGTTTTCTACGGAAGTTGATTGACCACAAAGGTATTCGTGAAGATCTTGCCAAGATTGAAACGATTAAGTATTGGTCGGTAGCAACGACGCTGACGGAAATCTGTAAATTCCTTGGTTTAAGCTGGGAATAATCGGAGGTTTATCGAAAGGTTTTCATGGATTGTTAAACCATTGATTAAGCTGACTAAGAAGAATTGGGTGTGTGAGTCCCACTTATACATCTAAATTGTAAGTTTCGAGATCTGATTCTTATCAGATGAGGAAGCTGTATACTGAACACTGAAGGATAGGCTGTGTTTTTCACTGATGTTGTCATTGTTGAATTGATCTGAAGTAATTATAGTTTGTAGTTGGTTGTGATGTGTCTCATAAGGGTTATGTAGTTGTGGTGTTGCTTTGAGGTGGTAGGAATATTACTTGTATGGAATCAAGTGTGTAGTGATAAAGGATCATAGAAGTTGCTCCATAATTAATTTCCTGGGATGATAAAGGAAATGAGTAGAGGATTACCAGTTATATATTTCGGGTATTTGAGTATGTTGGTGGTTATGACTGTGAGTGATTATGACTACGAGATTCACTGCCATCCAGAAAAGGCGAATGTGGTAGCTAATGCACTTATTAGGAATAAGAAAAGGAAAATCTATTATGATTTGAGTTTTGGTAATGACAAGAAGTGTGGGCTTGATAACAAGGACATGAAATTTTAAGTTAGTGGTCTGACTTGAGAAGGATTCGAAGGTAAGTGATTTTGAGATTTTGTCAACTTATAGAAAGGATTTTGTTGTAAGGCCAAGTTAGACATGGTATATTGAGCACTCCTAACATATCTAAGTTGAGAGAGTGAGACTTAGTGATGAAGGAATCTCACAAGTCAAGTAATCGATACGATTTGGTTTGGATAAAGATGAAAGTTGAGTTGAGTACTGTGTGTTATACAGAGACGGATGGATAGAGTGAAAGGACAATTCGAACATTGAACGGTATACTTGTGCGTGTGTGATTGACTTAGGCCTTGCTGGAATTTTTATGTGACTATATTCCCGGTCTTTATGATATGACCATAATTGGCAAATCGAAAGAAGTACCTTTGTTTGTAGTACTTAGGAGACAATCTCACTTGCGGAAGAAACTCATTCTAAAATGATTTCAAAATTCCATACGATTTATTATGATCAGTATAACAAAGATCAATTGTCTAAAAAGACATGCATTCGCTTACAAAAGGAATTAGCTTAATTGACAGTTCTTGTGCCCCAAAGTTTGTCAAATGAAAACCCTCCTAGTACGTCTCCTACACTTGTCAAAATGGATTTAACGAAGTTAATTCCACCGGTAAGTAAGGCGTCCGTTAACTTAAAAACGGTACACCAACACTTAGCCGATTTTTACAAGGTCATTTTGGAACGTACGACGGCTTCGGCCATAACGGAAGCTGAATGGAACTTTGAGCACACTAGAGCTGCGTTTCGAGATGAAATTGTTCCGTTTGTAAAGAATGTTAAGGCTTGTCTTACTAATCTTGATCAAGATTTGCTTTTGGAAATAGAAGAATTTAGACTTGTTTTCAATGAAATGGACGATGCTTATGAAAACAGTTTACTTGAAATAGAACGGGTTTCACGCCAAAATGATCAGCTTCTGAAGCAAGTGATGTCTCATGATATAGTTTCCGTCTGTGTGAATAAAAGTGTTGATAATGATTCTATTGTGCATATTGTTGAATCTGTGGATAATGTGGTAGATAGTACTTGTCACGAATCTGACGCTGAATTTTTAAAGCTTCAAGATTCATATTCTTCGCTTTCAAAACGTTTTGATGAGATTCAAACACATTGTATTTCGCTTGAATGCAAGCAACAATTTATTCAAGAAATCTTTGAAACGTCATTCGAAGGTGTTTATAACGATGATGCAAACTTTGAAAAGAATTTTCGATTGAATTTACAATCAAAACAGCGTCAGCCAAGTGAAAAAGTTGCTAAATCTTTGCCGATAGAAATAGAGAAATCTAAGGAGCTTAACTGTGTGAACGTACTTGAGGCCGCTGAGAATTTTAAACTTGATCTAGATAATCGAGTTTCCAAGATTTTGTCCAAAGTTGATAATTAAAACAGAAAGATACACGACTCTTCGATTCAGTAAAGTCCGCATGTGCTAATACCACTGCACAGAATCAATCCTTGATTGAACAATTGAATCGAAAGTCGGTGGAAATATCTGATTTGAGGGAACAAATTTGTGATAAAAATCTGGTCTTGGCTGAGTTAAAGGAAACACTTCGTACTCTAAAAGGTAAGAATGTTGTGGATAATGCAACCACTATCTCAGCATCGTCCTCTAGTGCAATCAAAAGGAACCTTATATCCGTCACACCATTTAATAAGGGCCTTAGGACTAAACCTTCTCAAACATTGGTCACTAAAGATAAGGCGGAATAAAAACCAGCTTCTAATATTTCCATGTTGCCTTCTAAAGGAGTAAGCACCACTAGTAAGGCTCAAAGATATAAGCGTAAAAGAAACAAGAAGAATGATAGGATCTTGCCTCCATCTAGTAGTCAAGTGAAGAAGAAATTAGAAGCCCATCCTAGGAATGTTATTTCTGTTTTGAATAAAAAGAATCATGTAGCTAAACCTAAAGGCTCTGCGGTTGTGCAGCGTTCTAAGCCTAGTGTGAATTCTAATTTGAAATGTTGGAATTGCAATGAATGTATGTTTTCTAGTCGTCATGATTCTTGCCTTGTTGACCATGTGAATGAGATGTATGCCCGGAAAAAATGGATTAGAATTGAAACCGACTGGGAAAGTGTTAACCCAAGTTGGTTGGTTGTGACGCCCCACTGGTAGAACTTTCATTATAGTAGGAAATGCGTGCCCTTTAACTAGGATCACTCCCACTACAGCGAAGAAAGCGTGCCCTTTAACTAGGAGTACCAAGGCTACCAAAACACAAGTGTGTCCTTTAACTAGGAACACTGACACTACTGTAGGAACCAAGTGCCCTTTAAATAGGTCTACTCCCACTATAGTGCCCGCGAATAATCCAAAACCTAAGAATGTTGGAACAGTAAAACCTGTTAGTGCTAAAACTCACATTAGAAAACGCAAGAAATCTAAGGGTCTCATAAATGTTAGCAATTCTGATAATCTTATATCTCTATCTGCTAACACTCCGGAACAAATAGTTTCCAATGCATTGTCTACTGTTGTTATTGAAAACAGGTGGTCCAAATTGTTCTCTGGTATTTGGACTCTGGTTGCTCCAAGCATATGACCGGAGATCGCTCTCAGCTAAGAAATTTCGTCAGCAAGTTTCTTGGTACGGTTCAATTTGGAAATGATCATATTGCAAAGATAATGGGTTATGGTGAATATCATATTGGGAATGTTATAATTTCAAGAGTGTATTATGTGGAAGGTCTCGGTCACAACTTATTTTTTGTGGGACAATTTTGTGATGCAAACCTAGAAGTTGCTTTTCGAGAGCACACCTGCTTCATTCGTAATTTGGAAGGGGTTGATTTATGGAAAGGTACTCGAGGGATAATTTCTATACTTTGTCTCTACAACATATGATGGACGCTTCTCCCGTATGTCTTCTCTCCAAAGCATCGAAGACTAAGTCATGGTTATGGCATCGACGGTTATCTCATCTTAACTTTGACGTATTTAATCATTTGGTGAAAAACGAACGTGTTCGTGGTCTTCCTAAACTTTCATTTCACAAGGATCATTTGTGTTCCGCGTGTACAATGGGGAAAAGCACTAAGAAGTCATACAAACCCAAGACGGAAGACACCAACCAAGAGAAACATTATTTGTTGCATATGGATCTTTGTGGGCCAATGCGTGTTGAAAGTCTTAGTGGCAAAAAGTACATCCTCGTTATTGTGGATGATTACTCTCGGTTTACATGGGTGAAATTTCTTACAACAAAAAATGAGGCACCAAAATTCATCATCGGATTTCTCAAGATGATTCAAGTGCGTCTCAACACTACTGTCTGACGCATTCGTACCGGTAATGGAACCGAATTTGTGAATCAAATCTTGTGTGATTATTATGAAGAAGTTGGCATATCTCACGAAACATCCGTTGCACGCACTCCACAACAAAACGGTGTCGTTAAAAGGCGAAATCGCACACTTATGGAAGCTGCTCGAACGATGTTAATATACGCAAAGGATCGGCAGAAGCAGTATCTACAGCAGTGTGCACCCAAAACCGGTCACTAATTCGTAAACGCCATGGTAAACCACCTTATGAGCTTCTCTATGGTAAAGAACCAGATTTATCATATCTTCATGTATTTGGTTCTCTTTGCTATCCAAATAATGATGGTGACAATTTGGGAAAACTTCAACCAAAGGCTGATATTGGTATTTTCATTGGTTATGCACCCGCAAAGAAGGCATACCGAATCTACAATCGTAAGTCTCGTAAGATCCTCGAAACTATGAATGTTGATTTTGATGAGCTGACAGCAATGGCTTCTGGGCAAAGCAGCTCTGAACCCGCACTTCATGAACTGGGACCCAGTAACATTAGTTCTAGTCTTGTCCCAAACAACCCTACTTCATCATCATTTACACCCCCTACTAGGAATGAAGGGATACGTTGTTTCAACCGTTCTTTGATGAATTCTTTACTCCTCTCAGTATTGTTGCTCCAGAACCTGAGGTAATAGCTCCGGTCATCGAAGTTGTCACTCCAGCAACCGAAGCACAATCAGACACATCTATACCTACAATTGGTCAAGATATACCATCAACAAGTAATTCTCAACCAACACTTGTTTCAACTACTCATGTCATGCCTATTGATGATGAAGAGGATGATGATGATCACGATTTGGTATTCGCTCAAATGCGTGAACTTCCATTCTTTGGTGTACTAATTCCCGACCCTAATCAAGCCTGGTCGTCCACCTCAGAGGAAGCTCCTACTACAGTTTACTCCAATCCACGGATTCGTGATCATGACAGCAAGTGGACAAAGGATCATCCCATAGATTATATTATTGGTGACCCTAATCGTCCGGTATCCACACGAAGTCAGCTACAAGAAAATGCAATGTTTTGTCATTTTGATGCGTTTCTCACTGATGTTGAACCTAAGACATGGCAAGAATCTTTTACTCAATCTTGTTGGATAGAAGCTATGCAAGAAGAACTTAATGAATTTATACGTCTTGAAGTATGGGAACTTGTCCCATGCCCGGATCAAGTGCAATTACTCACATTGAAATGGGTTTACAAGGTGAAACTCGATGAGTTAGGCGGAATATTGAAGAACAAAGCTCGACTAGTACCTCGTGGATATAAACAATTATTGGGCATCGACTTTATGGAATCCTTTGCACCTGTTGCCCCTTTGGAAGCTATTAGACTGTTCCTCGCTTATGCAGCCCATATGAATATGATCGTCTATCAGATGGATGTAAAGACGGCATTTCTTAATGGTGAAATCAAGGAAGAGGTCTATGTTCAAAAGCTGGATGGTTTTGTGAATCCCAAATATCCTAATCATGTGTACAAGCTTAAGAAGGCTCTTTATGGGTTGAAGCAAGCTCCACGAGCATGGTATGATCTATTGTCACAATTCCTCATTACTCAAGGCTTTGCTAAAGGCAAGGTGGATCCCACGCTGTTCATTCAGAAACGAGGTAAAGATATGATTATGGTACAAATATATGTTGATGATATTATATTTGCAACCTCAACGGGAATTAATCTTCTCGGGCAAGGTTTACTTTAAAACCTTGTAAGGGATCAAGTTTACTTTATAACTTGGTCTAACACGAATATATGTACGTTTCAGTGCATTTATTTGTTAAAACAAGAGAAGTCTTGTTTTTATGAAGCTATCATCTCTACAACCATAGCAATCTACTATTGGTATCTAGATACGCGACGATGCGACTACTCAACCGACGACTACAGCTCTTTCAATAGAACACGGTTCAACATTTGAGGGGGAGCAATTGTCAAGCATTCAGAATCTTCGATGCTGAACGTGCCAAGCTCACTAATTGGTGTCAAGACAAAAATACCAATCGTACACGTGGTGTCAAGAGATGACTTCAAACATGACGAGGCGACCAACATATGCTGCCAATAACCATTTGATCTTATCATATGATGTTCTCATCTATCAGGTCCAACCTTGTCAATTCTTTTCTAATATGGTGAATATGTGATCATGTTACAAATCGGTATCATATCTCATACGTTTGATATCATGAAGATAAAATGGACTTGCATTTTTCTTCCCAAAACCTTTGTTAAAACTTCATTAAATCAATTGATATTAAAAACATCGATTGGGTTAATATTTTTAATATGGGGGAGAAAATGTGATTTAATATGGGATATTATCACAAATGGTTTGACTTAATGTGTTGGCTCATCCCGACATATGCGAAATGTTTTCGAATATCGTGGCATATGCTAAGGGGAGAAAAACGGATTTGCATATCAAAATGGATTTTCATGGTGATATATACTTACCCAAAACCCATTTATTTCACGACGATGAAGATTGTGGTGACATAAGGATGGTAGGATAGGTTAAGTCCAATGATTCTTCTAGAACCGGAGGAATCTTCCCAAGGACATTCCATAGCTAGAAATAGTAGTCCTTAGGAAAGATGGAGAAAGATTGTGAACGTAGCTGAATGCCGACCAAGTACTTAAGTTAGCATGGAACAATCACAACAGGTGCTAGTTATGACGTTACGGTAAGCATTGAAGGGGTTGAAGAATTGTAAAGATAAAGGGTGTAAAGAAAGAAGCCCTCCTTACAACTTTAGGCAGCAATCGGGTCAACACATATGCTATTGAGATCATTTTAATGACGCTCGATATTGAAGATAGACATCATGGACCTAGTGATGCAATGCACAACCCATCCCAGCTAACTCATATATCTCTTAAAAGATATTTGTTTTTATCACACGGAGACAACACGTTATCTATCGATTTATTCACTCCGAATAAATTGGCATTGAAATGGTGGCACTCCTCTCCAGCCTCCGATCACTAAAATCCAAAATGCACGATCGAGTCTAGAGCCATTTGAGATCATCAAATATCTACACTTTCATAATTCATTGCTTCTTCATACACTGTGAAAAGTAAGAAAGATCTTAAGAGTCCTACGCAAAATCTTCATGATCTTGCCTGAACATCCGAGTAATACAAAAGTATTTACAATGAAGATGGAAATCCTTCTTGAGCGAATAACAAAAAGCTCATGGTAGGTGACTTGTACGATTCTTTATGAATCAAACTTGTGATAACTGGAAAGCAACAGTGGTTTAATTTTTAACTGAATTTAAACACGTTCCAGGCCTCTACGCAATATCTTAGTGATCTTGCCAGAACACTCAGAGTGATACCTTAGTGTTCATGGTGATGGGTGGAAATCCTTCTAGTGTTAACCTCAAACAGCACTTGGTAGGTAACTTGCAAGATTCTATACGAATCAAGCTCGTGACAACTGGAAAGCAACGATGGTGCGATTCTTTAATGAATCAAACTTGTTCCAGGAATCAGAATCGACGGCTTCAATCATGCGGATTATTTTATCCAAATGATTCACTCTTTACGTTCGCAGTCAGCTTTGGACGATCGAGTAAAGAGAACGAGTTTACCCGCGAAATCTTGTCAAGGATATTTTTAATTAAATCTACGTTTCACAAGTACGATATTTTATATCGTCCAATGATCTTCACCGACCGGAGGTAAAATGCTACCGAATTAGAATGAAATGTTCAAAGTCATTTCGTTTGTGTCTAGTTATGTTGCGGCATTTGAAGATGTTGGCGTTGCGGAATCTGAGAAGAAGTCGTCACCGCATGCTTATACTTTATGTACTTAATACCTCATCTAATTCAAGAAAGCCTAAAAGTTAAGTCTTCCGCTGTATCGAACTCTGAATCTTTCAAGAATTACGAAGGTATAAGTATGTGGGACATGGTATCACAAAGAGGCGAAGATCACAAGTGATGGATGCTCAAGATCAAGGTAAGAGATTAATGTTAAAGATGGATATCAAAGATCACTTCAACATGTTCACCTGAAAAGAAATAGAAAAGAAAGACGAAGACTAAGAGCTCAAGACAAGCATAGTATGCTAGGTTTATCTCATTATTGTAACTTGGGTAATGCCCTTGTTTGGAGTGACCTCCCTTAGGGGGAGATTGTTGGAAATACGTTTTACGTATTAAGAAGGATCGGTCACTTCAACAATAGTCCGTGTAATAGCTCGTAGTTTAGTTACTTATCTTTATTTAACAAACAAACCCAAGCATAGCCTACAACATGTGTAGGCCAGCCCAAATGTAAGCCCAAGCCCATGACAAGGGCTTGGGGTATATAAACCCTCTCCTTAGATGGAGAGGGTGTGTGGTTATTCATTTTTACACACAGTTCTTCTTATTTTCTCTCTCTAGAATTGTGTGAAATCCACCATCTTTCTATCTCTTTCTCTCTCTAAAACATAAGCAAGATTTACATATCCTACACTCGAAAAGCAACTTCTAGGTTTGCGTCACAAAATTGTCCCACAGAAAATAAGTTGTGACCGAGACCTTCAACATAATACACTCTTGAAAATATAACATTCCCAATATGATATTCACCGTAACCCATTATCTTTGCAATATGATCATTTCTAAATCGAACAGTACCAAGAAACTTGTTGACAAAATTTTTTAGCTGAGAGCGATCTCCGGTCATATGTTTATATCAACCAGAGTCCAAATACCAGAGAACAATTTGGACCACCTGTTTTCAACAAAAACAATAGACAATGCATTAGAAACTATTGGTTCTGGAGTGTTAGCTGATACAAATATAATATTATCAGAATTTCTAACATTTGTGTGACCCTTAGATTTCCTGCATTTTCTAATGTGAGTTTTATCACTAATAGGTTTTATTGTTCCAATTTTCTGAGGTTTTGGAGTATTAGCAGGAACTATAGTGGGAGTAGACATATTGAAAGGGAACTTGGTTCCTACTGTAGTGTTGGTGTTCCTAGTTAAAGGACACGCTTGTATTTTGGTAGCCTTGGTACTCCTATATAATGGGCACACTTTCTTCACTTTAGTGGGAGTGATCCTAGTTAAAGGGCACATATTTCCTACTATAGTGAAAGTTCTACCAGTGGGGCGCCTCATCCAACCAACTTGGGTTAACACATTCCCAGTCAGTTTCCATTCTAATCCATTTTTCCGGGCATTCATCTCATTCACATGGTCAATAAGGCAAGAATCATGACGACTAGAAAACATACATTCATTGCAATTCCAACATTTCAAATTAGAATTCAAAGTAGGCTTAGAACGATGCACAACCGTAGAGCCTTTAGGTTTAGCTACATGATTCTTTTTATTCAAAACAGAGATAATATTCCTAGGGTGGGCTTCTACTTTCTTCTTTACTAGACTACTAGATGGGAGCAAGATCCTATCATTCTTCTTATTTCTTTTAAGCTTAGATATTGGAGCCTTAGTAGTGGTGCTTACTCCTTTAGAGGGCAACATGGGAATATTAGAAGATGGTTTTGATTTTGCCTTATCTTTAGTGACCAATGTTTGAGATGGTTTGGTCCTAGGGCCATTGTTAAGTGGTGTGACGGAGATAAGGTTCCTTTTGTTATCTCAAATCAGATATTTCCTCCGACTTTTGATTTAGTTGTTCAATCAATGAGTGAGTCTGTGTAGTGGTATTAAAACATGCGGGCTTTATTAAATCGAAGAGTTGTGAATTTTTCTGTTTTAAGTTATCAACTTTGGAAAAAGTTTTCAAAACTCGATTATCTAGATCAAGTTTAATATTCTCAGCGGCCTCAAGTACGTTCACACAGTTAATCTTCTTAGATTTCTCTATGTCTATCGGCAAAGATTTAGCAACTTTGTCACTTGGCTGACGCTGTTTTGATTGTAAATTCAATCGAAAATTCTTTTAAAAAATTTCATCATCGATATTAACACCTTCGAATGACGTTTCAAATATTTCTTGAATAAATTTTTGCTTACATTCAAGTGAAATACAATGTGTTTGAATCTCATTAAAACGTTTTTAAAGCGAAGAATACGAATCTTGAAGCATTAAAAATTAAGCGTTAGATTTGTGACAAGTACTGTCTACCACATTATCCACAGATTCAACATTATGCACAATAGAATCATTATCAACACTTATATTCACACAGACGGAAAAATATCATGAGACATCACTTGCTTCAGAAGCTGATCATTTTGGTGTAAAACTCGTTCTATTTCAAGTAAACTGTTTTTATAAGCATCATCCATTTCATTGAAAACACGTCTAACTTCTTCTATTTCCGAAATCAAATCTTGATAAATGTTACTAGGACAAGCTTTAACATTGTTTACAAATGGAACAATTTCGTCTCGGAACGCAGTTCTAGTGTGCTCAAAATACCATTCACCTTCCGTTATGGCCGTAGCTGTCGTACGTTCCGTAATGACCTTGTTAAAATCGGCAAAGTGTTGGTTCATTGCATTTAAGCTATCTGACACCTTACTTACCGGTGGAATTAACTTAGTTAAATCCTTTTTGACAAGTATAGGAGACGTACTAGGAAGGTTTTCCGTTGACAAACTTTGAGGCACAAAAACTGTTAATTGAGCTAATTCCTTTTGTAAACGAATACGGGTCTATTTAGAAAATTGATCTTTATTGTGCTGAACATAATCAAGCTTATGGAATTTTGAAAGCATTTTAGAATGGTTTCTTCCGCAAGTGACTGTGTCTCCTCAGTAATACGAACATAAGGTGCTTCTTTCGATTTGCTAGTTATGGTCACATCATATAGACAAGAAATATATTCCTCAGCTTGTTTTGCATAACCAGGATTAGGTGGTAAATCTTGAAGACGCTTAAGTTCGACGTCTGTGGACGATTTAGTTAAAAGATGAACCTTTTCTGTGGAAGCGTATTGTTTTAAAAGTTGTCGTTCCTTGAATTTAAGAAGTTTGGTAGCATTAATTTATAATTCAAACTTTTTAGACTCGAGAGTTTCGAAATCCATTTTGAGTTTCTAAAAAACATTTGCAACCGACTCTTTTTCTTTTAATTCATTGGAAACGGTAGCTTTTAATGATTCTATTTCGTTTAAGTGTTCATTCTTTTCAAACCGAAATTGGTCAAATTCAGAATAAGTTATTTTATCTGCTTGAGGGACCATTTCAATAGTTTTGACCTTTTCCTTATACAGAGCAAGCTCAGCGGTTAGGTTGGCATTCATATCTAAGGTTTGTCGAACAGCCATATTCATGTTATCAATAATATGTTTAGGCACCCTTACCAAATCACATTGATCATAAGATTCCATACCCGTCGTAGCATTTGGTTGAGGTTCACTCAAATGTGTTAGATTGGATACCACATCATTTGAGTTACTAGTCCCCGAATGCTGTTCGAGGTTGTCATTTTCATGCTCAACATGATGTGGATTATCATGAACATTATTAGATGTGGTTGGTACCTCACTAATGACATCAGAACCGTAGTGAGAGAGATTAGCAACGAGTGCAGCTTGGGCTGAGTGAATGTCATCACAATCCGAATCATATGCATCAAGATCATCTGCTTGATATGATGCATTAGAAGTAGAGACGACTACAATGCCTTCATTATCTGCTGTCCCTGGGTCTTCAAGAAATGCTAATTCCTCTAAATCCAAAATCTTCCCCATAGACTGAGCATCAACGAAATGCATCTTCTCACGAAACCATGTTGCATCCATTCTCCTTTCTGGGTGAGTGCATTCCCTCGCCATATGACCTTGTCCTCGGCAATTGTAGCAAGTCACAACCTTTTGAGGACCAATAGTGCTTCAATTTCCACTACCTTGAGAATTTATTGCTTGATTGTTCACGGTCCTTATTGTGGGTCCATATGAATTTTGCCTACCCTGAATGGATTGCACTGTTACTTGACCATCTTGAATAGTGGCTTGTTGTCGAGGATTTGAAGAAGCGCGGAGCTGATTATTTGTTGGTGGAAATCCTCTAATTGCAACAAGTTTTGACAAGTAGGCAGTAAGATGGTTTAGCACATCAGTTGGCGTATCATTTGGAGTAAAGACCGGTGCTTCAATCGGTGGAAGTTCATTGGAGTAGAAGGCTTGTGCTGGTTGTGCTTCAATTGGAAAATAACCTTGCTGAGGAGTGTAGCCCATTGGAGAAGTGATGGCTTGTGATGGTGATACCTGATGTGCTGGTTGATGTGGAAAAGACTGTTGATGAACACTTTGTTGAAATGCTTTCTGTGGCAACATTAATGGTTGATAAGGTGGTTGTTGTGGTTGCTGATAGGTGTGTGGTGGTGGCTGCTGCAAGTATGATGGTTGTTGATAAGTGAAAGCCATGTTTTGTTGGGGAGTCATTTGTTGAGAAGCATACATGGCAAGTGGATCACGAACTTGAGGTGTATACAATCGAGCCTCGATCACATGGCTTTCGTGTTGTTGAAGAAAATCTTGAAGTTGATCCACATTGGTTTGATGCAAATCCTTAGCCAATTTAACAGCTGTCACGTACTTGCTCCATTCTGAAGGAAGCGTGTTCAAATACTTGGTGTTCAATTAAAACGTAGGAATTGCCATGCCATAGATATTGAGCTCATTCAACAATAGGGTAAATCTTAAATAGTAATCATTGAGAGTCTCCCCGGGGACATAGGCAAACTTATCAAATGTATCATAAAGCTTACACACTCGTTCTAGTTTAGTTAACGAGGTAACTTGCATTAGAACACAAATTCTATCACATAACTCTTTGGAAACCTTATGTTTATTGACGAGTTTGTAGACATCTGGAGGAAGGGCTTGGAGAATGATGTTAGTAGCTTGTTTATCACACTTGTCTTGTATCTTAGCATCTCCAGTTAGTTCACCCGTTGTGCGAGGACAAGTAACAACACTTCCGTCACAATACCATATACCAATGGTCCATTTAGCACCGATGCCCAAATGAGATGTCCATTTTCTTTGTACAACATATAAAGTTCCATCCGGGAAGCCCAATCCTCATACATAGTCTTCACCAACATTGGTAGACGATTATCCGTACCCGAGAGGATGGACTTATCTGTAAGAGATGTGTACTCCATTTCGATAAGTTAAGATTTACAAATGTTGATCGAACAATGAGAGAAAGTAAATGTATTTGTTGTTGTGTGTTGAAGCCGAGAAATAATGTTGAAATCCCCTAAATTATGTTCTCGATAAACCAAAAAATCCAAGTCAAAATTAAACACGTTTTTGAAAAATGTTGGATCGCAATTCTTGATCGCAGTGGGAATCGTAACCTTTGATCGCAGTCCTAGATCGTACTCGGATCGCAAAGGTTGATAGCACTCCTTGATCGTACTGGTGATCGTACTGGTGATCGTACTGGTAATCGTACTAGTAATCGTACTGGTGATCGTACTGGTGATCGTACGGGTGATCGTACTATTGATCGTAATGGTTGATCGTACTGGTGATTGCACTCTATGATCGTAACCTTGATCGTAGTAGTGGATTGTAGTTACTAGATCGGAGTCTTGGATCGTAACAAGCGATCGTATTATGTGATCGTGATATTGGATCGCAAGTAGAAACCACAGGTTTATGGATCACAATACACAGATCGTACTATGGAATCAAACTTACCAATTTTTTCGGATAGTACTAAAACACAACAAATTCGAGATTCTAAGCCTAAAAATGAATCAAACACCCAAAAATTTTGTGTTTTTAACCAAAGTAATAATACCAAATCACTACAACAAGTAATTAGATGAAGTATATCAAGATTAAACCATAAAAACATAAAAACAAATTTGGTGCGTATGAATTTGGATCAAACTAGGCGTATGAATCAAGAACACAAACACATAAACCAAACAATCATCCCATGGCTCTTGATACCATTTGTAGGATATCCTAAATCTAGCTTATGTTTTATAGAGAGAAAGAGATAGAAACTTGGTGGATTTCACACACTTATAAAGAGAGAAATGAAAGAACTATGTGTAAGTGAAAATGAAAACCACACCCTCTCCATCTAAGGAGAGGGTTTATATACCCAAGCCCATAAGATGGGCTTGGGCTTACAAGTTGGGCCGGCCTACACAAGTTGTAGGCTTGGCTTAGCCTTGTTTACATAATATTAGTAAAACTAAACTACGAGCTATAACTTAGACTATTGTTGGAGTGACCTATCCTTTGTAATACGTAAAACGTATTTCCAACATCATATATTCTGGATTAGGTAACAAACACTGATTCCGGATTAGCTTTGCAACATGGATTCCGGATTATCTTCATTAAGTTTATTCCGAATTAAGGATTCAGAACAAGGTCGGGTTTGGGATTCTGGATTAGGTTCGTCTCTTTGTATTCTGGATTAGGTCGAGTATTGTGATTTCGGATAAGGTTGTTTTTTTTGTTATTCAGAACAAGCTGTGGTTCTTCACATTCCGGATTACGTTACGAACAAAGATTCCGGATAAGGTCTTGATCACTTATTCCGAACTAGCCGGATACCCGCGCAATGCGGCGTGGGTACCCCGTGACTAATTTCGTGGCGAACAAATGTTATTCATGACTATCTTTTCTATAACTTTATTATTATTTAGATGTAACCAAAAAAATTTAACAAATAGCACCCCTTGCAATGTCGCAACGGATACTATACAACTATATTTTGTGGTGAGGAAATGTTATTCCATTAAATGTTTTTTAATAGTAACTGTACAAATGAATGATAGCCCATAAACTGCAAGCTTTTAACGAATAATATTTGTTGAGCATATATCTTTCTTTAAAATAACTTATGACGAGAGGTCTCAAGAACCAACTATATCACATATTATATCATATAAATATTGATATAAATATGTTAAGTTTATCGTGTGCGCCATGAAATAGTTATTTATTTAAAAAAATTCAGCTTGAGTTTTCTATATTCAAAATTGTATAACCAAAAAGTGATTTGGATCATATGTATTGTATATATACATAATCACCTTTTTGTATTTGGTGACATAAATCACTTGCCCTAAAAATTCGTAAAACAAACGCCCCATCATTCATCTCTACCCATACACATCTAGATGCTTATCTCTCTCTCTCTCTCTCCATGTGCGATACCCGTTCACAAACTACATTCATCTCACATCATTAGTATGAAAAAGATGAGCACAATATCAAAAAATATATTATTTTATTTCTTGCATTCAAGAACAAACCACTAACCACCATAGATCTTGTTGCTTGCATTTGACATTAAGATCTCGTGAAACACCTAGCTAGTAGGCAGGTTCGGCCCGAGACTCCATGGTTCCTTTAATCTTTTCGGGTTTTTGAACCACGACAATGAACCCCTGAAAAAGAAACTACTAGACACAAGTCTACAACCACCGCTGGCAAACTTCATAATATTTATCCAGTCGGGTTTTATACCAAATTTTTTTGTTTAATTTAATACTTTTATGGATAAACAGGATTGTGTATCAACCGGTATGTATCGAGAATTCTATTTTTTGTTTAGATCGATTTGTGCATTTGGCTTTCGGTTTTATGATAAAGCCCGGTCGAGTCAATACCCTAATCACAGTCGTGATGTTAAGTAGATCTATGTTCGCGGTGTGTGGTTGACTTGTTGATTTTGCTCGTGTTGCAAGTTTTGGTGTAGGCGATGGGGTCGTTTGGTCGTGGGTTTTAAGGGGTGAAGATGAAAGTTTTTTGTTATTTCAGGACGGATGAAGGAAATTCGCTGAGTGTATTGCTAATATATGATGGGCTTAGCCACTATTACTATATTGTTTTAAACTACAAGCGATTTGAATGGCTTGTATTAATATCTATCATGGGCTTAGCTACTGTTAGTATAATGTTTTAAATGGTCTGTTACAAGCTATTTAAATAGGTTTTATTAATATCGAGCGGTTACAAGTTTAGAAAATTAAAAGACATTTAACTATTTATTATATGTGTAATGCAAGCTTTAAATGGTCTGATAATATAATGTAAATTTTCTTAATTTCTTTTTATAGAAATGTTTGAGGCTTAAAATATTAAGACTTCCTTGTTTAGAAAGGGTATAAATCTTTTATAATGTAATATAGATAAGGTTGGGAATTTTTTTATTCCGGATTACGTTAAGCTTTTCATTATTCCTGTTAAAGTTCAATTCAACTATTCCGGATTAGGTTGAGTTCATTGGATTCCGAATTGTTCTTTGAAGATTTATTCCGACTTATTCTAAAATTTACAAAACCGTGTGATACGAAGACATTGTTTGGGGTTTTCACACCATTTCTTGAAGTTTCAACCACAATCTACTCACAACAACATCTACTTAAGATCCTATTCACTTCACTTCATTCTTGAGATGGATTCTACTACTGAATATTGTGTTACTAATAACAAAATCATGGTGGCGGGTAACAAAGAGAGACCACCAATGCTTGTGACTGGTCGATATGCACAATGGCAATCACGATTCCTTCGATATCTTGACACCAAACCAAATGGTGATGTTCTTCGACGTTGCATCAAAGAAGGACCCTATACTCTCACTACAATAACCATTCCTGCAATTCCAGCAACCGACTCGACGACTGGTTCCGATGAGCAAACAATTGAGGAAACATATGAGAGCACTTCGAAAGAGAAACGTTCTTGGATCGATGCATAGAAAGAAGCAATCTATTTGATTCTCACTGGGATTGGGGATGATATTTAATCAACGGTTGATGCATGCTCTACTACAAAAGAAATGTGCTTTGCCATTGAACGCTTGCAACAAGGTGAATAACTTAACAAGCAAGATGTCAAAACTAACTTGTTCTAGAACTTTGGTAAGTTTACTTCATTGGATGGGGAATCAATTGATTCATATTACTCAAGGTTCTACAAGATGATGAATGACATGACAAGAAACAATTTGCAAGTCTCTACCATGCAAGTCAATGTGCTATTTCTACAACAACTTCAACCAGAGTGGACACGGTTCGTAACTTTCGTGAAACAACAGAGTAAGTTAGAGGAGGTCAACTATCACACGCTCTTTGACATTTTGAAATAATTTCAAAATGAGGCGAATGAACTTCGAGCTGAAAGGATAGCAAAGACTGCTAATCCACTTGCTTTGGTGTCTACCACTCAACACGTCCAAGAACATCGCTCTCGTGCTCCAAATTCATACTCCACTACATCCTCCTCACCAAGGTACTCCACTACATCCTCCTCACCAAGATACTCCACTTCATCTAAGCAATTTGCTCCCACAAGATCACAAGACAAAGAACCAAGAGCACCATCACCATCACTTGAGCCATCATCTGAAGAAGACAGTGATGAAGAACTAGCTCAGAGGGATAGGGAGATGAAGAAACAAATTGCTTTCATTATGAAGACCTACAAGAAAATCTTCAAACCCACCAACAACAATCTTCGAACATCATCAAATACAAGGAACCAATATGTTGAGTGTCCTCAAAGGTAGACACACGTCAACGTGATGAAAGTCCTCCTAGGTATGATCGACGTAATCCAACACATGTTGAGGGTTCTACAAGGTATGATCGACAAAATGCTAAGTATGATACTCATAGGATTGCATCCGTATGTTGGGAATAGGGAAACTGTTGGTACTCAAGTGGTTCAGCAAAGTGGGATTCAATGCTTTAATTGTCAAGGCTAAGAGCATATGACAAAGGAATGCAGAAAGCCGAAACGAGTTAGGGATTCTGGTTATCATAAGGAAAAGATGCTGCTTTGCAAGAAGATGGAAGCTGGGGTTAAACTGTCGGCTGAGGAAGGAGCAATGCTTGATGACACTGATGATGAAGCCTCTGATCAAGAACATGAAGCACATTACTCGTACATGGCAACGGTTGAAGAAGTTCTCAATGTCACTAAAGATGGAAATGGTCCTATCTTTGATACTGAGCCAATCGATAAGGTACACACTGAAGAGGAATATAATGTGTTTGGTAATATTCATGAGCATTTTGAGCTATCCAAAGCCATTAATGATACATGTTTGATGGAAACGGTTGAATGCAATACCACACCCGATTCATCAGACATGTGCAATAATGAGTCTGAGGATGAACAACATGCAAATGAGTATGATGATGACGAGGAGTGTATTGCGCTTGCTAACTTAATTGCTTCTTTACAAAAACATGTCAAAGAAACTAGAAAGAGTCAAAAGCAATTAAAGAAGGCAAACGCTACGCTCACTTAAAATTTTGAAGAATGCAAAGCTGCTCTAATTAAATCTAGTGAGACCATTGATAGCTATAGAGCTCAACTTCTTCACAATACCAATGATATTGAGGGGTACAAAGGGTGTTTAATTAATGTCAAAAAGGACGATTTTCAACAGAAATACAACGAGACTCTTAAGCTTCTAGAACAAGAGAAACGTAATTATTACACCTCTTTGAGTACTGAACGTCACAAAACATATCTTGCTACCGCTAAAGTCAATGAACTAACTCAAGTAAATGGTTTTCTTCAAGAGGATAAAACTAAACTTGCTAATGAAAAGAAAGTTGTGGTTGAAAAGATGGAAAAGGATTTCAAAACTAAACAAGCGAATGACATCGACAAAATGGTGGAACTTGAAACTCAACTTTATTTTTACAAGAAAATTGTTTACAAAACTAATCGATCAATTCACACCATGATAATGTTGGCACCTCGTTCATTTTTCAAGGATAGACCTAGTTTTGCAATTCCTAAGTACCTTGAGCAAGCTCAATCTAAGAATCTTATATCTTGATGAGTCCCAATGGATCGATCTTGATTGTCTTGTTGTTAGGCCCGATAGTGAAGAGACACACGATTTGGAAGAAGAGAGTAAACCAAAAGTTAATAAATAATTTGTTAAACCATATAAATATGCTTATTAAAACAGTCTTTATGGTCTTTTCAAACCGCAAACACTGAAAACTCGTGAGCAAATATTTTTTGAATGTGAACAAATAAGAATTAAATGGAGACAAGCTTATGCCACTAAGAAAACTAATGTTTCAAAATTTATTGAATACTTGCCAATTAAAGCTTATGTAAGCAAGAGTAAGCAAGCACTTAGTATTCTCAAGAGTAACATTGATAATTTCCAAAAGGTTGTTGATGATGACTGGAAAAACGTGAACATTCAAAAGGAGACAAAGAAATTCCTCACGATATAACTGTGCTTGTGAAAAGTATTTTGATTCCGCTTGTGGAAAGAACGCAAAAACATATTTTGGAACATGAAACACTAATTAACCAAGAAATTTTTGATTATTTGAAATACGTGGAATCTCTTGAACAAGAAGTGAACGACCATCAACCTGAAAGAGACGAGTTTTCTACAGCATATGATCTACTCTTACACGACTGTCTCTCAAAAGATATTATGTGTGTTTATGTTACATCTTGTGCTGATATTGATGCATATTCTGATGTTGCATGAAAATATCTTGATCAAGTTAAAGAATGTGAACGTCTTGAAATTGAGCTTTCGAATAAAGTTGACCAAAAAGAGTTTTCGTTTCTTCAACATAGATATGATTATCTTCAAAAACATTGTCACTCACTTGAACTTGCTTTGCAAAATAAAGTTGGCACCTTTTTAAATGATAAACCTTTGGAAGTAAAATTATCTGAGTCATGTCGATTACTAAACGAAAAAAGTCTTGATATTTCAGATTTGAAAGCTCAGTTACAAGAAAAAGACATAACAATAGCAGAGTTGAAGAAACTCGTTGCTAAGATGGGTGGGAAAATTGTGGAACCTAGCGTTAAGAAACCTGTTGTTAGACAACCCAATGCCTCTAAAGTGAATAGATCCTCTATCTTGGGAAAACCATCTGATTTCTCAAATTCTTCGTTTGCAAAACCTGTGTTTGCCCCCAAGATGGATGGAAAGGAAAGGTTACCACATACTCAACCCATAAGGAATACTATAGCACCAAGCGTTAAGAACAATAATGTGATTAAGCCAGGGATGATAGAATGACCACTAAACGTACAAACAAAGTTAGTCACTCGCCTCAGACTTCTAGAAAAACTAATATTCGTGTGTCTTCTACTACAGGAGTAGTCTCCACTGCTAGTGTTAGCCGGCATCAGCTTAAGAACACTCAAGTGAATGATAAGGTATGGAAACACAAGAGTCAAGGGAAGATGACGGACGTAGAAGAACACCCTATGAATTTGAATGTTTTTAAGAATAAAAAGTCTATAATCGCGTGTAATGACGATTTGAATGATTTGAATGATTTTGTGATAATCCATCAATTTATGGTTGATATTTTATTCTCATGTATTATTTAAAAACATTATTTTGTTGTTATAATATGAACTCCCTCATTTTTGGGAAGAAATTTGGGTTTACCTCTTGAAGTAGCATCGACTACGTCTAAACCAGAGGATTATACGTTACGTGCTTACGTTTACATACACCGTTTTGGGTGACAGTACGACATTTCAGGAAATAAATTTATTCTTGAATATTATGATGAAATTTTAAATTTTTGTTGGTTTATAAACTCACAAATTTACGAGAAGAGATTAGGACTTACGTGAATAATTTAACGTCCTTTACGACTAAACCGAAAAACCTAGGTTTACGTATTTACGTTTTTGAACTCCGTTTTTGATGAGATAATTTTATTAGATTCGTTTTGTGCCGTTGATTCATAATTTATAAAAACGTTTTTCGTAAAACGACCTGAGGGCACGCAAATCAAGGAAACTAGAATCGAGGAGTACCCGTAAATTAGTGATGAGACAAGTGGGACACTTGTCCCACCCCGACTTATAACCGGCCAAGATAAGCGATACAAACACTTTGGTGTCAACTTAGTAAGCTAACTAAGGACGCTTGTCCTTAGCTTGCTCTCAAAACCACTTAAGTTGTAAACCAATCAAACCATAAACCATTTCTCACACACACTACATGCAAACAACCTATTCTCTCTTTCTCTATAATCCATCTATGCCGTCCCATATCATCACATAAACACCCATTTTGTTCAATTTTGACCATGAATCTTGTGTTATCTACACATATGATGAAGAACCTTTGAGGTCTTGTTGATTGGAGGTGATTTTAACAACTAGCAAGGAGTTTCCATGAAGATCAAGGGCTGACCTTTGGAGAAGTCTACAAATATTTGGTGATCCTAGAAGTGGTGTTGATATTTCATAAGATTGGTTACCCAAAACCAAGTCTTGTTCATCATCAATCCCATCTTTTCATCACTTTGGTGGTATAGAGATTGTCCTTCCTATCTTTTTTGTTATTTTGAATATGTAATCATGTATTTTATTTCCTAATGTATATGTATATGATGATATATGATGATAAAAAGGTTTTGTGGGGATCTTGTGTTGATAAACATGGTTAAAAAGATGGAAAACCATATGTAAAAAGGTTAAAATCTTGCTTAATAAGTTGGTTGTATAAAAACAGTAACTAACAAAATGATAAACTGATAAAATGGCAAAGTGTATACAGTAATTATTAGGTCTTATACACATATAAGAGTTGGAAATGCAATGGAATCATTATAATGAGTGAGATATGATCAAAACAAAATTAGTGTATCAATCTGAATAGTCTGTTTTGTGAGGACTGTTAGGTATACTTAGACTTGGATTGAGCAGTAGCTAAAACGAAGTTATTTGTAACACATAATTTGAAGTTTATGTTATCCAAAAATGAGCTTCTATCTCCTTGTAGAACTCAAGATATCATAAAAATGGTGAAAGTGAAACTAAAAATTAGATTTTTGTGAAATTAAAGTTTAATAGTATTATATAAGCACTCAAATAAATATAGTATAAAATGTGAATTAAAACCCACTAACTTATATATTACATTTATATAAATATGTACAAGGATAAATAAATGGACCTTTTATAAAAATGGTAGTTTGGTATGTTTTATAAGTTATAAAACTATGAACATGATTTTTACGTCTTTTCGGCTAATACCGTAAAATTAACGTTTTCGTCAATTAAAACATAGATGGTCGGACCCGTCTAATGTAAACTTTTCAAAAGTCATATACTGATATATAAGTACCTATTACAAGTAAAAACCGATAAAACCCGAACTATATAACATATGGACATTAACGGGCTAAGTTAGCCTTATTGGAATATTAATCCAACTAATTTGGCTAAACACTTATAAACATACTTATTGGGCTTAACCCACTTGGGCCTAACATGTAAGTATAATACTGATACTATAAGTGTAAAATAGATCAATATAAGGTAATGGACTTATAATGGGCCTAATGGGCCTTGACAAGTAAAGAAGATGAACTAGTGAAACAAGTATAAAAGTTGTCAACACATAACACTAAAATGAGTAAATGAGAATGTACAATCCCACTTGATCATCATAATATTTATAAAATTCATCATACATATACATAGCTATTATTTTTATAAATTCATTGGACAAAAGTCTAAGACGAGTATTATTGGTCTAGGTTTCCGTGATTGAAGCACGTACCGTACATCCGAATCACCGATAACCGCCTTTCCCAATCAACGTGAGTTCATAGCCTCACACTCTTTTAAATGTTTTTATGAAATGTTTTATAAACTCACGAGGGAGATAACATGATAGTTTTGATAAAATAGGACACCATTTGTCCCGATTATTTGCTTATTGATTTGGACCCGGATGATTGTATGACCCGATGAATGATTATATGACCCGATAAATGAAATGAAATGGATTATTAAAGTTAGGTTATGTCACTAAAAGTTCCATTAGCATGAATTGTGAACTACCGGGATTTGGTAGACGCTTGTGCATATAATAGTACTATTTGGGGACGATCACCCCAGTTCGCGCCTTGACGGTTGATACCCATCGTGTCACATTGATTGGTAAGCGAATTTATGTATGAGAAGATTTCCATAGCGTGGTTTTTGTGACGACAAGATAACTTAGATGGGAAAATTGAGTTTCGGGTTAGCTACCCGTTGTTTGTTGTAGTAAGGTAACAATGTCATGCGGCTTATAATAATCCAAATAACGAAATACTGCTATACGCACTGAATTACGATATATTGCCTGACTAGCAATACGGGGTCTTATTGTTGATATTATGTTTGTGTTTTGGTTTTACATAACCATATTCATATAACGGTTTTTAATTAACTCTATATAACGTTATAAAACGTATTGTATGATGTTTTTACGACAATGGTTCGTATAATGATTTTCAAGGCAAAAGCCTATATTATGATTTTTGATAAGGATTTGTATAAAATGAATTTGGCTATTTTATGGCCTATTACCAAGATTTGTACAAAATGATTTTAGGTAATAATTATATACCAATGATATATTAATGGTTTTATTAAACTCTATGAATTCACTTGGCGTTATCGCTGACCTTTCTTTTAACATGTTTTGTCTCAGGTACTTGAAGGTAATTCTCGGGAAGACAACAAGAATTCATGGCCCGCTTTTAAATAACAATTTCCATTCAAATGTTTTGTAATACTGTATGAAATAATATTAATTGGGACCTATGTAAATTTGATATTTATGAATGGAAATGGTTTATTATTAAATGACGCGATTTTTAAGCGTTGTCTATGATGTGAGTAATGTGCTATCCCGTAACACCAACGAGTCTTCCGCTGTATTGAATTGTGTATATTTGGGGCTGTTACAGTTTGGTATCAGAGCTCTCGTTATAGAGAATGAAAGATTTTTAAAACCATTGTTTTGAATAAAACATATCAAAATCTTTTAACTATAAACATTTTTCTCAAAATGTCTAAAAATCTTTTGACTATAACGGTGCCGAAGAATCCCAATTTACCGACAAGGCCATACTGAGAAGTGTTATTTTAATATATATATATAAATTATATTATATATATATATGATGTAATTTGATTACATGATTGTTTGATAATTATTTTAATATTTATACGAGGTATTTATACGACGTTGATTGTCACAAGGAACCCTAACTCCCCTAGCAAAATAATCTAAGCTATTTCTGTAGGAAATTCTAGCTATTCTAGATCTAAACCAAATTGTGGATATTTATGATCCCAACAAAATGGTTGATATTCGTAGAAATGTTGATAGTAGTTGATTATGATCTTGAAGAAGAATTGGCGAGATTAAATCTGATATCGATGTCATGACGATCTTTCCATATAGAGTGGAGTTTGACAAAACGTTACCACCTGGAAAGGTGTCATCTGATTCGTTGTCACCCAATTCTTATATTTGAAATCGAAAGGGTGAATGTTGCACTTGAGGCTGTCATTGGAACCATTACCCAAAAGCCTCATGCCACTAGTACCTTTCCGAGAAGTCTAATTGAATATGTGAGTTATTTCATACTAGTGACTCATTCGATAACTATTGTTGTAAGAGCTATAGGATTGGAATTTAAGTGTTGTTCATATCGAACTTTTATTGCCCTATTAAGATCTAAGAATAAGGTTGAAGTATTGGAAAATGAGGTAGGATATCGAATTGAGTATAAAGTTGGTTGAAACTTGAATAAAGTAAAATTTAACCCGTATGGAATATGAAATTATTAAGAGTAAGTTGTTGAGTTATGTGATTGAATTATAAGGTTTTAAATGATTGTTAGTTTGTGTTAAGGGTTGTTCCTAGGCCATTGTCCACTAACGAGGATGCCCAGTGTCCAAGAAATAAATTGAAGAAATCTTCTTCTAAATTGGACCGATGGATCTTCCGGGACAGGTGGAACCCCATGACTCTTGTAGATTAGTATTCATTGTGGTATCTTTTAAAAGTCCCTAACTTAACTGAGACATCAGTTGGTAGGATGAGTTCTTGGAATTGTATGACATGGTGACACGCAATGTGTTACGGTACAATTTTGACTTGTTTGTGATTAATGAAAAGACTACATTTGATTGCTAAATTCTACATGTATCGATGTTATCTATCTTTTCTTTCTTGTTCCTAATGTTCGCATGAGTGATGCAACCATTGAACAATTACTCATCTCGACATGAGTTACGTTGTGGATTATTCTTTTTGAGCGCCATCGATGTCATGAACCTCATGATTAATTGGCTAAGCTCATTTCCTTATATATTGTAGTTAGTTCTTGGTGAACAACTTTTCATCACTCTTTTGCAGATCACTCATTGTTTTTATAAGTTAAAACAGTATTCCTTGAGAAAAATTGAATTTTCATCACCATAAGGATTATTTAAAGTGAGACTTACGAATAATCGTTATCGAAGTAAACTTCTTTATGAAACACTTTGGAAAACTTAATTGTTTTCATAACAAAGAACATCCCTATAAATTCATTATGATTCTTGTTCAAGAATTAAGCATGAAAGTATATTTTTCATTTTAAAACATGATGACAAAATTTTGACGAACTGAGTTTTGCATCGTTAATCTTAAAATTGTATATAGTTGTGCGCCTACATACAATTTGGAAAGGACCATGCAAGGCTGATTAGTAGTCACCATGAAATTGTTAATAAACATTACATTTTCTTTGTAATTGTGGAAAATTGAATTTTTATGAGATCTGCAAGAAGTGCAAAATAGGGACATATTGTTAGGGACACCTACATATGTGCCCGTACCATTTATTTTCTGAGTTGAATTTACTCATCTGTGGAAATTGTCTTAACTGACAATTGATATTCCCTTTTTGTCCAATTCTCCCGTAGTGAGATTCTTAGGAAGAGTATCTGATTATCGAATATTAATACCCGACTGGTTGTATCGACATTCCTATCATTTCTTTTGATTAGATTTCATTGGATTGACCTGGGTAATGATCCGAGGAGCTTTCAAATGCGTACTCAATTCATGAAAACATGGGATATATTCATATTCGTTAATATTTTCATCTTGATTTGAATTGAAATTCTCTCGCGTAGATTATGCGTTGACCTTACTCTTCTAATATTAGTTAGGTCTCCAGATATCCTTGAACTTGTGAAGGATTACGAATTATTATTAGTCCTTTGGGAAGTTCACATCTTATCTACAGTAACAAAACTGGAAAGTTGGTAGTGCCAGTAGAATGGATTGATTGATTATGACATGATGACATTGTCTTAATTGATGGGAACTCGAGTAGAACTCCCCTAAAAGATAAGATGCTGATTATCAAAAGTGATCTAAATAATTCTTGATAGATGACCATATCCTGCCTTAGACTTGAAATTATACCATGAATGGTTGTGAACAAGTTATAGATCCTATAATCTAGAAAGAACATAAAGTAAATGTATTAAAAGATGTTTCCGTTATCTGAAATTTTAGGAGTTATTTGCTGGTAAATTACCTATACTTTCGCCATTAAGACAAGTTGAATTTGGTATTGATTATATTCCCGGTGCTGCACCTGTGGCGTGTGCACTATACGTCAGCACCATATGAAATAAAAGAATTACCGTACAACTGAGAGAGTTGTCGGAGAAGGCTTTTATTCTACCAAGCTCGTCATCATGAAGAGCTATGGTGTTATCATTCCTTATACTTATTGATTACCGTGAACTAAGAAAATTGACGATCGAAATCGATATCCATTAACCAGGATGAAAGATTTGTTCGATCATTTACGAGGTTCTAGCGGATGTTTTAAAGATTTGATCAACGGTATGGTTATCATCAACATCGCGACCGCGAAGAAGATTATCTATTCCAATCACTACATCCAGAACTTGTAATGAACATTATGAGTTTCACGTGATGTGGTTTGGATTGACTAATACACATGTAGCATCCATAAATTTGGTGAACCACGCGTGTAGGCTATAATTTGATAAATTCATGCTGCTGATCATTAAGGACCATTTGTTTGTTTCTAAGAATAAAAAGGAGTTAATTATAATTTATAGACTACCCTGAATTGACCGAGCAGTGAAAACTTGTACCTTGAGTATTTAACATGTGATTAAAAACTTAACTATTTACATTACTTGACCGTGTGATTAATAGATAATGGAATCTATATTGTCTTTTCAAAATTAGAGCCATTAAAGCTTTGGGTTATATCAAAAATAAAATGCAATTATGTTTTGAAAAATAATTTATCAAAGGAATTTTCAAGAAATCATTCCCTTATACGCAAATCATTTAACTAAATTCCTGTTTAGCGGTAAATGTTTGAGTATACTTCTAGACAACCTAAGAGGAATTGAGTAAACCATTTAAACCATGACTTGAAATTTCAAACGACAATTTTTGCTTGTCAACTAAGAAAATTTTGACCAAAGTATAAACAAAGATTTTTCGAACATTTACGAATCTTATTAATTATTTTATTATTTTCGATAAATCAACAAAAATCGTGTTAATTAAATTTAAATTTATTTTGAACATTTTCTCTTATATAATTGGAAGAACTGAGAAAATTTAAAACTTTTTACGTTTACATTTCATAAAGTTAAATATTGATTATTTAATTACTTGTAATAATTATCGACGCTTTAGACGTCGGATTGAGTAAGATAAAAATAATAGTTGAGATGAAACTAAAACTTAGAAAATATGAAGAAAGAATTTTTGAGTGAATTGTGGTCATAATAATTATTTCATCAGGAAAGGTGAATATAGATACTGACACATTATGTAGAAAAGATAAAGAATCAATTAGGATGTGTTCCTTAATAATGAGTGTGCAAAATAAATTGCCCGAGCAATTTAAAATAGCTTATACTTGTAAAAAGGGAGATAATATAGATAATAAAAAGGGTTCACGGCTAATGTGAACCATTAGAATTGAGAAGACGATGGCGTTAAAAATGTATAAAAGGCCACTTGTAGTTGCCTAAATATGGAGATTTTGAGATTTAGTCATGTTGGAATCTCATAAGATTAAGTATTCTATTCATGTCGTTTCTGATTTAATGTATCTTTATCTAAAAAAGTTGTACTAATGGAAATTTATGAAGACAGACATTGCCTCATACATTAGTAAACGTCTAACTATTGCAAAGGTCATCATCTGAATTTGATTCGATTTGGGTCATCGATGACAGACTGACCAAATCTGCTAACATCATTCTCGTTAATGATAGATTCTCGGTGAAGAAATTGACTCTTTGTATTTAAAGGAGTCATGTAAACATAGTGTGCCTGTATCGATCATCTCTATCAATATCCTCGCTTCGCATCGAATTTCTAGAGATTTGCTCAAAAGTCATTGGGAACGAACCTTGATGAGATTATTGTTTACCACCCCAATTGAAGGGACAAGGTAAAGTAATGATACAAAACACTAGAAGTGTTGTTCTATGCTTGAATAATTGACCTTTGGTAATAAACCGTATAATCTTTTTCCTTTGGAAAGATTATCATTGACAATTATCCTATTAGGATCGAGATCGAATCTTGTTAGGATCTAAATGTGTGAGCATCTGTAAGCAGGAGTTGGGATGAAGACATCCGACATACACCCATTGTGAGTTTGACATGTCTTTTTGGTTTAAGGTTGCCTATGATGACGAACCTAACCTTACAAAATACCCGACCCGCGAGACCTGAAATGATTGTTTAAATTAGGATCTGATTATTGACTGCCAGTGGTAGGCAGGAGGTTATGTGAATATGAAATGTAGATTTTGAAGTGCCGGATGGGTAGCGAATTTATGCCAAAAAAATTCACCATTGAAAGATGAATGGATGATCTGAAGGATCATGGGAAATAAGTCCCCGTTGTATAGGACCATTTAGATAATGTAAAAGTTGGTTTGAAAAGCATATAAGCTGGATCTACCCTAGGACTTCAAGGGCTGCGTAAATTATGATTCGTATATCTAACTTCATAAAATGTCTAACAAGTGAAAATCTGACTATTCCTTAATGAAGCTTAGATCGGCAAAAAGTTGCATTCATCAAAAACCCGTGAACATCATGGATAGAGAAAGTAAGTCAACATTTAGCCTGATCATATTTCCGTAGTTATGTTTGATGAAACTCGCGTATTGTAATGAATTACACTTTTGAGAAAAGATTGAATGTGGAGGAAATATCCACATGGCTTTAACTCTATAAGAAGCGAGTAGTAAGATAAATCGATCTTTGAGGACAAAGATCCTGTTTAGGGGTAAATGCTGTGAAAATCCGTCAATTTATGGTTGATATTTTATTCTCAAGTATTATTTAAAAACATTATTTTAATGTTATAATGTGAACTCACTCATTTTTAGGAAGAAATTTGGGTTTACGTCTTAAAGTAGCATCGACTACGTCTAAACCGGAGGATTCTACGTTACGTGCTTTCGTATACATACACAGTTTTGGGTGACAGTCGACATTTCAGGAAATAAATTTATTCTTGAATATTATGATGAAATTTTAAATTTGTGTTGGTTTATAAACTCACAAATTGAGATTAGGACTTACGTGAATAATTTAACGTCCTTTACGACTAAACCGGAAACCCTAGGTTTACGTATTTACGTTTTGGAACTCTGTTTTTGCTGAAATAGATTCGTTTTGTGCCGTTGATTCATAATTTATAAAAACGTTTTTTTGTAAAACGACCCGAGGGCACGCAAATCGAGGAAACTAGAATCGAGGAGTACCCGTAAATTACTGGAGATGAGACAAGTGGGACACTTTTTCCACCCCCACTTATAACCGGCCAAGATAAGCCATACAAACACTTTGGTGTCAACTTAATAAGCTAACTAAGGACACTTGTCCTTAGCTTGCTCTCAAAACCACTTAAGTTGTAAAACAATCAAACCATAAACTATTTCTCACACACTACATGCAAACAACCTATTCTCTCTCTCTATACTCCATCTATGCCGTCCCATATCATCACATAAACAGCCATTTTGATCAATTTTAACCATGAATCTTGTGTTATCTACACATATGATGAAGAACCTTTGAGGTCTTGTTGATTGGAGGTGATTTTAACAACTAGCAAGGAGTTTCCATGAAGATCAAGGGCTGAGTTTTGGAGAAGTCTACAAATATTTGGCGATCCTAGAAGTGGTTTTGATATCTCATAAGATTGGTTACCCAAAACCAAGTCTTGTTCATCATCAATCTCATCTTTTCATCACTTTGGTGGTATAGAGATTGTCATTCCTATCATTTTTGTTATTTTGAATATGTAATCATGTATTTTCTTTCCTAATGTATATGTATATTAAGATATATGATGATAAAAATGTTGTGTGGGGATCATCTGTTGATAAACATGGTTAAAAAGATGGAAAACAATATGTAAAAAGGTTAAAATCTTGCTTAATAAGTTGGCTGTATAAAAAAAGTAACTAAACAAATGATAAACTGATAAAATGGAAAAGTGGAATCAATATACAGTAAGTACTAGGTCTTATACATATGTGAGAGTTGGTCATGCAATGGAATCATTATAATGAGTGAGATATGATCAAAACAAAATTAGTATATCAATCTAAATAGTCTGTTTTGTGAGGACTGTTAGGGATACATAGACTTGGATTGAGCAGTAGCTAAAACTAAGTTATTTGTAACACATAATATGGAGTTTATGTCATCCAAAAATTAGCTTCTATCTTCTTGTGTAACTCAAGATATGATAAAAATGGTGAAAGTGAAACTAAAAATTAGATTTTTGTGAAATTAATGTTTAATAGTATTATATAAGCACTCAAATAAATATAGTATAAAGTGTGAATTAGAACCCACTAACTTATATATTACATTTATATAAATATGTAAAAGGATAAATAAATGGACATTTTATAAAAATGGTAGTTTGGTAAGTTTTATAAGCTATAAAACTATGAAGATGAATTTTACGTCTTTTCGGCTAATACCGTAAAATTAACGTTTTCGTCAATTAAAACTTAGTTGGTCGGACCCGTCTAATGTAAACTTTTCAAAAGTCATATACAGATATATAAGTACCTATTACAAGTAAAAACCGATAAAACCCGAACTATATAACATATGGACATTAACGGGCTAGGTTAGCCTTATTGGACTATTAATCCAACTAATTTGGCTAAACACTTATAAACTTACTTATTGGGCTTAACCCACTTGGGCCTAACTTGTAAGTATAATACAGATATTAAAAGTGTAAAATAGATCAATATAAGGTAATGGACTTATAATGGGCCTAATGGGCCTTGACAAGTAAAGAAGATGAACTAGTGAAACAAGTATAAAAGTTGTCAACACATAACACTAAAATGAGTAAATGAGAACGTACAATCCCACTTGATCATCAACATATTTATAAAAATCATCATACATATACATAGCTATTATTTTTATAAAGTCATTGGACAAAAGTATAAGACGAATATTATTTGTCTGAATCGGTGATAACCGCCTTTCCCAATCAACGTGAGTTCATAGTCTCACACTCTTTTAAATGTTTTTATGAAATGTTTTATAAACCCGCGAGGGAGATAACATGATAGTTTTGATAAAATAGGACACCATTTGTCCCGATTCTTTGCTTATTGATTTGGACCCGGATGATTGTATGACCCGATGAATGATTATATGACCCGATAAATGAAATGAAATGGATTATTAAAGTTAGGTTATGTCACTAAAAGTCCCATTATCATGAATTGTGAACTACCGGGATTTGGTAGACGCTTGTGCATATAATAGTACTAATTGGCGACGATCACCCCAGTTCGCGGCTTGACGGTTGATCCCCACCGTGCCACATTGATTGGTAAGAGAATTTATGTATGAGAAGATTTCCATAGCGTGATTTTTGTGACGACACGCTAACTTAGATGGGAAAATTAAGTTTCGGGTTAGCTACTCGTTGTTTGTTGTAGTAAGGTAACAATGTCATGCGGCTTATAATAATCCAAATAACGAAATACTGCTATACGCACTGAATTACGATATATTGCCTGACTAGCAATACGGGGTCTTATTGTTGATATTATGTTTGTGTTTTGGTTTTACATAACCATATTCATATAACAGTTTTTATTTAACTCTATACAACGTTATAAAACGTATTGTATGATGTTTTTACGACAATGGTTCGTATAATGATTTTGAAGGCAAAAGACTATATTATGATTTTTGATAAGGATTTGTATAAAATGACTTTTGCTATTTTATGGACTATCACCAAGATTTGTACAAAATGATTTTCGGTAATAATTATATACCAATGATATATTAATGGTTTTATTAAAGTCTATGAATTCACTTGGCGTTATCGCTGACCTTTTCTTTTAACATGTTTTGTCCCAAGTACTTGAAGGTAATTCTCGGGAAGACAACAAAACTTCATGGCCCGCACTTAAATAACAATTTCCATTCAGATGTTTTGTAATATTGTTTGAAATACTATGACTTGGTCTAACACCCCACCAAATGCTATGCGCAACGGAAGTACAACATTTGGGTGCTAGGCAGTTATCATCGCACACAAGATATATCGAACGACTCCAAAGAGACGTCAAATTCAAACTTAAATTAAAAATTGTCGAAAAGTTACATGTCTACAGTTTTTCCAACCCAAAATGATACAACAGAGTTTTGCGTTACGGTCCCCATGAATCTCAACCCCAAAAGTACAGTTTTCACAACAACATGACATCGAAGTTAAAAATGTTTAAATAATACTGGGCTGAAAAACAAGTAGACTCCAAGCTCCACACACAACATCCATCCAATGCACGCTCCATGCTACACTTCAGCGGTTACCTGAAACACATGCTAAATTTGGTCAACGAAAACGTTGAGTGGAATTCATACGTTTTACAATTCATTTTGAACATATGTGAAATAAAAACCATTCACGATCATTCATAGACTTGTCGATCAAATAATCTATATTCAAGGTACTGACAATTGTGTTTAAGCTCATGACACTAAACCGTTAACTCAATCACCCGCGTAATAATTACCGGCGTGATTCAGATGAAACCAGTGCCCCTACTAAGGCATCAGTTGCAATTATACCTTATCTCTTATCACAAATTATCCGTCCGCAGGGGGTATCAACGTACTAGCCCTCGTCTCGGATAGGGTAGTCAACCCCATAGTACTATCACTTTGTATAAGATGCTATTTCTAATCCACGCTAGGACTAAACAATAGTTAATAGTTCATGAAATTAGGGCCTTTTGCAACTAGGTATTCAACACAATTTCAAGGCAACATTCGCGTCCAACAATCATTCATGACATATGTTCATTTTGAAAACTAGCATGCATTTCCCTCGCGGGTAAAACAATTTGAAATAATAATAAGCGAGGCTATAAATTCACACCTTATATAACAAGTAGTCGATAGTTCGAGTGACGGTCACTGACGACGATGAGGATGCCCGGGTAAATCAACACCTATCAAACCAAATAACGCGTAATGAGTAATCTCATTTATAAACCTTATGGTACTGTATAAAATACATACATATTAGTCACTTGTGGTAATTACAACTCACGCCAAAACAAAACAATCAAGTGTTACTCGTTTTATACCATTTGTCCATATTATTAACGTTATTCATTTTTACGTATTTTTCGCTGATACTTACCAAAAGTACGGACTGTTTTACTAGACTTAACCCTTTTTATAAAATTTGAGAAAATTCCCAAAAATACCTTAAGTCCTCTAGAAAACACATATTTAGTCCCACTAAAAGTTTTCGCATTTACGACCCGTTACTCAACACTTTACCAAAACTACGTTTTTCGGACTGAAATTGTACTTTGACCAAGTCGGACTCATTTGACCCGTTTAAGATACTCCATTGACCCATTTGACACCTAAGTCTTATAATACACTCAAATATACAGGTTTAAGACCAAAAATCAACCCTTGACCATTTACCAAACTGAACCTATAGTCCCCGGGATTTGACCTAAAACCAAGCATAATTTCGGATTATGACGGTTTTCATCTCCCGGTACACGAATTTCAAAACGTCGTAACTTTTGACTCGTTAGGAGTCGTAAGCTCTATCTTATACCAAATCGAAGCAAAGAAGATGCTATACAACTCTATCCTAATCACAAGACCTTTTTTCAAATAATTTTTACGAAAACACCTCAAACTTTCTGCCTAAAATTACCTATACCAAAATCATACCAACGCTCGTTTTCAAACCCATTTACCAACAGAAGACATCATCCTAAGTACTCCTAAGCATATCCAAACATCATTATCAGTCCTAAACCCCTATAAATCAATATCATCATAAAAACCCAATCATAAAAACAAACATGCAAATGGATATACCCATCTAAAAACATGTAAAAATAGGATTAAACACAAAATCAAACATCAAAACATTAACCACCATGATCCCCAAACACCCCCCTTTTAGCCGTGGGGTTTGGGTGATCAAAACCCATCAACCAAATTGATTTTGGTTGGTTTGTTTGGTGTTTTAGCATCATTCTACCATGAATTAAACATGCAAATGCCCAATTAACATCCAATTAAACTTTTGAAAAATCTTTAATTTTTGGAAAAATTTTTGTTAATGCATGTTGGAATTAACCATGGATTAACACTTACAAAAGGGTTTTAGGAAGTGGTCTTTGATTGGAATTAATCCAAACCCAAGAAAAATTGAAGTGGTGGTGGTGTTTTGGGGTTTGGCCGTCGGCCTAGAGAGAGCAAAAGGGAAGGATGATTTTTTTTTCTTTGAAATGTTATGTGTGTGTGTGTGTGATTCCTTTTTGTGAAATGGGAGGGACCAAGGGTGCAATTTAAGCTTTCTTTTGTCCTAAAACAAAAACGACCCTATAAGTTTACGGGATTGACTCACTAGTCATTTTAGAAAATTTTACGGGAGTCGGGAATCATCCCAAACACTCCAAAATACTTTTAGGACACTTTAAATGTACCCGGAAAGCAATAAAACTCACCCGACTCGACTTAACACGAACCGTAAGTATAATTCTCGAAAAATTACAATATCGATAAAACGACAATAATTATAGAAATTTGGGCATCCATCGGGATCGTATTCGTCATCGTCCTTCTTAAATCGTCAATCGTCAAAATTATAACCTCGAACATCGGTTTCAACGAAAATAATAAAATATATAGCAATTAAAAATTATTAAAAATTTCAAAAATAAGCGTAATCTAGGGTAATGTTAGTGACCTCGGTTCTAGGGTATCACATCCACCCCTCCTTAAAGAGAGCGACGTCCCGGCGCTCGCCTCTTCTTATACTCACATTTCGTGCCGCTGGAACAGATGAGGATACCTTTCCTTGAAAAAGTCCTCACGTTCCCAAGTGTATTCCGGTCCACGCCTAGAATTCCATCGAACCTTCACAATGGGAATCCTACTACGCTTCAGCCTCTTGACCTCTCGGTCCATAATTTCCACGGGTTCTTCCATGAAATGCATTTTGTCGTCCAGTTGAATCTCGTCCAAAGGAATCACCAATTCCTTATCCGCCAAACTCTTCTTCAAGTTTGATACGTGAAACGTGTCGTGAATAGCACTAAGCTCGCTCAGCAACTCTAACTTATACGCTACTGGTCCAATTCGTTTAACGATCTTAAATGGTCCAATGTACCTTGGACTCAACTTTCCTTTCTTCCCAAAACGAATTACACCCTTCCACGGCGAAACCTTAAGCATAACCATATCTCCGACTTCAAATTCCAACGGTTTTCTTCTGTTATCGGCATAACTCTTCTGTCGGCTTCTCGCAGCAAGTAGTCGGTTCTTGATTTGCACAATCTTCTCTGTCTTCTCTAAAACCATTTCGGGTCCAGTCAATTGACTTTCTCATACTTCACTCCAACACACAGGCGATCTACACTTCCTTCCATACAACGCTTCGAACGGTGCAGTCTTGATGCTCGCATGATAACTATTATTATACGAAAACTCCACTAAAGGCAAGTGGCGTTCCCAACTTCCTCCAACATCAATCACACATGCTCGGAGCATGTCCTCCATCGTCTGAATAGTTCGTTCACTCTGGCCGTCAGTCTCCGGATGATAAGCCGTACTTAAATTCAATTCAGTGCCCATCACACGTTGAAGCGATTTCCAAAATTCCGAAGTAAACCTACTATCGCGATCCGAAATGATCGATAACGGTACTCCATGTCTGCAAACGATCTCCTTCACGTATACACTGGCCAGCTTTTCCATACTGTCCGTCTTTTTCATAGGTAAGAAATGAGCAGATTTCGTCAATCTATCCACTATTACCCAAATCATATCACATCCACTAGGAGTTCTGGGTAAACCCGTCACGAAATCCATAGCGATTTTCTCCCATTTCCATTCTGGGATCTCTGGTTGTACCAACAACCCAGACGGCTTCTTATGTTCTTCTTTAACCTTCGCACAAGTCAAACACTTACTAACGTAACGAGCAATATCCGCCTTCATATTCGGCCACCAATAGACTTTCTTCAGATCATGATACATTTTATCCGATCTAGGATGTATCGAGTACTTTGACTTATTAGACTCGTTCATAACCAGATCTCGTACTCCAGGCTTTCCTTCCTCAGATGGACACAACGGTAACCAAATCTGATTCTCGAAATATCTCAGTCCGTCTGACCTAACCACAAAGAGAGGTTTCAACATTCTTCCCAAGTTCTCAGCATCAACATTCTCTTTCATTAATCCCCTCTCTTGAGCCTTCAGTGTAGTTTCAGTTAAATCAACACTCTCAGTCATCACCAAAGCTCTGACTCTCAAAGGTTTCTCTCGATCCTTCCTACTAAGTGCATCCGCTACAACATTCGCCTTACCAGGATGGTAGCGAATTTCACAGTCATAGTCACTCAGTAATTCTGCCCATCGTCTCTGTCGCATGTTCAACTCCTTTTGATCTAAAATATGCTGCAAACTCTTGTGGTCAGTGAATACAACACACTTCGTCCCATACAAATAATGTCTCCGCAATTTCAACGCAAAAACTACAGCTCCTAATTCCAAATCGTGCGTCGTGTAGTTCTCCTCATTCTTCCTCAGTTGTCTCGACGCGTAAGCAATCACATTCTCACGCTGCATCAACACAGCTCCATAACCCTTACGAGATGCGTCACAATACACTACAAAGTTTTCGGTTCCTTCAGGTAATGACAATATCGGCGCGGAACATAACTTGTCCTTGAGCGTTTTGAAAGCGAATTCTTCCTCATCTCCCCATTCATACACTCTATTCTTTTCGGTAAGCTTTGTCAATGGCTTCGCAATCAACGAAAATCCTTCAATGAATCTCCGAAAATACCCAGCTAAACCAAGGAATTGTCGAACTTCAGTCGGCGTTGTCGGTGCCGACCATTCCCTGATCGCTTCGACCTTGGTAGGATCCACGCGAACTCCTTTACTATCAATTACGTGACCAAGGAATTGCACAGACTCTAGCCAAAACTCACACTTCGAGAACTTCGCATACAACTTCTCTTTCTTAAGCAGATCCAATATCTTTCTCAGGTGCTTCTCGTGCTCTTCCTTACTCTTAGAGTAAATAAGAATATCATCAATAAAAACAATGACAAACTTATCTAGATATGGCTTGCATACGCGATTCATAAGGTCCATGAATACAGCAGGCGCGTTTGTCAACCCAAACGGCATCACTCGAAATTCGAAGTGTCCATACCGCGTACGAAAGGCAGTTACAGGAATATCCTCTCTCTCACACGCAGTTGATGATACCCTGACCTCAAGTCGATCTTTGAGTATACACAGGAACCTTGTAATTGATCAAACAGATCGCCAATCCTCGGCAATGGATACCGATTCTTAACCGTCAGCTTGTTGAGTTCTATGTAGTCAATACACATCCGAAATGACCCATCTTTCTTCTTTACAAACAACACTGGCGCTCCCCATGGTGATGAGCTCGGCCTAATAAATCCTTTATCCATCAACTCCTTCAGTTGATCCGATAACTCCTTTAACTCGGATGGTGCTAATCGATAGGGTGCACGCGCAACCGGCGCAGCTCCCGGCACCAAATCGATTCGAAACTCGACCTCACGGGTGGGTGGTAAACCCGGCAACTCGTCTGGAAAAACTTCCGGATATTCGCAGATTACAGGTACCTCTTCAATCCTCGCCTCTAAATAACCATCACTCGAAACTTGTGCCAAAAACACATCGCATCCATTTTCTACATACTTCATCATTTTCAAACAAGAAATCACTTTCAAACGAGAAGTGCATTCGTCTCCCTTCACAGTCAAGACTTTATTCCTCAACGGGATCTGAACTAACCTCTCTCCACAGAGGATCACAGCACTGTGCGCCATCAGCCAATCCATTCCCACGATCACATCGAACGATCCTAGCTCTATAGGCATTAAGTCGATTTCAAAAGCGTAATTTCCTAACTTCAAGGTACACCCTTTCAGTATAGAATTCGTACTAACGATTTTCCCATCGGCTAACTCCACGTTATAACTAGTCGTTAACAATACCGGTTTTCTATCGATATGACGACTAAATTTAACATCTACGAAACTCTTGTCGGAACCAGAATCAAACAAAATACTAGCATAACAAGCGTCTAGCAAAAACGTACCGGTAACCACGTTAGGACCTTGTGGTTTATCAACCGTCCCTACTTGATACACGGTAGCAACATTGTTACCTCCTTGCTTGTTTCCTGCCTTCGGGCAATTTCCTTGCTTATGGCCTCTTTCTCCACATCCAAAACAACCCATCACTCTCGTAGCATTCGCCCCAGTGGCTACCCCCTTTGTTCGGCAATCAGACATCCTGTGACCCGCTTTTCCACATTTGATGTACGCAGGTGGGCAACTCCCTACATGGTACAAGTTGCATCGCCCACAGTGGGGATTCACCTTCGCTCCTCTGGGGTTTGTCGCAGCTCTCATCCCTTCATTCCTTCGCTGGTTGAACTGCTGATTGCGGTTCTGACCATTGTTGTTACGGTTTCCACCTAGGCTTTGACCCTGGGATTGATTGCTCTGCGCCGCCTCCCACTTTCACTTATTTCCTTCAACAATGAAGTTCTTCTTGTCTTGGAGTTTGACATCCATCAACGCGTGAGCCATCTGGACCGCTTCATCAAACGACCCAGGTTTAGACGAAGTCGTATCACCCTTGATATTACTGGACAGACCTTTGATGTACTGTTTCATCTTCTTGTTATCATCGGCAAAGGTATCGGGACACAAAAGGCTTAATTCATTAAACCTCCTGGTGTAAGCAGTGATATCATTGTTTTTCAAAGTCAGGTGCCTCAACTCATCTTCCAATCGACATAGCTCCTCTTCAGGACAGAACTTCTTGGTCAAAAGAGCTTTAGTTGCAGTCCATGTTCTTGCATTCGCTACTGCTAACCCAACAGTGGCTACTTGGGTGTTCCACCAACTCAATGCGTCGTCAAGAAAAGTAGCAGCCGCAAACTTGACCTTGTTCGCTTATAAACAACAACTAATCTCGAAAGTACTCTCGACCTTTTCTAACCATCTCCTGAGTTCTAGAGCTCCACCAGTTCCACGAAATTGCGTGGGACCACATTTTATGAAACTAGAGTAAGTACACTCTCTTGGGGCTTGCTGTCTCCCCACATTTCTGCCCTGGTCTGGGTTCCTTCCTGCTCGATCTGCTTCTAGCGCATTCGCAATGGCTTCCTGAATCATCGTGTTCACACGGTCGGCTGTTAGTTTTGGAGGCATGGTGCGTTATCAAATACACCTCTCTGCAAAGACAGGGAAAGTAGAAAAACAATGTAAGTATACACATCAAGATTAAGATGGATTTCTCTTTCAAGAGATAATATAAATACAACGACACATCGCTACAGAGTTACTAATATTCATCAATTCACATCACAAAAGATCAAATTAAAGACATATCACAGATCATGAAAGGTAAACATGGATTGTATTGATAATCAACCAAAATTGTGACAAGTATTGCCACTACAACCATTCACCATAAAACTTAAGTCCTCAAGTTTTTCGTCACAATGCCATCATACAAAAGTCTAAAATAGTTCTATTACAACGATCAAAGATAAAATACAAGACAAGCAACTAGTCATGTGGTGATCCACACGACCTCTTGGATGGCGGTTCATCATCATCTTCCTCGGGTTCCTCGTCGCTATCTTCCTCGTCCACTTCATCCATCTTCCTCTTTCCTTTGTCGTTCGGCCCACATTCAGTCGCCTTCTTCGTCCCTGACGTAGACCCACACTCAACTGCTACATGATTTCCCACAGTGATACAAACACCTCTGGCAGGTGGCTGGATCATGAAGTCATTAGCTTCCATTTCCAAGTCGTCCACAAATCTCCAATCTGGGGGCAAGGATGCTCTCACTCGATGCTCCCAACTCTACATCCTAGACTATCTCGCTTGATCTTCCCTAACTCGATCAAGACTGGCGCTCAAGTTCGCGATCATCGATCTAAGACTGTTGATATCACTCTTGTTTGCATTTCCATCATACTCAATCCTTGAAGTTCTTGCCAATAATCTTTGGTGTGCTCTTTCATTCTCGTCGAATCTGTTGATTACCCTTGATTCCACTATGTACCGCTCGCACATCGATTCATCCAATATTCTCACAACACGCCGTACGTCATGATAAACTCTTGGTCCGGGGCAGAAAACTCTTGAGATGCCCTGATGAAGAAAATTTGCGCTCGCTGCAGCTTCGGATCTTCTAGGGATACCTGGCATACCAACCAGATGAGAAGTACGCATAGGCCTGGGGCAAGTAGTTCTCCTTTGGTCGAGGTCCTGGGCTTGCACATTGTTCGCCTCGGCTTGTCCTTCAGCAGCTGTTCCAACAATTCCCCCTTCTTGACCTACGACATAATCGTCTCCATTACCATTAGGCGGTACCTCGGCCATTCCTGCAATAACAGATAATTTTGGAGGGTACGTAAGATATCTATGCAATATTTATAAATACATGCATGCAAATGCAATGCAAAGGTGGTGCACATGCCCAAAATGCGATAATATGATGCTCATGTATAAGTAATACAAGAATTACGGTATCGGGTATTCCACGTATAATTTCAACGTTTACATATAGTAATTTCCATATCTACATAATAAATACCCACATATATACTTCAACTCAAAAGTATACGTCAAATGCCATGAATACAAAAATAAACCTTACCGGAGCCATGCAGGATAGTTGTGTGCGCTTGGACAATTTCTTACGACACCAAAAGTTATAGTTTAGGAATTTTCAAAACGACCTAGTTCTCTATAACTCATGGCTCTGATTACCAATCTCTAACACCCCACCAAATGCTATGCGCAGCGGAACTACAACATTTGGGTGCTAGGCAGTTATCATCGCACACAAGATATATCGAACGACTCCAAAGAGACGTCAAATTCAAACTTAAATTAAAAAGTGTCGAAAAGTTACATGTCTACAGTTTTTCCAACCCCAAATGATACAACAGAGTTTTGCGTTACGGTCCCCATAAATCTCAACCCCAAAAGTACAGTTTTCACAACAACATGACATCAAAGTTAAAAATGTTTAAATAATACTGGGCTAAAAAACAAGTAGACTCCAAGCTCCACACACAACATCCATCCAATGCACGCTCCATGCTACACTTCAGCGGTTACCTGAAACACATGCTAAATTTGGTCAACGAAAACGTTGAGTGGAATTCATAGGTTTTACAATTCATTTTGAACATATGTGAAATAAAAACCATTCACGATCATTCATAGACTTGTCGATCAAACAATCTATATTCAAGGTGCTGACAATTGTGTTTAAGCTCATGACACTAAACCGTTAACTCAATCACCCGCATAATAATTACCGGCATGATTAAGATGAAACCAGTGCCCCTACTAAGGCATCAGTTGCAATTATACCTTATCTCTTATCACAAATTATCCGTCCGCAGGAGGTATCAACGTACTAGCCCTCGTCTCGGATAGGGTAGTCAACCCCATAGTACTATCACTTTGTATAAGCGGCTATTTCTAATCCACGCTAGGACTAAACAATAGTTAATAGTTCATGAAATTAGGGCCTTTTACAACTAGGTACTCAACACAATTTCAAGGCAACATTCGGGTCCAACAATCATTCATGACATATGTTCATTTTGAAAACTAGCATGCATTTCCCTCGCGGGTAAAACAATTTGAAATAATAATAAGCGAGGCTATAAATTCACACCTTATATAACAAGTAGTCGATAGTTCGAGTGACGGTCACTGACGACGATGAGGATGCCCGGGTAAATCAACACCTATCAAACCAAATAACGCGTAATGAGTAATCTCATTTATAAACCTTATGGTACTGTATAAAATACATACATATTAGCCACTTGTGGTAATTACAACTCACGCCAAAACAAAAAAATCAAGTGTTACTCGTTTTATACCATTTGTCCATATTATTAACGTTATTCATTTTTACGTATTTTTCGCCGATACTTACCAAAAGTACGGACTGTTTTACTAGACTTAACCCTTTTTATAAAATTTGAGAAAATTCCCAAAGATACCTTAAGTCCTGTAGAAAACACATATTTAGTCCCACTAAAAGTTTTCGCTTTTACGACCCGTTACTCAACACTTTACCAAAACTACGTTTTTCGGACTGAAATTGTACTTTGACCAAGTCGGACTCATTTGACCCGTTTAAAATACTCCATTGACCCATTTGACACCTAAGTCTTATAATACACTCAAATATGCAGGTTTGAGACCAAAAATCAACCCTTGATCATTTACCAAACTAAACCTATAGTCCCCGGGATTTGACCTAAAACCAAGCATAATTTCGGATTATGACGCTTTTCATCTCCCGGTACACGAATTTCAAAACGTCGTAACTTTTGACTCGTTAGGAGTCGTAAGCTCTATCTTATACCAAATCGAAGCTAAGAAGATGCTCTACAACTCTATTCTAATCACAAGACCTGTTTTCAAAATAATTTTTACGAAAACACCTCAAACTTTCTGCCTAAAATTACATATACCAAAATCATACCAACGCTCGTTTTCAAACCCATTTACCAACACTAGACATCATCCTAAGTAATCCTAAGCATATCCAAACATCATTATCAGTCCTAAACCCCTATAAATAAATATCCTCATAAAAACCCAATCATAAAAACAAACATGCAAATGGATATACCCATCTAAAAACATGTAAAAATAGGATTAAACACAAAATCAAACATCAAAACATTAACCACCATGATCCCCAAACACCCCCCTTTGAGCCGTGGGGTTTGGGTGATCAAAACCCATCAACCAAATTGATTTTGGTTGATTTGTTTGGTGTTTTAGCATCATTCTACCATGAATTAAACATGCAAATGCCCAATTAACATCCAATTAAACTTTTGAAAAATCTTTAGTTTTTGGAAAAAAATTTGTTAATGCATGTTGGAATTAACCATGGATTAACACTTACAAAAGGGTTTTAGGAAGTGGTATTTGATTGGAATTAATCAAAACCCAAGAAAAATTGAAGTGGTGGTGGTGTTTTGGGGTTTGGCCGTCGGCCTAGAGAGAGCAAAAGGGAAGGATGATTTTTTTTCTTTGAAATGTTATGTGTGTGTGTGTGATTGCTTTTTGTGAAATGGGAGGGACCAAGGGTACAATTTAAGCTTTCTTTTGTCCTCAAACAAAAACGACCCTATAAGTTTACGGGATTGACTCACTAGTCATTTTAGAAAATTTTACGGGAGTCGGGAATCATCCCAAACACTCCAAAATACTTTTAGGACACTTTAAATGTACCCGGAAAGCAATAAAACTCACCCGACTCGACTTAACACGAACCGTAAGTATAATTCTCGAAAAATTACAATATCGATAAAACGACAATAATTATAGAAATTTGGGCATCCATCGGGATCGTATTCGTCATCGTCCTTCTTAAATCGTCAATCATCAAAATTATAACCTCGACCATCGGTTTCAACCAAAATAATAAAATATATAGCAATTAAAATTTATTAAAAATTCAAAAATAAGCGTAATTTAGGGTAATGTTAGTGACCTCGGTTCTAGGGTATCACACTTGGGACCTATGTAAATTTGATATTTATGAATGGAAAGGCTTTATTATTAAACGACGCGATTTTTAAGCATTGTCTATGATGTGAGTAATGTGTTATCCCGTAACACCAACGAGTCTTCCGCTGTATTGAATTGTGTATATTTGGGGGTGTTATAGATTTGAATGCTATGAATGTGAAATTTGTTTGTGTCAAATGTGGAAAATGTGCTAATGCTAATCATTCTATGTGTGTTATCAATAATGTCAAAGGCGTAGATACTACAACTAAGAAGAAAGTTACGATGCCTATTAGTGCTAGTAAATCCAAACGCAAAGTAAACCATTCTGGTGCAACCCCCACTAAGAAAAGTAATGCATCAGACTCCACCACTAAGAACCCTAGAAGCAGAATTACGGAATTATATGAGTCTTCTAGCAAGTCTTGCGAATGGTGGTTGGCTAATCAATGTCCTCTAGGATATAAATGGATGCCTAAAGTTAGGACAGAAAATGTGACAACGAGTGTTAGTATGCCTTTAAATTTTGCTAAGGACACTAATGATTCTACAATCACAACTACTATGGTATCCAATTTAGCAAATGCTCCAACGTGTTCTAACTCTCCTGCAGGTGATACAAATAATTCTCTTCATACTGGACTCCGGATGCACGAAGCACGTGACGGGGAATATCAAGCTTCTAATTAACTTCGTGGAGAAGTTCATGGGTACGGTTCGTTTCGGAAATGATCAATTTTCACCGATTGTAGGATATGGAGATTTGGTTCAGGGAAATATAACGATAAAAAGGGTATACTACGTCAAAGGTCTTAATCAATCTTTTCTCGGTTGGTCAATTTTGTGATGTAGATTTGGAGGTTGCTTTCAGAAAGAAGACATGTTTTGTTCGTGATTATGATGGGAATGACTTACTTAACGGTACACGGGGTACTGATCTTTACACAATTTCACTACAAGACACAACTTCATCAACTCCAATTTGCTTGATGGCTAAAGCTTCAACGACCCAGGCATGGTTATGGCATCAACGTTTATCTCATCTTAATTTTGATACCATCAACTTGCTTTCCAAGAAAGATATTGTGAGAGGCCTTCCAAGATTCAAATTCATCAAAGATCATCTTTGGTCTTCTTGTGAGCATTGTAAAGCTAAACGAAGTAGCTTCAAAACAAAGACTACACCAAGCTCTAAAGGACGGTTAGATCTTCTCCATATAGATTTGTATGGTCCTATGCTTGTTCATAGTACCAATGGAAAGAAATATGTTATGGTTATTGTCGATGATTACTCAAGGTACACATGGACTCACTTCTTGAGGTCCAAGGATGAAACACCCAAAGTTCTCATCAACTTCCTAAAATTGATACAACGTGGTCTTCATTCTGAAATAAAAGTGATTCGTACTGACAGAGGCACATAATTTTTGAATTCAACTCTGAGGAACTATTTTGAAGTTGAAGGAATTAAACATGAAACATTTATTGATCGAACACCCGAACAAAACGGCGTTGTTGAAAAAAGAAACCGTACTTTAGTTGAGGCTGCTCGAACATTATTATCTGCTTCAAAACTTCCACTATAATTTGGGCCGAAGCCGTGTCAACCGCATGCTACACACAAAACCAATCCTTAATTACATCAAGACATGAAAAGACACCATATCACATAATTCATGATCGAAAACCTTCACTCAAACACCTTCATGTTTTTGGATTTACGTGTTACCTTATTCAAGATGGCGAAAATCTGGACAAGATGAAAGAGAAAGGTGATGCATGTATTCTAGTGGGATATGAAACTCAGTCTAAGGGATATAGAGTGTACAACTAGAGAACAAAATTGATACTCGAGAATATTCACATACGATTTGATGAATTACAAGAAATTACACTTGAACAAAACAGTTTAAGTGCCGATCCACAACGACGAACGACTTCCGTTCACAACCGCACGAAACTCGGAACTCAAGACCACAACAATGAACCGTCAAGTTCAAAGTTGGTTCAAGAAAATGTTCCAAGAGCAGATATGACAGTCAACACAACAATTGAAGAGTTGGAAATGTTATATGGACCAATGTATGATAAATATTTCACGGGGGAGAAACAAGTTGTATCGAAGTCTTCCGCTGTCACTCATGATAAGAATGATGATACCGATCATCTTCAACAAAAGGATACTACTTTATCTACTTCAACACGGTTGCTGCATATTCACCTCCTCAGATTATCACATCAACAATCGCTCCTACAACATCCACAACTACTGTCATTGATCCAGAGAACATAAATTAAGCAGACAATGCATTAAATGACGAAGATGAATTTATCAACCCATTCGGTACACCGGTACACAAAACTGGAGAGTCTTCTACTCGCCATGTTGATCCGTCAAATATGCATACGTTCTACCAACGACATCCTTCAACACATCATTGAACCCGATATCATCCTTTGGTTCAAGTAATTGGAAACCCTTCACAGCCCGTTCGTACAAGACGACAGCTTGAAACCGATGGCGATATTTGCATGTTCTCACTTGCCGTGAATTCAACTGAACCGAAAATATCAAAGAATCCATGGCTGATCATGCTTGGATTGAATCGATGCAAGATGAACTTCTTCAATTTGAAAGACATAAAGTCTGGGAACTTGTTGACAGACCATACGATGTAATTCCATTAAATCTTCGATGGGTCTGGAAAAACAAGTTGGATGAAGAAAACACAATCATCAAGAACAAAGCTAGGCTAGTGGCTAAAGGGTATGATCAGAAAGAGGGTATCGATTTTGAAGAATCATTTGCACCAGTTGTCGCAAACATGAATTTTGAATCTATTTAATTTGCATGAAACGCGATGGTTCGGGTTAGACTTGTGAGTCTATTGATGTCCCCGATTGTTTTTGCGTTTTTGGTGTACAAATTTGAATATTTATGAATGACGTTTCTATCAATTTCTAGTCGTGTGACTTATTGTTTGGTTTACATTAGGCATTAGGAATTACCATCTTAGGAATCGTCTTTTATTTACATCAATGTAACTACGCTTAAGATTTTCATTACACAACTTAAACAATGACAAAAGTACTTCAACACTTTGTTCACAAACTTAAACTTACAATTTGAACAAGTTTAAAATTTGAGAAAAACAAATATTTTCTTTTGTGTACATCATCACCAATCCGCCCCCGTTGCACAAATAAAACCCACGTTTTTCCTCACCATTTCAATTTCAATTTTTACTCCAACAATGTACTTCACCAACTCTTTTAATGCCTTGTACCCTTTTCCCCTTTTCCTCCTCCATTACCCACGAGATACCACTTTTATCCCCACTCTCTTATGAAGTCTATCCTAGAAGACCTCAAACCCCTGCGTTTTCTGCCAAGAAACGAGCCCCAACACTTTCTCCCTTCCCCAACAAGTTCCTAGTTCCCATACTAGTTCATTTGGTTAGGATCAAACTACAATAGCTTACCAAATCCCTAACTAAGCCCTAACTAGATTACTTTAGCCTTAAACTCACTCAAGTCCTATAAATACCAACCTCTTTCCCCTCACTTAAACACACACTCAAAACTTAAACACACACTTGTTAACAAATCTCTTACTACTAGGTCACGGCTAAAGTCTTTTAGCAAGAAGATTGGTGTTGAGTTTAAGCAAGCAAGAATGTAGATAGTTGATCATTAGTTTTATTCAATCTCCTTCAAATAACTTGATACCCTTTGTAAGTTACTTGAACCTTGCTTTTCTCATGATTTGGTTGATATAATACTTGCTCAAAACATTGAAACCAAGAACATACGCTAAAGAAACAAGTAAAGTTAGTCACGGGTTGGGACTTGGATGAGTGTGTTTATAGATGAACAAAGTCATGGTTTCATTAACTAAAAAAAATGATGTCACAAGAGCACCGTTGTAGTCTTAGTGATGACCTAAACGATTCGAATAACTAAACGAACCACTACAAGGCTAGCTAGATGGACGAAAACATGTGAAGACCAAGAACCTTTGTTCTAGTCTCGACATGAATTATTGAGTAGTGTAAATATGAACCGATGCTATGATTTTATGTGTGTAAATGTTTTAATGTGATTACACATGCTACAACAAACAAACCCCTTGCGAGTACTAGCTTAGGTATAGGATTGTATGCATGGTTTCATGTGAACTTGTATGTATGTTATCAAAATAAGCAGAAACTATGGTATCCTTCATGCGTGTATATGTTAATAGAATGCTTCCCACTGATGTTAAACATGCGATTGAAGGTGTGTGTAAGTTTAACGTCATAAGGACTTAGGGTGTATATTGTGTGGCCCTTTGCTTGTATATGCATGTGTGTAAACAATCTCACTTAGCCAACGTGACTTAGACAGTGTATTAATATGTGTGTGCTTAAAACAGTGTGAGTGTTCAACTCAGTAGGAAACCAAGTTCTCCAAAGTCTATAATTGTGCATGCAAAAAAAAATACTTCAACCTCTTTCTTTCTTTCTTGAAAACGAGTAAAAAGGAGTGAAAGCTTTCAAATGTGTTGTGTATAATCAAAAGAGGAAACAAGTTACTGTATATAAATGCTATTCCAAATGATCAGTGGTAGATGGAATGGAAGTACGCTTTATAGTGTATGTGTGTGTATATGTCCTGCGCATGTAGCATGATGAGTAAACTTACTACTTTTCAAATGGATTATGAATATTAACTATGTGATTTCTTATCAAAGAAAATAGTATGTGCGTGAGTATGTGAACGCATGCGTGTGTGTTTCGAGTTACAGAAAACAAAAAAACTAGATTGTGTGCGTGTGTGTGATCTCAGAAGTGAGTTGCAACATCAACAAGAAAACCTTTCATTTGGTTTGCCTAAAGCGTGTGTAGGAATGCACGAACACATGACATACCAATCCTTTTAAAAACAAGAATAGAGATTAATGTGTGTCTTGTGTAAACATATTTGAACAAAGACCAGTAGAAGGAGAAACATACTTATGTGCCTTCCCCTAAATGGTATGTGTGAATGGTATGCGTGTGGATGTGTTCAGAAGAGTCAGAAACAAAAACAAATAAACCAAGTTTGTCGAATGACTTAGAACTTGTTGTGCTGCATGCCTGTGTACCATGAAACTAGAAACTCAAAACAAATAATGAAGTTATATAGAAGCATACTGAATTACTGATGGTCCCCCTTTACTTTCCTTTTTCTGTTTCGTGTATGCTATACAAAGAAGGTAGTACTAGTACTATCTCTACTGTAGTAAACCAAGTTGTATGCGTGTGTGAATTGCTAGGATAGTAAAAGGAATTGTATATGTATGCATGTTAAATAGTAATAGGAATGTGTAGTCATTCTCATGTATTTCGTGTGGATTGGACTGCCAAAAACCAAGAAATGAATAAAGTTAATACTATCCCTGCCTTGTCGAAAGGACATACCATGTATGTATACGTGTTGCTATGATTGCTTATGACTAAAAGAAATAAGGTGCAATCAACAATATGAAAAGTAAAATCCATCAAGGGTGCGTGGGTGAAGGTGTAAGACACAAAGAGATAAAACACAAAATGCCCCTCATCCATTTTCTATAAATACAAAAGTGTTTAATTTGTCCATCGACCTCACTTTGCACCAATTTTAACCGATCTAAAGGTCATGCCCCAAAAATCTAAAAACACCTTATTAAACCTGACATGGCCTAGTTTTCAAAACAAGTTTCGGTTTGTCATAAAGTTAAGTAATGAACTCGTAATAAATTTACAAAGATGGTCGATTTACACTTGTACAAAATTGGACCTTATTTGTTTATTTTTGTTTACGAGTGAACTACTTTGCATAATTATTTGTTAGACTTAGAGACTTCATTAAAGTGTGATATTTATCAAATATCAAAGATCTCGCGTCCTAGTTTTCATGATGAGAACCCGTTTATTTTTCGGACTATTAAACCACGAGATATCGAGACCCAAAGTTGACCTCGTGACTTAAAATGGTTGAACATGAAAAATGTATGAAAACATTTTTACAAATTAAGAGCTAGTATGAAATATCAACCAAGTGCATTGTACATTATCATATCTTGTATTTAGCCTAAGTACGGATATTTTACTTAGGTTACGAGTAGATCGTTTGCGCATTCTTTTGCGTGCCTTGATATTCCGTGCTATCCTTGTTGATCATATTTACCTACTTCATCGAGGTGAGTTTCATAGCCCCACTTTTAAATTGCTTTAACTATTTTGGGGTGAGAACATTGCTTGATTTTAACGGATGAACATAAGTGCTTTAAACTTATACGTTTGCCTACATGATGTCTAAGTAGCGATATCCCTAGATGCTTTAGCCCACTATCGTGAACTGTTAATTACTTTGTGTAAGCGCGAATGTTATGGATAGATCTATCGGGACTAACCTCCCTGTCTAATTTGGTTGTGTGGCCAAAGTTAGATACACTTACATTTGAGGATTTACAAATGCTCCGGGATAGGCATTTGCTCGGGCTCTTATTATTTCTTGTTGGTTGAGGTTAACGCTTCGGTGTCACGAGCTTAGGCGTAGGTGATTAAAACGTATACTTTTGATTATAGTCTTGTATTTGTTATAGGATTATATGTCGGTTGCCTTGGAAAATCTTATGCTTCATCACACTATTTAAACTTAAACCTATGAACTCACCAACCTTTGTGTTGACGCTTTAGCAATGTTTTTCTCAGGTATCAAGACGGAGGAGTGGCGTGGTTGTGCATGGGAGATTTTTAATAAAAATGGTCGTGACTAGTGTATGGATATATGGATAAATGTGAAAGTCTTTTGAAACAATGTTTTATTATGATCTTGTGTAATTCGCTTCCGAACAAGTTTTATGATTTTAATTAAATGAAAACGACTTTTAAATAGTCGTTCTTTGTATCTATGTCTTGTGATAGTCATGACCGTCGCACCCCATTGTGTTGCCTTACTCTGATAAATTGGAGGTGTGACAGATTGGTATCAGAGCTGTAGATATAGAGAACTAGGTTATTTTACAAAATGATTTTTATAAACGTGAGTCAAAAATTTGATTGTTTGAGAAATAATTCTAGACTATAACTAACTCTCAAAAATCTCCAAGAACCACTTCACTCCACGTCTTCGATACAAGTAAGTTGTAACTTGAAATAGTTTATGATTTTTGCAAGCTAAGTTTTGAGTTTGATTGCTACGTGCTATTATCATTAGGTGATAGTCGTAAAATTACCCCTTTAGGAAAAGAGAGCAAATAGGGTAAGTAATGAATACGACGATTTAGGAAAACCGTGTATTAATGACTTCTCAAGGAGGCTTAGTGTGTGTGTAATGAATTGATTATCTTTGTGATTATATTGTTGAGAAAAAAAATAGAGATGAGATTAGAAGAGAATGACGGTTACGAAGACGGATTAAGCTAAGACGAAAAAGGTGTACACGTAAAATCGTAAAAAGCACTAAAATTAAAATTTCACCCTAAAAATTCCTAAAAATTACCAAAAATCCACAATAATATTCTAAGAGTTTGCAAAAAATCCAAACTTGCCAAAACCTTTTAATTAATTAGATAATGACTTTTTAATGCTAATTAAAGCCCTAAAAATCGAAATTAATTATTAAAAAGTCCCAAAAAAGATTTTAAAGTTTGTAAACCTCAAAAATACCCTAATAAAGCCAAAAAGTATTTTTCAAATTTTAAAACCACAAAAACTATTTTTAAACAATTAAAAATTACTAAAGTAAATTAAAAATTAAATTAATTCTATAAAATAATTAAAAGACTCCAAAAATATTTGGAAAGTTGCAAAATTCCTAATTAAGTGTTTAGAACCCAGGAAAAATATAAAAACTTAGAAAATCAGACTTTTAATTTTTAACAATAAAATAATATTAAAATATTATTAAAAATCCAAAAATCATAAAAAATTCTAAAAACTTGAAAACTAGGTTAATTTAACCTAAATAACACAGAGATGAAAGTGAAATTATCTAAATACCCTTAATGGGCCTAGAAAATGGGCTAAACCCAAAACAGTACCTTATTGGGCCAAATTTGGGCCCAATAATAAAAAGTGTTCAAAATAAGCCCAAAAAGCACAGGTTGACTCAAAATTTGATTTTAAACAACTTTTTCCAAAGGCCCAAAAGCTGAAAGTGTGAAATAAGCTAGCTTATACCAAACAGCTTATTCTTAATGGGCTTTTTCGCCCATTAAGCTATAAGCCAATGCCATAAGCTAAAATTTGACACACAAGCTTCTTTGACCTAAATAAGACTTCTGCAAAAAGAAACTTGAAATAAGCCCAAGGAATAAGCCTGAAAATGCAATAAGCAATCTACAGAAAACGACAAAATAGTCGTTTTTGAGTTCTAGGCCACCCCAAGTGTTGATTCAAGTTTCTATAGCTTTTAAATGACTTAATTAAGCAAAATCAATAAAGAGTTTTCAAATAAGCTGACTCAATAAGCTTGAAAAAGCGAATAAGCACTTATGTAAAAGTCAAATAAGTTGGTTTTCTCTCTAACTTCTCTCTAAAAACTTCTCTCTAAAAACCCTAAAGCATTTTATTAAGAAATCATTGATTAATTTTTTATCCATCCATGGGATCATGAATTTTATTATAGATCCATAATCTCCTATTCATTTTACACATTGTCATATAAAATTTCACCATAAAATCTTCTTGTTCATCCATTTTAAATCCATTTTATTAAGTTTTTTTCACTGTTTCTTTTCCGCCTAAACCATTACACTAATCCTCCTTCCTAACCTTAATCGTCCATCATACTTTCCTTAAACCTTCTCTAAACCATGATTCATGTCTAATCATTCTATGACTACTCCGGTGGGTTCTGTTGAACCATCTCCGGTGGAGGTTGTTGGACCTCCTCCGGTGACGACGTTTGTTCCACCTTCTAGGAAATCAGGGAAGCTTAAGCCGGTGAAGACGACTAGGAATATGAATCCTAGTTCAGGTAATACCATGAAATATATTGATAAAGATTTTTTAGAGCATCCTGAGAATATTGTTGTTAAAAAGGGGGTGAATACTCGTTCTAGTGTTAGGTCAGGTGATTTGGGTGGTGTTGTTGAAGAAATGGAGATTGTTGATGAAGTGGGTATTAAGAAGGGTGATAAAAACGTCTTAGTAAACTCAGGTGAGGATACTGAGATGTTTTGGGGTCCTAATGGGGAGAATGAAGAAAGGGGTAAGGGTGAAGTAGGTGATAAGAAGGTTGAAGTAGCATCTGGGTCTATAGGGGTAGGTGATAACTCTGTTGCTGCTAAAAGTGATAATAGTAGTAAGCCTAGTGTTGTTAAAAATATTGTTAAGAATATTTATAAGGGGAATCAGGGTAAGGGTAGTTCTGATGGTTCTCCTATGCATGTTCCTTTTACTGAAAACCCTGTTTTCAATCCTAAGGTTGCTAATGGAAGTAAACCTAGGAGCCCTGTGAAAGTTAGTTTTGGTGGGGAAAAAAGGCCGGGTATATTTAAGGTTAGTAGTGTGGATGCTAGTAATGGAATTAAATCAGTGAGTAATTTTGAGGTTGGTGAAGGAAGTGGTGTAAAGGATGAGCAGATGAAGGATAGTGAGGCAAGTAGAAAGAAGCCATTTTCATTTGTTAAGGCTTTAACTGGTGATAATGTAAGTGGTAATAATAGATTGAAGTTTTTTGAAGGTTTGGTGAATAGTAAAGGAAAAGAAGTTGCTGATATGGATCCAATAGTTGAATCAGGTAGTGCTAAATGGAGCAGGACTCTCATTGGTCATTTTGTAGGATATCATATGAGTCATAGGGAATTATTGGGAAATTTGAGAAGGATGTGGAGGCCATACCAATTCAGTGACGTGATGATGAATAATAGCGTTTTATATTTCTGTAATTTTAACTCTGTTGATGGTATGCAAACTGTGCTTGAGAATGGCCCATGGTTTGTAGACAACAAACCGTTCTTCGTCCAAAAATGGGAACCGGGGATTTGTTTGTCTAAACCAGAAGTCACTAAAGTACCAGTATGGGCTAAGATTTTTAATGTACCTTTGGAAGCCTGGAATGTTGATGGAATTAGTCGCATTGCTAGCAGACTTGGTATTCCTATCATTATGGATAGAATTACCACGGAGATGTGTGAAAAAACATATGGTAGGGCTAGTTTTGCCAGGGTTTCAGTGGAGGTTGATTCTTCAAAGGAGCTTTTGAATGAGGTGGAAATTTATTATAAGAGTAATGATCGCTCTATGGTTTTGGAAGTTGAGTATACATGGAAGCCTCCGGTTTGTGAGAATTGTAAAGTTTTTGGTCATATTTTGAAGAATTGTATTGTTAAGAAAGGAGGAGATAGTACTAAGCCTGCTGTTAATCATATAAGAGCAACTAATAATAATAATGCAAGCAATGCCAGCAATGATGGATGGACTAATGTTGTTAATAGAAGAGGAGGTTATAGCAGGGGTGGTTTTAGTAACTCAGGAAGAGGTTCATATAATGGTGGAAGAGGTAATGGTATTTATGGTGGTAGAGGAAATGGTGCTGCGAAACAGGGTGTTCAAAACATTAAAAGTGATCAAGTTAATGATAGTAGTAAGCCAGTGGTGCAAGAGGCAAAGGAAGATAAGAGTAAGAAAGTTAATGAAGTCAAGAAGAAAGTTGTTGTTCCTAGTGATAATAATTCAACTCCTAATGAGGCTCCGAAAAAAGTCAATATGGTCCATGAGGTGACTACAGGAAACAAATTTGGCGTTCTAGTTAATGAAGGAGAAAAGGAGACAAGTGAGAAGAAGAAGAAATTTATTGATGTTATTGTAGAATCGGGTGTTGGTGTGACAGAAGAAGACAAGAAGAAATGGTCTGCGGAAGAGTTGAAATATTATGAGGAGAAGAGTAATAGTATGAATGTTGATCCAAAGTGGTAGGAAAGTATTATAAAACATAGAATTAATGAGATACAAGAAAGTATTGCTGCTATTAAAGAAGGTCTTCATGAGACTACTACAAAGGTTGCTAAAAAAAGAATCGTTAATGAGTGTGGAGGAAAAAAGAATAATGTAGCCTTTGGTAAGTTTTATGAACAAGCGGTGAAAAAAGAATCTGACAAGGTGGTTATGTTGGCTTGGGAAAGGGATAAGTTGAGAGTGGATTTATTTGTATACTTGGGTATGTCTCTGACGGATGAAGTTAAAGCTACATGGTCAGAAGATATGGTTGAGTATTACGATGATGCACTTGAGAACATCTATCAGGATAGGATTAATGGACATTATAATGATGTAGATGGTGCTCCGAACGCCACTGTAGAGTTTGTGTCTAAAAATGAAATGAGTAATGTACATGATGTATCCATGGCAGAAATGCAAGGGGGTGTGGCAGCAGATCCTTCAAGTTTTCAATGATAGGTAAGTTAGCTGTGTGGAATGTACAAGGGTTAAATTCTACCCTTATGCAGAAAGAAGTAAAAGATTTTATCAGCGAAAATCATGTGACTATGTTTGGTATAGTTGAATCTAGATTGAGGAAGAAATCGGTTAAGGATGTGTGTGATAATGTGTTTGGGGAATGGTCGTGGGTGTCAAACTCTGTAGATAGTAGAAAGGGTTGTAGGCTAATTGTTGGCTGGAATCCTTTGGCTATTAATGCTAGATTAATATCCCATATAGATCAAGTAATGCATTTTGAGGTGTTGTTTATGAATGATCAAAGGAGGTTCTTTGTCTCTTTTGTATATGGTGAGATAACTGAAATGAGCCGAAGACTCCTATGGAAAAATTTGGTTGAGTACATGTCTGATATTGGAGATTCCCCATGGCTGTTACTTGGGGATTTCAATGTTATATTATCCTTTGAAGAGAGCTCAAGGGGTTATACATCTAGAATTAGTGGAGTGGATGACTTTCGAGAGTGTGTCCATTTTATTGAAGTGGAGGACTTATGCAGCAGTGGTATGTTTTACACTTGGATTGAGAAGAGAAATGATCCTAACAGTGGTATTCTTAAGAAACTGGATAGGGTTATGTGTAATGAAAGCTTCAATCATATGTTTGGTAGAAGTTTTGCTAATTTCTTACCTTATTTGACTTCAGACCATTGTCCTGCTCTTGTCACTTTTCCTGAGGTAACTAGTATGAAGCCGAGGTCATTCAGATTTATGAATTTCTTGGCTGAGAAGGAGGGTTTTGTTGAAAGGGTGAAGGAAAATTGGTTTATTGAGGTTAATGGCTTTTCCATGTATGTGTTGGCCAAAAGACTAAAAAATATGAAGAAATATATGAGAAGATTTAACAGAGAAAACGGTAATGTGTTTGAGAATGTGAAGACTTGTAAGGACAAGCTTAAGGATGTGCAGTGAAGACTTGATTCAAATCCTCTCAACCCGTCCTTGAGAGAAGAGGAGAGATTGTTTTCTAAGGCTTATCATGATGCAGTCCTTGATGAAGAACGGGTTCTAAGACAGAATACCAAGGTAGAATGGCTTAGAGAAGGAGATAACAACACGGCATATTTCCATAAGCTTCTCAAAGGCAAGAAAAGTAGGAGAAGAATTGAAGCTGTTTGTGATGATGAAGGTCATACCTATTATGGGTGTGATGTTTATGATCGGTTTGTTGACCATTACAAGAAGTTTTTCCAGAAAGATGATGATATTTACCAGATTGAAGATATTGATGTTTTATTCTCCAAGAAACTTGATCCTTTGATTGCTGAGCATATGATTAGACCCGTCTTAGATGAGGAAATAAAGATTGCTATGTTTGGGATAAAGGATGATAAAGCCGCAGGCCCGGATGGTTATACTTCCAAGTTTTTCAAGAGAGCTTGGAGTGTCGTTGGTCCGGATGTTTGTAAAGCTGTGAAGGAGTTTTTTGTCTCAGGTAAACTTCTAGGTGAGTTGAATACGAATCTCATCACTCTTATTCCTAAGCTTAAAGTTTCTAGGAAGTTTTCGGATTATAGATCAATAGCATGTAGTAATGTTGTTTACAAGTGTCTTAGCAAGGTTATAACTAATAGGCTTAAGGAAGGTCTTGATAGCCTTGTGGATAGTAATCAGTGTGCTTTTGTTCCGGGTAGGCACATAAGTGATAATATTTTGATTATGCAAGAGTTATTGGTGGGTTATGATAATTCTACTAGTTCTAAGAATTGTGCCTTTAAGGTTGACATTAAGAAAGCTTATGACATAGTTAATTGGGATTTCCTTAAAACCATTCTTGCTAAGTTTGGCTTTTATAACACAATGATTAATTGGATTATGGTTTGCCTTACGACTGCAACCTTCTCTTTATGCATTAATGGAGAAGTTTATGTTTTTTTTAAGAGCGGTAGAGGTTTAAGACAGGGTGATCCTATATCGCCTTATCTTTTTACCTTGGTCATGGAAGTTTTGAATCTTATGATTAAAAGGCATATTAATATGGATAAAAGATTTAAGTTTCATTCTTTTTGTAAGGAGCTGAACTTAACACATTTATGTTTTGCGGATGACTTGTTGCTTCTTTGTCATGCTGATGAAATATCGGCTAGTGTTCTTAGAAGAGGATTGGATGAGTTCAGTATGTGCTCTGGTTTATACCCAAGTATGGAGAAAAGCACAATTTATTTTAGTAATGTTTCTCATGATATTAAAGCTAGAATTTGCTTAGCTATGCCGTTTGCTGAAGGAAAGCTTCCTGTTAAGTATCTAGGTGTCCCTATGGTTACCAAGAAGCTTCGTAATATTGATTGTAATTTTCTGATGGATAAGCTTAAATGCAGAATTCTTGATTGGAAGAACAAGTATCTCTCGTATGCAGGTAAGTTACAACTTATTTCATCTGTTCTATCCTCGTTAAGTGTTTATTGGGCGTCTATGTTTGTTTTGCTTGAACATGTTTGTTTTAGTATTGACAAACTGTTGAAGAATTTTTTATGGGGTTTTAATGAGGGAAGAAAGGGGTTTACTAGCGTTGCCTGGAAAGATATTTGTAGACCTAAAAATCAGGGTGGTTTAGGCATTAAGACTACTAGGAGTATGAATGACAGTCTGATGATTAATCATTTGTGGAATGTGTTTAGTAGAAAAGAGTCGTTATGGGTAAAGTGGATTAATAGTTATAGGCTTAAGGGTTATAGCATTTGGAGTTGTCAGATTAAGAGTCATGCTTCTTGGTCTTGGAGACACATTCTAATGCTAAGAGATAAAATTAAGAATTTTGTTGGTGTTAAGATTGGTGATGGTAAAGACTGTTTTCTTTGGGTTGATAAGTGGCATACTAAAGGTCTCCTTTGTGATATCATTTCTGATGCCCTTAAAGAGTCTAGTGGTTATAATATCAGAGACAAAGTGGCGGAGAGAGTTAATGGGATTGCTTGGTCTTGGCCGCATGATTGGAATAGGAGAGATAGAAGTTCGCTTAATTTTGAGGTCCCTGTTCTTAGTGATAATAATGATAAGGCCATTTGGTTTAATAAGCAAAGGGAGCCGACTAACTTTAGTGTGAGTGAAGTTGGTAAGGTTTTAAGACAGGATGACCCTAAGGTTCTATGGTATGAGCATGTTTGGTTTCCTCAATGCATACCTCGCCACTCATTCATTTTATGGCTTGCGGTTAGAGGGAGGCTGAAAACACAAGACAGATTATCTAAATGGTTTCGTATCGACATGGTTATGTGTCCTTTGTGTAATTCTGTTTTAGAAACTGCACCTCACCTGTTCTTTGACTGTAATTTTTCAAGATATGTTTGGGATAGAATGAAAGCCCTTGCTAAATTAGACAACCTTTCATATGTTTGGGCTGAGGTGGTTTCTCGGGTTTGCATCAGAAAGGTCAACAAGTCTATTTGGAGTGTTGTCCAAAGACTTGTATGGGGTGCTACTGTTTACTATATATGGCAAGAAAGAAACTCCAGAATTTTTGCGAAGACTTCAAGACCTGCTGAGGCTGTGGTAAGTATCATTACGAGAGTGGTGAGATTGAAGCTTCTTGGGCTTAATTTCAACTGGTCCACTGATGTTCATATTGCTGCTAAGCTTTGGGATCTTCCTGATCTTATAGCTAAGCAGATTTGTGATGGTGTTACGGATATGCAAACTGATGATAGGTAGTTCTTTTAGTTTTATGCTCTACTGTATGCTGATGAGAGGTATGCAGTTTGTTTGGGTGTTGTTTGGTCCCGTTTGTTTCTTTCAGGTTACTTGCTTCCTTTGGTGGAATGAAGGGTTCCAAGACGATGGTTTAGAGTGTGGAGCAGCTTGGGTATTCCATTTTCTGATGGGGTGTTTGGGAGGACATTTGGGGTGGACTGTGGAGGTTTGATGTGCTATTAGTGGTCATTAGGGTAGTTCTTGGGGGAGTGATCTATGCCTTCTAGAGCGTGCTGAAAGATGTGCCGTCTTGCTAGGTATGGTTCATTTCTTCCCTTGTTCTACCCTTTTGAACAATTTTTTAGATACCAAACCTGTTTCTGTTGATGCTTTGTCCTCCCTTGTTATCTTTAACCTTGTATCTGTTTATTGTCAAGCTAATAGATATATAGGTTTTGCATCATTGAGAGGATTCATGTTCAGTTGTACTCTTTCCCCCTTCTATGGTTTCCCACTGGGTTTTACATAGATGGGGGTTTTGAGGAGGCAATGAATGTGATGTGCTACACTGGCACCTCTCTTGTTTCCTGCATTTAGTCTGATGGCGTTTTGAGTAGGTCTCTTTTATCTACTCTGCTTGTTTTTTAGTTGTGGTGGGGTTTTCCATTGGGATGGATTGGTTGGTCTTGGTTGCTTCCCTTTGTGGTTGAAACAAGATCAATCATGGATTCCGAAGTGGTTTCCTCATCACAAGCTAAGAACTTGCCTTGTATTAGGTGTGCCATGGATTGCAGAAGCTTGCTCTTTTCTACTGGGATCAAGATTGTGTTATGGGTAGCAACTATTTGTCATTCTTTTAGTTGCTTGTTTATTTGTATTGAGCATGGGGCTTGTCCATTGCCATTACATGTAGTATTTTAGAGTATGGGTTGTTGTCCATACCTTTTTTTGTTGCTATTGCTTGTTAGTTGGGGATGTGTCCCATATAATTTTTGTCAAGCTTTAGCTTTGTACTTCTGCCTTTGTGGCCTTTTCTTAATAAATTTACCGTTAAGAAAAAAAATAAGTTGGTTTTCTAGTAAAAAGTCAAAGGCAAAGTCTAATAAGCTCCAGTCTACTCAAATGGGTCAAATAATGAAGACCTATCACAAAAAATAAGTTGTTGCAAGTCTGGATAAGCTAGAATAGCTTAATGATAAGCTGAGTTCAATTTTACACTAGCAGGGGCTAGTTTTGAGTGTTGAGCAGTGGAAACTTTTTCCACTGCTTGACTTGTTTGACTTTTTGTCTTTAGTGACTTTTTTGGAGATTCAGATTACACAAAGGCACCCAAATGATCTTTGGTTCAAAAGGAGTCAAGAACAATCAAAATATCACAATCACAAACACCCAATTGATACTGTTTAATCAATAAATCACCAGATATGATACAAACATGAACAATTAAGCAGTTGAGCACTTATAAGCAGTTTTAGTACAAATCAGCCATCCAAATTCAACCAAATGCATACACAAGCTATATTAAACTCAAATAAGCAAGTCTAAACAGGTTTCATGCAATGATTCAAAGAATTAAGCAAGATTCAAGCCAACGAATGTTACTGATGAACACTAACACATGCAGTTTTACACTTTGTTGATGTATTTGACACACAAGCCAGATTCAACACCTCAAATCTTTCAAACAGGTTATAATGACTTGTTTTAAACCACTTTTAGCCCTAAGCATGCATACACACTAAGTGTTCCCAAAATCCTAGGTCAAAACAGGCAATAACAAAGGTTCTATAGTAGATTGTTTGATTCAAGGCTTCAAACCCAAAAACTTGCAGCAAAACATTCTCAACCAAGCATATATCAGATATAGAACACAAACACAAACTTTCCACAACACAATAACAAGATGCAATCACAAACAGGTAGACCCAAACACCCCTTTATCTTTTCAAAATCAATTTTTTCAAATGAAAAGTGAGATTTAAGACTACCCAAGCACTAATTAACACAATAACAAGTAAGATTAACAGATTCAAGCAAGTATAAGCGACAAAATACACAAGAACAAAGGCAACACTCAAATATCACAAAAATCCAAAGTATTATCAGATTTTGGGATTAAGGGTGTGTACCTCATGGATGTATATCCACACCCACGGATTTTAAGCTTATGTGCTAGCAAGAACAAGCACAAGCTTCCACAACAAAGCCTGCTAAGAATCAACAAGGTTAGAAGCACAAGTATAAGATCAGAAACTTGAAAAATTCTTGATTGATGCAACTCTTGTCCTCCACACTTGATTATCCCCAAGTTATAAGCCTCACCACACCTTAATCAACACAATTAGGATGCTATGATCAACCCTATAACCCAAGAATTCCAAGACAGACCAAGAACTTAGCAAAATATCAAGAAAATGAAGAAAATGTACAAACTTTTGCACACTCCTCTTTTGAAAACAAGTTTTTAACTTCAAAATCAGTAAACTAAGAACATAAACAAGCAATAATAAGATGGCACTTGGTCTTTCTTCAACACACTTAACTCAAATTTCATAAAACTGAAAAAGGGATTTACAAGTGCTTGAACAAGGAAAAACCAAAAGCAAACGTCTAATTGAGACCCTATGACTTTATATATAGCCTTACAAGTGAGCTAAGAACATATAAAAATGCTAAACCCTAATGCTTGAAGTCCCAAAATTGCCCTTGTGAAATTTGAACTCCTTGGATTCATGTGATATTTCCTTGGCTGTTTGTGAAGATGGAAAGTATGTAAAGTTGATCAAAGGCTCACATGATGCTTAAGTTTGAAGCTTTGTTGTGGGACGTTGGATTGTTGGCCCTACTGTTTGTCTTTTTCCTTACTTTGTAGCAGGGGAGGCATGTGTGGGACAAAGGGGTGGTGAGGTGTCCATGTTTAAGGTTGGGATGTGATTAGCAGACCATTAATCATAAATCTCCACAAGATGGTGGCTTAATTTTGGCTTAAACAAAATTACCCAATTTGTATCAAGAACACCAAGAACATGTATTTAATCCGTTTGGTTTTTTAAATAGGTGTTTAGCGCCCTTAATTAAATATTTAATTAAGGTTTGTTAAATCAGTTGTGGGTGGATAGCTGAGGTGGACAAAGGGTGGAAGGGGATTGGTGGGTTTTGGTGAGTGGGGCACGTGTCACCCCCTCACTGGCCTAGGTAAAAATCCTGTCTTGGCAGCTTTGGTCCTTCACCTCTTTTCTTCTTGTCTTTTCATTTGAAAACTCCATCAACGCCCATTTTAGCCTTAACAACTTTTGCAACTTAACACTTTTGCCCCAAAAACTTTTACAAAGTGAATTCAGGGGTAATTCTTGCCATTTCGTGATACTTCAAGGGCTGATTTGGCATTTTGATGATGAATAATGGTCTTGACTTGCATTTTTGATATAATGGAGGACTGAAATTGCTAAGTCTTGTTTGATGAGGGAACATTCTTGCCAAATGTTGAAAGTCAAGGGTCCTTTTTGTAATTTTGGGTTTTTCAAAGGACCAAACTTGTAATTTCTTGTACTTTGAAGGACTTCATGATATATTTGACTTTGTGGAGGATAATGGTTGACAATTTAGCTTTTGGAGGGGCTAAACTTGCCAATTCTTCAAAGTGGAGGGCCCTTTTTGCAATTTTGACAAACTTTAGGGACCAATCTTGTAATTATGAGGATACAAGGGTATAAAGTGTCAATTCTTCCATATTGGAGGAACCTTCTTCATAATTCTTCAAATCTTCAAGGGTTAATCTTGGGAAAGTCTTCATTAGGGCTTGGTTCATTGTGCGGCTTCGTTTCCCGTGTTCGTTTTTGTATGATCCTTGTGATCTTTTGTCATTTTCTCAATATCCGTACCTAAAATACACAAGAAAAAACACAAGCATATATATGGGTATTTTGATGATATTTAATGCATTTTAATCCCTATTTGGACGATGAGACTATGTATAAAAGCAGTCTCATCACTCCCCCATACTAAACCATTGCGGTGCCCTCACGCAATGCTAGAATAAAGTATCGTAGCATCTCCAAAATTCTTTTTTATTCACTTTATTGAACGATAAACTAGCTACACTATTACTATTGCTACTACTACTTGTGTTTTAGACATAATGTATGATTTTCATCGCAAAATGGGACGTTTAGGTTCATAGAATAAGAACACGTGAATGCTTCGTTAGAAATAATTTCATCGTCCTCGATTTTCACCCCAATTCCATGCCAAGCGTGCAACGAGATCATTGTCATTATAGGTTAGTAATGCTAACACTACTCATATGCCCTAATCACGTACTTATCCTCCCATTATTCCTAAGTTGTATCTCTTATATTTTATATTGTCTTGAATGTTTCACGAGGATACATTGTTTGACTTATGAGATAATAGAGATTTAGGTCTAAAAATAGAGTCCTAACGGTGTAACCAAGACGATCAAATCAATAACCCCTCCCAATAGACAATGATGTCAAAAAATTAAGTCAACAAGAAGAATCGATAAACACGGTTTTATAACGGTTTTGAACATGAGACTTATTACCAAGACTTTTATACGCCCCTAACGGAAGGGCCTTATTATCTTTGGTTTACCTCCATCTTTTATTCAACTTCGCCATGAAGCTTTTATTATGACTTCGTTCTTGCCTTGCCTTTTATTATCCACCTCATCGGTAGTTTTATTAGCCAAAAACGTATATCCTCACGCTAAGGCGAATTTTGGATCTTTAAAGCTTCGAAGATTAAGGCTTGATTCACTTTCAATTTTGCATAGATTTTTCGGCCTTGTGGGGCTTCAAATTGTTTGCTTGATTTAGTGAGAACTTGAAATCTTATTATTGGGTGAAGCTTTTGATTATTAGGGTGCCAATACTTCATAACCGTGACGCTGGCGATACCTTAATATCTTCCCAATTTAATTAGACGAAAGCTACTAGAAAAGACTAGAAACCCAACAATCCCAACTAAACCGCTAAGTCAATATTTATTAAGCAAAAAATATTTACATGCGAAGGGAGAATAAGCAAACAACGAGAACACATGAGTTTTTCAAAGAATACGAGTACTCTACGTTTAGCATAGTAACTTATAATTAACCCTATCATTTCTCGTCCTCATTTAAGAGACTTAGCCTAATGTGTAGTTAAGGAATCAAAGCTAAGTGCTCAACACGCACGGTCGAGTCAAAAATTACTCTTATTCTCGCCATCGGAAAACCTACATTCGTGTCTTCAAACACTTATAAAACATGAGGAAAATTTTAAAATTTGGCTATTTTTAGCCTTATTTTGCAAAAAAAACGATAACAAAAAGATAAACTTTGGAAAGCGTGAAGGTTTGGCAAGGCAAGTATCTATTCACCCCCCCCCCCCCCCCCCCCCGTACTAAAGTTAAACATTGTCCTCAATGTTTCGAGTCTAGGGGTGCAAACACCCCCATACTAGAGACGTAGTCGAATGCCTAATCTAGCATGGAAAGGGTGTAAACAATAAATTAATAGCCATTTATGAAGTGTGCTAATAACCTAAGGTTAGAACATCAAAAGGATATATCATGGATATTGAGAAAGTCTTCAAAGCAAACGATCGAGTGCTCCCATATAACGAACACGAGAGGCTCCAATCGTGAAGATTATGATCATCTAAAGTCGACAATTCACAAACAACCACGGAACAAAGGTTGGAAGGGCACAAATCCCCACACGTTAACTACATTAGAAAGCGATAATATGTACATAGGATAAGCATGGGACTCCCCCACGAGGCACCTCGTTTTTGATTACCGAGTCATGAGCTCGACTCGATCCCCTCAATACTAATTATCATTGGGGAAGGTGACTTGGTCGAGGTAGTTCAATGATGGAACTTCCCCGCCAAAGTAGTGCTTCAACCTATGTCCATTCACCTTGAAGTTAGGACCATCATCTTGAGCTAGCTCGATGGTCCCATACGGAAACACTTGAGTCACGGTGAATGGACCGGACCAACGGGATTTAAACTTACCGGAAAAGATTTTCAAGCGAGAATTAAAAAGCAAAACTTGACCCCCAATGTTAAAAACCCGGTTTTTAATCTTAGAATCATGCAACTTTTTAGTTTTTTCTTCGTAAATCAATGAATTTTCATAAGCAATGTCCCTCAATTCATCTAATTCATTCAATTGCATTTTCCGGTGTTTTCCCGCGGTCTCCATATCATCATTACAATGCTTTAGGGCCCAATAAGCCTTGTGTTCTAACTCGATAGGCAAATGACAATTCTTTCCATACACAAGCTTATAGGGAGTGCACCCAATGGGCGTCTTATGAGCGGTCCTAAATGCCCATAAAGCATCGTCTAACTTATCCGACCATAATTGTCAGTTTTCCCCAACGGATCTCTCCAAGATCCTCTTCAAAGCTCGGTTTGAAACCTCGACTTGCCCACTCGTTTGTGGGTGATAAGCCGTAGAAAGCCGATGTGTAACCCCATATTTCCTTAGGACCCTTTCGAATTGGTCGTTACAAAAATAGGTTCCACGATCGCTTATGATCGTACGAGGGGTTCCAAACCGAGAAAACAAGCTTTTCAAAAACTTAACTACCACACGAGCATCATTGGTAGGCAAGGCTTTGGCCTCCACCCACTTAGATAGGTAGTCAAGCGCAACGAGAATGTACTTATTACCACGAGATGATGGGAACGGACCCATAAAGTCTATACCCCAAATGTCAAAGATCTCACACACTTGGATGATATTTTGTGGCATTTCATCTTTTTGTGAGGCTTTTCCTTGTCGTTGGCATGAATCACACGACTTCCCAAGATCTTGTGCATCTCGGTAAATAGTAGGCCAAAAGAAGCCGGCATCAAACACCTTCTTAGCCGTGAGATTTGCACCGTGGTGACCACCCGTGGGTCCCTCATGTCAATGATTTTGTGATCAAATTCTTGAAGGAGGAGAATCCAACGAAGTAATCTAGGCTTAGCATCTTGCTTTTCCATGAGATACTTGATAGCCGAATGATCCGTATACACTATGCATTTAGCTAAGACGAGATAAGGTCGGAACTTCTCAAATGCATACACCACGGCAAGGAACTCCTTCTCCGTTGTAGTGTATTTTAGTTGAGCCTCGGTCATCGTCTTGCTAGCATAGTGAATAGGCAAGACGTGCTTATCATGACGTTGCCCCAAAACGGCCCCAATAGCGTAATCACTAGCATCACACATGAGCTCAAAGGGGAGGTTCCAATTGGGAGAAACAAGAATGGGAGCTTCGGTAAGTTTCCTCTTAAGGATTTCAAAGGCTCGTACACAATCCTCGTCAAAGACAAAACGTGCCTCTTTTTCAAGATGATGTGTAATGGGTCGAGAAATCTTCGAAAGATCCTTGATGAATCGACGATAAAAGCCCGCGTGGCTTAGGAAACTCCTAACTCCCTTAACGGTTTTGGGATGAGGTAATTTGGCGATGACGTCTACCTTAGCTTGATCTACCTAAATCCCCGCTTTCGAGACCTTGTGCCCTAAGACGATTCCACTCTTAACCATAAAATGACACTTTTCCCAATTGAGCACAAGGTTGGTTTCCTCACAACGTTTCAACATTCTCTCAAGGTTCGACAAATACGAAGTGAACGAATTACCAAACACGGAAAAGTCATCCATGAAGACTTCCATCGTCTTTTCGATCATATCATGAAAAATAGCCATCATGCAGCTTTGAAAGGTTCCCGGTGCATTGCAAAATCCGAATGGCATTCTACGATAGGCAAACGTTCCATATGGACACGTAAACGTAGTTTTTTCTTGATCACGAGGATCGATGAGAATTTGGAAGTAACCGGAAAAACCATCTAAAAAGAAATAGAAATCGTTTCCCCCAGGACGCTCCAACATTTGGTCCATGAAGGGCAAGGGAAAATGGTCTTTTCGAGTGGCTTCATTCAACTTACGATAGTCAATGCACACTCTCCATCCGGTCACGAGTCTAGTGGGAATTAACTCGTTGGCATCGTTTGGCACAACGGTCATTCCACCCTTCTTAGGGACACAATGAATAGGACTCACCCAAGGGCTATCGGAGATAGGGTAAATCATTCCCGCGTCAAGGAGTTTAAGGACTTCCTTTTTGACGACGTCGTGAATTTTGGGGTTCACCCTCCTTTGACATTGGATTACGGGCTTGTAATCCTCTTCCATTAAGATTTTGTGGGTACAAAACATGGGATCGATTCCCTTAATATCGGATAACTTCCACGCAATTGCCCCTTCGTGATCCTTTAGAACATCGACAAGTGCGGTTTTTTCATCATTCGAAAGTTCCTTCGCAATAATAACCGGCAACTTGTCGTCCTCCTCCAAATAGACATATTCGAGATGAGGAGGTAAATCTTTCAACTCGAGGATAGGTGGTTCCTCAAGTGAAGATTTGGGCTAGATACTCATAACCTCCTCGGGTGGAGGAAATGGGAAATCGTTAAGAAAATCCTTGATAATCGAGAAGTCCTCATCGTTGTCGAGGTCTTCGTTCCAAGTACGTGGAACATCGAATTCTTCCAACGTAAAACCACCACCTTCAAATGGAGTGAAGGTTGGTGTCGAATTATCAAGAGTTAGATCTAACATAGTGGGATTGCCACTAGTTTCTTCATCACCAAAACCTAGAACTTCTTGTGAAAATTCCTAGCAAACCACGTCGATCATATCAACGAGGTTTATGGTCGCAACGGAAAAAAACATGAGAAATTTAAGAGTTTTGAGTTGCGTTTATAACAAGTTCCTCGTCGTTGAAACGTAAGGTGATCTTTCTAGCATGAACATCGATCAAAGCCATAGACGTATCTAAAAAAGAACGACCTAAAATGAGAGGAACTTGAGGATCCGTGGGGATATCAACAACGATAAAGTCTACGGGATAGTAGAACTTCCCCACTTTCACAAAAACGTCTTCCGCCAAACCACATGTGGGAATCGTGGAATGGTCAGCCAACTCGATAGACATTAGTGAAGGAGTAAGATTAGGAAGATTGAGCGACTTGAAGATTGCAAGTGGCATCAAGTTAATGCTAGCACCAAGATCGGCCAAGGCGAAGCATTCCTCCATATCTTGGATTGCACATGGAATCAAGAATTTACCGGGATCACCGACTTTTTGAGGTATGCGATTAAGATAAACCGACGAACAACTAGACAATTGATGCAATTTCTCCTTGTTGTTCAACATACTCTTAAAGTTAGCGGCAAATCGAGGCATCATGACCAAAGCATCAGCGAAACTCACATTAAAGTGCAAATCACGAAACATTTTCATAAAAAGCTCAAATTTATAATTGTCGCGCTCTTGACGTTTCTCCTTCCTAAGTCTCGATGGATAGGGCAAAGGTGGTGTGGGTTGAGGCATAGTAGGCATAGCCTTTGGAATCTCGGGTTCCAATGATGGTAATGGGTCAACCGTAGGTGTGGCATGAGCGGTACTTCGTGGGATTGGGACATGCTCCTTTTGGACCACCACCTCGGGTTCTTCCTCAATTGCTTCCTCCGTAGGAGCAATTGGTTGAGGAGTCGGTTCCTTAAGTGTCTTACCACTACGTGTGGTAATCACTTTCATCTCACCCTTAGGGTTGGATACGGTGTTGCTAGGAAGACTACTCGAAGACGGTTTACACATTATTGCCTCAAACATAGACGAGATTTTATCTTCAAACACGGATTGCCTCTTCTCGACCTTAATCATTTCTTGTTTAATCTCATGTTGCCCTTGTTCCATTTTTTGTTGGTTTTGTTGTAACCTAGTGACATTTCCTTCCATTTTGTTGGTGTGGATCTTAAGTTCATTAGCTAACTCATTTTTCAACACATTCTTCAAGTCGTTCTTAAACTCGGATCTTAGGCTAATGATTTCTCTTTGAATATTGTCAAACCTAGCATCATTCCTACTAGCGTATTCAACAAACTCACTTGGAAGATCTTTCAATGTTTGCAAACCTTTGTTGTTGTTTTGAAAATCATTTTGATTTTTGTTTGAAACTTGATTATTAGCCCCTTGATTTCCATAATTTCCCTTGTTGAAATTGTTTTTGAAACCAACTTGATTGCTGCGATAGTTGTTGTTAGCATTTTGATTTGAACCAAAACCCGGTGGAGTCAATTGATTAGAGCGGGAAACTTGACCGTTTTGGTTGTAATTTCCCGTGGCCACGAAGGCACTCGAAGTGTTACCACCGTTGGTAATGCACTCGGAGAAATCATGACCTCCACCACAATACATGCAAGAAACCTCAACCGCTTTAGCCGTAGCGGGAGCACTTTTTTCACCAACTTTAAACTCAATCAAAAGTCCTTTTAGCTTATCAAAAATCTTATTTTCCAAGTTCGCCTCAATTTGGCAAGCATCGATGGTAGTAGACAAAGAAGGTGAAGCCGAAGACGAAGCCTTACGAACACTAGACGTGTTACGAGGACTATACACCTTAGATCTATTCTCAATTATCACCAAAGCTTCCTCAACCGTTTTACACAAAAAATTACTACCCGTGGCGGCATTCAAATAATCCCTTTCATGATCATTAAGTCCATTGTAAAACGTGTCAATTTGATGCAAGTCGGAAAAACCGTGATGAGGACATTCATGTAACATTTCCTTAAACCTATTCCAAGCCGTTGAAAAACTTTCATTAAACTCTTGTGAAAACTTTGAAATCTCGTTTTTCAAGTGTGTAGTCTTAGAGGGCAGAAAAAATTGGTTCACAAACTTAGACACGAGATCCTTCCACGTCAATATAGAATTGGGTGGCTCTTTCTCTAACCAAATTTTAGCGGGCCCCGCTAAGGAATACGGAAAAAGCATCATCTTAATCGAGTCATTCGAGACATCCTTAAACTTGCAAGTGGCGGTAAGACGATTGAATTGGCGGATATGGTTGTGTGGATTGTCCTTCTCATCACCACGGAATTTGTTGTTTTGGATCATCAACAACAAACCCGTTTTCACCTCAAAATTCTCCGCAAGGATGGTGGGAATCACAATAGCCTCTCCATAACCCTCGGTGGGTGCTTGAAGTAACTCCATCATAGTTCGATTCGCCATGGTTGGTGCTTCTCTTACAATGGGTTCATCAATAGGATACTCCTCACTAGAAAGATTGGGAGTGGGAGTTTTTTTCTTTCGTTTAGGTGCACGTCTTGCTTGATTACGAGTTAGCATAAACGTCACGTACAACGAGGGGACGAGCAAAGAAGATTCTTTTTGGTGTTTTGTATTTTTCAATTTTTTTTATTGTATTAACCTTTTTGGATTTTGGTGAATGTATTAAGTTGACACAAATCTACAAATCTCCTCCTTAATCAAATCTCTTGATTAAAGAAGCCTCAAGGAATGAAAACGATCACGTGAAGTGAATGCCTTCGATGACTTTAGAACGTTGGCGGAACACCAAAACGTTCAAGAGGTTTTAATCAATGGAAACCAAGAAAATATATATGAAACTTAGTAATACTTTGGGGGACAAAACCCTCGATTAGCTCTCAAAATCATATACTCACAAGCAAGCGGGGAAACGAGGCGGCGCGAAGCACTTAAGAGCCTTTTTCCTTAGGATATATTTTATAATATCCGCCTTATACCCACCTTATAGTTTGTATTTTTAAAGATTGAGCTTCACGAAAGTATTTATCTATTTTTGCCTTTTTCTTTGGTTTGAGATTCGAATACAATGATTGGGTAATGACCCTCCAATCAAGGTTGTGATTTCTCACATATTTGGAGTACTTGTGAATTTATTGTTCTACGTATACACTATAGTAATAGTATTCACACAAAAACCGAAAACCGATAATACGTATTAGTAGAGTGCTACTAATACAAATACTATTTATGGTTAGTATATAAAAACAACAATTCCAAATCAAACTCAACACGCCTCTCCGGCAGCGGCGCCAAAATGATATTCGTAAAATTACCCCTTTAGGAAAAGAGAGCAAATAGGGTAAGTAATGAATACGACGATTTAGGAAAACCGTGTATTAATGACCCTAAAATGAGTTCGTTCTCAAGGAGGTTTAGTGTGTGTGTAATGAATTGATTATATTTGTGATTATATTTTTGAGAAAGAAAAATAGAGATGAGATTAGAAGAGAATGACGGTTACGAAGACGGATTAAGCTAAGACGAAAAAGGTGTACACGTAAAATCGTAAAAAGCACTAAAATTAAAATTTCACCCTAAAAATTCCTAAAAATTACCAAAAATCCACAATAATATTCTAAGAGTTTACAAAAAATCCAAACTTGCCAAAACCTTTTAATTAATTAGATAATGACTTTTTAATGCTAATTAAAGCCCTAAAAAACAAAATTAATTATTAAAAAGTCCCAAACAAGATTTTAAAGTTTGTAAACCTCAAAAATACCCTAATAAAGCGAAAAAGTATTTTTCAAAATTTTAAAACCACTAAAAACTATTTTTAAACAATTAAAAATTACTAAAATCAATTAAAACATAAAATAATTCTATAAAATAATTAAAAGACTCCAAAAATATTTGGAACTTTGCAAAATTCCTAATTAAGTGTTTAGAACCTAGGAAAAATATAAAAACTTAGAAAATCAGACTTTTAATTTTTAACAATAAAATAATATTAAAATATTATTAAAAATCCAAAAATCATAAAAAATTCAAAAAACTTGCAAACTAGCTTAATTTAACTTAAATAACACAAAAATGAAAGTGAAATTACCTAAATACCCTTAACGGGCCTAGAAAATGGGCGAAACCCAAAATAGTACCTTATTGGGCCAAATTTGGGCCCAATAATAAAAAGTGTTCAAAATAAGCCCAAAAAGCACAGGTTGACTCAAAATTTGATTTTAAACAACTTTTTCCAAAGGCCCAAAAGCTGAAAGTGTGAAATAAGCTAGCTTATACCAAACAGCTTATTCTTAATGGGCTTTTTGGCCCATTAAGCTATAAGCCAATGCCATAAGCTAAAATTTGACACACAAGCTTCTTTTGACCTAAATAAGACTTCTGCAAAAAGAAATTTGAAATAAGCCCAAGGAATAAGCCTGAAAATGTAATAAGCAATCTACAGAAAACGACAAAATAGTCGTTTTTGAGTTCTAGGCCACCCCAAGTGCTGATTCAAGTTTCTATAGCTTTTAAATGACTTAATTAAGCAAAATCAACAAAGAGTTTTCAAATAAGCTGACTCAATAAGCTGGAAAAAGCAAATAAGCACTTATGTAAAAGTCAAATAAGTTGGTTTTCTAGTAAAAAGTCAAAGGCAAAGTCCAATAAGCTCCAGTCTACTCAAATGGGTCAAATAATGAAGACCTATCACAAAAAATAAGTTGTTGCAAGTATGGATAAGCTAGAATAGCTTAATGATAAGCTGAGTTCAATTTTACACTATTAGGGGCTAGTTTTGAGTGTTGAGTAGTGGAAACTTTTTCCACTGCTTGACTTGTTTGACTTTTTGTCTTTAGTGACTTTTTTGGAGATTCAGATTACACAAAGGCACCCAAATGATCTTTGGATCAAAAGGAGTCAAGAACAATAAAAAAATATCACAAGCACAAACACCCAATTGATACAGTTTAATCAATAAATCACCAGATATGATACAGACATGAACAATTAAGCAGTTGAGCACTTATAAGCAGTTTTAGCACAAATCAGCCAGCCAAATTCATCCAAATGCATACACAAGCTATATTAAACTCAAATAAGCAAGTCTAAACAGGTTTCATGCAATGATTCAATGAATTAAGCAAGATTCAAGCCAATGAATGTTAGTGATGAACACTAACACATGCAGTTGTACACTTTGCTGATGTATTTGACACACAAGCCAGATTCAACACCTCAAATCTTTCAAACAGGTTATAATGACTTTGTTTAAACCAATTTTAGCCCTAAGCAGGCATACACACTAACTGTTCCCAAAATCCTAGGTCAAAACAGGCAATAACAAAGGTTCTATAGCAGATTGTTTGATTCAAGGCATCAAACCCAAAAACTTGCAGCAAAACACTCTCAACCAAGCATATATCAGATATAGAACACAAACACAAACTTTCCACAACAGAATAACAAGATGCAATCACAAACAGGTAGACCCAAACACCCCTTTATCTTTTCAAAATCAAATTCTTCAAAGGAAAAGTGAGATTTAAGACCACCCAAGCACCAATTAACACAATAACAAGTAAGATTAACAAATTCAAGCAAGTATAAGCCACAAAATACACAAGAACAAAGGCAACACTCAAATATCACAAAAATCCAAAGTATTATCATATTTTGGGATTAACAGTTGATACAAGGATTTTTTGGCCCGTATAAAAGTTAGTTCGTTGAAGTATGTCTCTTCGAATTGAAAAAGGAGTTTAATGTGCGACTCTATTGTTCTTTGGTGAAACAAAAGTGTTGTCGTTGTAGTATATTAAAATGTGCAAAGACGTGAAAGTAAATGATGTTAAAGTAAAATGGCGAGAAAATAAAGTGCGTTAAAATTAAACTAAGTCTAATTAAAAGAAATGGTGCGATATTTGAAAACTTTGAAAAGTAAAATAATAAAATGACAAAAATTAAAAGCGTGACGGAAATTAAAATTAGACAAAGTATAAAAATAAGGAATTAAAAATTAAACAAAGTTAAATAGAGAAAAACCACTCCAATCGGAATATATTCCGATCAGCCTCACCTTGACCTGATCGGAATTTTGTCGTCGGAATACCAATCGGAATTGCTGTCACCAATGGCCCGATTGGAATGCCACAAACCTTCCTGGTCGGAATGTGAACTCACCTTGATCGGAATGTTTCAAGCTTCCTGATTGGAATGTAGATTGACTACCCAATCGGAATATGTCACCTTTCAGATCGGAATAACCAACACTTCCCAATCGGACTACTACAAACCTCCAATCGGAATATCTACTTACCTGGTCGGAATGATGAATTGAATGCTGATCGGAATGAACAATGGGGTACCAATCAGAATAAGTCACTTTACGTTGATCGGAATACCTCAAATGCCTCTGATCGGAATACCAAGCCACCCAATCGGAATGTTATAACCCTTTTCCGACCAAGCCAAAGAGCTATGGTCGGAATGTGAAACCCTTTTCCGATTTGCTAGATCGGAATACGGAGGAAAAAGCACAAATTAAGCTAGAAAAATAAGCTACTAATCAAATAAGCACACAACAAAAATCCTAAGGCAAACCGTATAAAAATAAGCTACTAAACGGAAATTTAAAGACTTTTAAAGAACGAAATGAATAAGATTTACTAAAAAAAACTTTTATATAAAAATAACTTTTATAAAAACTTAATAAACTCGAAAATAAGCACAAATAAGCTAAGAAAATAAATGATCTAACACAATCAAAAGCATAAAAACACAATCTTTAATCAAATAAGCAACACAATAAGCATGTAAACAACAAGATCAAGCAAAGAAAGAAAGGTAGAATAAGAGATTAAAAGCAAGAAAATTAAAGAACACTTACTTGGAAATTAAATGTAATAAAAGTGCAAGACAAGTATTTAAATGTGCAAGTAATTAAAGGTGCAAGGTAAATAAAAGTGGAAGACTAATTGTCACCTTAGCCAACAAAAACTAATGAAATGAAAATGAAGGCTATATATAGGAGATTAGGAAGGTGTTTAGAGGAAGCTTCCTCCCCTCCTTCCTTTCTTCTTAATTGCAAGATCAAGTCCTTAAGCTTCTTTAATCTTCTTAAATCTTCTTAATACTTGTACTTTGTTTTGGGATTTATTCGAAATCGTCTTTTAATTCTTCAATAAATAAGACTCGAGTTCTTCGGCTTTAAGTAAACTTCCGTCTTTTGACTTTTTCTTCGATAAATCTTCAGAATTGGTCTTGGACTTTCGTTCTTTTCGCACTCTTGACTTCTCGACTTCATATTTCGTCTTTTTCTTCAATATTAGCCCGTGAATGCCGTGTTTTCTCCACTTTTCACAATTTCGTCCTAAATCACAACAAAAACACAAACCACGCATAATTCCGACATAAAAGACATAAAATACACGTTTTGGCTCGGTTATTATTGTAATTAAGTGGTAAAAAGGATGGGTGTTTACACACCTATCAAATCTCCTACACTTGACCATTGCAATGTCCTCATGCAATGCATTAGTTACAGATCAAGATTACATTTTTCATCTTAATCAATCCACGTTGGCCTTTATTAAAGAGATAGAAAACTATAAACATTCAAAGTAAAGAAATCAAAAAGCATACCTTCGGTTTCGGAAATGTCATGAATAATCATCATCCTCAAGTTTTCACTTTCTCCATACCAAGCTTAAAAACGAGATCATTGTTATTATAAGTTAGTAAACTAACACGAACTCATGTGGGCCAATTACTCACTTAGACTCCCTTATTCCTAGGTGTATCTCTTATATTTTATTTTTGTATTGAATGATCACGAGGATGCATTGTTGACTTATTTCGATAGTTTATTAGGTCGAAAATAAAGTGAACGATTTAACCAATAGTTAGCTAAAGGAAAAAATCTTTTAAAACTGCTTATCGGGACCTCATAAAGTTCATATCTTGGCATAACTCGCTTCGCGATTTGAGACCTTTCTCGGACCGATATTTGGCAGCGACTTCATACTTCAAACCTTGAGAGACGTTCATGAAATAATGGTCTTCTCTTCAAATAGGAATTTCTTCACTTGAAGTTTTGAGAGATTCATACTTGGACCACGACTTCTTCATTTTTCTCCAGTCTTTATTTTGGACTTTGATATACAACGATCCGCCTCCTTTTTGGACTTGGCTTCATTTATCCTCATACCTTGTTAGGGTCTTTTCGGATACACTTCTCCATGACTTTTGGGGAGTTTTTTTCTTTTCGCTGTGTGTCTCGATCCTTCATATTGATTTTCGATAAATGATTCTTCACATCACTTTGGATCTTTAGCAACAAAATATAGCCCTCATGCCTTGTTAGGGCCTTTTTGGACTCGCCAATCTTCGCATCCCGCTTCAATAAGTTATGCCTTGGCTATGAACTCTGATCCATACCGAGCAACTTTTAAACGATCTTGGGCAAGAAGCTAAGTAACTTTTCAAATCGTACAACCTTATTTATTGCAGATAAATTTATTAGCAGGCGATGGGAGAATAGGCTTATAATTAACTCACATAAATTCACGAAAGAATACCGAACTTATAATTAAATCTATCATCTCTCATTCTCCACAGTTTAAAATCTCAAGTAATGAGACTCGTGGATGCTTAGCCTATTAAATCAAAGTTTTGGGTTTTCGAGTCGCCTATAGGATCTTGCAAATTCTTAGACTTTTTCAAGTTTAGAAATCACATTTTAAATTCCCTTAATAAACGACTCTCTAGGATCAATTATAGGAACTTGCGAAAAGTTCTTGTTCTTAACCCGTGAGAGTTAAGACTTTCGCGTTTTATAGCTCCCTATATAAAAGCCTAGCAAAACTTGACTTAAACACGTTAAGGATACTAGCTAGAGTAACTTAGATAAGTAAACTCGGGTTGAGTCAAAAGATTCACTACGTTTGAAAATTAAAACCACTTTATTAAAAAAAAATTCTAGCAAGGAAAGAAAATAACTATACAAAAGGAAAAACTAATAGGCCAAAATAGATAAAAAATTTTGAAAAATGTCGAAAAATTGATTTTCCGGTTAAAATGAGGACACATACAAGGAAAAAGCCACTTAACTTCAATAGAAGTCCCCCTACACTTAACATAAACATTGTCCTCAATGTTTAAGCATGTGGGAGTAAACTCCCCTACACTTAGGACATTGTGCACTTTGTTTAAATCTCGCTAAGGAAAAGACAACTAAAGATATTCCTATTTTAATATTGAGAAAATATAAAATAGTGAATCGAAAAGAGTTTAGGATAGAACCGGGAAGAAGTGGACACGGAATCACGGGTCGTCAAGAATCATCAAGTGTGGATCGTTGAAGCTCGAATCCATGATTAAGAGAGGAGAGGAAATAGAAAACCAAAGGGTCTTCCCTATACTTATGATAAAGAAAGCTAAAAGATAGATACATGGGTTGCCTCCCAAGAAGCGCTTGATTTTTGTTAACCGAGTCGTGAGCCTAACTCGACCTTGATCATCAACGGAAGAAGCATGAAATATATCCACCAGGATCAAAGACATAGTTTTCGTCCATCAAATAGCACAAGATTAAGGTGAACAAGGCAAGCCAAAGAAGAGTAGGCAAGGTTCCCTTAAGCAGTGATGGAGCACGGTGGAAGCAAGGGTGGTGAGGTGCAAGCATGTCTTCAAAATTTCCAAAGATTTTTCCTTTTATTTCATCAGGTGGATACTGAGATGGCTTAAAGATTGCAATACCGGGGTCGAACACCTTTTCTTTTAAGGGAAAATAGCACTCAGGCTCAGCAGAGTGTGAAGAAGATCCGCGAAGAAGCACAACCACGTCCTTAGAAGGGGGACAAAGAGGTGTTAAATCATATGTGATGCGGATATTGGTGTTGACCGGTTTCTTCTCCTTTGAAAGAATGTGCTTCAAATCCAAAGTAGGATCAAGACGATAATCTTCAAAGTCCAAAGGAGGAGCATCACTCTCATGAGGGAAGTAAGTATTGAGAAAAGTAGAGAAATCTTTCTCAAATGAGTAATCGTCCAAAGTAGGATCGAGTGATGGCTGAGGATCTTCATTTGTGAAGAATCGCTCGAAAGAGTATCAGCCTCATCGAAATCATCATATGTGGGCAGCTCGAGATACTCAGAAGTAAGGTCATCATAATCATCCGAATCTGAGCTAGAATCATCATCATCATAAGCATCAAAGACCGGTGGCGAATCATAAATGGGAGAAGGTTCCAAAGTAGGGAGAGAATCATCCACATCATCATGAAAAAGTGGATTATCAATGGAAGAATCAAATAGAGGATTGTTGTAGATGGTAAAATCATCGAGCACATTAATCATATTCACTGATTCTCTGCCTCCAAAGGATTTACTTGTAAGCTTTCCCATTTTAAACACTTGTGCATCATCCTCGACTCTTAAGATTAACTCACCTTCGGCCACATCCACTAAAGCTAGTCCGGTTCTCAAGAATGGCCGACCAAGTATTAAAGGAATACGAGGGTTCATTTCATAATCAACGACAACAAAGTCGTCCGGGAAAGTAAATGTGCCAACTTTAATGGACACGTCTTCGGCTATACCAACGGGGTAAGCGAGAGTGCGATTAGCGAGCTCAAGATTCATCTTTGTTGTAGTAAGGTCGGGTAATGATAATGTTTTCCAAACACTCAAAGGCATCAAATTAATACTAGCCCCGAGATCAGCAAGGGCAATAAATTCTTCAGTTTTGTTTAAAACGCAAGGCAACACAAAACGACCGGGATCTCCAAGCTTTTCTGGAAGTTCTTTAAGAATAACTGCAGAGCAGTTTTCGTTTAAGCGTCTGTTGGCGAGTTCAATCAGCTTCTCCTTCTTGTTAAGCAATTCCTTAAATGCTTTGACAAATTTCGGCATATGGACAAGTGCTTCAAGAAAGCTAATGTTGAAGTTTATTTGGGAAATCATCTTCACATAGCGTGTCACATCAGAGTCATCCTTGGTTAGCATTTTGGTCTTGCCTAAACGAGAGGGATAAGGGATATTAGGTTTAGGTGGTGAAGGTGCAGGTGTAGGTTGAGGTTGAGATGTTGAAGGGTCCTTCCGAGGTACATCGTCATGACGAGGCGGAGACGGTAATGGTGCATTACTACTAGGTGTAAGAGGAGTAGGGATAAATGTTGGTGGAGGAGGTGTAGATGATGGGGGTGGGATTGGTGGATCGACAATGGTAATTCCACTACGAGTAGTAATAGCACTCACATTTGCTCGTGGATTGGTGACGGTGTTTGAAGGTAGAGAACTTGCAGTAGAAGGTTGAGCTGCGGGCAAGAAACTAGCAAGCATATTCTTCAAGTCATGCGTTTGATTGCTGAAGGAGGATTGAATGTTATCTCGAAGCTCGGATCTTATCTCATTTCCTTGCTTGGTAATATCTCCTTTAAGATTGATAATTTGGCTCTGCAGATTCTTGATTTGCTCACCGTGGGTTCTCATGATGGCTTCAACATCGGGGTTAGTGGGTGGGGTTTATTGAGCGGGTGGGTGATAAGGATTAGAAGCACGAGGTGGGATTTGGTTGCTTCGATTGTAGTTGTTGGCGGGGTTTTGGTTTTGAGGAGAAAAACCGGGTGAAAGGTAATTGTTGGACCGGTAACTCAGCAGATTTCTATCCCCTTGAGGTCGAGCTTGGTAATTTTCCGGTGAATAATTACCATAAGCTGCATACACATTTTCTGGATTTCCTTGTGTAGAAGGACAATCGGTGTATGAGTGAGGACCACCGCATGTTTCACAAGAAGGTGCAACCGCTTTAACTTGTTGTTGTTGTTGGTTTGAAGCAAGAAGCGTGATACTTTTGCTCATTTCAGTCATCATGCGGGTGAGTTCGGTCATATCAGGGTTTGCTGAGGTGGAGGAAACATTGAATCTCGGGTTGTTCCTGGAAGAAGTAGAGGAATCCCAGTTTTTATGGTGAGTAGTCATGTTCTCAATAAGCTCTCTACACTCCTCGGGTCTCCTTTTCATGAATGTGCCACCGGCGGCAGCATTAATTGTATCACGATCTCGAAAAGTCAAACCGTTGTAGAAAGTATCTATTAAGGTCACAGGGAGCTTGTTGTGATTTGGACACCAATCAATCAAGACATTATATCTCTCCTAAGCATCAAAAAGAGATTCATCAGGGTCTTGCATGAAACCGCTGATTTGATTGCGAATGCTCGTGACCATGGATGGTGGAAAGTAGCGCGATAAAAAGCGTTGAGTCATGTCATCCCAAGTGTGAATAGAATTCTTTGGTAGACGATCAAACCATTTATCGGCATGATGTGATAAAGTATGTGGGAAGAGTTGTAGGCGAAGAACATCCATTGTGGCACCAGGCAACTTCATGCTTTGGGTGATTGTAATGAACTTGTCGAGGTGTTTGTTGGCATCATCATCAGGCAATCCACGGAATGGGTTAGTTTGCACTTGCTGAATCATGTGGTGCTTCAACAAAAACTCCGGAGCGTTGATTTGCATCGGCGCAATCGGTCCTCCTCGTCCAAACATGGTAGGTTGACAAACTCCTCCATTGTCCGAAGATCGGGCTGTGGAAGAAAAGTGTTGTTATTGTTGAGGTGCGGTGGATTATTGTTGTTGTTAACACCTGACATACTTAAATCTTCTTGAGTCTCGGGCTCTTGATAATTAGAAGATCTAGTACGCATACACCTGAAAATGCAAAAGAAAACAATACCAAACGCAAACACAATATATATACACAATAAAAATAAGATCTTTTTAGATTTTAGAAATTTTTAATTTTTATGGATTTTTATCAATTTTTAATTTTTGTGGTTTTTTGAATTTTTTTAAGCAACAAAATAACGCTCACAAGTGAACGGATCCCAAAAAGCAACGCGTCTTTCACAGAAAACCGTTAATCTTTACGAAAAGAGCCGACAGCGGCGCCATTTGATACAAGGTATTTTTGGCCCGTATAAAAGTTAGTTCGTTGAAGTATGTCTCTTTGAATTGAAAAAGGAGTTTAATGTGCGACTCTATTGTTCTTTGGTGAAACAAAAGTGTTGTCGTTGTAGTATATTAAAATGTGCAAAGACGTGAAAGTAAATGATGTTAAAGTAAAATGGCGAGAAAATAAAGTGCGTTAAAATTAAACTAAGTCTAATTAAAAGAAATGGTGCGATATTTGAAAACTTTGAAAAGTAAAATAATAAAATGACAAAAATTAAAAGCGTGACGGAAATTAAAATTAGACAAAGTATAAAAATAAGGAATTAAAAATTAAACAAAGTTAAATAGAGAAAAACCACTCCAATCGGAATATATTCCGATCAGCCTCACCTTGACCTGATCGGAATGTTGTCGTCGGAATACCAATCAGAATTGTTGTCACCAATGGCCCAATCGGAATGCCGCAAACCTTCCTGGTCGGAATGTGAACTCACCTTGATCGGAATGTTTCAAGCTTCCTGATCGGAATGTAGATTGACTACCCAATCGGAATATGTCACCCTTCAGATCGGAATAACCAACACTTCCCAATCGAAATACTACAAACCTCCAATCGGAATATCTACTTACCTGGTCGGAATGATGAATGGAATGCTGATCGGAATGAACAATGGGGTACCAATCGGAATATGTCACCTTACGTTGATCGGAATACCTCAAATGCCTCTGATCGGAATACCAAGCCACCCAATCGGAATGTTATAACCCTTTTCCGACCAAGCCAAAGAGCTATGGTCGGAATGTGAAACCCTTTTCCGATTTGCTAGATCGGAATACGGAGGAAAAAGCACAAATTAAGCTAGAAAAATAAGCTACTAATCAAATAAGCACACAACGAAAATCCTAAGGCAAACCGTATAAAAATAAGCTACTAAACTGAAATTTAAAGACTTTTAAAGCACGAAATGAATAAGCTTTACTAAAAACAACTTATATATAAAAATAACTTTTATAAAAACTTAATAAACTCGAAAATAAGCACAAATAAGCTATGAAAATAAATGATCTAACACAATCAAAAGCATAAAAACACAATCTTTAATCAAATAAGCAACACAATAAGCATGTAAACAACAAGATCAAGCAAAGAAAGAAAGGTAGAATGAGAGATTAAAAGCAAGAAAATTAAAGAACACTTACTTGGAAATTAAATGTAATAAAAGTGCAAGAAAAGTATTTAAATGTGCAAGTAATTAAAAGTGCAAGGTAAATAAAAGTGGAAGACTAATTGTCACCTTAGCCAACAAAAACTAATGAAATGAAAATGAAGGCTATATATAGGAGATTAGGAAGGTGTTTAGAGGAAGCTTCCTCCCCTCCTTCCTTTCTTCTTAATTGCAAGATCAAGTCCTTAAGCTTCTTTAATCTTCTTAAATCTTCTTAATACTTGGACTTTGTTTTGGGATTTATTCGAACTCGTCTTTTAATTCTTCAATAAATAAGACTCGAGTTCTTCGGCTTTATGTAAATTTCCGTCTTTTGACTTTTTCTTCGATAAATCTTCAGAATTGGTCTTGGACTTCCGTTCTTGTCGCACTCTTGACATCTCGACTTCATATTTCGTCTTTTTCTTCAATATTAGCCCGTGAATGCCGTGTTTTCTCCACTTTTCACAATTTCGTCCTAAATCACAACAAAAACACAAACCACGCATAATTCCGACATAAAAGACATAAAATACACGTTTTGGCTCGGTTATTATTGTAATTAAGTGGTAAAAAGGATGGGTGTTTACACACCTATCAAGGGTGTGTACCTCATGGATGTACATCCACACCCACGGATTTTGAGCTTATGTGCTAGCAAGAACAAGCACAAGCTTCCACAACAAAGCCTGCTAAGAATCAACAAGGTTAGAAGCACAAGTATAAGATCAGAAACTTGAAAAATTCTTGATTGATGCAACTCTTGTCCTCCATACTTGATTATCCCCAAGTTATAAGCCTCGCCACACCTTAATCAACACAATTAGGATGCTATGATCAGCCCTATAACACAGGAATTCCAAGACAGACCAAGAACTTAGCAAAATATCAAGAAAATGAAGAAAATGTGCAAACTTTTGCACACTCCTCTTTTGAAAACAGGTTTTTAACTTCAAAATCAGTAAACTAAAAACATAAACAAGCAATAATAAGATGGCACTTGGTCTTTCTTCAACACACTTAACTCAAATTTCATAAAACTGAAAAAGGGATTTACAAGTGCTTGAACAAGGAAAAACAAAAAGCAAACGTCTAAGTAAGACCCTATGGCTTTATATATAGCCTTACAAGTGAGCTAAGAACAGATAAAAATGCTATACCCTAATGCTTGAAGTCCCAAAAATGCCCTTGTGAAATTTGAACTCCTTGACTTCATGTGATATTTCCTTGGCTGTTTGTGAAGCTGGCAAGTATGTAAAGTTGATCAAAGGCTCACATGATGCTTAAGTTTGAAGCTTTGTTGTGGGACGTTGGATTGTTAGCCCTACTGTTTATCTTCTTCCTTACTTTGTAGCAGGGGAGGCATGTGTGGGACAAAGGGGTGGTGAGGTGTCCAAGTTTAAGGTTGGGATGTGATTAGCAGACCATTAATCATAAATCTGCACAAGATGGTGGCTTAATTTTGGCTTAAACAAAATCACCCAATTTGTATCAAGAACACCAAGAACATGTATTTAATCCGTTTGGTTTTTTAAATAGGTGTTTAGCGCCCTTAATTAAATATTTAGTTAAGGTTTGTTAAATCAGTTGTAGGTGGATAGCTGAGGTGGATAAAGGGTGGAAGGGGATTTGTGGATTTTGGTGAGTGGGGCACGTGTCACCCCATCACTAGCCTAGGTAAAAATCCTGTCTTGGCAGCTTTGGTCCTTCACCTCTTTTATTCTTGTCTTTTCATTTGAAAACTCCATCAACGCCCATTTTAGCCTTAACAACTTTTGCAACATAACACTTTTGCCCCAAAAACTTTTACAAAGTGAATTCAAGGGTAATTCTTGCCATTTTGTGATACTTCAAGGGCTGATTTGGCATTTTTATGATGAATAATGGTCTTGACTTGTTTGATGAGGGACCATTCTTGCCAAATGTTGAAAGTCAAGGGTCCTTTTTGTAATTTTGGGTTTTTCAAAGGACCAAGCTTGTAATTTCTTTTACTTTGAAGGACTTCATGATATATTTGACTTTGTGGAGGATAATGGTTGACAATTTAGCTTTGTTGAGGGGCTAAACTTGCCAATTCTTCAAAGTGGAGGGCCCTTTTTGCAATTTTGACAAACTTTAGGGACCAATCTTGTAATTATGAGGATACAAGGGTATAAAGTGTCAATTCTTCCATATTGGAGGACCCTTCTTCATAATTCTTTAAATCTTCAAGGGTTAATCTTGGGAAAGTCTTCATTAGGGCGTGGTTCATTGTACGGCTTCGTTTCCCGTGTTCGTTTTTGTATGGTCCTTGTGATCTTTTGTCATTTTCTCAATATATGTACCTAAAATACACAAGCAACAAACACAAGCAACAAACACAAGCATATATATAGGTATTTTGATGATATTTAATGCCTTTTAAGCCCTATTTGGACGATGAGACTATGTATAAAAGCAGTCTCATCACTAGGTATTCTCCTTCCCGTGTTTAAATGATACCCATAGGGATATGTAATAAAACGATTTTTTTAAGTTGAAATAAAAGTCCTAACATCCTTGTATGGATTGTTACGATATGCAAGTGGTTTGTGCCATATTCATTTGAATGGTTTGTGTCATCTTTATTAAAATGGTTTGTGCCATATATATTTGAATGGTTTGTGCCATATATATATATATATATATATATATATATATATATATATATATATATATATATATATATATATATATATATATATATATATATATATATATATATATATATATATATATATATATATATATATATATATATATATATATATATATATATATATATATATATATATATTTTCCTTTGAGATTAAACGTACGCATACTTATGCTCAACATATTTTAGATAGTCCGCGGGACTATTATCGACTATCAAAATGTTTGTGTTTCGTATCACTGTACGCCGAATTAAAATATCGCCATGATTCCTAGAACGAAAACTATATGAATATATTTATTTACCATGTGTTTGGTAGTATGTTAAATTGTAGTAATACTTGAATCAAGCGATACTATTATAAATGTCAAGAGGAGCAAGTATTTATTGTGTTCGATAAATCGTTACTCCACTAAACATTTATAATAGACTAGGTTGAGGAAAAGTGACCTACATTAATTAACGGTTTCGAAATTGAAATTGAATGCGTAAGTTATCATATCAAATTATTATTTTGAGCACGACCGAAGAACGACGACGACGTCACTATTTAAGATGAAATATGACGATAAAACACTTATACAAGTATTACTCTTGTAATGCTCCAAAAAATACTACAATTCAGAGAACGAATAAATTTCGCGATATATGAACTATCCATAAATACGCAGACGCGTAAGTCAAACAGTTACCGAAGAAATTTTTTATTAGAAATAAATTACGAATCAAAGTTGTTATTTGTCCATTGGTTGCGACTAAGTTATCATGAAATTATTATAAATTTTGAAGTTACGATATAGATATAAATTAAAGGGGTTTACCCTGGGTTAAACAATTATGCCAATATCTACATCAAAGGGATTATCGCGTTGCGCGATATTTGAGAACCCCAGATGCGAAATGTGGGCGTAGATTGAGATCTTAAATACAAGGTATAAACATAAAACAATGATTGTAAAGTTTATCTAATATTGCGAGCAAAACGCTAGACGTGAGCAGGAAAAACGAAACATATAAGGTATAACGGAACATATTCCAAAATCAGAGAAATTCTTGTAATAAAACTTAGTAATTGCTCGAATAGAACATTTTGAACGATTACGGATTAGAAACATATGGAACAATTCTTGTGATGAAATTTTTGTGATAAATTTTAGTACTCGACTCGTTTAAATCAAATTAACAATTTTTCAAGGTGTAAAAATTGTCGAAAGTGTACGAACTAGCAATACTAAGTTAAGGAAAGACTTATGAATGAACAAGAACTAGTACGGGCTACGTAATATCCATAAGCCGACTAAACCTCAGAACATACTTACTCATCCGAGTTACAAGTAATAGACGTTTAGCAAGAGGAAATTGCGCAAAAATAAACGTCGGAGTAAAAGTAAATTAATGAAAGGATTGATTGAGGATAATTGTATTTATTCATCCGTGCATAATCACTACTAAGAGAACGTACAATTAATAAGTATGTGGAAGAGCATGTTAGAGGACTTTAACATTCCACGATTCACTTATTGTTTTCCATGTAAAGACTACTTGGACATTTAAGTAGACTGGTGGATCAATGTATGAGAACTTACTCTAAATAAAAGAAAATTTACAAGACATCATACAACTCATTTCTATTTTTAGAACTTTAGAAAAATACTCCACTTTTACCCATCTAATAACCGTCCTTTTACATTTGGTGACAGGCAAAAAAAAAAATAATAATAAAAAAATGCCTCTCATTCCTTTTGTCATTTGGCAATCCGAATCCGACAAGGAAATTACCCCCATCCGGAGCGTAATCACAATAAATTCGGATGATGAGCAAGATTCGCCATTCATGATGCCGAGTGTCACTACGGGACTTCCTTCCATCGTCCCAAATATTTCTACTACTAACACTATACCAATCCCCACTCCTATACCTTCAACAATGCCTGAAATTTCTAGAAAAAGAAACCGTTCTTCATCACCACCACCTAATGTTGCTCTTTCCCCAGAAGATGAGCCTACTTCAGAAGCACTCGAATTCGATGCAGAACACCTGATAGGCCGTCTAGAGGATGTAGAGGGCGATGTGGATTTCCTTACCGCGCAAGATGAGGACAAGGACTTAGTGATAGCCGAGTTACGAGAGTCTCTTGAGGCTGCTGAGTCCGAGATCGCAATCTTACAAATGAGAAACAATGATGCCGAGGCTAGGCAAGCTGCGGATCATGCTCAGATTCAAGAAATCCTACACCATCTAGGTCTTTAGGTTTTTCTCGTCTTCCTAATAAAGGTATTATGTTTTGTAATAAATGTATGACGTGTTGTCAAGACTAAAAGAAGCCATTCATTAGTTGAATGGAATTTTGTACTCTAAGATCCAAAACTATGTGTAGAACGTAGTTCAAGAACGACATGTACGAATTTTATGATCCGATCCCTTGAAAATTGTATTACAATAATTGTGAGAAAAGTTTGGTCAAATTTGAACAATCGTAAGAATTGATAACAATGAAAGAACTAACAAAAATATACATCGTTTGTGCGATAATGTATACAGAAAAATTGAAATGACAGAACAAGGTTGCAAGGACCTCAAAGAGGTCATCACTCGTCAATACCAAAATTCCATTAGGGCATTTGGTGCGTTCGAAGCTAGTATCCGCACGGTTGACCGAACCATGGATCCTAGTGTTTACGAAAAATGCTAAGGAAACAAGTGCTACTCCGATTAACACTTTTGGACCTCGAAGGACCCTTTCAAAAACTAAGGTAAATCATACCGTTAGTGGAAGAAAAGGGCCTTATGTGGGGAGATGCTATATATTGCAGAACCACTCAAGGTTTAACACCATGAAGCAAGGTGCTGGAAGGTTTAACCGTCACCCTATGACCAAACCAAAGAATCGCTCGTGGAAAGAGCCACGTGTCCATCAAGGAAGAACCTTACCACCCTCTTCTTGTTGTGCAAGAACAAATTTCTCGGAGGATGTTCCCAAACCAACTCCGATCTTGAACAAGAAGTATCTCGGTAACCTTCCATATTGCTGCAAGTGTGACTACCACCACAATGGGAGTTGCGCTAACCATTGCATGCTTTGCGATGAATTTGGGCACTTGGAGGGTGATTGTCGAGTGGTAAACTCCCATGAGAAGAAAATGTAGGAACGCTACATGGAGGAACGTCGTTTAAGACAAGAAATACTTGAAATTGCCCAAGAAGGAAGCTCAGGGGCAAAGAGCGTCCAATACCCCACCAATGTTTTACACTGGTTGTCTTTCAAGGAAAATGCGCCAACAATCTTCAAGTCAACCCAAGGGTTTCTACCCTCGTCATGGATAGAGCGTGAAAAATTCATGTAATATGAACTATTTTACTTTTATGCAAATCAAGTGACTCGACGTCCGTCGATGTTACCACCAACAAAACTTAATTATGTAACCGTACTCCAAGTCTTCAATTAAATCGTGTTGTTTTATCTTTAAAGCCTCTTTTGTTTAACCAACGAGAAAATTTTATTTTTCATGTGTCGGAGGAAAAATTCATCCGCCAGAAATTTTACTTAAGAAAAAGATTTATTCAACAATATTTTCTTTACCTATCGAAGAGAAATAAATAAAGTAAATTTTCACTAAAAGATTTTAGTAAAATATTCTTTAGAAAATATCAAAATTGATTTTTACTATAAGAAATCACCATCGAAAACACTTATTAGTGGGAATAATAACAATTGTAATAATGTAAGTTAGAAGATTAATAAAGGTATTATTAATCAAACGCCGCAACTAATAACGAAATATTTTTGTAAGAACTACCATGTAAAGTTTTGGAACTTGGTTTGACGACCAACTCAATGTGGAGAACAAAAACTATTGATAAACTCGACGAGAACTAGTACGAATAATTATGGGAATTATTTCGTCGATTTTGAAAAGTGAGCATTGGTAACAAATGAAATGCACTATGAACTAACTTGTTGGTTATGAAATGTGGATAATGGTACCGAACAAAATGCACTGTGGACTATCAGTATATAACTACAACCTCAAAGAGTCAAATTGTGATGAAAAGGAGAATGCAACCGTTTGTCCCGAGACGTACGTAGCCTGATCAACTACGTATGATCGTGGTCGAACGCGAGTATGCTCATAGTAGTCATCTTAAAAATAAAATATATTAGTACTAGAAAAATATATCCAAGTTGCCTTATTCGAAAAAGAAAAATTTATTGCTATGAACGTGAAACATCTTTATACCATCTTAAGTAAAAGCGTCGAGTACGCGATACGAGTAAACCTAGTATAAGTATTTTCTTCGCCACTATTACATACAAAAGCGTTTATGACACGTAAATACTAAGAGCGCCACCTGTTTTTGACAACCACTAAACTCAAATAGATTAGAGTTGGAAAATGGAAACAATTTTAAATAATAATGAGAAGAACGAAAAGTCATGTGAGTAAAACTTAAAATTTAAACGGATATTGAGAAATTGTCGCGACTTAACCCATGTGAAGGAACAACTGGGTCAAGGTAAGCATGATTTTGTGTATGATTTGGAATACCGAAACCACTCAAAAAAAAATCTATTTAACGATGTTTGAGCATCACACCATACTTATAAGCGTAAGAAATATTATATACTTCCTTCATAGAAGGAAATCCGAACGAACTATGATTTAAATATATTATAATTTATGCACCTGTTTTTCCTCTCCATGAAAAAGGAGATAAACAAGGAGGAACGCAAACCAAATTGATTAATTAACGAAATTATCTAATATTGAATGTCACATAAAAGGAAGAAACGTCTTAACCACCATGTGTTAGGACGATAAATTATTTTAGACTTTTGGGAAACCAATTCAAGAAAACCTTGACGCATACGCTACTTATCACTACCAAGTAGACGGTTAATGTGAACGGGATTAATCAAACTATATGGAACGATTTTTGAATGTTCGATATATAGTCATCTAGGTGGAAAATGGCAATACGCGACACGTTAAATTGGAAGTAATACGTGGGACGACGCGAAAGTTAATAATGAGAAAACTCGCTAAACGAAAACGGCGTCGTCGAGAAAAATTTAACATACAAGAAAAGACTTAGGGAACGCCATAGAACAGTGTACAAGTCGAAAGGAATTTTCGTTTATTTTAATCCTAACAAGATTATAGTAATTTTAATCTTAGCAACAAACTAAAGAAAAACAAACGCCTTGAACACCATGAAAGGAAGGTAAAATTTTAATTGACCTCTTTCTTTGAAAACAACATCGACGTGCTAGTTTTGAGGACAAAACTCAATTTAAGGGATTACGGATGTCAAAAACGTGAATTTTGAATCTATTTAATTTGCATGAAGGGATGGTTCGGGTTAGACTTGTGAGTCTATTGATGTCCCTGATTGTTTTTGCGTTTTTGGTGTACAAATTTGAATATTTATGAATGACGTTTCTATCAATTTCTAGTCGTGTGACTTATTGTTTGGTTTACATTAGGCATTAGGAATTACCATCTTAGGAATCGTCTTTTATTTACATCAGTGTAACTACGCTTAAGATTTTCATTACACAACTTAAACAATGACAAAAAGTACTTCAACACTTTGTTCACAAACTTAAACTTACAATTTGAACAAGTTTACAATTTGAGAAAAACAAATAGTTTCTTTTGTGTACATCATCACCAATCCGGCCCCCCTTGCACAAATAAAACCCACGTTTTTCCTCACCATTTCAATTTCAATTTGTACTCCAACAATGTACTTCACCAACTCTTTTAATGCCTTGTACCCTTGTCCCCTTTTCCTCCTCCATTACCCACGAGATAACACTTTTATCCCCACTCTCTTATGAAGTCTATCCTAGAAGACCTCAAACCCCTGCGTTTTCTGCCAAGAAACGAGCCCCAACACTTTCTCCCTTCCCCAACAAGTTCCTAGTTCCCATGCTAGTTCATTTGGTTAGGATCAAACTACAATAGCTAACCAAATCCCTAACTAAGCCCTAACTAGATTACTTTAGCCTTAAACTCACTCAAGTCCTATAAATACCAACCTCTTTCCCCTCACTTAAGCACACACTCAAAACTTAAACACACACTTGTTAACAAATCTCTTACTACTAGGTCACGGCTAAAGTCTTTTAGCAAGAAGATTGGGGTTGAGTTTAAGCAAGCAAGAATGTAGATAGTTGATCATTAGTTCTATTCAATCTCCTTCAAATAACTTAAGACCCTTTGTAAGTTCCTTGAACCTTGCTTTTCTCATGATTTGGTTGATATAATACTTGCTCAAAACTTTGAAACCAAGAACTTACGCTGAAGAAACAAGTAAAGTTAGTCATGGGTTGGGACTTGGATGAGTGTGTTTATAGATGAACAAAGTCATGGTTTCATTAAATAAAAAAAATGATGTCACAAGACCACGGTTGTAGTCTTAGTGAAACCTAAACGATTCGAATAACTAAACAAACCACTACAAGGCTAGCTAGATGGACGGAAACATGTGAAGACCAAGAACCTTTGTTCTAGTCTCGACATGAATTATTGAGTAGTGTAAATATGAACCGATGCTATGATTTTATGTTTGTAAATGTTTTAATTTGATTACGCATGCTACAACAAACAAACCCCTTGCGAGTACTAGCTTAGGTATAGGATTGTATGCATGGTTTCATGTGAACTTGTATGTATGTTATCAAAATAAGCAGAAACTATGGTATCCTTCATGCGTGTATATGTTAATAGAATGCTTCCCACTGATGTTAAACATGCGAGTGAAGGTGTGTGTAAGTTTAACGTCATAAGGACTTAGGGTGTATATTGTGTGGCCCTTTGCTTGTATATGCATGTGTGTAAATAATCTCACCTAGCCAACGTGACTTAGACAGTGCATTAATATGTGTGTGCTCAAAACAGTGTGAGTGTTCAACTCAGTAGGAAACCAAGTTCTCCAAAGTGTATAATTGTGCATGCAAAAAAATAAATAAATACTTCAACCTCTTTCTTTCTTTCTTGAAAACGAGTAAAAAGGAGTGAAAGCTTTCAAATGTGTTGTGTATAATCAAAAGAGGAAACAAGTTACTGTATATAAATGCTATTCCAAATGATCAGTGGTAGATGGAATGGAAGTACGCTTTATAGTGTGTGTGTGTGTATGTATATGTCCTGCGCATGTAGCATGATGAGTAAACTTACTACTTTTCAAATGGATTATGAATATTAACTATGTGATTTCTTCTCAAAGAAAATAGTATATGCATGAGTATGTGAACGCATGCGTGTGTGTTTCGAGTTACAGAAAACAAAAAAACTAGATTGTGTGCGTGTGTGTGATCTCAGAAGTGAGTTGTAACATCAACAAGAAAACCTTTCATTTGGTTTGCCTAAAGCGTGTGTAGGAACGCACGAACACATGGCATACCAATCCTTTTAAAAACAAGAATAGAGATTAATGTGTGTGTTGTGTAAACATGTTTGAACAAAGACCAGTAGAAGGAAAAAAATACTTATGTGCCTTCCCCCAAATGGTATGTGTGAATGGTATGCGTGTGGATGTGCTTAGAAGAGGAAGAAACAAAAACAAATAAACCAAGTTTTTCGAATGACTTAGAACTCGTTGTGCTCATGCCTGTGTACCATGAAACTAGAAACTCAAAACAAATAATGAAGTTATATAGAAGCATAATGAATTACTGATGGTCCCCCTTTACTTTCCTTTTTCTGTTTCGTGTAAGCTATACAAAGAAGGCAGTACTAGTACTAGCTCTACTGTAGTAAACCAAGTTATATGCGTGTGTGAATTGCTAGGATAGTCAAAGGAATTGTATATGTTTGCATGTTAAATAGTAATAGGAATGTGTAGTCATTCTCATGTATTTAGTGTGGAGTGGACTGCCAAAAACCAAGAAATGAATAAAGTTAATACTATCCATGCCTTGTCGAAAGGACATACCATGTATGTATACGTGTTGCTATGATTGCTTATGACTAAAAGAAATAAGGTGCAATCAACAATATGAAAAGGAAAATCCATCAAGGGTGCGTGGGTGAAGGCGTAAGACACAAAGAGATGAAACACAAAATGCCCCTCATCCATTTTCTATAAATACAAAAAGTGTTTAATTTGTCCATCGACCTCACTTTGCACCAATTTTAACCGATCTAAAGGTCATGCCACAAAAATCTAAAAACACCTTATTAAGCCTGACATGGCCTAGTTTTCAAAACAAGTTTCGGTTTGTCATAAAGTTAAGTAATGAACCCGTAATAAATTTACAAAGATGGTCGATTTACACTTGTACAAAATTGGACCTTATTTGTTTATTTTTGTTTACGAGTGAACTACTTTGCATAATTATTTGTTAGACTTAGAGACTTCATTAAAGTGTGATATTTATCAAATATCAAAGATCTCGCGACCTAGTTTTCATGATGAGAACCCGTTTATTTTTCGGACTATTAAACCACGAGATATCGAGACCCAAAGTTGACCCCGTGACTTAAAATGGTTGAACATGAAAAATGTATGAATTCATTTTTACAAATCAAGAGCAAGTATGAAATATCAACCAAGTGCATTGTACATTATCATATCTTGTATTTAGCCTAAGTACGGATATTTTACTTATGTTACGAGTAGATCGTTTGCGCATTGTTTTGCGTGCCTTGATATTCCGTGCTATCCTTGTTGATCATATTTACCTACTTCATCGAGGTGAGTTTCATAGCCCCACTTTTAAATTTCTTTAACTATTTTGGGGTGAGAACATTGCTTGTTTTTAACGGATGAACATAAGTGCTTTAAACTCATACGTTTGCCTACATGATGTCTAAGTAGCGATATCCCTAGATGCTTTAGCCCACTATCGTGAACCGTTAATTACTTTGTGTAAGCGTGAATGTTATGGATAGATCTATCGGGACTAACCTCCCTGTCTAATTTGGTTGTGTGGCCAAAGTTAGATACACTTACATTTGAGGATTTACAAATGCTTCGGGATAGGCATTTGCTCGGGCTCTTATTATTTCTTGTTGGTTGAGGTTAACGCTTCGGTGTCACGATCTTAGGCGTAGGTGATTAAAACGTATACTTTATATTATAGTCTTGTATTTGATATAAGATTATATGCTGGTTGCCTTGGAAAATCTTATGGTTCATCACACTATTTAAACTTAAACCAATGAACTTACCAACCTTTGTGTTGACACTTTAGCAATGTTTTTCTCAGGTATCAAGACGGAGGAGTGACGTGGTTGTGCATGGGAGATTTTTAATAAAAATGTCGTGACTAGTGTATGGATATTTGGATCAATGTGAAAGTCTTTTGAAACAATGTTTTATTATGATCTTGTGTAATTCGCTTCCGAACAAGTTTTATGATTTTAATTAAATGAAAACGGCTTTTAAATAGTCGTTCTTTGTATCTATGTCTTGTGATAGTCATGACCGTCGCACCCCATTGTGTTACCTTACTCTGATAAATTGGGGGTGTGACACCAGTAGCTCGAATGGAAGCGTTCAGGATTTTCCTTGCTTATGTTGCACATAAGGGATTCATTGTCTATCAAATGGACGTAAATACAACATTTCTTAACGGTCCTTTGAAGGAAAAAGTATATGTCACACAGCCGGAAGGATTCGTCAATCCTCATTATCCTGACAAGGTGTATCGTCTCCACAAAGAACTTTATGGACTCAAGCAAGCTCCAAGGGCGTGGTACGACGAGCTCTCGAAATTTCTGGTATCCAAAGGTTTCTCAAAAGGTTCCATTGATCTAACTTTGTTCACTTATAAATATGGGGATGACATTTTGCTTGTACAGATTTATGTTGATGATATTATTTTCGGTACTACAAACCCAAAACATTCAAAATTGTTTGAAAAATTAATGCACAGGAAATTTGAAATGTCAATGATGGGCGAACTAAAATTCTTTCTAGGAATTCCAGTTCACCAATCCCCAAGTGGTATCATTATCAACCAAGATATGTATTGTCAAGAGATAATCAAAAAGCATGGTATGACCTCATGTGACCCCATGGGGACACCATTATCAACCACATCACTAGATGCTGATTTGGAGGGAGATGTGTTGGAAATTCACTTTATGTGACGACATTTAAGAATTCCATTAGTTATGATAGTTACACACGCATAGACTAGACTAGGTAACTATGTATAGTTTAGGTGTCGTGTGACTATATATGCCCCTCCAAGGCTTCCAAGGAGGGGGTTGTTGTTTGTTTTCCTTTTCACTTCTTAATACATTTTCCTTTTCTTTCAAAACACAACCTCTCTACTTCATTCATGGCTACCACCACCATATACCACCCTACTAGACAACCAGATCCTTAAATGGCAAACCCACAATTGGCATCAGAGCCTCGGTTCAATTCTTGGATCGTTGTGTTTTTATTGTTTGATTCGGCGGTCTAATTTTTATTTTATTTTTTTTTTGTCTCTGATTTGTCATAACAGTTTCTTCTCACTGTTTCGGTTAAAATTTTTTGTCTCGTCATGTCATTTGTCTTGTACTATTGTCTCAAAAGGTGTATCATTTTAGTGGTTTTCTTTGTGCAAAGTCTTTTGGTCATAATTTTTTTTGTGACCATGGTCTTTTTGTTTCACTTGTTTCATCAAAACAGATACATCTGGTCAAAGTTGGTTAGTCCTGGTCAAAAGTCAAACCTGCCATATTTTTTAAATATGCTATTGATTTTGTGACTGGATTTTGTGTTATTATCATTTTCTGGGAATTTCTTTTCTGGAAATTTTCATGCACATGAAGATGAGCCCATATTTGCCCAGAAATTCGGATTTAGAAAAAACAAGATCCTGAAATTCAGGAAAAAGTACAACTTATGAATGCATTCCGATGGTCACCGTTGCGATGGCAACAATCGCATTGATTGCGATGGAACCATTGCGATGGGTACCATTGCGATGGGTACCATTGGATGGGTACCATTGCGATGGGTACCATCGCGATGGGTACCATCGCGATGGGTACCATCGCGATGGGGAACTTATGTTGCGATGGGTATAAAAAGATCACTGCGATGGCTTTACTATTTTTTTAATATTGCGATGCAGTTTGAAACCATTGCGATGGTTAAGAAAACATTGCTATGCACTTTAAAAGAACATTGTAACAGTTTAACAAAACCCGAAAACTCAGTTTTGGCCAGATTGTTTACCGCTTGACCAAAACTGAATATTACACTCCAACCTTTTAACTCCACAACACCAAGCACTAACTTACTCCCATCGACACCTAACCCTCTATAAATCTGAACAAGACTCAAACCAAATCGGAAAATACAAAGATCTCAAATTTGTTCTAAATTAGTAAAGATCTTAAAAGATCTCGTTTTTGAACATATTATCATCAATGATTTGTGTTGGGTATATCCCTTCTTTAATATATGAAAATAATGAAAGATGTATAACAATTTTGTTATAATCAGTTCATTCTTTTAGATTAGAACACAATCATACGACATGCAATTGACCTACCTTAGATCCCTAAAAAGGATCTTGAAGCCTTCATCATTTCGTTTAATCTTCATTCGTATACTTCTTTGGTCAAGAAGCTAGTTCGTGTCCTCTATGCTCAAAGATACATGGGTTGTTGTAGATCTGATGTTGGGTAAGATTGAGATGATGTTTGATTAATCACGTCTATTGCATGGAGTCATAAGGATGGGATTTCTTTGCTAAGATTCATGATAAGATGAGACTGATGATTTTTTTGTGGTTGCGAGGATGTGAGTAACAAAAAGATGGGGCGGTGATACCAAAGTGTTGAGATTGGGAGAAAATGGAGTGAAAGCGGCTGGTGTTTAGAGTGATTAGGTTTATATGTGAGAAAAATTAAGGTAAGTTGCTTTATATAATCCCTAAATCACTTGGACCAGGCGTGTGTAATGTCATTACAATTTGGTGGGCAGAGTCATAAGTTTTTTTAAATAAAAAACATTCGCTTGGTTTTGAAATAGACTGGGCCTACATCTATTTGTCATCCGCATTTTGGGCTAAACATGCTATACACATTTTAAGTGGGAAATATTATAAATGAAACATTATGGTGTAAACGTTCATTTTGGTAGCATTTACTCGAATTTTGGGCTAAACATTATGAATGACACGCATAGCATATTTGTGAAGATGCTTAGAACCTTTACACGATGTGATATCGGGTGACATATGATGCTATGTTTATACTTATAACTTGTGGGCTTAATATAAGTTTCAACTTTGTATAAATGGAGCATTAAGTCGTCTGACCTTGTGACAAAAAGACGAGACAAAAGTGACAAAGTGACGAGACAAATTGACAATATTATTTAACGAGACCGAAGAAAAAAATGGCTATATTTTTAGTGGCTACGGATGTTTGATCGGGTATTCTTATTTGAAGTTAAAGACCATTTTTTCGAAGGCGTGTGCTTATTTTATCTTTGAAAGATAACTTGCTCGTTCTTAATCTTAGAATGAAGACCTGTTTATCTAGTTTCCGGGTTCGGGGAGGTTGGTTGATGACTTGGATAACTATCACATTAATGAGTCACATTGTTGTACTCAGTGTCACGCGCATAGTCGACGTGGATAATTTAAAGAGGTGTTGTGCTTTTATACTTCTTCAGTAATGTATTGGGTACTTAGAGATTTCTCCACCGTTCCTCATTCAACAATAGTTCAAGCTTAAGTCACAAGATCGAAGGATTTTTATTCAGTTTCATGTTTGATGTATCTGGTTCATTCCATCAGTGGATACTTCAAATTTCCTACAAGGGGGTTGGTAAAGATGGCCATGGAGAATTTATGAGTATAGAATTTCGATCAGCAGCTGATTCTCACAAAATATGTAATTCATCTTATTTATTATTCTCACGAGATTTCAGGTACATGTGCGTACGATTTATTGCTTCTTCCGAGTTTCGAAACCATGAAGGGGGAAGAAGAAGACACATTAAACGCACAAAGAGTACACGTGATGAACTTCATACCTTCTTTTGATTTGAAGACATTTCGGGAAGACATTTGTCATAACCACAGAGAAAATCAGTGTTTTAACGGGTGGCGTTATCAGTTCTAAACGGTACACTATTGTTCGATGTTTAATTATTTTGATGTTGAAATTATTCATCATTATTATCCTATATGGAGAGAAATGCACTTCCGGGACTTAATTGACTCTGGTGTTACGATGTCAACTTCATGAATGGGATAAAGTGTCTACTTTAGTATTTGAGCTTCATACTTGGGATTGGTTTACTTTCTTCAACTACGTGGGGGAAGAAATGTCTTGATTCTTTCTAGTATGCATAACTTGAACTCTCACGGGGAAGAAAAGTTCAGAAGAATCATTCAAGTGTGAGAAGAGACATTGTTGATATACTTGGTGTGCCCCTTACTTTAAATCACTCATAGTAATATTATCATTTCATATAATGGGGTTTTCTTGTTAAATTTCGTTGTGCGCTTAATCATTCTAAGCTTTATTGAAAGCTTTGAGTTTGCTTATGAGGATTGTCGGTTTAGGGGGGAGCTATTAAAAGATTCTACATCAAGTTTATGTGGCATGAATTAGGGGGAAGTTAAATCAGAAGCTTCTCCTTAACCAGAAGTATATGGATTACTTAGCTCGTGCCGTTACAGTATTTCTACTACAAGTTACTATGCAGATGAGTCATTCTGAAGTAAAGATTTGCAATCAAAGGCCTCATAAGATATCATCAGCATTGGACGCTTATTGAAAGCTTTTGTTCTTAATCATTATGTACTTGTTAGGAAGAATATTGTAAGGAATTCTACACGTCGTCCCATAGGGGAATATTGTTGGAAATTCACTTTATGTGACGATTTAAGAATTCCCATTTGTTATCATAGTCACACACACATAGACTAGACTAGGTAACAATGTATAGTTTAGGTGTCGTGTGACTATATATACCCCTCCAAGGCTTCCAAGGAGGGGGTTTTGTTTGTTTTCCTTTTCACTTCTTGATACATATTCCTTTTCTTTCAAAACACAACCTCTCTACTTCATCCATGGCTACCACCACCATATACCACCCTACTAGACCACTGGATCCTTAAATGGCAAACCCACAAGATGCCATAGATCAAACGAAACATCGTTCAATGATCGGCTCCCTCATGTACTTAACAGCAAGCCGACTAGAAATATCTCATGCTACGTTTTATTGTGCACGATATCAAGCACGACCCACTGATAAGCACCTCAAGGAGGTTAAACGGATCTTTCGGTACCTTAAGAATACCATTCACATGTGATCATGAAGGGTGTCTTGATACACGTATTCAGATTAAACTGGTTTCTTTCTAACAGCCTATTCAGATTATGATCATGAAGGGTGTCTTGATACACGTAAAAGTACTTCTGGTGGTGCATAATTTCTAGGTCAAGATAAGCTCGTAGGATGGTCTTCCATGAAGTAGGATTGCACGTCACTGTCATCAGCCGAAGCGGAGTATGTGTCTATATCTGCGTGTTGTGCTCAAGTTCTTTGGATGAGAACACAACTCACGGATTATGGCTTCCACTTTGATAAAGTACCTATGTATTGTGACTCAAAGTCCGCCATAGCCATCTCTTGCAATCCAGTACAACATTCCCGCACGAAGCACATTGATGTCAGATATCACTTCATTAAGGAACAAGTTGAAAAGCGTATCGTTGAACTTTACTGTGTTGGAACTGATTACCAATTAGCTGACTTGTTTACTAAAGCTCTTTCGAAAGAGAGGTTTGCGTATCTAGTTAGGCAATTTGGTATGAGATGTTTGACTCCAGCAGAACTGGAGATTCTAGCAAAGAGGCCTGCTTGATTCATCTATGAAACATCTACATGTATATATAATTAAAAAAAAAAAATACAAAATTAAAAATCTTTCAAAATCCAAAAAGATTCTTCTCGACATGTCTTTCAGTATCGATAATATGGACGTACCTAGAAATGTCGCTCAATAACACACGGGTGTGTACATAAAGCTCGAATGAAAGTTGTAAATATTTTCAAAACTTGTCATTTCTATCTTTTATAAAGGAAATTTTCTCTTTTGGACAATATTTCCAACAATGGGTAGAGCAATCTATCTTGGGTTGAGCTTGTCACAATATTTCCAACAATATATAGAGTAATCACTTTCAGATTGCAACCCGGATCTAAATTCACGGGGGAGTGTACGCTTTAGTGCCCTTACCCTCAGCAAACGAAGAGAAATCTTCTTACACTTGAGTGGATTCATCAAGACATTCAAAGTCCATGAACTCAAGTTTATGCTTTAGAAAAACTTTTTCGCCAAAAGGAAATAGAGTTTTTTCCAAATGTGTCGAACACAATTTTTTCCAGAATTTTTTCAATGATTATTCAATTGGATCACATCCTCGTAATGACAATTCAATTGGAACAATTTTTGAGGGGGAACGTTCCAAATTCATGCTAAGTTTGACACATTTTTCTCCCAAAAGTTTTTCAAGACTATTTTTCACAATATATTTTAATCAAATTTGGTATCTCTAATATCAAACGATTTTATATATTAGAGATAGGGGAGAAAATGTGATTAAAATGTGATATAAAGACTCAAGCACTCATGGTTACGATCAAATACCCATAACATCTTTAATTCACGACGTTATTGCTGTCAAAAGGGTGGTTAGGTTTAAGTCCTATGATCCAACCAGAACCGGAGGGATCTTCCTAGGGATAATCCAATAGATTATTAGAAGTCCTTAGGAAAGATGGAGTAGAATGTGAACGTAGCTGAATGCCGACTAAGTACTGATGCTAGAACTGGAACAATCACAACAAGGTGCTAGTAATGATGTCTTGGTAAGCATTGAAACGGTTGATGAATGAAAAAGAAATGTAAGGATAAAGGGTGTAAACAAAGAAGCCCTCCATACAACTTAGGCAGAAACCGGGTCAACACATCATGAAGACAACGCATCATAGACCCAGTGATGTAACGCACAACCCTTTCCCAGCTAAATCAGGCTTCTCTCAAAAGAAGTTTGTTTTATTGTCACGGAGATCAACACGATTTCTATTGACTTTCTCACTCCGAGATAGTTGATATTGAATAGGTGGCATCTGCTCTAGCCTTCGACTACTAAAAGTGCACAAATCGAGTCTAGAGCCAAGAGATCAATCAAATCTCGTTAGGACACACGGATGAAGATCAAGAGAGTCCAACGTTGTAGCCTTGCGATATTGCTAGAACACTCAGAGTGATACTACCTAGTATTCACAATGATGAGTGGAAATCCTTCCAGTGTTAATATCAAACAGCATTGCGGTAGGTCATGTGTAAGATTCTTTATGAATTGAACATATGTAAAACTGAAAAGCAATAGTGGTTTGTTTCTTTATCGATTCAAACTCGTTTTAGGTTTCTATGAAATATCTTTATGGTCTTGCCAGAACATTCAGAGTGATATTCATTAATATTCACACTGACGAATGGAAATCCTTCTAGCGTCAACATTAAACAGCGCTACGGTAGGTAACTTGCGAGATTCTTATGAATCAATCTTGCGCAACTGGAAAGCAACAACGGTAAGATTCTTAATGAATCAAACTTGTTCAAGGAATTTGAATTAACGACTTTAATCAAGCGGATATTTATCCAATTGATTCACTCTTTATATTCGCAGTCTTGTTTTGAGACGGTCGAGTAAAGAGAACGGCTAGTACAGCCGCGAAACCCTGTGAAGGAGGTTCTTATATGAATCAAGCTAATCACAGATACGATATTTAATATCGTGTAACGGTCTTCACCGACCGGAGGTAAAACGCTACTGATTAAGGACGAATGTCAAAGCCATTTAGTCCGTTTCAATGTTTTGTCTCAAGAAGGTGACGTTACGGTGTACTCAGCAAAGTCAAAGATTCAAAACCACATACTCATGCTCAAAGACATATTTAACAATCAAGAAAGCTAAAGACTTCCGCAACTCTGATGATCAAAATCTTCCTTATCAATTAATGTAGAGGAATGACCACTCTTCAAAGGAGATTATTAGCAAGCTTTCAAGATTGTACAAAGTATGTGCATGTGGATGAAGACACAAGATCACAAGATGGCAAAGACAAGCCAAGGATAATTTTAGGATATCAAGATAAAAGACAAAGTCGAAAGACAACTACAAAGGCTCAAAGATCACAACATGAAGGAACAACACTACTATTACACGTTCAAGACTCATTTATGACGAAATTCATAATCTCCATTGAACTCCAAATATCGAAGAGGAATGACCTCACATTGGGGGAGATTGTTAGCCTAAAAATATTGAGTCAAACAAGAATGTTCGGTCATAGGTTTATACTGTAATATTTATTAGAACGTTTTAATAGTTAGTTAATATAGTCGTGACATTACGGGCTTGATGGTTAGCTTAAAAGGCCTATTTCTAGGTACTAAGCCTTTATTCATGCCCGGCCCAAAACATATATAGTCCATTAGAGTGCCCGCATGTGGGTGGACTATATAAGCACCCTCCTATATTGTTAGCCTCAAAATATTGAGTCAAACAAGAATGTTCGGTCATAGGTTTATATTGTAATATTTATTAGAACGTTGTAATAGTTAGTTAATATAGTCGTGACATTATGGGCTTGATTGTTAGCTTAAAAGGCCTCTTTCTAGGTACTAAGCATTTATTCAAGCCCGACCAAAAACATATATAGTCCATTAGAGAGCCCGCATGTGGGTGGACTATATAAGCATCATCCTAGCATGTTAGGAGGGTGGAAGTTCTCATTTTTCTTAATCTAATCCCACCAAGTTAATCACCTCCTTCTCTCTACTTTCTCTCACTACTTTATATCTCTAAAATTCATATCTTTTCCATCTCATTTCTTTAATATATCATCATATTATAAGGGACAACATCCTTGTTGTTATAGTTTGGTGTAATTACACTTTTTACCCTTTAAGTATATAGTTTCATAAATTGTAATTTTAACCTTCAATATTTAACCTTAAGGTCTCAAACTTTACAACATTTATTCTTATAGCCTTTAGTTTCTTAAAATGACACTTTTGGCCCAAAATGAATTATAGTTTCAGAATTGACAGTTTTAGTCTCTAAACATGTAAAAATCACATAACAAGCTCAAAAATGATCCAAATGATCTAGGATTTGAAAACAAAGTTTATGAACACATTTATAATCATAATAAAGACATTTCTTCATAATTATAGCTTTTGAAATGGGTTTTGGTTTATTATTTTATGTAGATTACAAAACTAGTGTTTGATGACATCTTTAACTTATAACTTTCATTTAAAAAGATGAAATGACATAGTTTCTTTTTAATTATCTTTCTTACATAATTGTGGCATTATAACAAGTCTAAAAAAATTATAACAAGATTAAATCCTTGGTTAACATAGATTTATCCATGTACCTCCAAAATGGCTCCTTATGGCTTCTTACGAACACAACTTGCTATCAAAGCTTAAATGGATAGCTTCTAGACCTAGTTTTTGGTCTTTTGGGATGTCCTAAGACTTATATAGAGGTGTAAATGGAGAATGGGTATGAGATACAAAGGAAACGGGGTGTAAGTTTCAAATTAAGCATTTCGTCCCTATTTTATACTTGTTTTCACCCTTAGCCTCCAAGTTATGCATCTAAACGTGTAAGATAGATAGAGGGATGACTAATGAAGGCTAGTGAAGATCTACACAAGTTTATAGCTTATAGCTTAGTCCTAATCCTTCCTTGTGGTTCAAAATAGGTCACGGCAACATATAGATAAGAATCATTATGTGTAGCAAGCAAGGAGGTGATCCACCTACTTTTCATACTCCTAAAATATCTTAGGATTGATAAATATCAGGTTTTCAAACTTGGAATGGAGGGAATTGGTTTATAAATGTGTTTTAGAGGGAAATTACAAAATCAGATTCAAAATCTAGGGCTTGTAACTTATGTTTTGTGTGTTTGGTGATTAAGGGCTTAGGAAAGTGATTAGTGAATGATTATTGGGTCCTTGGTTTGAAGTTTAACAAAGGTTTGATGTGAACATGGGAAGTATACGTTTGTAGATTAGGATTTTCTAATAATCAAGGGTTTAATCATAATAATTGTGATTATCCTCCTCTTAGCTACTGATGTAAACTTAATTTAGGTCATAGAAATTGTGTCTTAAGTGTCCAATGAGTTCTCACACTTGGTTTAAGGGTTTAGTCTAGGTAAACATGTCTAAAGAGTGAAAATACCTATGTTTACCTAATTTATAAGTCATGCATTGAAATCTTGTACCTTTTGTATTAGGGTACTTGTACATTGTCTTAATATAATCTTCTACTCTTAATGAAGTCCTATATGTATTTCTAGACTTGTCCTTAAAGAACTATGTGATGATTCCATGTAGATTTCTTTATATTAGGGTTTTTAGGTCATTAATCCTAATGATTTTCTAACTTGGGTAATTAGGGTTTATATCTTAATGTACACTTATTCTAAGTATTATATAGTATGTTTATGACTTCTATGGGTTCTACATTCTTAGTTTCAGGGTTTATATGAGTTGATCACATTCTATGGTTATTTAAATAAGATTAAGGTTCTATGCTTTCAAAACATGTACTTTATGCTTTAATAATTTGTAACTTAGTTCAAGATAAATGTATGATCATATTATGATACTTAGTTGATTTTTAAGTTTTGTTGTAAAAGATTAGAGTCTAATTCATTATAGGTTGGATTTTATATTCTAATCTTGGTTTTAGGTCACTTACTTGTAATTAGCTTGTGATTAGTGAATATTAGTGTTTTGTGATTATTTAATTTTTCTTTATTTGGTGGATTAGAATTAGTGTAGAGTGTTTAATAATATTACATTTTCATTTTCTGGTTACATTGCTTGAAATATTAGTTTATAAGGGATTTATAGGGTTTCTATGAGAATTTAGGGTATCCTGGTTATATGTGAGTTGTTCTTATTCATTGTTTCTTCATATGGTAACTTTTAGAACTCAGACTTGATACATACCTTGTGTTTACAACATATAGGCAAAAGTTGATGTGGCAATTGTGATAGTGAGATCCATAAGTCAGTCGTGTAGTATAGTGAAAATGCAAATATTTCTGAGTTAAATCACCTTTTTATTTATTAACATGGATAATACATTAACCAAAACTTACTGGATGTTATAGTCTCTCTCCCTTATTTTTAAAATCCATGATTTTACCATGATTTAATGTAATAAAGTTTCATCCAATGATCTTAAGAACATTCACTCATGTGTTATATTTCAATGAGATGTGTGTGAACTTGTCCATTATGTACTTATACTTTTACATTCATACTTGTTGTAAATAACTACATAAGTTAAACCATGTACATAAAACAAGGAGAAACAAGTAATAAAATGTATAATCATTATTTGAGTATACACAACACTTAATCAAATATGGAAAACATGCTACACATTGTATATGTAGCCGTGTATGTATGTATGCATGTATACCATAAACATGTTTAAACCTTCTTGGACTACCCCAAGACCATATACTCCTTGTGTGCTAGTCCAACATAAGCCCAAGCCAAAGCCCACTACCCCTTTGGCTACCTATACACGGCACACATGCATATGTGGAAGGAGAAGAGATGCTTTGGAAACACAAGAGCCTACACTTGGCACAAGTGTTCTTACCAAGGCAATCATGCCTTTTGCCTTCGCTTTCTCTTTCTCCTTTAAGCCGAAAACACACACATACATTCTCATTCTCTCATGCAATCTAATCTCATTCTCTCTTCACCTTTCTCTCTTAAATAATTCAGCTTTAAGCCATATACATCCAAGATTTTACATTAAATCTACTAGATCCTTGTCCCACTTTAACTACTAATCATTTAGTAGCATTATCATCTTTGGAATCATTCTAACAAACCCTAGCCGAAACCTTAAGGGTCACGGCTTGGTTTATATTTAGGGTTTTCTTCATCATCTAGATTAGATCTCTAATCTCCTTGTTCATCTAGATCTTCCTTGGTAAAATTTAAGCAAGAAAGGTATTATTCATTGTGCTTCTTCATTTCTACTTGCATGTATCATCATCCACCCATAAACACATGTATATAACTTGTTAAAAATCAAGATTTGATAAGAACCATGACCTTAAAGGTCACGGCATATATTTGAGTACCATTAGTCATTGTTAAAAACTTTTTAATAAAGAAACCTATGACTAGTATTCTATGTTTTAACTAGACTAAAAATCATAAGAATCATTTTGTGAATTTAAATGAAGCCGTGGGTTACAAAACTCACTTTTGGGATTTTGGTTAACTAATAATCATAGATCTCATAAGTGAACTTGTGTAACTCAAAAACCATGAAAAACCATGACCTAAAAGGTCACGGCATAAGTAAATGGTTAACCAGGATTTATGTACTAAGTTTTAAATGATGAAGTATGTTATTACATGTAAAATGGACTACTAAAAATCACTAAAATGAATTATGTGTACAAATATAGCCGTGAGTTATATATGACCTTGAATGGACTTTAACTGTACATGCATGCTTATATAAAACCTAGATCTAGCGTTAAGAGTTTAACTTAACATGATAAACATAAAATAAGCATAAAGATCATATGGGAATATTTGGGGAAAAACAATATAGCCATGGGCTATATGTTGTTTTTCTTGGAATTGTGGTAACCTTGGAAACATGCAAGAAACCTAGATAATTATGTTGTATTTTATGAATATTTACAAGACATAAAACTAGCTAAAAATCTCATCTTGGGAACACCAAGATTAAAATTATAGCCGTGGGCTATATGTATGTATGTATGGACTTATGATTTGGTTTCTTGGTTTGTACTTAGCTAGATCTTATTTTTGGGGACACTTATAAGTACATGCAACCTTAAAACAAGTTTTGAATCATCTTAATAAGCTATAATTAAATATAGCCGTGAGTTATAAGCTCATATTAGAGCTTATGACTTGCATGCAACCTTGTAACACATCTAGATCTCATTTGGTACATAAAATAAAATAAACTATGAGTTTTATTCTTTTATTAAGGTTTAAAACTAAATATGGATAAGCTTATAAGAAAATCCTAGATTAATACTTACATAAAATTAAAAAGTAGTATTCATGGACTAATCAAGCCCATGCAACATTAGCCCAAGACTTAATGGACCCAATTAGCCCATTTAACAAATCTTAGTATCTTAATGGACCTAAGAATATACTTAGGCCCATTTAATTAATTAATGGACTTAAAAATGTATTTAAGCCCAATAAATGTTTTAAAGGCCCACTTAACAAGTTAGTGGACTTAAAATATATTTAGTCCCACTAAATGGCCCATTAGATATTTTAGCCCATTTAATGAGCCCATATATTGTTTTGAATGTTTAAATAGAATTTTTTATAATAAAATATAACTTATAAAAACTTTTGAACTAAAATGACAATTTATGAAACTTAAGGACTAAAACCGTGACTTATGAAACTTGTTTTGATAAATTAGTAAACAAAAGGACTGGAAATGTAAATATTTGAAAGTATAGAGTTTAATAAATACCATCCGTGGCATATTAAACCCTAGGGACCATTTTGGTAAGATTCTAAAAGTTATTTTGTCATTTTATAACCGTAAGGACCATTTTTATAATAATCTGAAACTTAAAGAAACCCTAGGGACTGTTTTTGTCATTTTATGAAAGTTATAGAACCTAGATATAACTAAGAGGACTAAATCTGCCATAAGCCGAAACTTTAACAAGCCCGAGGTATCACATGTGTAAAAATTCGAAAGTTTACTTTGTTTAAAATATGGAAGGACTAGTTTTGCCATAATCTGAAACTTAAACTAGCCCTAACACTAATTCTATTTTAATTTTAGTAAACTTTAATTAAACCCTAAATCAGAAGGATTAATGTATAAATTCTTAAACTTGTAGTTGATAAATTATGTTATAAATGTTAAATAATTTATGGGAACTTTAAAGTTAAATAAAATATTTATATTTTTACTTTACAAAAATAAAATATTTATATTTTTCTTTATGAAATAAATTGTATAAATAATTTGGATAGGTATTATTAATACATGAACTCATATACTTTTAGGAAATAAAATTATATGAACGTTAAATAAATTGAATACTAATATTATAAGTAGAACACCTTATGTTTACTTAAAATATGAAACTTAATTGTAAGTTTAAATGGTTATTACTAATACATGTACTACTAACGTAAACTAATATTTTAAGTAGAACATTTTTGTGTTTACTTAAATATGAAACGTAATGGTAAGTTTAAATGGATGTTAATAATACATGAACAGCGAACGTAAACTAATACTATAAGTAAGACATTTTATGTCTACTTAAATAGGAAACTTAATTGTAAGTTTGAATGGTTATTATTAATACATATACTACGAATGCAAACTAATATTATAAGTAAGACATTTTATGTTTACTTAGAAATGAAACTTATATACAAGTTTAAATGGATATTGTTAATACTTGCACTACAGTTATTTAGATAAATACTGTAGCACTAATAAACTCATTAAAAATTTGTATAAGCATACACATATGTTCTTTGTACTATCTATTAAGAATGTACTATTTGATTAGGCATAAATTTTGGCGTGAGCATTATTTGGATATTCGTGTTATACAGCTATTGCCAACTCCCAGGTGAGTTTTCAGCCCATATATAAACTATTGATAAACTTTTCCTCTACGGGGGAGAAAACATGCAACTAATTTTAATGGACATAACTGAATTATATAAACTTGACTATGATTGACTATTATATAAACTAGTAAATTGTTGTAAATCGCCTGAATGTTATAAATAGATCTATTAGGGATTGACCATCCCCATCTGGGTGAGTCATGCTCACTGTGCCTTGTCCGGGACAACAGATGTATACCATGTTGGAACTGTGTTTGGGTGTCTTTTGTAAGATACTACGTCCTCATCTGTTGAGGAATATGGAAGGTTAAGCTTCAGTTTCGAGTAATAGCAAATATAATCTAATTTTTAGTAAAAATGATTTGTGCATTGTTACTTCTATGATTAATGTATGTCCAAACTAATTATTGTTAAACCTGTAAATTCACCAACTTTATGCTGACCCTCTAAGCATGTTTTTCCCAGGAAAATGAAGTTAGTACGTGATATGTACATGGACTCAAGCATCTATGTAATCTGCATTGTAGGAATCGTCAGGGGTTCTATTTGGGGAAAATGAACAATCTACTTATGTCATGTTAAAGACAATTTTTATAAATTTGTATGACAATCATGTAATCTGATTTGATTAACTTCTTATCTTATGCTCTATGAACTATGTGCTATCGATCCACCCTTGTGACATCTCCGTTGATAATTCCGCATATTTTGACCCTACCCGGGGTGTCATAGAGAATGGTATCAGAGCATTAGTTATAGAGAACCAGATAAATGTTTAAATAAAATAAAAATAAAGTGAATTTTCTTTTATTTAAAACTGGACTATAACTTTATAAAATATTTTGGGATTTTTTTTGTGACCGTATTAGTTAAGCATATAGATCGTAGGGCATTATGTGCTATGTGAACTAAGTGTTACTGATTAATAAATAAACTGGTTAAATGATTACATATATATATAAGTATTAATATATATAACCTTAAAACATTGCGATGATTGTTTAAAAGGGATATACTTCATAAAACTTGTAACCAAAAATAATATTTTTCCTTTGTTTGTAAGCCTATACTTACTTCAAATTTAAAATAATATTATTTTCAGAGCATCATGACTCAGCCTAATACACCTCTGACTTTTCTACCAGTAGTAGCACCTGCTCCAGCTACCTGTTCATCTCCATGATCAGTACAGTGTGGATGGTTATCAGCCTCTGTCTTAGAGGATGACCAGACTATTGAGGCTGTACTTCCTGAGGACCCTTTTTCTGCTCCAGCATCAGCCATACTGATCCCCACCTCTATGGAGTAAGACCGGGTATCTCCAGACCTACCATCTTATGTACCTTCATCTTTACCATCAGGCTATTTTCCCGAGTCTATACCCGGCTCCACTTTTGAGATCGGGGAGGGCTCTGGGGCGGGACGTGCCGACTCTGTCCAGGCCCAGATCGCCGCACTGGCCGCACGCCAGGAGCAGGAGATATCCGACCTTCGCATCCTGTTGACGGTTGGTCAACTGGGCTACACTGTTATCCATGAGCGTATCGACTCTCTCACTCATACTATGAGGGGTGAGGCACAGGCAGCCAGAGGTGTCTAGGCTAAGACTGACGAGGCATTGCAGTTGCTATGGGAGGAGAACTATCGTCTCCACCAGCGTATCCAGACCATGGAGAGTCTCCAGCACCAGACCCATGCTGCTCTTTAGTTCAACGGAAGATTTGGTGGTGTTACGGGATAGCACATTACTCAAATCATAGACAAATCTTAAAATCGCGTCGTTTAATAATAAAGCATTTTCCATTCATGAATATCAAATTTACATAGGTCCCAAGTCATAGTATTTCATACAATTTTACAAAACATTTGAATGGAAATTGTTATTTAAGTGCGGGCCATGAATTCTTGTCGTCTTCCCAAGTATTACCTTCAAGTACCTGAGACAAAACATGTTAAAAGAAAAGGTCAGCGAAAACGCCGAGTTAATTCATAGAGTTTAATGAAATCCGTTAATATATCATCGTATAAAATTATTACCGAAAAGAATTTTGTACAATTCTTTGTCGTAGGACATAAAAGAAGCCAAAATCATTTTATACAAATCTTTGTTGTAAATAATACTATAGGCTTTTTCCTTCAAAACCATTATACGAACCAATGTCTCAAAAACATCATACAATACGTCTTATAACGTTGTATATAGTTAAATAAAAACTGTTATATGAATATGGTTATGAAAAACCAAAACACGAACATAATATCAATAATAAGACCCTGTATTGCTAGTCAGGCAATATATTGTAACTCAATGTGTATAGAAGTATTTTCGTTATTGGATTATCATAAGCCGCATGACATTGCTACCTTACTATAAAAAACAACGGGTAGCTAGCCCATAATTTCCGTCTTGCCCATCTAAAACAGCGTGTCGTCACAATAATCACGCTTATATAAGTCTTGTCACACATAAATTCGCTTACCAATCAATGTGGCACGACGGGGATCAACCGTCAAGGCGCGAACTGGGGTGATCTTCCCCAAATAGTACTGTTATATGCATAAGCATCTACCAAATCCCGGTAGTTCACAATTCATGCTAATGGGACTTTTAGTGACATAACCTAACTAATAATAATCCATCTCATTTCATTCATCGGGTCATATAATCAATCATCGGGTCACACAATCATTTGGGTCCAAATCAATAAGCAAACAGTCGGGAAAACTAGTGTCCTATTTTATTAAAACTAACATGTTATCTCCCTCGCGGGTTTATAAAACATTTCATAAAACATTTAAAAGAGTTTGAGGCTATGAACTCACGTTGATTGGGAAAGGCGGGTTATCGGTGATTTGGATGTACGATACGTGCTTCAATCATGGAAACCTAGACAAATAATACTCGTCTTAGACTCTTGTCCAATGACTTTATAAAAACAATAGCTATGTATATATATGATGATATTATAAGTATGATGATGATCATGTGGGATTTTATATCTTCATACATATTAAAGTGTTATGTGTTAGTCAAATTTTTGACTAGTTATACTAGTTTCAATCCAATTTCATATTAAGGCCCAATAAGCCCATTAAGAGTTCAACTCTTTATATTAGTCCATTTATACTATTATTATCAGGACTACACTCACATGTTGGGCCCAAGTAGGTTAAGCCCAATGAGTAAGTCCATTAGTGTTTAGCCAAACTTGTCGAGTTAATAGTCCAATAAGGCTATTTTGGCCCGTTAATGTCCATAAGTTATAAAGCTCGGGTTTTATCGGTTTTTACTTGTCATATGTACTTATTCATCAGTAAATGAGCTATAAAAAGTTTACATTATATGGGTCTGACCGTCTAAGTTTTAATTGACGAAAACGTTAATTTCTCGGTTTTAGCCAAAAAGACGTAAAACTTATGTTTATAGTTTTATAACTTATAAAACTTATCAAATTGCCATTTTTATAAAATGTATCATTTATTCATTAAAGTAAATACTTATTTATATGTAATAATTAAGTTAGTGGGTTTTAGGTATACATTTTATATTATATTAAGTTGAGTGTTAATATTATACTATATACTTTTATTTTACAAATCTGATTATTATTTTTTCTTTCACCATTTTTAGCATATCTTGAGTTCTACAAGGAGATAGAAGCTCATGTTTGGGTGACACAAACTACATATTATGGCTACAATTAACTCAGTTTTAGCTACTGCTCAATCAATTTCTAAATGTCCCTAACAGTCCGTCCAAAACAGACTACTCAGATTTGAACTTGAATATTGTTTTGATCATATCTCACTCATTTTAAGGATTCCATTGTATGGACAACTCTCACATATGTAAAAGTCTCATAGCTTACTTTATATTAATTTATTCAATCCATTTTAACATTTTATCATAAGGTTCTTTACTGTTTTATACAGCCTACTATTTTAAGCATGATTTTAACATCCTTTCATGTAGATTTTAATCTTTTTAATCAAATCTATCAACACCAAATCCCCACATAATATTTTTGATCATCATTCATCATCATATACATATACATAAATGAATAAATTACAAGATTACATATTCAAAATAACAAGAGGATAGGAAGAAACAATCTCTATACCACCAAAGTGATGAAATGATGAGTTTTTGGATGAACAAGACTTGGTTTTGGGTAACCAATCTTATGAGATATCAACACCACTTCTAGGATCACCAAGTATTTGTAGACTCCTCCAAAAATCAGCTGTTGATCTCCATATAAAATCCTTTTTAGTTGTTAAAATCACCTCCAATCTTCATAACTTCAATAGGTTTTCATCATATGTAAATTATACATATGATTTATGGTTGAATTTTTGATCAAATGGGGTGTTTTGGGGTGATATGGGACGGACACAAAGGAGTGGAGAGAGTTTTGGTGGTTTGCATGTTAAAAATGGAAGTATGTGGTTTCATTTTGGTGGTTTTGTTAGCTTTTGTAAGCCTTGAGGACAAGTGTCCTCTTGGTTTATTAAAAGTTGACACCTAAAGGTGTGTTAGTGAAGTCTTTGGCCACCCATTTGTGGGGTGAGGCAAGTGTAAACTTGTCTCATCCCACTAATTTACGGGTATTTCTCGATTCTAGTTTCCTTGATTTGCGTGCCCTCAGGTCGTTTTACTAAAAACGTTTTTATAAATTATGAATCAACGGCACAAAACGAATCTAATAAAAATTGTCTCATCAAAAACGGAGTTTAAATACGTAAATACGTAAACCTAGGGTTTCCGGTTTAGTCGTAAAGGACGTAAAATTATGCACATAAGTCATAATCTCTTCTCGTATTTTTGTGAGTTTATGAATCAACACAAATTAAAATCGCAAAATAATATTTAAGAATAGATTTTATTTTCTGAATGTGAGACTGTCACCAAAACGGTGTATGTAAACGTAAGCACGTAACGTAGAATCTTCCGGTTTATACGTAGTCGATGCTACTTCAAGACGTAAACCCAAATTTCTTCCCAAAAATGAGTGAGTTCATATTATAACATTAAAATAATGTTTTTAAATAATACTTGAGAATAAAATATCGATCATAAATTGACGGATTGTCACAGTTATACACCTAGTTTTAAATTCATCGATTCATATTGCACTAGCTCATGACCCACGACTAGACATTATCAGAAAAATCCAACAAATTACCCTTAAGTAGGAAGATTGTCAGACTATCCTGAGTTTTAGCAAAATAAAGCATATATGTTTAGCCTAGGAATGGACCATTAGCTGCTAGCAAGTGTGACTTGCCCAGATAGGAGATGTCAGTCTCCAATAGTGCTATTCACGATATTAGCGCTCTTTGAATGATTAGCGGTTCATAATTAAAAGGGACTTTTGATGGCAAAAGTAAACATAGTGTCAATAATCATATAGGCAGCATACAAAAACACTTATATTCCAGTTTTACATATATCCCCCTCACGGGTTTTCAAATTGTTTGTATTCTTTTAAAATGTGAGACTATAAACTCACCTTAGCGTATAGAGTCTTTTGATTATCTAACCACAGCCTCCTCACGGAATCTGGACTGACACACAATATGCATATATATATATATATATATATATATATATATATATATATATATATATATATATATATATATATATATATATATATATATATATATATATATATATATATATATATATATATATATATATATATATATATATATATATATATATATATATATATATATATATATATATATATATATATATATATATATATATTAGGTATAATTATGATTTGATAACACACCTCTAATCCCAGTCATATGTGACATGGCACTCCTTAACCAATAGTATTTGTTTATTAGCTAAAAAATCTCAAAAAACTTCCAAAATTAGGCTATGAAAACGTAATTTGAAAAAACCGGGACGCATTTTGGCAAAAGTTGCGTTTTCACACCGCAACTATATATAATAGGGTATAACCTTTTTTCCCCATTTTTTCTTTATTTTCCTTAAAACCCCACCGACAGAGAAAACACACACCCCGCTAAACCCCTCCATGGATAATCTCTATGTCCATATTCATCTCAACCTGCCACCACATAATTATACATATGAAACCTAATTCAAAACCCTGATTCATATCATTTTAATCGGATCTATATATGTTCTAATAAACAAGGTATGATCTGATCATTATTATTATTATCACATAATTTGTTTAATCGGATCTATATATGTTCTAATAAACAAGGTATGCTATGATCATTATATGATTTTGATTACAGGATGGTTACCGACGAGAAGCATCAATAACCCCCAAAAGAACAATCGATCAACTTATAAACGATTAAAACATGCTTATCATAGTTTCATGCTTATAAAAACTTAAATAATCAGGATGGTGATAGGGCAGTCAAGGTAGGGATCAGGTATTATGGGGTAGCATCAATAACCACCAATATTCATTCTCATCAGAACATCCGATCTCATAATTACAATACAATCTACAATCTTTTACAAGGTTTGTATGATTATGAATTTGTAAGTAACTTGAACTAGGATCTCTATATGTAATGATTACTTCTTTTGATTGTTTGTCTTTCAACAATATTGTTAGCCTCAAAATATTGAGTCAAACAAGAATGATCGGTCATAGGTTATTATTAGTTAGAACGTTGTAATAGATAGTTATTTAGTCGTGGTTCACGGGCTTGGATTTAAACTAATAAAGTCCAAAAGACAAGCCCGGCCCAATATATAGTCCATTAAAGCCCGCATGTGGGTGGACTATATATACTACCCTCCTAGCATGTTAGGAGGGTGGTTGGTTCATTTGTATTCTCATTCCTTAATCTAACATTCACCTAGTTCCAACCATTTCTCTCTCACTTTCTCTTACTACTTTCTCTCTCTAGAATTCTTCTCATTTCTACCTTTCTTTCTTAATAATTCGTCTTATATCATTCATATAAAAGGGACAACAAATATTTTCTTAAATTAATGTCTAAATTATATTTAATTTTGAAAATAATCATTATTGTAGCTGATGTATTCATGGCTGATCGAATGGATAAAATTCCTTGACTCAGTTTATCTGCTCCTTCTGATTTTTTCATTATTAATATTTCAGATTGAGATTGAGAAGCTTCTTGCTGAACTTGTGGAAGCCGAGATCAACAAGTGACTTACGACTATGCATATGTAAATTTCCACACTTTAGCCATTCTCACGGATCATATATCAAAAGAAATGAATGAGCTGAATGTGATTAGGTGCCAAAGAATCCCAAACATCCTATTTATAGCCTTGTAGGATATTCGATGTGACAACCCAAACCCGAGGTCATTTATTTAATATTATATAATATTATTTTTACGAATGATTTTGAAAATTTTGATGAGTTGAATGAAATGACGATTGATGGTTTTATTTAAAACCGACGTTGGAGATCTTATTTTTATCTTTTTACTAGTAGCGAGGATTATTAGTAACCACGATATCGACGGATGCCCAAAATTTTATGTGTTATCATTTCTTGTCTTGATGTTTATATTTTTGACGTTTTTATTTTAAATGACGTGTTCAGTCGAGTCGAGAGTCGATATTATTATTTTTGAGGTACGTTTTAAATTTTTAAAAGTATCTTTATGAAACCCGAGCCCCGTAAATATTTTGAAAATTGACTAATAGTTATTTCCCGCTTTTTAGCTAATTATTTACATTTTAGCCACAACTTTTGCTAAATTGCAACTTTGGTCCCTACCCCACTATATATAAACTAAAAACAAAAACACACATCACATTTCTTCACTTCAAAATTTCACTCATCTCTCCTTTCTCTCTCTTTAATGCCGAAACCCACACCATCTCCACAAATCCACACAAACTTCAAATTATCTCAAGTTTGAGGTTGAATCCAACAAAACCAAGCTTAGACCCAATCTTATATTTGATCAAGGATCATTTTGGTGTAAGAATTTCTTACATGCGACATATTTTTTTGATGATTGGTAGGTAGGAGCTATGATCATGCATGGCTTTTTCATGATGATCCATGGTGATTCTTGCTAAAGATCTTGTTAAAACTTCATTTTGATCTTAAGATATTTATTTTGATTATAATTTTGATGTTATGGTTGATGTATGATGATATTAGGGTATAGAAATGACCATTTCTATGGTTGGTTTTTATCAAAAAGTTGATTTTGTATAAGATTTTTATAGTCATTTTATAACAGTAAGTGAAGTGTAAAATCCGAATTTTTATGTTTAGAAAATGGCTTAACTTATAGCCTAGGGTTGTAGATAATTTTCTTAGCTTCGATTTGATATAAGGTAGAGCTTCTAGCTCCAAACGAGCGCGAAGTTATGATGTTTTGAATGATCGTGTATCGGGAGACGAGTATCGGCACTACAAGTAGTTGTTGTCGATATTTGGATCGAATCTTGGGGACTCTAAATGGATGTTTTGAAAAATGTAACCTACTGATAATGAGGTTTTTATTTTATAGGTTGAGTTTACTTTAAAACCCGAGTGTCGGTTTTGTAAACGGGGTCGTTTAAATAAATTAAAACGGTTGTATGAAAAATTAACGTAAATCTGTCCGGATTTGATAGTTTGAAAATGAGTTGGGTAAAGTACTTTAAAAGTAATTTCATTTGATGAACTTGTAAGAGTACTTTCTATATATAGTAAGTTAGTTTATCGAGTCGTTTCATAAACGGTTGACAAGTTTAAAAGGGGTAAAATAAGCTAGTACATGTAGTATGTACCGGCAGACTTTGTAAAAAAAAAGTGTAAAATGGTTAAGTAAATGTGTATTAAAGTACAATGAAGTTATTTATATCGTTTTCTCTCGAGTTTATCATGACTTTATGAGTTTGAGTTTGATGTTGTTATTTATGATTTATTTTTCAAGTTTATTATTGATGAACGCGCCTTATTTGATAGGTTGCGGTTTTTGTGTTTATCAGGCATCAACTATCGTCGAAGATCGTCTTACTACTGCTATTGCTCCAGGTGAGTCTATAGCCTCGCTTTTTTACTTGTTTGAATGATTTTAAAACCCGCGAGGGGGATACATGCTATTTGAAAGTAAAATGAACATAAGTCATGATTGATTGTTTGGACCCGAATGTTGCTTTGTTGCCCTTGTTGTTTGATTTGTATAAGTACCCTATTTGCAAAACACCCTAAATTCATGATCCGTTAACTATCTTCTGACTTGATGTTGTGAGTTGGGAATAGCCGCTTATACTAATAATAGTACTATTGGGCTGACGACCCTATCCGAGACCAGGGATTTACGTTGAGTAACCCGCTGGGAAGGATAATTTTACGAGAATGAGAATTGGTATCCTTGCAAATGATACCCTAGTAGGGGCACTAGAAATTCATCTAGTCATGCCGGCTTTAGGCGTGGGTGACTAAGTTAAGGGGTCGGTGTCATGAGCTTAATACAATTCAGTAGTTGTTGTTATATACCAGAATGCCTGACTAATAGATTGTATGCGCACAATTCTATTAAATGATCTTGCTTGATTTTTCTCTTGTGTTCAAATGTTGATTTGGAAAACCTATAGACTCACTCAACCGTTCTATTGATGATTTTAAGCATGTATTTCAGGTATTGAAGTTGATGAATTGCGGAGCTTGCTGGAGAAGGATTGCGGGATTGCTTTTGTGGTGATTGGTCTAAAACGAATTTCTTTCCCTTTTGTCATAAAAATAATACTGTATGGTCGAGTACTTTGGTAAAGTGTTTGTGAATTTGATAAAGTCTTTGGGGGACCTAAATGTAACTATGATATTTCTAAAATTGTTTTACTTGGGATTGAATGTTTTAGACAATGGATAAATTTAAATCCTTTTATATTTTTAATTTATCATTTTGAGTTTGTTCAAAATGTCTTGTGTAACAATGTTTGTATTTAGCACCCAAATGTGTATTTTCGCTGCGCATTGTAATTTGGGGGTGTTAAAGATTGGTACTCAGAGCTTTTTAGTTATAGCGAATTAGGTCCATTTTTGAAAAATGTCCTAAACTATAACTTTGGTGTTGAAAATATTTTTCAAAAGCAACGCAACTTCTCCGCAAGGCTCCGGTAACATTATTTGTTTTGTATTGTTTTATAGTTGATGTATCCCTTAAAAGTTGAAATGATTTCTACAGTATTTATTAAGTAAATACTATGATGATATATAATAATGTATTGATGATGTATTGATGTTGTTGAAAGTACATTGAGTACTTGTTATCGTAATTTTCCTTATGTAATGCATATGTATATAATTTTAAATAATGACCTTATATACCGTCGAGGGTCTAGAACAATAGACCAGATGTTGAACGATTTTACAACTGATTTCTTGCGACTTATATCGGGTATGAGGAAGTTTGATTAGTTGATGTATGATAAATATATGGTTGAAATTGGTGTAATTAGAGGGTTGATATGAAAGAAAGGTGGTTTTAAAGGTTGTATTTGGTATGAGGAGATTTGAGTTTGTTAGGACTTGGAAGATAGATGAGATTGCTAGTCTTGGGTCGATTGTGATGAATCTGTGTGTTTGAATTGAATGGTTTAAAGATAAGTAGGTAAGCTTTGAAAGGATGAGTGAGTGGAGCCTTAGGTGAGATTAATTCTGAGTAGAATTTGGAAGCTTAGGAATGTTGAAAGTCGTATTGAGACTTGCATTGTGATTGATCTGCCGTGTATGAGTGAGTATTTGAATTTTGAGAGTGAGCTGCCATCAGGTTATGGATTTGACCTTGATGCGTGAAAAGGGAAATAGACGAGTGTGATGAAGCTGACAACAATGTTGAGGAGGATGAGGAGCTACTATCTACGGAACTAATCGTTTGATGGATTTCTTTTTATCTTATTTTCTTTTGTGATTGGACTTATTTAAACCCTTGTGTTGTAGCATTGTGATGGAACTTATTATCCTTTAAGTTTGTTCGGTAGATGATTGTAGTGACAGACAATGCCACTATTCTGTTGAATCCTCAACACAATCTGAATTACCCTCATGATCTATGATGTGCCCTTTGTTAACTCTTTTGAGTTTTGGTTGATGAACCATTGTAGTTTATGTTGTTCGTGCATGTAGTATCCATGAGATGTCCTGATAAATAATTTCTTCTTTTATCTTGATATGTATACTTAACATGTTTCTTTCCTCCGTGATAATGGAAGAAGGAGTAGGGGAAGCATATTTATGTCATTAGTAGATCGCTACGTGACTAAGTTTCTTGAAATATGCTTCCAAAACTAACGACTGCTACTGTAAATACTATGATTGAACAAGTTATTGCTAGAGCATTTGGAGCTGATCGTGCTTCCAGGAATTAAAAGATGCTGGAGTTAGTTGTGCTGCTAAGAATAATGATGATGCTGCTGTGAATAATGATGATGCTGCTGAGAATAATGATGATGCTGCTGAAAATAATGGCGATGTTGCTAACAATAATGAGGATGCTGCTGATCCAGATGATAGTATTGCTGCTATTCTGCAAGTTCAAGATATTGTACTTATGTTAGTTTTCAGAAGTGTGGTTCTGCGCAGTTTTGTGGTATTAGTGGTGCATTAAAACTGCATAGTTGGAATGATAAGATAGAGAGTACTTTGAAATTATTGGATGTTCAGAAATTAATAAGGTGAAATTTGCTGCGGCTATATTTCAGGATGGTGCACTAAGATGATGGAATACCAAGTGACTACTTTAGGATTGGTTGTGACTAATAGTAAGGCATGGCCGTGATGAAAGGACTATTGACTGCTAGGTTTTGTCCTAAGAAGGAACTAGGACAGTAGGAATCCGAATTGAGATAATTAGTGCTAAGGGACGATGATATTACTACTTACTGGGAAATATTCTGAGCTATATTTGCTATGTCCTGATACTTTTGTGAATGACCGTAAAACATCGAAGCAGTACATTAGGGGATTGTCTAGTGATACCAAGAGTGAGATTATTTCTTCATAACCTGAATCTTTCGATAAAGCTGTTCAGAGGACGTTTGAATTAATGGACGTGAAAGTGCAAGTTAGGATAAATAGCATGGTTGAAACAATAAGAGAAAGTGGGAATCTGCTCAGTCTAACCCGAATCAAGGTCAGAATTCTAAGGATTACAATACTAACAATTACCAAAGACAGAACCGAAATCAGTATTTAAACCCTGGAAGGAATTATGGGATTCGTGCTGCCATTGTGTCTAGAAGTGACAAGATAAATCTCAAGTGTGTTTGTTGTACTCTATACCAATGTAGATAATTTTACAAAATTGCGGCCAGAGTTAGGATAGCCTGGTCATAAAGCTACTAAGTGCAGAACAAGAGGATTAGTCAATGGAATTAGTATCCCTGGAATTGTGATATGATTTAGCCGTGGCAAGAAAGAATACAAACAAAGGAATTGTCCAAGGAAAGGAAATTGACAAGATAGGAATGTTGCCGCTCCGGTTTACGTTTGAGTGATGCTGAAAAACCATAAGGTCTGGATGTTGTAAATGGTATATTCTTACTTGAGATTCTTTATGTCAGTATGTTGTTGGATTTCAGATCGGGTAGAAACTGTAGAAATGTAAAGATTCAGTTTTTTTATCAACGGAGAGTCAATAAGATTGACAATTAACTATGACGTGGAATTAACCAATGGAAAGGTTGCTAGTGTTAGTTTTACACTAAGAGTGTGTTCCTTGAATTTAGGAAAGTAGGTGTGTAGTATCGACTTGATGCTCAAAGAGTTGGAATCTTTGGATGTGGATTATTGGTATGAATTGGTTAGTTGTGCAAAGTGCTGATGCTTGAGATTGAACTAATCTTCACTATAAATTGATAGCTGCTGGTTTAGATTAGGCTGCGAAGCTGAGTGTTGACTATGAGAGGTGATGAGTGAACTATCCATTTGGGAAGTGTGTCTTGTTTGGAAACAAGGAAGTATGTGAAGAGGAATGTGATGTATTCCTAGCTCAGGTAATTAGTGATAGAGTGGTTGAGGAGAAGTTGAGAGATCTGTTAATGACTCAAGAGTATTCTGAAGTTTTCCTGAAGTTTTTGCAAGGTTGTTGCCGCCTTATGAAATGGAGTTCGTGTCGATTGAGTATTGTGAGCAAAAGGTGTAGTGCTTTTGCGTTTCGTTGTGTAGTGCTTCTGTGTTTTGTTGAGTAGTATTTGTATGCCTTATCATTTGGCACCGTCAGAGTGGAATGAGTTATCTGGTCAACTGCAAGAAGTGATGGATAAAGGATGTATTAGATTAAGTCTTATTGCTAATGATGATCGCTTGTGTTGTTTGTCAAGAAGGATGGATTGTTTCGGATGTGTATTAATTATCGAGAGCCTAACAATTGACAGCCAAGAATCGGTACTCATTACCGAGGATGAATGATTCGTACGATCTTTGCAACTTGTCTGGATCCAGTGTGTACTCAAGGATTGCTTTGAGTCCTGGTTATCATTAACTGAGAGATTAGGAAGCAAGATGTTCCTATAGTTGTTTTTCGTACTTGATATGGGTACTTTAAGTAGCAAGTGATGTTTTTGGAATGGACGAACGCGTCAGCTGTATTAATGGATTGGGTGAACCTTGTGTGTAAGATATGCTAGGATGAGTAAGTAATTATATCTATCGAAGATATTCTATTTTATTCCAAGGGGAAAGGAGAAACATGAGTAACATATGAGGATAATTTTTAGGATGGTTAGAAAAAGAGAAACTGTATGTAAAGTTTTCAAGGTGTGAATGTTAGTTGAAATATTTGCGTTTTCTACGGCAGTTGATTGACCACAAAGGTATTCGTGAAGATCTTGCCTAGATTGAAACGATTAAGGATTGGTCGGTACCAACGACGCTGACGGAAATCTGTAAATTCCTTGGTTTAAGCTGGGAATAATCTGAGGTTTATAGAAAGGTTTTCACTGATTCTTAAACCATTGATTAAGCTGACTAAGAAGAATTGGGTGTGTGAGTCCCACTTATACATCTAAATTGTAAGTTTCGAGATCTGATTCTTATCAGATGAGGAAGCTGTATACTGAACACTGAAGGATAGGCTGTGTGCTTCACTGATGTTGTCATTGTTGAATGGATCTGAAGTAATTATAGTTTTTAGTTGGTTGTGATGTGTCTCATAAGGGTTATGTAGTTGTGGTGGTGCTTTGAGGTGGTAGGAATATTACTTGTATGGAATCAAGTGTGTAGTGATAAAGGATCATAGAAGTTGCTCCATAACTAATTTCCTGGGATGATAAAGGAAATGAGTAGAGGATTACCAGTTATATATTTCGAGTATTTGAGTATGTTGGTGGTTATGACTGTGAGTGATTATGACTACGAGATTCACTGCCATCCGGAAAAGGTGAATGTGGTAGCTAATGCACTTATCAGGAATAAGAAAAGGAAAATCTATTATGATTTGAGTTTTGGTAATGACAAGAAGTGTGGGCTTGATAACAAGGACATGAAATTTTAAGTTAGTGGTCTGATTTGAGAAGGATGCCAAGGTAAGTGATTTTGACATTTTGTCAACTTATAGAAAGGATTTTGTTGTAAGGCCAAGTTAGACATGGTATATTGAGCACTCCTAAAATATCTAAGTTGAGAGAGTGAGACTTAGTGATGAAGGAATCTCACAAGTCAAGTAATCAATAAGATTTGGTTTGGATAAAGATCAAAGTTGAGTTGAGTAATGTGTGTTATACAAAGACGGATGGATAGAGTGAAAGGACAATTCGAACATTGAACGGTATACTTGTGCGTGTGTGATTGACTTAGGCCGTGCTGGAATTTTTATGTCACTTTGATTGTCATGCTAGTAGTAAGGCTGTACTATTGATGGTACATAGAGAACTTCAATTTGTGAAGGGTAAAGATTGTTAGTTATGGACGTAAGATTAGGTTTTCAGTGTAATGCAGAAATGTAGGTGGAACTGGATGACTGAACTAGCAATAATGTTGATAATTAATGATGAGATTGTATGGGTTAAGGACCGTTTGTTAGTAACAAGGAGTTGTTATAAGAGTTATGTTGGCAATCGAAAGAAGTCGATGGAGTTTGAAATTGGGAAACGTGGTTATGCTTAAGGTGTCGTTATGATGGGTGAAATTTGTTTTCAGAACAACAACAAGGAAAGAATTCAACTTGAAGATAAGTTGCTTTTCATAGAAAGAACTTTGAAGAGTTCTTATGAGGTCGAAATATGGTAAGGATTATATTGTAAAGATGCAAGTATTCCAGAAGTGGAATTTGAAATTGTGAAAGAAGCATGAGGATTTCTTTAAGGAAAAGAGTTCTCGTTTGTTCTGGAGGTATGCGATGTGAGTATAAGAGGGGCAGAGCGCCGGGACGTCGCTCTCTTTTAGGAGGATAGGATGTGACAACCCAAACCCGATGTCATTTATTTAATATTATATAATATTATTTTTACGAATGATTTTGAAATTTTTTATGAGTTGAATGAAATGACGATTGATGGTTTTATTTAAAACCAACGTTGGAGATCTTATTTTTATCTTTTTACTAGTAGCGACGATTATTAGTGACCACGATATCGACGGATGCCCGAAATTTATGTTTTATCATTTCTTGTCTCGATGTTTATATTTTTGATGTTTTTATTTTAAATGACGTGTTAAGTCGAGTCGAGAATCGATATTATTATTTTTGAGGTACGTTTTAAATTTTTAAAAGTATCTTTATGAAACCCGACCCCGTAAATATTTTGAAAATTAACTAATAGTTATTTCCCGCTTTTTAGCTAATTATTTACATTTTTAGCCACAACTTTTGCTAAATTGCAACTTTGGTCCCTACCCCACTATATATAAACTAAAAACAAAAACACACATCACATTTCTTCACTTCAAAATTTCACTCATCTCTCCTTTCTCTCTCTTGAATGCCGAAACCCACACCATCTCCACAAATCCACATAAACTTCAAATTATCTCAAGTTTGAGGTTGAATCCAACAAAACCAAGCTTAGACCCAATCTTATATTTGATCAAGGATCATTTTTGTGTAAGAATTTCTTACATGCAAGCATATTTTTCTTCTTGATGATTGGTAGGTAGGAGCTATGATCATGCATGGCATTTTCATGCTGATCTATGGTGATTCTTGCTAAAGATCTTGTAAAAACTTCATTTTGATCTTAAGATTTTTATTTTTATTATGATTTTGATGTTATGGTTGACGTATGATGATATTAGGGTATAGAAATGACCATTTCTATGGTTGGTTTTTATCAAAAAGTTGATTTTGTACAAGATTTTTATAGTCATTTTATAACAGTAAGTAAAGTGTAAAATCCGAATTTTTATGGTTTGAAAATGGCTTAACTTATAGCCTAGGGTTGTAGATAATTTTCTTATCTTAGATTTGATATAAGGTAGAGCTTCTAGCTCCAATCGAGCGTGAAGTTATGATGTTTTGAATAATCGTGTACCGGGAGACGAGTATCGGCACTACAAGTAGTTGTTGTCGATATTTGGATCGAATCTAGGGGACTCTAAATGGATGTTTTGAAAAATTTAACCTACTGATAATGAGCTGTTTATTTTATAGGTTGAGTTTACTTTAAAACCCGAGTGTCGGTTTTGTAAACGGGGTCGTTTAAATAAATTAAAACGGTTGTATGAAAAACTAACGTAAATCTGTCCGGATTTTATAGTTTGAAAATGAGTTGGGTAAAGTACTTTAATAGTAATTTCATTTGATGAACTTATAAGAGTACTTTCTATATATAGTAAGTTAGTTTATCGAGTCGTTTTATAAACGGTTGACAAGTTTAAAAGGGGTAAAATAAGCTTGTACATGTAGTATGTACCGGCGGACTTTGTAAAAAAAAAGTGTAAAATGGTTAAGTAAATGTGTAGTAAAGTATATTGAAGTGATTTATATCGTTTTCTCTCGAGTTTATCGTGACTTTATGAGTTTGAGTTTGATGTTGTTACGTATTATTTATTTTTCAAGTTTATTATTGATGAACGTGCCTTATTTGATAGGTTGTGGTTTTTGTGTTTATCGGGCATCAACTATCGTCGATGATCGTCTTACTACTGCTATTGCTCCAGGTGAGTCTATAGCCTCGCTTTTGTACTTGTTTGAATGATTTTAAAACCCGCGAGGGGGATACATGCTATTTGAAAGTAAAATGAACACAAGTCATGATTGATTGTTTGGACCCGAATGTTGCTTTGTTGCCCTTGTTGTTTGAATTGTATAAGTACCCTATTTGCAAAAGACCCTAAATTCATGAGCCGTTAACTATCTTTTGACATGATGTTGTGAGTTGGGAATTGCCGCTTATTCTAATAATAGTACTATTGGGCTAACGACCCTATCCGAGACCAGGCTTTACGCTGAGTAACCCGCTGGGAAGGATAATTTTACGAGAATGAGAATTGGTATCCTTACAAATGATACCCTAGTAGGGGCACTGGAATTTCATCTAGTCATGCCGACTTTAGGCGTGGGTGACTAAGTTAAGGGGTCGGTGTCATGAGCTTAATACAATTCAGTAGCTGTTGTTATATACCAGAATGCTTGACTAATAGATTGCATGCGCACAATTCTATTAAATGATCTTGATTGATTTTTTCTTGTGTTCAAATGTTGATTTGGAAAACCTATAGACTCGCTCAACCGTTGTGTTGATGATTTTAAGCATGTATTTCAGGTATTGAAGTTGATGAATTGCGGAGCTTGCTGGAGAAGGATTGCGGGATTGCTTTTGTGGTGATTGGTCTAAAACGGATTTCTTTCCCTTTTGTCATAAAAATAATACTGTATGGTCGAGTACTTTGGTAAAGTGTTTGTGAATTTGATAAAGACTTTGGGGGACCTAAATGTACTCTGATATTTCTAAAATTGTTTTACTTGGGATTGAAAGTTTTAGACAATGGATAAATTTAAATCCTTTTATATTTTTAATTTATCATTTTGAGTTTGTTCAAAATGTCTTGTGTAACAATGTTTGTATTTAGCACCCAAATGTGTATTTTCGCTGCCCATTGTAATTTGGGGGTGTTAAATTCAAAATTTAAATTGAAAAAATCATTTAGCAGATAAACAGTTTTAGGGGGCGTTTGGGATTGCTAATCTGCACACTGTATTTTGAAGGAAAGGGGATGATTAACTGAATTAATCACACTAATGCGTCTCAGGTAGAAACAAACATGAGAGGAAATAGTGTAGATGAAATAGCTGAACGAATTTTGAGTCAGTCTTCGTTATCTAGGCTTAAGGTAACACTTTTCGGCATTTTATTTTAGGTGTCAATTTGGGCGGGTCAGGAGGTTTTATGTTCCTTATATCAATGAAGTAGTTTCATACCCTGAATGTGAAGATAGAGCCAAGGAAAATGGTGAGGAAGCGACCAAGAAGGGAATCAGATTGAAAAGCATTGACTATGGGTAACAAATTCATGGTTGCAGACCAAGTAAGAAGGACGTTTCCGCCCAGAAACAAACTCAAATAGTAATCCGAAAGGAGGTCCCAACTACAGGTAATCCAAGAGAAGCAAATCCTGCTTGAAATGTGGAAAATGTGCAGGAAGTATCATATGAAATCAGTCTTAAGCATGATAACCATTCAGGTCATATCAGCTATTTATAAGTTAACATTGGATGTACCCGTTATAAATAAGTATAAAAAGTACAATGGAACTGGCAATACAACTATCATCCGAATGGTAAATAATTAATTCTCCTGTAACTAGAGGCACAAGTCTTGACTGTAACTGATTTTTTTGTAGTCTTGTACAAGACATTTATAGACCGTGAGCTTCTTTTGTAGTATCGGTCTGCTGATACATAATTACTTGCACCAAAAATACACATTAGTTTACATTTCAAGCATCTATCTTATACGTATGCATACTTCCGTACTCATAGAAGGCTGGTATGTTCATAACAGGATTGTCTTTACGCTAAGATCTCAATAACTAACTTGTATAATTAGCATGTAGCACATTTTGTGGGTTCTTAATCTTGGCCTAATAGTCAAATACGGTCATATAGTTATGTAGCTAAGAAAACTAAATTTACAGTTTAAGTAAAATCTTAGAAATATATTATATGTGCACTTTTTCCTTCTATTTGTTTAACACTCTGATGAGATGCAAATGATGACAATAATAAATACCAGCAGCTGGATAACACATCGACGAGTGATCTAATGGATGTCAAAGAATGATAGCTTTTGATTGCAGCCTTGCAGGTGTGCAAAAATTTTTCCACACAACCGCGAACTCATGTTACTAAAACTCTACGAGACGAGCTGCGACTACAAGTGCGTGAAAGCATGTGACACAAACAGCCTTGCAAATGTGTCATGACACGAGGTAGTACATGCTATCTATAAATAGCTGCAGATGTCATCCTTTCCGGTATAATTGGAATTCTTGATAGGTAGCTACTTTTTCTATTCCGTCAGTTGTACATTTGTAGACAAATACCCCACAAATTTGATACGACGTCGTATCGTACAGGGCGAAATGTTGCAGCCCAAAACGCTTTTCACGCCTATCCTACTTAACGGAGTTGTTTTGGCTTTAAATTGGACTTTTGTGGACTAATAATTGACTACATTTATCTATAACTTTGCTGGAAAAGGAAAAGTTGCATCTCCTGTGGCTTCAAATTTCAGATTTTGACTCTAAACGTTTTGACATATGATAAATATATGCAGAACAGGTTGGCGAGGCTTTTTTGTGACTTCTTGCAAACTTTGATCAGAAACAAATTTGTCATTGTTGAAGATTGGGTTTTCGCAAATAAGGTCAATGAATTGTCTCACAAAGATGCCATTAAACATGAAAATATCATAAAGATGAAAATAATTCGAGAAGTGGCTTATGTTATGTTTATTTAGTAATCTTTACACCGACAATTCTATTGATTGTTATATTACAAAATGGATTACTAAAACTCCTTATATTGTATGCAGCGGTGCTACTAAGATTGCCACTTCTACTAGCTTTCTGTGAAGCATTAAAGAGTTCAGAATCTTCAATGCATAGTTGCCGCAAAGATTTTTGTAAAAGATATTCAGTTGTATCCAACTAGGGGGGTTCGGATTCTGGTAGTTTTGTTCTTCACTTGATCATCGAACACAACCACCATATATCCAGGTGTTGCAGAAGGTTATTTTTTAGTTTTGTTATTCACTTTATCATCCGGCCTTCAACAGTCCACCTAACCTACCTACACTAACCAGAAGATTAAGCTTCTTATGTCAGATTTTCATTCAAATTGTTCGATCTTATGATCTTATTTCTTACAGCTGATCGAAGAGCTTAGTTTGAGCAGTTTCAGTATACAAATTTTGATTATTAAAAGGAACTTGAGCACATTGAATGAGTGAAGCTTCTTTTCAATTATATCTGTGTACGTAAACCAAAATGCAGGTAGACGTATTTTAAAAGTGCATGTATAACTAATAAAATGCAATTGCAGATTCACTTAATAAAAAGTATCTTCTTACATATTTGCAATTAACAAGTGTCAAGGTTGTGCACGGTCGGAAAACCAGACCAAAACAACGAAAACCGTACCTAACCGATAACCTATTTGGCCTAAAACACCAGACCGAAGACTGGATCGAGATTGTTGGTCTATGTTCAGGTCGGTCCGGTCTAACAAAGCTAATGTCCAGTAGTTCACTGGTTTGATTATTATCTTCTGCAATAAAAAGGTATCAGGTTGAGGTACTATGTTCTATACGGGGAAATCAAAGCACATGTAGGTTTAATCACAGGTCATAGTTACTGTAAGTTGTTTTAGCCTCATGTAGTTGATACTTTTAGGCTGAGCAGAATCATCATTTCCACTAAAGTTACACTGGAACTTACTAAACCATAAGAACCCGAATTGAACTCTAAATAGTCTTGGCCAATGGCCAATGATAACACGTAACCAAATAGACCTATTAATATGTGATAGACTTAATGTGGATGCAGATAGTGTTTTGGTCTGGTATATGCCTACTGTGTTAGGATTAGCATATGTTACTTTCAATACATGTATGTTGCACATCTGTGACAAAAAGATATGACCCATTACTTAAGCATATGATGAATTAGGCATTACAGACAAGTAATGTGTTTTTAATCAATATCTTGTATATGTAATTTGTTTTTAGAATATTAATTTTTTGAAGTATTTACAGTACTAGAATCCTCTTCCCGCCATTCAGTTCCATTATAATGATGGAATCCTCTTTACAACGGCATAGTATTAACGCTCTTTTCAGATAGCTGAAGTGCTGTAAGTCATAACAACGAAAGAAGAAACAGAACTACCAAGGGAGTTAGCTGAAATAATAGCTGTAAAGTATCCCTTTACCCAAAAACATTGATGTTCTATTAGCCCATGAGAAATCAGACATTCCAGAAGAGTTTGTTTATACAAATGTTGGACAGGTATATCTAACCCGCTTAACTTCAACCAATTACTCCCATTTATGAGAGGCGGATCTGTTTTAAGGTGTGTTTGGACTTGTATTTTAAAATTGATTGTTTGATTACTATGTTCTTTCGTGGCTCCAAACGGCCCCTCACAACCACAACTCAACCCCTTTAACGGCCTCCTGATATACGAGGCAACCAAGGTTTCTAAAATGGTCAAACGTAGGTGTCCAAAGACTAATATGATTATTAACTATCAAAAGGCGCGTGCTTAAAACTATAGCATTTAACATTGGTTTTTGTGATACATTAGGTTCAAAGAAATATCTGGATTTTGGTTGAAAGAACAAGTGGAGGCACTAAAACTAAGGGTGAAAGCTGTCCACCAGTAGGGTGGCACTAAACTTACGACACACATGAGCCGGACATTACAATCGTATTGTTGACAACCATCTATTCCCACAATAAATTTGTCATCATTCTATATCAAAGATACATGCTTTTCGATCATGTTCACGTTTAGTAAATGTTTAAGTGTAGGGGTGTTATAACAGTTTTCCATAGCTATTAATTTCAAGTAGTAAGTTTCACCAACAAGATACGGACACTTACTTCACATTTGGAATTACACAATAAAGACTATTTATCTCAAAGAGGTCTGGGAAAAATTATGGGAAAACGTCAACGACTGTTGTTGCTCCATATTTAATACGTCCTAAGCAGATTATCTACTAATTTGACGAGGGTATTGGTAAAAATGACAGTGACTCTTTTTAGGCTAGACCTTGAGTAGAATACTTGAGATCATGTTCACAACCTAAATTATTCTCTTGACGAGCATAAATTGGTAAGACGGGTTACGACAGCAACTAAAGCGGGGGTAGTATCTTAGAAAAGGTTAGTTGCCGCAGAAGCAAAGATTGCTAACCTGATGCATAGTATAGGAAGATAAATAAGGTAGTTTTAGTTATCTCACGATTCACCTGTATATGCGTGTAAAATGCATCATTATAAGATAATAGTTATTTACGTTCTTATGCTTTACTTTCATGGAAAAGCGGAGGCTCTCTATTCCCTCGAAATCCAAGCATGCGGAAATTTTGCCGAGACTGTAACACCCCGTTTTGATAATGGAATGTCACGCGTAAATTTTAATGGAGGAGGACTATAAACCCGCAATTCAAAGTCAAAGAAGGGTAAACCCCAAAATCCATGATGTCATCAAAAAGGAAGTCTTAAAACTTCTTAACGCGGGAATGATTTATCCTATCTCTGATAGCCCATGGGTGAGCCCAATCCATTGTGTCCCTAAGAAGGGCAGAATGACCGTTGTGCCTAATGAAAATAACGAGTTAATTCCCACTCGTGTTGTGACCGGTTGGAGGGTGTGTATTCACTACCGAAAGTTAAATAACGCCACTCGTAAAGATCACTTTCCCTTGCCCTTCATGCATCAAATGTTGGAGCGACTTGCGGGAAATGAATTATATTGATTTTTAGATGGTTTTTTTGGTTACATTCAAATCCCTATCGACCCTCGTGATCAAGACAAAACTAACGTTTGCTTATCGTAGGATGCCTTTCGAACTTTCATGAAATGATCGAGAAGTCGATGGAAGTATTCATGGATGACTCTTCGGTCTTTGGTGATTCGTTCACATCGTGTATATCCAATCTCGAGAAAATGTTAAAACGTTGTGAAGAAACCAACCTGTGCTTAATTGGGAAAAATGTCATTTTATGTGTAAACAAGGAATCGTCTTAGGGCACAAGGTCTCGAAAGCAGGGATTAAGGTCGATAAAGCTAAGATAGACGTCATCTCCAAGTTACCTCATCCCAAAACCGTCAAGGGAGTTAGGAGTTTCCTAGGCCACACGGGCTTTTATCGTCGTTTCATCAAAGACTTTTCAAAAATCACTCGACCAATGACACACCTTCTCGACAAGGATGCTCCTTTTAATTTCTATGAGGATTGTGATAGAGCTTTCGAAACACTTAAAAGGAAACTTACCGAAGCTCCCATTCTTGTTGCTCCTAATTGGGAATTACCCTTTGAAATCATGTGCGATGCAAGTAATTATGCAATTGGGGCCGTCTTAGGGCAACGTTATGAAAAGCACTTACGTCCTATCCATTATGCTAGCAAGACGATGACCGAGACTCAACTTAAGTACACCACAACGGAAAAGGAATTCCTTGCCGTGGTCTACGCTTTTGAGAAATTCCGACCTTATCTCGTCTTGACGAAAATCATCGTTTATAAGGACCACTCGGCTATCAAGTACCTCTTAGCTAAGCAAGATGCTAAGCCGAGATTGCTTCATTGGATGCTCCTCCTCCAAGAATTTGATGTCACCGTGCTTGACAAAAAATGAGCCGAGAATCTAGCGGCCGATCATCTCTCTCGTTTAGAAGATCCTCACAAAGATGTATTCGAGAATAAGGAAATTACCGAAACATTTCCTCTTGAGACTCTCGGTGTAGTGAATTCTAAGGACAACACCTCATGGTTTGTCGACATTGCAAATTACCATACGGGGAACTTCATAATCAAGGGTATGACAACACGACAAAAGAGAAAATTCTTTCCTGACGTCAAGTTCTATTTTTGGGACGACCCTTATCTCTTTCGGGTTTGTGCGGATCAATCGTTCGACGTTGTGTCTTTGGTACAGAAGCTTCTAACATTCTTAGGATATATGCTTAGTTAAGGGTATTAGGGGGTAAGGAATGGGAAAGGGAATGATTAATGCTGTTTGGTTAATGAAAATACAGGTAATCATTACCCATTAATGGGTAATGAACCATTCCCCTACAAATTGGGGGTAATGGAATCAAGGTAACAGATTGAGTATGTATATGTGTGTCTCCACTTACCACCATCACCTTTTTCGTTACCACCACCCTCGTAACGCCGCCGCCACTCCCCGACACCACCATTCTCTGACACCACCAATATCCGACGCCACCACCACCATTGACCACCCTCCTAACGCCACCACCACTCTTCGAGACAACCACTCTTCGACACCACCACTCTTCGACACCACCAATCTTTGACACCACCATTCTCCGACACCACCACCACCACCAATGTGGCTGCCACCATCCTCCTAACGCCGCGATCACTCTTTGACGCCACCACCACCACTGACCACCACCATTGTCGCTACCACCATCCTCCGAACGCCACCACCACTCTCCGAAACCACCACTCTCTAACGCCACCACCACCACTGACCACCACTCTCCGAAACCAGCACTCTCTGATGCCACCACCATTGTCACTACCATCATCCTCCTAACGCCACGACCACTCTCTAACACCACCACCACCACTGACCACCGCCATCTTCACTACCACCACCCTTCTAATGCCACCACCACTCTCCGACACCACCACTCTCTAACACCACCACTGACCACCATCCTCTTAACGCCACCACCACTCTCCGTCACCACCACTCTCTAACGCCACCACCACCACTGACCACCACCATTGTCGCTACCACCACCCTCCTAACGCCACCACCCCTGTCCGACACCACTACTCTTGGACGCCACCACCATTGACCACCACCATTGTCGCTACCACCACCTTCCTAACGCCTCCACCACCCTCCTAACGCCACCACCACCCTCCTAACGCCACCACCACTCTCTAACACCACCATTCTCAGACGCCACCACCATAACTGGCAACCACTATTGTCACTACCACCACCCTCCTAACGCCACCACTCTCTCGACACCATCTACCGATGTCACCACCACGCTCTATCACCATCATTAACGGCTACTGACGGCGTCATCGCTAGCACCACCACACCACCTCTACCGATGTCGCCATCACGCTCTATCACCATCATAACGACTACCGATGTCTTCACCCCCACCACCACCATACCACTGATCATCACCACTGCCACAACCTCCACATCTCGTCGCCATCTATACCAACTACCAAAACCGTTTATTACAACCACCAACCAACCGTCAATAACCACCCAAAAACCACCAAACCATGGCATTACCACTATCTCTACCTCCGATCGCTACCTCCGCCGACCATGTCTTATATCAACCAAGCACCAACAGTGGTAATGATAATACTAAGGAATGTTCATTGCATTCCTTCGTATTCCCTTACCCTTACCCATTCCCATCCCCTCAAGTTAATTAAGCGCCCCCTTAGAGCATGTCACGAGGGACCCACGGGTGGTCACCACGGTGCTAATCTCACGGCTAAGAAAGTGTTTGATGCCGACTTCTTTTGGCCTACGATCTATCGTGATGCACACGCACTTGTGAAGTCGTGTGATTCTTTCCAACGCAATGTGTGTGAGATTTTTGACATTTGGGGCATTGACTTTATGGGGCCGTTCCCATCGGCTCATGGAAACAAGTATATCCTCGTCGCCGTCGACAACCTTTCTATGTGGGTGGAAGCTAAGGCTTTGCCTACGAATGATGCTCGTGTGGTAGTGAAGTTTTTGAAGCAACTATTCTGTCGGTTTGGAACCCCTCGTGATATTATAAGCGATCGTGGAACCCATTTTTGTAATGATCCATTCGAAAAGGTTCTAAATAAATATGGAGTTACAAATCGTCTTTCTACGGTTTATCACCCGCAAACGAGAGGGCAAGTCGAGGTTTCAAACCGAGCTTTGAAGAGGATTTTGGAAAGGTCTATTGGAGAAAACCGTGCTTCATGGTCCGACAAACTCGATGACGCTTTATGGGCCTTTCGGACCGCTTATAAGATACCTATCGGTTGTACTCCTTATAAGTTGGTGTCGTTCAAAAAAAAAAAAAAAAAAAAAAAAAAAAAAAAACTCCTTATAAGTTGGTCTATGTATAGAATTGTCATTTGCCTATTAAATTGGAACAAAAGGCATATTGGGCCCTAAAGCATGCCAACTATGACTTGAAGACCGCGGGAGATCACCAGAAAATACAACTTAATGAATTGGATGAATGAAGAGATAATGCTTATGAAAATTCATTGATTTTTAAAGAAAAGATTAAAAAGTTTTATGATTCAAAGATTAAAAACCGGTTTTTAATGTTGGTGATCAAGTGTTACTTTTTAACTCTCGTTTGAAGATATTTTCTAGGAAATTGAAATCTCGTTGGCCGGGTCCGTTCACCATAACACAAGTGTTTCCATATGGGACCATCGAGCCGGCTCAAAATGATGGTCCAAATTTCAAGGTGAATGCACTACTTCGGTGGGGAAGTCCCTTCTTTGGACGACCTCGACCAAGTCACCATCCCGAATGATAATTAGCATTGAGGGGATCGAGTCGAGGTCATGAATCGGTAATAAAAAACAAGTTGCCTCGTGGGGGATATCCCATAATTATCCATGTATATATTATTGCTTTCTAATGTATGGGAGGGAATTTATGCCCTTCCGACTCGTTGTCTCGTGGTTGTTTGTGAATGTGTTATCTAGATCATCATCATCGCCACGATTGAAGACTCTCGTGTTCGTTTACTTGAGCCTCGATCGTTTTCTTGAAGAGATTTTCACGAATCCATGACATATCCTTTATTATTCTAACAATTATCTTTTAGCATAATTCATAAACGGCTTTAGATATATTTTTGATCACCCTTTCCATGCTAGATCCTAAGCATTCGACTCTTCGTCTCTAGTATGGGCGTGCTCCACCTTTAGACTCAAAACATTAAGGACAATGTTTAATTCTAGTATGGGGGTGAATAGATACTTGCCTTGCTACGCCCTCACGTTTTCCAATTTTCATCGTTTTGTTTTGTTTTGTTGCAAATAAGGCTTAAATGGCCAAATTTTAAATTTTTTCTTAGTTTTCATAAGTTTTTTAAGAGACGAATGTATATTTTCCGATGGGTAGAATAAGAGTTAATTTTTGACTTGATGGGCATTTGGAGCCCTTTACATTCGTTAACGCGCTTGAATCATGTTTTGCTACACTTTTATATAAGGAACTTTAAAACGCGAAAGTCTTAGCTCATATGGGTTAAGGACAAGAACTTTTTGCAAGTTCCTATAATTGATCCTAGAAAGTCACTTATAAATGGAACTTTAAAATTCATTCTCTAAACTTGAAAATATCTAAGAAAGTGCAAGATCCTATAGGTGGCTTGAAAACCCAAAACTTCGATTTAATATAGTCTTAATGAAGCTAATCCAAATTTGGCTTAATTTTGACTTGCACGGCTATGTATTCAAGAATCTCTTTAATTAGAGGTCTTTAAATAGTGAAAATAAGAAGTGATAGAGTTAGACAAGTGATCATGCTAAATGTAGAATATGAAAATGTTCTTTCAAAAACTCATGTGTTTTTAATTGTGGCTTTTTCTCCCATAAGATCAATGCATTAGGAATAAGTTAATTGCAATAAGTAAGGTCGTACGATTTGAAAGTTTACTTAGCTTCTAGCCCAAGATCGTTTAAAAGTTGCTCGTGGTTGAATAGAGTTCATAGCCAAGGCATAACTTACTGAAGCGGGACGCAAAGATTGGTGAAGATCCAAGAAGGCCCTAACAAGGCATGAGGATATCTATTTTATTGCTAAATATCCAAGATGATGTGAAGAATCATTATTCCAAAATATGAAGGATCGAGACACACGACAAAAAGCAATTACTCCCCTAAAGATCATGGAGAAAGTCTACCCCAAAAGACCCTTACAAGGTATAAGGATAAATATATCCAAGTCTTAAAAGGAGGCGGATCATTGTATATAAAAATCTAAAATAAAGATTGAAGAAAAATGATGAAGTCGTGGTCCAAGTATGAAGAATCTCTCAAAAACGTCAAGTGAAGAAATTCCAAAATATGAAGAGAAGACCAAAATTTCAAGAACGTCTTCCGAAAATTTAAAATATGAAGTACATGCCAAATATCGGTATGAGAAAGGTCTCAAATCGTGAAACGAGTTATGCCAAGATATGAACTTAAGGAGATACACGAGAATCCGTTTTAAAATATTCCTTTAGCTAACTATCGATTAAATCGTGCTACCATATTTTCGGACTAATAAATACTCAAATAAGTCAATATGAATAACTTTTTATCCATGAAAAATAGTTAAAATATTCTAGAAACCTTTTTCTTTCCATAATAACTAGGATTGCGGGGAGAAAAAGTATTACACAATTTGGACGTATGAGTAGTGTTAGCATTGTGACTTGTACCAACAATGATCTCGTTTTTTCACTTAGCATGGAATGTATGACAATCAAGGATGACGAACTATACTCTATAGACGTTCACTTGTTTCTATTCATTGACCCTAAAAGTCACATTTGTGATGAAAATCATACATTATGTCTTTTACACATCTTCGTACTATTTTAGCAAGTTTTACTTTTCAATAGAGGTTAATAAAATTGAAATCTGGAGATGCTTAGATACTCTATTCTAGCATTACGTGAGGGCACGACAATGTTTTAGTATGGGGGAGTGATGAGATGGCATTTATACATGATCTCATCGTTCTTTTCGGGCTTTAAATGCATAAAATGTCATCAACATACCATTTATATGTTTGTGTTTGTTTACTTGTGTATTTTAGGTATGGATATCGTGAAAAAAGACAAAAGATCACAAGAAACAAGGAAAAGCGAACACGAGAAACGAAGCCGCACAATGAACCGAGCCCTAGTTATGGATTTCTCAAAGAAAAAACCTTGAAGACTTGAAGATGTACAAGAATGATCCCTCATTTATGAGTAAATGACACTTAATACCCTTGTATATTCATAATTACAATTTTGGTCCCTTAATTTTGTCAAAATTACAAAAAGGTCCTTCAACTTTGAAGATTTGGCAAGTTTAGTCCCTTAAGAATTCTAAATTGTCAACAACGGTCATTCTCAAAGTCAAACTTACAAAGAAGATCTTTAAGATCAAGAATATTACACATCTAGTCCTTTTTAAATGGATAAAAGATCAAAAGGACTAATGTTGTAATTATACCAAAGTAATATAAGCCTTAAAACCCTTTTTGAAAACTTCTTGTGGCCAATGTATGAAATCTGAATGTTTAAATACAAAGAGAAGTCGTTTTATTTGGTTGAAATACTTGTTATAACTGTTTTTCCAAAATACAAGGACCAAAAGTGTGCACTAAAACATTTGAATCCCTAAACACGTGGGTAACATTTACTATTTGGATTAAAACAAGTTACTGTACATCTTTATACCCAGGATCAAAAAGGAGCAAAACAAAGGGGAAAGTTAAATTGGTTGGACTCACGTGTGATTCACCTCACATGAATCATATCCCAACACTAAAACCTTAAATCCCACTACCATAAAGACCCCACAAGGACCAACCACAAGACGACACATGGCAAAGATCACTGACATGAGCAAATCAAGGGTGTACATCAACTACTTGTCCTCCAAGGAGTAAATAAACGTCCAAGATTTCTCCAAACAGCCTGTCAACAACCAAATGCATTCTAGAAGCTTCATAGGGATATTTTAGGGATTTCATAGATTAGGGTTTATGAATTGTGCCCATATTGTGGCCTATAAAAGGAGCCCCGACTCGCGGTGTGTAATACCCAGAAACTGAGGTCACTTATCTTACCCTAAATTACGACTATTTTTGAAAATTTTTTAAGAAATTTTATTTACTATATATTTTATCGTTTTGGTTGAAACCAATGTTTGAGGTCGTAATCTTGACGATTGACGATTTAAGAAGAACGATGACGACTACGATCCCGACGGATGCCCAATTTCTATGTTTATTGTCGCTTTATCGATATTATAATTTTTCGAGGATTTTACTTTTGGTGCGTGTTAAGTCGAGTCGGGTGCGTTTTATTTCTTTCCGGGTGCATTTAAATTGTCCTAAAAGTATTTTGGATTGTTCGGGATGACCCCCGACTCCTGCAAAATTTTCCAAGTCGACTAGTAAGTCATTTCCAGCAAATATTTGAGGTCGTTTAAAAACAAGGTCAAAAGAATACTAAAATTGCACAAAAGGCCCTCAAAACTTTACAAAAAAAATGAAAACACACAACACAAAAACACTCAAAATTTTCACTCACTCTCTCTTTCTTTTCTCTCTAGGCCGCCGGCCATACTACACCACCACCACCACCACATCAAAATTTTCTTGTTTTTGATTAATTCCAATTAAATACCACCTTTTCTAATCCTTTTGTAAGTACTAATCCAAGGTTTAATCAAACATGCATGAACTTGATTTTCCAAAAATTAAAAGATTTTTCAAAAGTTTGATTTGATGTAATTAAACTTGATGCATGTTTAATTTATGTTTAGATTATGTTAATTCATCAATTAAAGTAACCAAAATTGGTTTGGTTTGGGTGTTTTGATCACCAACACCCCACGGCCAAATGGGGGTGTTTGGTGGATCTTGGTGTTTGATTGTTTTGTTGTTGGATTCATGTTTAGATTAGTGTTTTGAGTGTGTTTGAGTGGGTAAAACTTGTTGCATGTTTGTTTTGGTAAATGGGTTTTAGGATGGATTTGATATTCTAGGTCTTAAGGAGTTATTAAGGTGTTTAGGAATGGTTATGGGTTATTATGTTAGGGCTAGGTGTCGTTAAAATGGTTTGGAAACAAGTGTTGAGGTGATCTTGAAGTAGTAAATTTTAGGCATATTGTTTAAGGGTGTTTTGAAAATCCTTAAGCTTAGATACAGGTCATAAATATAGACCTTAGTTTTAGATCTTTGTTTTACCTTCGATTTGGTATAAGAAAGAGCTTACGACTCCTAATGAGTCAAAAGTTATGATGTTTTGAAAATACGTGTACCGGGAGATGAGAACCTACATAATCCGAAATTATGTTTGGTTTTGGGTCAAATCCCGGGGACCATAGATAGAGTTTCGTAATTGATTAAAAGTTGATTTTTGGTTTCAAACCTGCATTTTTGATTCTATTATTAGAGTTAGGTGTTGAACGGGTCAATGGTGTATTTTAAATGGGTCAAACAAGTCCAACATGGTCAATGTGCAAAATCAGTCTGAAAAATGTATGTCTAGTAATGTGTTAAGTAACGGGTCATAAAAGTGAGAACTTTTCATGGGATTAAAAATGGGTTTTCTACAGGTCATGAGGTATTTTTTTGAATTTTCTTAGATTTTATAAAAGGGTTTAAGTCTTAGAAAACAGCCCATACTTTTGGTAAGTATCAGCGAAAAGTGTAAAAAGGGTAGTAACGTTAATAACGTAGATAAATCGTGTAAAACTAATAACGACTACTTGTTTGGTTTTGGCGTGAGTTTTTAATTATCACAATTGACTAATATGTACATATTATACAGTACTTAAAGTTTTATAAATGAGATTAACTCATTACGTGTTATTGCTTGTTAGGAGTTGAATTTCCCGGGCATCCTCATCATCGTCAGTGATCGTCATTCGTATCGTCGACTACTTCTATATACATAAGGTGTGAATTTGTAGCCTCGCTTACTACTGTTTTAAATTGTTTTTACCCGCGAGGGAGATGCATGCTAGTTTTATAAAATGAACATATGTCATGAATGATTGTTGGACCCGAATGTTTCCTTGAATTGTGTTGAGTACCTAGTTGCAAAAGACCCTATATTCATGAACTCTTAACTATTGTTTAATCCTTGTGTGGATTGAAAATAGCCGCTTATACAATTGATAGTACTATGGGGTTGACGACCCTATCCGAGACGAGGGCTAGTACGTTGAGTACCCCCTGCGGACGGATAACTTGTGATAAGAAATAAGGTATAATTGCAACTGATGCCTTTAGAAGGGGCAATGGTTTCATCTTAATCACGCCGGTAAATTATATGCGGGTGATTGAGTTAACGGATTAGTGTCATGAGCTTAAACACAATTGTCATAACCTTGATAATAGATTGTTTGATCGACAATTCTATGAATGACCGTGAATGATTTTTAATAACACATATGTTCAAAAAGAGATTGTAAAACCTATGAATTCCACTCAACATTATTTGTTGACCCAATTTAGCATGTGTTTCAAGTAATCGATGAAGTATAGCATGGAGCATGCAAAGGATTGGAGTTGTGTGTGGCTTGGCGGTCTACTTGTTTTCCACCCATTATTTAACTTGAAACACTTTTATTTTTCTGTCATGTGAACAAAAATGTATCTTCTGGGGTTGAGATTCGTGGGAACCAAACGCAAACTCTGTGTTGTATCATCTTGGGATTTGGAAAACTATAGACTTGTATGTTTTAACAATGTTTAATTTATGCTTAAACTTTTACGTCTCTTTCAGTCGTTTGATATAGCTTATGTGTGATGATAACTGCCTAGCACCCAAATGTTGTAGTTCCACTGCGCATAGAATCTGTGGGGGTGTTAGAGATTGGTATCAGAGCCATGAGTTATAGAGAACTAGGTCGTTTTGAAAAATCCTAAACTATAACTTTTGGTGTCGTAAGAAATTATCCAAGCACACAACTATCCTGCATGGCTCCGGTAAGGTTTATTTTTTGTATTGATGGTATAGATGTATACCTTTGAGTTGAAGTAATATATGAGTATTTATTACGTAAATATTGAACTACTATATGTAAACATTGGAATTGTACGTGGAGTACTCGATACCGTAATTCTTGTATTACATATGCATGAGCATCATATTATCGCATTTTGGGCATGTGTACCACCTTTGCATTGCATTTGCATGCATATATTTATAGATATTTAATAATAATCTTACGTACCCTCAAAAATTCTCTGTTATTGTAGAAATGGCCGAGGTACCGCCTAACGGAAATGGAGACGAATACGTCGTAGGATACGAAGGGGTACCGTTTCCTCCGAACCCGCCAAATGGTGACAATGGATGGATAGCTCAAGAAGAAGCGATAGAGCCGGCAAATGACAGTGATGAAAGTGATGTGGACAACTTCAGCGTTAGTGACGATGGTGGAGAGGATTCTGAGGAAGAGGATCCGGTGGATGATGGAATTCCAGCAAATGCCGTCGGTCATACCGAGCCAGATTTGGTTCAATCTCCAAATTCACCGAAAGGATATGAAGTGCCTCCAACAGGCCGATATGATCAGCAACCTGTTCGTCCCCCAATGGACATTTGGAAGGATTACCTGAGGACGGTGCCGGGGTTTACTCGGGTGAGTAATGAGTTTAGTGCGGAATCCAGTAATGCAACTAGATCGTGTTCTCTTCATGAAAATGTGGCGAAGGTCTATTTTCCAAGGCCAAGAAACTATTGGGAACCTGAAAATCGTTTGAGGAGGATGGATAGACTGATGTACGAACGGTACGTGGTGGAAACTAGAGTAATCAAAAGGTTTGACGAAAATGAGAGGGCACATCAGAAGTTATTGGCAAGAACTGCAAGGGCAGAGTTCAATGGAGCAACGAATAAGAGTGATATTAATAGTTTGAGATCAATGATAGCAAACCTGAGTACCAGTCTTGAGCAAGTTAGGGAATATCAGGCTAGGTTGGCTAGGATGCAGAGTTGGGAGCACCGTGTTAGAGCATCCCTGCCACAAGATTGGAGATTTGTAGATGACTCTGAGCTGGAGGCTAATGATTTCATGGTTCAGCCACCCGCCAGGGGTGTGCCTGTCACTTTAGGGAATCAGGTAGCATTGGAGTTTGGATCTACTTCTGGATCGAAGAAGGTGACTGAGTGTGAGCCGAGTGATAAGGGGAAGAGGAAGATGGACGAGGAAGAAGAAGACACTGACCAAGAGCCGGTGAGGATGAAGAAGAACCACCATCCAAGAGGTCGTGTGGATCACCACGTGACTAGTTAGTTGTATTTTATTTTATCTTTTGATCGTTGTAATCGAACCATTTTAGACTCCTGTATGATGGTATTGTGATGAAAACTTGATGACTTTAAGTTTTTTGGTGTATGGTTGTAGTGGCATTACTTGTCACAGATTTTGGTTGATCTATCAATGCAATCCATGTTTACCTTTCATAATCTATGATAAGTCTTTAATTCGCTCTTTTGTGATGTGATTGATGAATATTAGTAACCTTGTAGTGATGTGTTGTTGTACTTATATTATGTCTTGAAAGAGAAATCCATCTTAATCTTGATGTGTATACTTACCTTGTTTTCTATTTTTCCCTATCTTTGTAGAGAGGTGTAATTGAGACATCATCATGCCTCCAAAGTTGACAACTAACCGTGTGAACACAATGATTCAAGAAGCAATTGCCAATGCACTCGAAGCGGATCGTGCAAACCAAAAACCAGATCAAGGTGGAAATGCAGGAAGACAGCAAGCCCCAAGGGAGTGTTCTTATGCTGGTTTTATGAAATGTGGTCCCACACAGTTTCGTGGTACCGGCGGAGCCTTAGAACTCCGAAGATGGTTGGAGAAGATCAAAAGCACTTTTGAAATTAGCGGGTGCTCAGAGGCAAATAAAGTCAAGTTTGCAGCTGCTACTTTTCTCGATGACGCCTTAAGCTGGTGGAACAACCAGGTGGCCACTGTCGGATTAACGGTAGCAAATGGGAGGACTTGGGCTGCTACCAAGGCACTCTTGACCAAAAAGTTTTGTCGCGAAGAAGAGCTGGGTCAGCTAGAGGACGAGTTAAGGAACTTGTCTTTGAGGAACAATGACATCACCACATATACAAGGAGGTTTAATGAGTTGAGCCTTTTGTGCCCCGATGCCTTTGCTGATGATCACAAGAAAATGAAGTAGTACATCAAGGGTTTGTCAAGCAATATCAAAGGTGAGACAACTTCATCAAAGCCTGGGTCATTCTATGAAGCCGTCCAAATGGCTCACGCACTAATGGATGTCAAGCTGCAAGATAAGAAGGACTACATTGCCGAGGGGAACAAGAGAAAGTGGGAAGCAACTCAGGGGAATCAATCCCAAGGTCAAAATCGTGGGGGAAACCGTAACAACCAAGGTTAGAACCGCAACCAGCAGTTCAACCAGAGAAGAAATGATGGGATGAGAGATGCCACTATCCCTAGAGGAGCTAAGGTGAATCCTCATTGTGGTCGATGCAATTTGTACCATATTGGGAATTGCCCACCTGCATGTAGCAAGTGTGGAAAAGCGGGTCATAGAATTGCAGATTGCCGAGCTAAAGGGGTGGCTACTTGGGCAAATGCCACAAAGGTAATGGTTTGCTTTGGGTGTGGAGAAAGGGGGAATAAGCAAGGAAACTGCCCGAAAACTGGGAATAGGCAAGGAGGAAATAATGCTGCTGCTGTGAATCGAGTAGGTACCGTTGATAAACCGCAAGGCCCGAATGTGGTTACCGATACGTTTCTACTTGACGCTCGTTATGCTATTGTATTGTTTGATTCTGGTTCCGACAAAAGCTTTGTAGATGTAAAATTTAGTCGTCTTTTCATTAGAGAACCGGTAATGCTAACGACTAACTATAATGTGGAATTATCCGATGGGAAGATTGTTAGTACAAATTCTATACTAAGAGGGTGTACCTTGAAGTTAGGGAATTATGCCTTTGATATCGACTTAATGCCTATAGAGCTAGGATCTTTCGACGTGATCGTTGGGATGGATTGGTTAATGGCGCATAGTGCGATGATCGTTTATGGAGAAAGATTAGTCCAAATCCCATTGAGGAATAAGGTTTTGACTGTGAAGGGAAATGAATGTACTTCTCGTTTGAAAGTAATATCTTGCTTCAAAATGATGAGGTATGTGGAAGAAGGAGGAGATGTGTTTCTGGCACAAATTTCTAGTGATGGTGATATAGATGCAAAGTTGGAAGAGGTGCTTGTAATTCGAGAATATCCAGAAGTTTTTCCTGATGAGTTGCCAGGTTTACTGCCCTCTCGTGAAGTCAAATTTCGAATCGATTTGATGCTAGGAGCCGCACCAGTTGCTCGTGCACCTTATCGATTGGCACCGTCAGAGTTGAAGGAGTTATCTGATCAATTGAAAGAATTGATGGATAAGGGGTTTATTCGACCGAGCTCATCACCATGGGGAGCGCCGGTGTTGTTTGTAAAGAAGAAGGATGGGTCGTTTAGAATGTGTATCGACTATAGAGAGCTCAACAAGTTGACGGTTAAGAATCGGTATCCATTGCCGAGGATTGACGATTTGTTTGATCAATTGCAAGGTTCCTGTGTGTACTCAAAGATTGACTTGAGATCAGGGTATCATCAACTGCGAGTTAGAGAGGAGGATATTCCTATAACTGCTTTTCGTACGCGGTATGGACATTTTGATTTCCGAGTGATGCCTTTTGGGCTAACGAATGCGCCTGCAGTATTCATGGATCTTATGAATCGAGTGTGCAAGCCATATTTTGATAAGTTTTTCATTGTATTCATTGATGATATTCTTATTTACTCCAAGAGAAAAGAAGAACATGAGAAGAACTTGAGGAAGATATTGGAGTTGTTGAAGAAAGAGAAGCTATACGCGAAATTCTCCAAGTGTGAATTTTGGTTAGAATCTGTACAATTTCTTGGGCACGTGATTGATAGCGAAGGAGTTCGTGTGGATCCTGCCAAGGTTGAGGCAATTAAGGAATGGTCGGCACCGACAACGCCGACTGAAGTTCGACAATTTCTTGGTTTAGCTGGTTATTATCGGAGATTCATTTAAGGGTTTTCGTTGATTGCAAAGCCATTGACCAAGCTTACTGAGAAGAATCGGGTGTTTGAATGGGGAAATGATGAAGAAATCGCTTTCAAAACACTTAAGGACAAATTGTGTTCTGCTCCGATTTTGTCATTGCCAGAAGGAATCGGAGACTTCATGCTTTATTGTGACACGTCTCATAAGGGTTACGAAGCTGTGTTGATGCAACGTGAGAAGGTGATCGCTTACGCGTCGAGACAATTGAGGAAGAATGAAGAAAACTACACTACGCATGATTTGGAAATGGGAGCTGTAGTTTTTGCGTTAAAGTTGTGGAGACACTACTTGTATGGGACTAAGTGTGTTGTATTCACTGACCACAAGAGTTTGCAGCACAATTTAGACCAGAAGGAGTTGAATAGGAGACAAAGGCGATGGGTGGAACTACTGAGTGACTTTGACTGCGAGATTCGCTACCATCCTGGCAAGACGAACATTGTAGCGGATGCACTTAGTAGGAAGGATAGAGAGAAACCTTTGAGAGTCAGAGCATTAGTGATGACTGAGGGTGTTGATTTGACCGAAACAATATTGAAGGCTCAAGAGAAGGGATTAAGGAAATAAAATTTTGGTGCTGAGAATCTGGGAAGACTACTGAAACCTCTTTGTGTGGTTAGGTCAGACGGGCTGAGATATTTTGAGAATCGGATTTGGTTACCGCTATGTCCATCCGAGGAAGGAATGCCTGGAGTATGAGAATTGATTATGAACGAGTCTCATAAGTCGAAGTATTCGATACATCCTGGAGTGGATAAGATGTATCATGATCTGGAGAACGTCTACTAGTGGCCGAATATGAAGGCGGAGATTGCTCGTTACGTCAGCAAGTGTTTGACTTACGCGAAGGTTAAAGATGAACATAAGAAATTGTATGGGTTGTTGGTACAACCTGAGATCCCAGAATGGAAAGGGGAAAAGATCGCTATGGATTTCGTGACGGGTTTACCTAGAACTCCTAGTGGTTGTGATATGATTTGGGTAATAGTGGATAGATTGACGAAATCTGGTCACTTTTTACCTATGAAGAAGACGGACAACATGGAGAAGCTTGCCAGTGTGTACGTGAACGAAATTGTTTGCAGACATGGTGTACCTTTATAGATCATTTCGGATCGCGATTGTAGGTTTACTTCGGAATTTTGGAAATCTCTTCAACATGCGATGGGCACCGAATTGAGTTTGAGCACGGCCTATCACCCTGAGACTGATGGTCAAAGCGAACGAACTATTCAGACGATGGAGGACATGCTCCGAGCATGCGTGATTGATTTCGGAGGAAGTTGGGAACGCCACTTACCTTTAGTGGAGTTTTCGTATAATAACAGTTATCTTGCGAGCGTTAAGGCTGCACCATTCGAAGTGTTGTATGGAAGGAAGTGTAGATCTCCTGTGTGTTGGAGCAAATTAGGAGAGAGTCAGTTGACTAGGCCCTAGATGGTTTTGGAGACGACAGAGAAGATTGTGCAAATTAAGAACCGTTTACTTGCTGCAAGAAGCCGACAGAAGATTTATGCCGATAATTGAAGGAAACCGTTGGAATTTGAGGTCGAAGACATGGTCATGCTTAAGGTTTCGCCGTGGAAGGGTGTGATTCGTTTTGGGAAGAAAGGAAAGCTGAGTCCAAGGTATATTGGACCGTTCAAGATTGTTAAACAAATTCGACCGGTAGCATATAAGTTAAAATTGCCGAATGAGCTTAGTGCTATTCACGACACGTTTCATGTATCAAATTTGAAGAAGAGTTTGGCGGATAAGGAATTGGTGATTCCTTTGGACGAGATTCAGCTTGACGATAAAATGCATTTCGTGGAGGAACCAGTGGAGATTATGGACCGAGAGGTTAAGAGGCTGAAGCATAGTAGAATTCCCATTGTGAAGGTACGATGGAATTCTAGACGTGGACCGGAATACACTTGGGAACGTGAGGACTTTTTCAAGGAGAGATATCCTCATCTGTTCCAGCGGCACGAAATGTGAGTATAAGAAGAGGCGAGCGCCGGGACGTTGCTCTCTTTAAGGAGGGGTAGATATAATACCCAGAAACCGAGGTCACTTATCTTACCCTAAATTACGACTATTTTTGAAAAAAAAATTTAAGAAATTTTATTTACTATATATTTTATCGTTTTGGTTGAAACCAATGTTTGAGGTCGTAATCTTGACGATTGACGATTTAAGAAGAACGATGACGACTACGATTCTGACGGATGCCCAATTTTTATGTTTATTGTCGCTTTATCGATATTATAATTTTTCGAGGATTTTACTTTCGGTTCGTGTTAAGTCGAGTCGGGTGTGTTTTATTTCTTTCCGGGTGCATTTAAATTGTCCTAAAAGTATTTTGGAGTGTTCGGGATGACCCCCGACTCCCGCAAAATTTTCCAAGTCGACTAGTAAGTCATTTCCCGCAAATATTTGAGGTCGTTTAAAAACAAGTCCAAAAGAATACTAAAATTGCACAAAAGGCCCTCAAAACTTTACAAAAGAAAAAAAATGAAAACACACAACACAAAAACACTCAAAATTTTCACTCACTCTCTCTTTCTTTTCTCTCTAGGCCGCCGACCATACTACACCACCACCACCACCACATCAAATTTTTCTTGTTTTTGATTAATTCCAATTAAATACCACCTTTTCTAATCCTTTTGTAAGTACTAATCCAAGGTTTAATCAAACATGCATGAACTTTATTTTCCAAAAATTAAAAGATTTTTCAAAAGTTTGATTTGATGTAATTAAACTTGATGCATGTTTAATTTATGTTTAGATTATGTTAATTCGTCAATTAAAGTAACCAAAATTGGTTTGGTTTGGGTGTTTTGATCACCAACACCCCACGGCCAAATGGGGGTGTTTGGTGGATCTTGGTGTTTGATTTTTTTGTGTTGGATTCATGTTTAGATTAGTGTTTTGAGTGTGTTTGAGTGGGTAAAACTTGTTGCATGTTTGTTTTGGTAAATGGGTTTTAGGATGGATTTGATGTTCTAGGTCTTAAAGACTGATTAAGGTGTTTAGGAATGGTTATGGGTGATTAAGTTAGGGCTAGTTGTCGTTAAAATGGTTTGGAAACAAGTGTTGAGATGATTTTGAAGTAGTAAATTTTAGGCAGATTGTTTAAGGGTGTTTTGAAAATCTTAAGCTTAGATACAGGTCAAAAATATAGAATGTAGTTGTAGATCTTTGTTTTACCTTCGATTTGGTATAAGAAAGAGCTTACGACTCCTAACGAGTCAAAAGTTATGATGTTTTGAAAATACGTGTACCGGGAGATGAGAACCTACATAATCCGAAATTATGATTGGTTTTGGGTCAAATCCCGGGGACCATAGATAGAGTTTGGTAATTGACTAAAAGTTGATTTTTGGTTTCAAACCTGCATTTGTGAGTCTATTATGAACGGGTCAATGGTGTATTTTAAATGGGTCAAACAAGTCCAACATGGTCAATGTGCAAAATCAGTCCGAAAAATGTATGTCTAGTAATGTGTTATGTAACGGGTCATAAAAGTGAGAACTTTTCATGGGATTAAAAATGGGTTTTCTATAGTTCATGAGGTATCTTTGTGAATTTTCTTAGATTTTATAAAAGGGTTTAAGTCTTAGAAAACAGCCCATACTTTTGGTAAGTATCGGCGAAAAGTGTAAAAAGGGTAGTAACGTTAATAACGTAGATAAATCGTGTAAAACTAATAACGACTACTTGTTTGGTTTTGGCATGAGTTTGTAATTATCACAATTAACTAATATGTACATATTATACAGTACTTAAAGTTTTATAAATGAGATTAACTCATTACGCGTTATTGCTTGTTAGGTGTTGAATTTCCCGGGCATCCTCATCATCGTTAGTGATCATTATTCGTATCGTCGACTACTTCTATATACATAAGGTGTGAATTTGTACTCTCACTTACTACTGTTTTAAATTGTTTTTACCCGCGAGGGAGATGCATGCTAGTTTTATACAATGAACATATGTCATGAATGATTGTTGGACCCGAATGTTGCCTTGAATTGTGTTGAGTACCTAGTTGCAAAAGACCCTATATTCATGAACTATTAACTATTATTTAATCCTTGTGTGTATTGAAAATAGCCGCTTATACAATTGATAGTACTATGGGGTTGACGACCCTAACCGAGACGAGGGCTAGTACGTTGAGTACCCCCTGCGGACGGATAACTTGTGATAAGAAATAAGGTATAATTGCAACTGATGCCTTTAGAAGGGGAAATGGTTTCATCTTAATCACGCCAGTAAATTATACGTGGGTGATTGAGTTAACGGATTAGTGTCATGAGCTTAAACACAATTTTCATAACCTTGATAATAGATTGTTTGATCGACAATTCTATGAATGATCGTGAATGATTTTTAATAACACATATGTTCAAAATGAGATTTTAAAACCTATGAATTCCACTCAACATTATTTGTTGACCCAATTTAGCATGTGTTTCAGATAATCGATGAAGTATAGCATGTAGCATGCAAAGGATGGGAGTTGTGTGTGGCTTGGAGGTCTACTTGTTTTCCACCCATTATTTAACTTGAAACACTTTTATTTTTCTGTCATGTGAACAAAAATGTATCTTTTGGGGTTGAGATTCGTGGGGACCAAATGCAAACTATGTGTTGTATCATCTTGGGATTTGGAAAACTGTAGACTTGTATATTTTAACAATGTTTAATTTGTGCTTAAACTTTTACGTCTCTTTGAGTCGTTTGATATAGCTTGTGTGTGATGATAACTGCCTAGCACCCAAATGTTGTAGTTCCGCTGCGCATAGCATTTGTGGGGGTGTTAGACGGTGAGCCTCTTGTTCCAGATTTTCTCTTAGTGCTTTGTAATCCCTTTTTATAAGATTAATAAAAGTTGGTTTATTTTTCTGAAAATTATAATTCCTTTTTGTTATTTAAAAGTTGGTATTAGGCTAAGAGAATCTGAGTTCCATACTTTTGAAAGTTTGATCTTGTGTTTCTGTGTTTGAAAAGGTTTCAATAAAAGTTTTTGAGAAAAGTGAAAAATCAGTGGTCATATTATTGTGTTGTTCTTATCTTTGTTCATCTTAGCAGGTGTGGAAGCTAGTGGTTGTTCTGCTACCACTTGAGCTCTCACAATCCAAAGCATGGATGTTTGTTTTAGAATTGCACGTTTCTAATCCCTTTTATTTTTTTGCATATTTTCATGTTATGTGATGAATATGAGCATTTGTAATTGAATCAGTGTTTTATTGGTTGAATCTGGTTATTTGATTGTTACTTGTTGTTATTAGTTATATTGAACTTGATTTGTGGTGTTTATTAAATAAGTTCTTTGGAAAAAGTTTGAAATCAGTCATAAAGGGGTGTTTGGGTTTACTGCATGTTCAGGGTTTGGGTTGAATTGAGCAAGTTTACTTGTGTTTGTTCTTGCTTATATGGCATAGTTAGTTGTTTATCTGCATGTTTTGAGCTTTGTATCACTTAAATCCAACAATTGGCTATAATAAATTAGTTACTTGTTGTTTTTCCCTGCAAATTGGTGAACACCTAGATCTAATGCTAGACTAGGATTAACAAGTGATTAAACAAAGTTTATATAACCTGATTGATAGATTTGAGGCCTTGAAGTTCAAGATTTGGTCATTTAGTTCAGCAAAACATTGCCAGACCTGTTTGCATATCAGTGACCTTGGATTGCTTGATTTTGTGTGATTTATGTGAAGTACTTGGTGTTTTTCTTGTTTGTATTGACTCCCAATAAGCCAAAGCTTATTGGGGTGCCCTTTGTTCCATTTAAAACCAACAAGAAAGGCTTGAAATCAAGCAAAAAACAGATCTGTTCAATCAGCAGTGGGAACTCCTTTCCCACTGCTTGTTACCAATGATAGTGTAAAACTGGGTTTAGCTTATTATTAAGCCATAAGATCTTATTGAATCGTGCAACAACATGGATTCGATAATCAGTCTTCTTCAATTGACCCATTTGTTCATTCTAGAGCTTTTGGGTATATATATATATATATGTATATGTATATATATATATATATATATATATATATATATATATATATATATATATATATATATATATATATATATATATATATATATATATATATATATATATATATATATATATATATATATATATATATATATATATATATATATATATATATATATATATATATATATATATATATATATATATATATATATATATATATATATATATATATATATGTATATATATATATGTATGTATATATATATATGTATATATATATATATATATATATATATATATATATATATATATATATATATATATATATATATATATATATATATATATATATATATATATATATATATATATATATATATATATATATATATATATATATATATATATATATATATATATATATATATATATATATATATATATATATATATATATATATATATATATATATATATATATATATATATATATATATATATGTATGTATATATATATATATATCTTAATATATATATAAGATGAGGGATTTGCCACGTCATCTATTAAGGCACTAATCCCAGTCAGCACATGGGCTTACGTTCTGGGCTTACAAAATTTCCGAACCCAAAAAGTTAATCGCACACTTCAAATAAAACTCGGTAAAATAGTCCCGATTAGTTATCATTCAATAAAATCTAACACCATTACAAAAACCCTAATTCTTAATCGATCAATAATAGCCCTAAAATTACTCAATTAGTTCGTAGGTTTTTTTTCTTCTGAAAACCTAATTCGATGATAGTAGATTAATAATCAAATTTTGTATTAGCAGTTGTGATATCCTATTGATGCCCTCAAGATTAGGCAAAGGTTTGAGTTCTTTTTTATTTATGTTAAAGGTATAATTTTTGTGATATGTGTTTGTTAACTAGAATTAAAGATCATGAAAATCTCTATTTAACTTTGTCTTTGTTAATTAATCCGATTGTAATTGTACAGTTCTCTATTGGGGATGCCCTTTCAATTTCAATGGAATCAGAAATCACAAAGCTGGTAACGGTGTTTTAGTATAAAACGATCATTCAATTAAGGTTAGTGCTCTACTTACAAAATAATAATTAACCGTGAAGCATAAGAATCTAAACCTGAATGGAATGCGGAATCCGATATGATTGGGAAAAGGTAAAGTAGGTAAAGTGTTGACACGAACTCCTGAATTATAATTAAGATTGTTATTAATACTTACGAAGGTCAGGATAACTAAAAGTTTCTTCATAAAGTATAACTAAAAATCTCTTTTCTTAAAACTGTTTTCAGGATCTTAGTTGCTGGACTAACTGAGCGTATTGGTGACACTTTTGTTTCATGGTAATACCATAACCAACCTCGCTGCTTGCCCAGGCTATGCACAAGATCATGAAGGTATTAAACACTTTTTTCAGGTTACCAAATTTGTTGCTTTGGTATTCAGTAGTTTGTGACATTGGCTTATAAACATAATATATAGTGTAAAAGAATGTTGTGTAGTTACTGCAAGTCATGTAGTGTGTTTGTATAGTAAGCACACACTAGGATCTCAAAGAACTTTACTATAGAGCTGATGTCTTCTGTTACAACCAAAAGTATCAATTTTGACCCGTTATTAAACGCCTCTCTTTTCCAGCTATGTTGTGTGTACAATAGTATTTCATTGGTTCTATTTTGATTACAGATCAAGGATATGGTAGAGAGATTGCCACCTAGGTCCTATGATTTTGAGAGCAGTAGATATGCAAGTGACTTGGACGAGAACGCTCATGATGCTGATATGAATGCAGACGACAAGTCGATATCAAATGGATTATTAAGTCTGTCTGAAACGTTTAAAGGAACCTCAAAAACTGAGGAACCTAAGCGGTTTAATAATCGTATCCTGGAATCCAAGATCTCTAACGGGAAAGACGAATATCCAAATGGAGATGTGGGAACCAATAGTTACAACCCTGAGTCTGTTGAAAAAACGTTTTATGTATCCCCACGAGATGAGGAGAAACGTTAAAATTTCAATTAGGAAAACTTTTTAATGTCATTGTTGACATTCTTTTTTCATCCTTAAGGACTTCCATCAGCCTACAAAGTTTTATGGACTTACAAAATCATTTGTGTTCAGCTTCCAGAATTTCAAATGGGTCTTTCAAATCTTGCGTTGCTTTCTGGTCAACTTTCATCGTCAAAGGTGTTTGGACCCATTACGTCAGGCCTTGCATCACGCGCCCCAATATCCTGAATGTCACAATCTTCTTGGGATGTTAATGAGGCAAGATGTGATTATCAGTCTGCAATTACTTCTTATAAAGTAGCACGTTGTGTAGTGATCACTTCTTCTGGTGACACTCAAAAACTCCATATATCAGTTAATTTGGCAAGGACATATTGTAAGGTACTTTTTTATTTTTCTATAAAATCTTAACTGAATATATCTTTTCTTATATCCTTGCAAGCTTGTGATATCTTCATGCTAATAACAGGAAGGCCTAAGGTGAGTTTGCCAGTTCATCCAATTTGCCTTAGTAAAAGGTTGAGTTTGTTTGCAAGTGTAAGGTGAGTTTGTTTGTCATTAAATAACAGTATTTGTCATCCCATCAATCACCCATCCCTTTATGTTACCCAAAACGGGTTGTTTAAACACGTCTGTGTATTGTATACCATCACAAGTTCACCCAACCCTTTAAAAATCCACATAAAGTACGTAAGTCAAGAAATATTAATATATTTTAAATAAACTGAGGGTACATGCTGGAACCTGTAGGTGGGAGTGGGTAAGACGCGCATGTTTTTGTTGCAGACGCTTCTTACTCTGGAACCGCGAGAACATCTCTAATATACATGTAATGTTTCTTAAATATTTCTACTTCAGTTAGCTTTATATTTAAATTTATATACATACCCGATTCATGAATAGGCGAAAATATTTGGTACGGCTATAAATCATATTGCGTTTGGAGATAAGCGCCTATGAAGCGAGAGCTGATCAAAGATTATGCCTCTAGCCACAAATTGTGCCTTTTTGCAATTGTAATCAGACGCAAGCTAGCAAACACACACGAGATGCACCAGGTAAGTCACGCTACTGCCCATAGCAATTTATCATATTAAATGAACAGTCAATTACAACACTTCTGCTTAAAATAATTCTTAGTGTGTTATCTTAAGAGTCATCATACAACGTTAATGCAAGAACAAGCCCGAACTCATCTAAAATCACAATTTGATATTTTCCTAATGAAACCACAAAGAATCACTGTTTAATTTTGAGGTTATGCTTAATTTTTTTAGGCATATTGAGGTTATGCTTATTTTTTTAGGCATATTGAGGTTATGCTTAATTTTTTTTGCTTCGAGTGTCAAATAATACAACAAACTTTTTGTCGCCACACACACACACAATTCATAAAATGGCACACCTTATACTAAAGGCGGAAATATGGCCGTGTCCGTCTCAAAAAAGGTCATCTTATAGACTTTACACACTTTTTGTCATGTTTTTAGAGTACTTAAACAGTCGATGCTTTATTATTTCTAGAAACTCCCACAAATCTGGATTGATGAAAACTTGTGCGATTCATGAACGATTTTATAACCACAGTTCTGGATTCTATTTTGTATATGTTACATTTCAACCGACTTTTGTGTTTCGTTTAGGTTGGACAGTACATATGCATAATATATAAATAAATTCAATACTTGGTAGATCAAACCTCTCATGTTAAATTCTTCATTCCAATTGTTAAAGCTCTGATATTTTCCGATGTTAAACCCTATATGATGTATAATTAAGTTTTCTAAATATAGTCATGATCACCTTCTGGTAGTCATTTGCACAGAGATCTCACAACTATTATTTACCTCTAGCAGATTGTATCTCGATATGACAACGAATTCTATTTGTATAAACTATAAACATAACAAGATATTAAAAGCACTAAAGCAAGTGGATTTAATTGCAGTCACTATTATTGGAGCAAAGCACATCCTAATGAAAAAAGTTTATTTTTATGTTCGGGTCAAAATGATCGGTTTGTGTTCCCCAGATCACCCTTAATTCCCAATCATAGTTCCCTTGGCTTTTCGCCTTAGCTTCTTTGTATCTAATTTAGTCCCTTAATTTTTCCAATTGCGTGTTATAGGATACTGATTACAAAACTGAAATCCTGATTGTTGCGTTTCTGTTGGAACTGCAAAGTCATGATTGCTCCACAAAAAGGGTAGATAAAAAATGGCTTAAATATTCATGCAGGTCTGTTTGGAGATGAATTGCTGATGGAAAGAACCAGACATCTGATATTTCTGAATTCTCAGACATCGTAATTGTAGCGGTCTGGTGGGATACCCTCCTTATCCCAGATTTTGGCCTTCACATTGTCGATCGTAATAGAGCTCTCGACATCTAAAGTGATGGTCTTGCCTCCGCTGAGCTCTTGACCTCTAAAGTAATGGTCTTGCCAGCAAGTGTATTCAGAAAGATTTGCATGCCTCCCCTAAGCCTAAAAACAAGATGGAGTGTGGACTCTTTATGGACAATCAAGTTACAAAATCAATATGAAACTAAGATTTATTAAGTGTTGACATTTACGCTTAAATATCAAATCCATGATACTGCTGATGCCTGGGCGCCTACGGTTATTGTCAACATTTTATACACTGCGATTTCTTCTTTTTCTGATAATAGATTCAAGCAATTCTTGAATAATCGTAATTCACAAATTCTTCGTTACAGGATGTAACCCAAATATATAGTGAACTGAATCTGCTCAAGAGATATCCGAGTTTATGAGATAATGTTTTGTTGCAAACTTACATGCCTCAAATAGATAAGCAGGTACTCTCATACGCTGATCTCTAATTACCATTCATACTGATGTTCAAAATGTAAAATCTATAAGTTCATTATTCTAGGGGTTACAACCTTCTCATTTTGTTTTCAGCTATTTCTTATTTAATCGTATCACGTGTTCAGATCGTATTTTGAAAGTGGATTACCCCTAAAATGTTTGGAATGTTTACCCACAATTTTATTTATTGGTTAATTTAAGGTATACATCCACCGTCTTTCCCTTTTGACTTTACTTTCTTTCTCTTTCTCTTTGGTGTGTAAGATTAAGGTTTTATTTTGTTTATGTTCTGTTTTATTACAGGTGATTATGAACCTACAAAGATGTTTGCTAGAATAGCTAACTTAGCGAACAATCATATAATCAATTACAGATGTGATAAATGGCTGGTGTTGATTGGAATTGAGCCTCGCTCCCAGAGGTTCGTTGATATTCTCTGATTTCATGGCCTCATTTTTTTTGGTTGTGATATACTTAGATCAGATTGAGTGTGGTGGACGTTAGCCGTTTCTTTAAGCCACATATTGGGCAGGCGTGGTGGACAAATTTAAAAAGGTGCGGTAAAAGTGAGGCTTAACATTCTAATGTTTGTGTCACACTAGCTACAATAAATATGTTCATGAAAGCCATATTATTTTTGACTATCCCAAAAGCAAACTAATTAAAGCATTTCCAAAAATTTATCTCCATAACATGTTTGCTAGAACTAACTAATTGATTGTGGATATTTTAAAATACACAATCATGTTGAAGGCCCGCTTGCATATGTGACTGATGGTCTCATATTCTCTTGATGTTTGTATGTGCTTAAACAACATGAGGCTTCAGCGTGTCTGAAGTCAGGAACATTTATGGAGGTCAGAAATCAGTTGACCCCAGAGAGGAAAGAAGGTACGCTTGTGCCCTCGTCCCAAGGGAAAAGTTAAAGCACTTCCTTTGACTCATCTGGGTATGAGTCATTCTTTGCTACACAACAAGAGGTAGTTGCACCTCAGAACCTTTAATATGTCATTCTTGGTGGAAGGCAGGCTACAAATGGTTATGGCGTTCTTATACTGATATGTGTTTCGAGGTCGAAACAGAAGTGAGTTCAAGTAAAGCTATAGTAACAGGAAGTATGGAAGGCGAGAAGCTATTAGAGTATGTGTACAGACCAAGAAAAAGCAAGCCAAGATAGCACCACAACATGATCCAGAACCAGCACCTAAACCTGAACCGGAAGCTGAGAAGCCTAAAGAATGACAAAATCCCGACGAGAACCAACAAAAGAAGCAAAACCTGATGAGAAACCATATGAACAAGTGAATATTTTTTGCAGACCAAGCTTGCTTTTGTTCTTGATTCATTTATGGATTCTCATCGACTAGAAAGTATTGAATTGTTCTACAGTTTGCAATAATGTTTCACCAAAAAGCTTAGATTCAAGCAAGGTAATTATGGTAAATGCAGGTACATTACCCAAAAAAGATGAATCAAGAGTAGAAAAAGTTGTTAAGAAACACATGTATTAGGGATGAGCGCAAGTCGTTGGTGTTGTAAATGATTATATTTACGAGTGAGGTAGAAGGTAAATATAACCTAATCTCAAACAGTACCCCTTTAGTAATTGTCTTAGTAAAGTTAACCATAACCTGAACTTATATAACCCATGTCCCACTATTTTTATTTGAATACAGATTTACATGCCAACCCGTTTAACACCTGCTCAACATGAATACTATCCGTTTACTAACATGTTGGATTAGACTTTTGAGTTAATTTTCAAGATTCTTCAAATAATCATATAATTTTAATGGGCTATTTAAAGATTTTATCACTTGTCATCCTGCTTACAGTTCTCGCCATGGTATATTTGGAAGAGTATGAAAAATTTTAATAAAGTTTCAAACTTCAATAGTTGCCCCTATAAAAGTCAAGGGTGGCAAAAAAATTGAGGGTCGGATGAGATGGTTGTAACAAAAACCAATGTTTTCAGACCCGGGTCGACCCGGTTCTGGCAAAAAACCGGGTCATATTGACCCTGGTTTTACATTTTTTAACCCGGCTAGACCCGCCGAGTTTTTGGTGACCCGGGTCATCCCGGTTCTCGAGACCCAACCGGGTTTTTATTTTTTCGGGTTATAAAAAAAATATATAACTTTTACGTATTTGCGACGAAATTTTATTATTGGTTGGTAAACAACGTATATTTTGAATATACGGAAGTTTTTATTGTTATTATATATAGTTTTTTTTAATTATTAAAAATGTGAAGAAAAAAAAGCCAGATTAATCCAGGTTGATCCAGAATCGATGACTCAAGCAGGTCAATTTAAAACCCGGGTTTCAAAACATTGACAAAAACATGATCATATTTTCCTCACTCAAAGATAGCTTTATGAATAACATCTTACTTATTCATCTTCATGTCTACCAAACAATAATTATATAATATATATGTTTATATTTCTCATGTGTTACTTATCTAGAAATCAACATATCTAATCGTGAAAAGGCTATTCATTGATACGGTTCTAAACTCTTAATACGAAAGTTACCAAGATTGAAGGTCAACCATTGAGTGTCTTTTACATGAATCCCAACAATATCACATAGTGTTAACTGCTAACAGATCCAAGGAACGTATTACGAAAGTATCACATGTATGTATGATATAAAAAAGAAGTATCCCCGTCTATTATAATAATCAAAATTTTCTTTAACAAGTATTTTCATAAATGTAATGCTAAATAAAGGACTAGACCAAAGTAAAAGGATGTGATGGATGGATGGAGCATGGTAAAAAAGGTTAAGCAATTTTACTTCGTAGTAGGTTAATGATGCAAATTACAATTTTTATAAATTTAGTGCGTATTTTATAAAATTTCTCATCATAAAAAGAACATCAATATTTAGCTGAATAAGAAATCATAAGTAAGATAAGCCAAGATCACGTAAAACATACTCATAAGTATAGGTGGCAAATCTGACCCATTTTGATAAATATGACACTTTTTGGCACTTTCTTTTTTAAAGATGAAACACTTTTTGTCCATTCATTATTACTAATGGGCTAAACGGGCGTATATATATATATATATATATATATATATATATATATATATATATATATATATATATATATATATATATATATAGATATATATATATATATATATATATATATATATATATATATATATATATATATATATATATATATATATATATATATATATATATATATATATATATATATATATACGAAACTAAATGAGTTTAATGGGCGTACATGTAAAATACTAATTAAGCTACTCAGCGGGTCTTTTATATTTAATTTTTTATCCTCAGCTTTCAAACAAGTATTATTATTTTATATTTCTATGTTTTTATATGTTTTTCCCCATTTTAGCTTGCGCCCGTTTAGCCTGCCCGTTGCGCGCCCGTTTAACCCGTGCCGTTTTGCTCGCTCCCGTTTAACCCGTCGCCCGTTTAACCCGCCGCCCGTGCCTGCCCGTCCGTCCGTTTAACCCGTGCCGTTTTGCTCGCTCCCGTTTAACCCGTCGCCCGTTTAACCCGCCGCCTGTGCCTGCCCGCCCATCCGTTTTGCCACCTCTAATCATAAGCAATGCAAAACCATGGATAAAACACAGCAACCAAACTGATCATCATAAAACGTAAAACGTACTCATAAGCAATCAATCTTTCTAATCTGCTTTATTGAAGAAAAAGTTTCACTTTGTTAAACACAGTAACCAAACTGATCAGGTCCATTTTCACTGGTTCAAAAAAACAACCTGTTTTGACGTGTCAACTAATAAATTACTAAAACTATATGTGGTGCAAATGGACAAGTCCACAAGGAAATTAATCTTTACTTAAAGCGCCATTTTTGCTCCCATTGCAACATATTCTTTCTCATCATCAGCGTTCTGTTGAGCTGGCTAGCTGGGCGTGTTTTCGGAGCAATAGGGCCAGTTGTGTTAGTCTTGATAAGTTTGTTCCTTTAACTCGGCTCTTTCTAGATCTTCAAGTTCAGATTCCCATTCATCCCGTTTTGAGAACAAAAAATTGATCAACTCTAAGGTCAACAACAAGTAATAAGATACGGCTACAAGCTTTAACGACCTCATAAGGTATGTTGTGGGTACCATGAGAACGATGCTTATATCTTCTTTGGGAAAACGAGGTCTGTGGATGGAACTATATTTTTTGGTGATGCATGTGCTAATCCTGAAACATATGTAAGTTGAAATAGGGTTCAAGGCTGCTAATAAATAGCTATACATATTAGTATATTACCCACACAACAAAATAGAAAGACACCAAACGAGTATAAGCTAGAATAGTTGGACACAATAAAATACACATAAATAAATAAATAAAATTATACACAATTAAAAATATTAATAAAGAAACTTACGGTTAATCAAGACATAAGGATAATTCAAAAAAATCTCGTGCCTTAGATGAACATAACAAGACAAAAGTTTTACAGTGAAATGTGTTTATGCACGTGATTAAAAAGTTAGGTAGTGTAGATAACAAATAGGGACAAATATGGTTTGACGTATGGGCTAAGCCTTCCTAAAAACTATACAAAAGATAAGCCAAAATAATTATTTACAAAACAAAGGCTTCTCAAAATTATTTAAGCTCAACATTTTATTTACAATACTAGAAGAACAACATAATTGGTAAATAGAGTGTTGCAATATGTTTAAAAATAACCCGTAGTGATGATATATCAGTTTAAACTAATAGTATGTCTAACCATAATCTGTAAATAGAAAACAAAAAAATAACAATTAAAAGAAATCTAAATTAAAAACATAAGAAGCAAACATAAATTTACCATAAGAAGAATAAGATCATTACTGTCAGTTGAAACTTAAAAACAAATATTTATGTTAATACTTACAAACAAATACTTACTCAAATAAAAACTTACAAACAATTATTTTTCTAAATAATACACTAGAAAACACAAATACAACTCATACTGACTAAAAAGCATTAAAAGACAACTATACTAAAAAAATTACAAACAAATATATAACAAATAAAAATATGTAAAACAACAATCATAAGTTATACCCGTCCATCGGACGGGTTTTGCCATTACTATATATATATATATATATACATATATATATATATATATATATATATATATATATATATATATATATATATATATATATATATATATATATATATATATATATATATATATATATACATATATACATATATATATATTATATATATATATATATATATATATATATATATATATATATATATGTATATATACATATATATACATACATATATATACATATATATATATATATATATATATATATACATATATATATATATAGATATATATATATATATATATATATATATATATATATATATATATATATATATATATATATATATATATATATATATATATATATATATATATACATATATATATTATATATATATATATATATACATATATATATATATATATATATATATATATATATATATATATATATATATATATACATATATATATATATATATATATATATATATATATATATATATATATATATATATATATATATATATATATAAGCATCATTTTTGTTATAATTAATGTGTATTTAAGGCATTTTAATGTAAATTTATAAAGTTTGTATTCATTTATTGTCCACTAACCTTTGCCCAGTGAGCATTGGTTAGCAAAACCTTATTTTCAATGTATCTTTAATATTATTGCGTGTTAATATGACTAGCATCATCTAGTTAGTCATAAAAAAGTTAATAAGTTGACAACCCAATTGCAATAATGAATATTAAAAACTTTAGAAGGAAATAGGTGAGTTTAATTTTGGCCATTTACTGTGACTTCTTAACATTTTCTACTTTTCCGATTAAGATGTGGTCAATCTTCTAGTAATTGCTTAAGAAAGGTATTCAAATGATTTTTTTGTGTTGTTTCTTCCTTTTAACCAACGTTTGGGAAATCTTGACAATACGAATCATCCCTAAATAACATTCAGATAGCAGTCATATTTTATATTTCTTTTATGTTGATATAAAGTTGGATGAATCGAGCTTGACCCGAATTAGGTTTAATTTGGGGTGTAAAACCCGCATAAAATACATAAGAACGTTTATTACATGAAAACACGGATTATTAAAACTTTATAGTTTATTTATACATGATGCATATCATGAATAATTAATGTAAGTATTGCGTATATTATTATTAATTATTATCATAAGATAAGTATTTACGTATAATACTTAAAACATGACAAGAATTTAAACACGAGATTAAAACACGAACACATCCGATAATTTATTTAAAACACGAAAAACGAAATATATATAATAAGGGTGCTTTTGGCCGGAGTTTAAAAAGAAAAAGAGGTCATTTGGCCCGACCCATTAAGCTTTAACTAGTAAACAAAACATTCACAGGGATTTTACTTTTTAATTTTACAAAAATTAAAAACCCTAGTCTCTCTTTGTCCTCCTTGGCCGCCGGTTTCATCAAGAAAAAAGGAAGGGGAAAAACTTGGTTTGATCTTAAATTTATTCGGTTATTGTTCGTGTTCATAGATCCCAAGTTACTACGCGTTCGGTATCCCTAAAACCTTAATCATTTTTCTTTTATTATTAATTCATGAATCTATTTAAAATTAATAATACGAAAACATATATAAATAATATAAACATGTAATCAAGGGTTTTGGGTTTGGTTTGTCAAGGGAACCAAGAGCCAAAAGCTCTCGGTGGGCGTTTGGTTCGGCCAGCCGAGACCACAAGGGTCTCGGTGGCTGTTTTGTGCAGTCGGCTGCAACACCAACCCCCCCAGCAGGGGTGTGTTTGGCTTGTCAGTGGGAACCCGGCTGAGGTCGGGGGCTGCTGTGGGAAGCAGTGGCAAACCGGGTAGCAGCCGGTGGCTGTTGTGTACTAGCGAGGCAAGGCCACAGCCTTGTGGCTGTGGTGGTTGTTGTGGTTCGAGCCAAGCCGAGACCATGGGGTCTCGGTGTAGGCTAGTTTCGGGGCTCGGGTATAACCGAAACACACCAACGGTGTGTTTGGTTTAGTTTTGCTAAATTATATTAAGTATATTTAATTAATTATATTAAATGAAACATGGTTTATTAATTAATTAAAATCAAGGACTTAAGATATAATTATTTTGTACATGATTATTCATGAATTAACATGGTCCCAATTAATTAAATTAACATAGGTTATAATAATTATTAACATAATTATTCATGATATAAAGACATGACACATTTAATTAATTTAATTAAAAACTTAGCTTAATTATTTAATTATATTTTAACCGTGGTTTAATTAAATTAATATTATACATTAATTTAATTATACAAATATCAGCTAAGGTAAAGTTTTATTAATATAATCATGTTATATTATTAATTAATAAACATTTATAAACCATGAATTATATTATTAATTAATAATTATTGTGTTAAGATTAAAGTATTTATTATTAATAAACTTTACTATATATATGACTTTAAATAATCATGGCTTATAATATATGCATATTAAACATTAGCTTATATCATATAATTATTTAATAAGCTTATTACTATTTATGAAAACATACTATTGATGGAAACTTTCTATTTTTAGAAACCTACTAGTTATGGAAACTTACTATTTATGGAAACTTACTATTTTTGTAAAGTTGCTATATATGGAAACCTGCTATTTTTAGAAAGTTACTATATATAGAAACCTACTATTTTTAGAAAGTTACACTTTATGAAACAACAAGTATTATAACACATAAAACATGAAATACTCAATAATTAAGAACACATGAAACACTAAGAAACACATGATTAAACATGAAATAGTAGAACTAGTCAAGAACATGTAAAACAAGTCAAGAACAAGTAAAGTAAACTAAGAATCAGTAAGTATACATTAAACAGACAACTCATTCACGTCCTTTATATTGTAGCACTCGTGAAGTCAGAGTAGTTCTTCTACTTTCATCTTCATTTCATTACCGGACATAAGGTACGGATATTCCGTCCTTCAGTATGGACATTTTCTTTCTATGATTAGGATTCCTCGTATGCTACCATCTGTTTCCCCAGTAATTACATAAAACTTTTCTGTAATTAATATGTTATTATTTTAAACTGCCTGAGCTATATACATGCATGCCATTTTTCACCAAGTTATGGGGGTACCATAACCATAACACTTGAGGCACCAGTGTTATAACTCTACCACGACGAGAGTGATTGCTCGCGACGTCCCTTTCAATTATTAGTCATTATTATTATTATCATGTGGGTGAATGGGTGCATCCTAGTACATGTTTTACAGATTACACGGTGACTGTGGTGTGTGCTCTACATCCGTCATATGGAGCTGATCCCTCCACCCAGACTATTATAATTAGAGGCAACCCCTCTAATTGCATGACGAGGTCAGCCATCTATGTATTCATGCACGTTGATACCTTCATGACCTATATGAGCTCTTGTGAATTTAAAATACATTTTTTATGAAATAAACATAAGTCTTTTAAAATAAAAACCAGTTTATAAAACATACTCTAGGTTTTCCAGGACTTACACTTATTCCGCTACATTTTCATACTTTACTTATGTTTCATTTATTCATATCATTGTCGTATATTCGTTCACTGAGCGTATTGTTCAGCCGTATTTTCTTTTCATGTTCCCACACGGCAGGTACTAAAGGGCAGACTTAAGCAATTAAGAGAACGTGCATTAGGATGGAGGCTCCCTTGACTTCATTTCTTTTAATGCATTTATATACTTATGCATTGTGTGAGCTTATGTTTGGGACTGATGTTTGATTCCGGTTTCCTTTATGGTCATTTATGTTTTTAAGATATTTACCTTGCATACTTTGATGACACGCCATAATTATCATGTAACGGTCTACTTGTCAAAGTGGGGTGTTACAATTATGGTATCAGAGACCAAGGTTTCAACATTTAGGCTCTAAAACTTGAGCTGTGATTATTGGGTAGTCACCAGGATCTTCCTAAAATGACAATTGATTTTATTTCATGTATTTTGTTTCCTTAATGTTTTTTACTAAGTAAGGGTTGATACAGGATCGACCATACTTAGTCGCATCTGGTTTTCTTATAATTTTGTTTTATGGCCTGAACCGTAGTCGTGCACCCTTGATAATGTCATATTTCGTTGGCTATGCCTTCATAAATCTTCCATGCATATCTTATGTTTATCCTATGTTTCTAATATATTAATCATTAACATTCATTTGAAATTGTCAGATGGTTAACACACACAATGATCCAGAACTTGTTGCAGCTGTGCGAGCAACACTGCAGACCATGCTCCCTTAGATCCAAAATAAGATTCGGGCTGAATTTCAGAATGGACCACATCCTGCGAATTCTCTTGCTCCTCCACTAGTCACACTCTACATGTGGCTGGAAAGATTCAACAAACAGAAACCTCGATCTTTCGAGAAGGTTGAGGTCCCGTCAGATTCCGAGAACTAAATCACGCATATGGAGAAGATCTTTGATGCCATGGGTTGTGACGGGATATACAAAGCAAGGTTGTCATGCTACAAGTTTGAGGGTGATGCGTTGGCATGGTGGATAGCGTACAAGCTGAGCAATGAAAGTGAGGCATGGCTTACTGCTTTGACTTCGGTGCAGTTTAAGGATCTGTTCTACATACAGTTCTTCCCTAGAGCTGAGCAAGAACAATTGAGGAGGGATTATCATGCCATCCAGCAGAAGACAGGTGAGAACATCACAAAATTCATGCAGCGATTCCTCAGGTTAGCTGGTTTTTTGGGTGCTGATACTTGCACAGCTAAGGAGAAAGCAAAGCATTTCCGCCGGGATCTTCACTCCTCGATTACCTGTCTTCTGTTATGTGCTACTTTCAACAATGTGTCACAAGTGGTGGACGTAGCACGCAGTCTGGAGATGCTCCATGAGATAGATGATTATGAGGAGTCAGCTCGACCTGAAAACAGGTATATTTCAGTCATCAAGCGTTACCATCTCATTCAAATCAGTATTTTCATTTTATATCTTGTTCTATTCAATTGTATCGTTCAGGCAGAAGGGTGGAGACCGGTACAAACCAGCCACTCAGACTAACGACCGTTATAGATCAGACAGGCATAGTAGTAGTGATAACTACCGTAACAATGCCAGTTACTCCAACAACAACAGGTCCCTAAACTTTAAACTTTTCTATGTTAAGCTGTTGTATGACATGAATTCTAACATCTTAGCATCATAACAGGAACTCTGCGAACAGGCGTGACCAGAATAACAAGGGTCGGTAGCTTAATCACTCACCATCATCTGGTATTATAATCTAAACTCTCAGTGTATTCATGTTTATGTCTCTGTAATTATGTCTCACACACATCTTCTAAAACAGGCTCTCAGCCAGCGAGGCTACCCCGGACCCATCCCATCTACACCAATTTCGGCCGTAGGAATCCTGGACCATGTCGTCGTGATACCATTGTTTGCTTTAAGTGTGGGCAAGTAAGCCATCTGATGAAAGACCGCAAGAAAGGGGAAATCGTTGGTACATCGGGTACCGCCCCTCCGAAACCAGCAGCATCATGTCGAGTGTACACCATTACCAGGGATCAGGCCAACAAGTCTATAGGTATCATTACTGGCATCTTATTTATGTATGGATATGCTGTCTGCGTTTTATTTGATACGGGTGCCACCCATTCAATTATATTCAATACTTATGCTGCCCATATAAATAAGACATATACACCACTTGAGAATGTATTAAATATATCTACGCCAATGAGAGACTCTTTGTGCATTACTCATGTGTACAGAGATCTTCCCTTAGAATTTGATGATAGGATTCGTTCTATCGACGAACTTCCTTTAGACATGTGCGAATTCGATATGATCTTAGGCATGGAATGGTTCGCAAACCACCACGCCACGATTGATTGCCATATATATCGAGTAATATTCGATGATGTTCAAGATCCAGAGAACATTCATAATGGTTTTATACCAGGAAAGTCTGTACAAATCATTTCTTCCTTACAATCCCGTGCTTTACAAGCTCATAGCTACGAAGGTTTCTTAGCTACAATTTAGGACACTACTGCTGAAGCTCCATCAATTCAGGATCAGCCGGTTGTTTCACAATTCCCCGATGTGTTTCCAGAAGAACTTCCGGGTATACCACCTATCCGAGAAGTGGAGTTTGGAATTGAGCTCATTCTAAGAGCTGAACCGATCTCCAAGGCTCCTTATCGCATGGCTCCCATCGAGCTCAAGGAGTTGAAAGACCAGCTGCAGGAGTTACTTGAGCGAGGTTTTATTCGTTCGAGTGTATCACGATGGGGTACACCGGTACTATTAGTTAAGAAGAAGGACGACAACATGCGTATGTGCATTGACTATCGTGAGCTGAATAAGATCACGATCAGAAAGCGTTATCCATTGCCCCGCATATCGATGATTTATTTGACCAACTGCAAGGTGCCAAGCACTTTTCCAAGATTGATCTACGAGCGGGCTATCATCAGTTGCGAGTGAAAGAGCAGGATATCCCTAAGACTGCTTTTCGCACAAGATATGGTCACTACGAAATCGTAGTCATGCCTTTTGGACTCACAAACTATAGGTTGTAACACACGACTTATAGAACAAATAATATAGATGATGAAGAACAAGATTAACACTAAGAATGTAATATTAGATTAGATGAAGAAGAAGGAAGAAAGATACAAGGTAGATGATTCTAGAGAGAGAAACTAAGGAGAGTTTCTCTCTCTAAAACAAGAAGAAGAGAAAAATAGTATAGGAGACACACACACAAATGAGGATGGTGTGCCTTTTATACTAAGGCTTACAAGGTTAGGAGGCCTTCCTCATTTGTGTGTTTGGGACTAATTCCCGTTACATACATAACAATAACATAGAACTCTCGACACCGTTGAATAGCATTTTCCACGAGCTTCGCAACGGTATATTATATGACCATCACTTTAAATACTTCTAACAATCTCCCCCTAAGGGGTGGTCATATAATATGTGACTTCACTTCTTTGACCATCACTTTAAATACTTCTAACAATCTCCCCCTAAGTGGTGGTCAGTATTATGTGACTTCACTTCTTTGTTGTTGCAGACTTTGAAGCTCGTTGTCTTGAGAGTTCTTTCATCGTTCCTTTCATGACTTGTGATCTTGGATCTTTGATCTTTGCCTTGACTTGATCTTGATGCTTTGCCAACTTGTGTTCTTGTGTCTTTCCCCACATACTCAAACTTCAATTTGAGATGAAAGCTTGTTAACAATCTCCCTTGATCATCAGAGTAGCAGAAGTCTTTGTTTGAGATGTTCTTGAGCTTTCTTCATTTACAAGAGCATGTGGTCTTGAATTACGACTCTTGAGGTCACGCCACCGTTTGCATTCCTCCGGTTTCCCTTTATACAGTACGAATATTGTACCTGTGATTAGGTAAGTTCAAAGAACTTCCTTGACAGGGTTTCTGGTTGTGGTAGCCGTTCTTAATACTTGAATGTATCGAAAGATAATTCATAGTAATGAGTGAATCATGTAGTTCCATTCTGCTGATTAAGTCGTCAATTCAATTTCCTGGAACAAGTTTGAATCAATTAAGAATCAAACCATTGTTGCTTTCTAGTTGACACAAGTTAGATTCGTATGGAATCTCACAAGTCACCTACCGCAATGCTGTTTGATGATGACACTGGAAGGATTTGCATTCGTCACTGTAAGTACTGAGGAGTATTACTCTGAATGTTCTGGCAAGATCATAAAGATATTGCGTCGAGACCTGGAATGAGTTGAATCACAAAAGAATCAAACCACTGTTGCTTTCTAGTTAACATATGTTTAATTCAAGTGAATCTTACATATGACCTACCGTAGTGCTGTTTGATGTTAACACTAGAAGGATTTCCATTCATCACTGTGAATACTAATGAGTATAACTCTGAATGTTCTGGAAATATCACAAGGATAGAGCGTAGGACTCTGTAAATTATCGCTTGTGTTCTTGAGATGAAAAACAATTGATATATGGAATAAGTGTCCTAATGATATTTTATGATGAATCTCGTTGGCTCTAGACTCTATAAGTGCACGTTTATTTGGTGATCGGAGGCTGGAGCAGACTGCCACCTTTTCAATATCTACTATCTCGGAGTGAGAAAGTCGATAGAAATAAGTTGAACTCTGTGACAATAAAACAAACTTCTTTTGAGAGAAGCTTGAGTAGGCTGGGAAGGGTTGTGCATTGCATCACTGGGTCCATGATGCTTTATCTTCAATACCATAAATCATCAACGTGATTCTGATAGTAGATGTATTGACCCGGTTTCTGCCTAAGTTGTATGGAGGGCTATTTCTTTTCACCCTTTATCCTTACATTTCTTTTTCATTCTTCAACCCCTTCAATGCTTACCAAGACGTCATAACTAGCACCTTGTTGTGATTGTTCCAGTGCTAGCTTAAGTCATTAGTCGGCATTTTTTTCCCGTACACTCAACTACTGCATCTTTCCTAAGGACATCTAAATTCTAATGGATTGTCCCTGGGAAGATCCCTCCGGTTCTGGTTGGATAATAGGACGAATATCTAACCACCTTTTGACACCAATACCGTCGTGAATTAATGTGTTGAAGGGTATAGATATCGTAACCAGAAAAACCTATTGATTAAGCAATCAAGGTGTTGATGAAATCAGAGTTTACACCTTGAAGGTTTTTTGTATCAACCAAAACGCTCCCCCTATAACACATTTTAATCACTATTCTCCCCCTCAAAAATTGCATGAAATTGAAATTTTTGTGAAACTAGTGATGAAACATGGAGAGAATAATGTGTCATGAAGCTTTGGAACAAATGTTTATGAAATCATTATACTCCCCCTCGAAAAGAGATTCTATTTAAATAGGGGAGTATATGAGCACATTGTATTGAAATATACTGAAAAATTGTGCTCAAAAGTCCGAGAAAAATTGTGTTCATGAGCTTAAAACTTTGAATGTTTTGATATAAGCTCATGACCGAGAAAAACGAATTTCTTATTGTTGAGGATAAGTCAAAGACTTTCCTTTATTTAAGGATCGGGTTATAGTCTGACATGTGACTATAAGCCATTGTGTTGAGCTTAAAACTTTGAATGTTTTATGACAAGCTCAACCCTTGATAGATTGCTCTACCCGTTATTAGGATAAGTTATCTTTAAAGATACACTCTCCTTTATTTGAAGTTCGAGTTACAGTCTGACATTTAATTGTAAGTCGTTTACATGAGCTTAAAACATAGAATGTTTTTTTATCGGAAGCTCATGACCGAGAAAGTTTTATTTTCTCGTTGTTAAGGATAAGTTATCATCCGTGATCAACTTTCCTTTCTTTAAGGCACGAGTCACAATCTGAGGTAATTGCAAATCATCAAGAAAAAAGAAATGACATGTTTTGAAAACATTTGAAGTTTCATTCGAGCTTTATGTACACACCCGTGTCGTTATTGAGTGACATTTCTAGGCACGTCCATATTATCGAAACTGAAAGACATTTCGAGAAGAATATTTTTGGTATTTTTGAAAGATTTTCACATTTTTTATTTTGTTTTTATAGGTTTTATATTTTTGTATTTTGATAGACCTTTGTACAACAGAAGAGGGTGATGTCGAATGTACATAATTGGAACCCTTTGAAGAAATGGATTCAGAATCCGCTGAAGTACCTGCAATGACAGAAGAAGAATTTGCACAAATACTAGTGTTAGGAGTAACGAATGCATTTTCTACATTCAGAATACTCGCATTAGTGCTGTAGTAGGTGTCATCACTCTTCTTGATAGGAATCCACTTAAGACCGACTTCCTTGAAGATCCTACCCGTTGGTTTCCACTGAAGACAAGATCTAGGATTAGTGTTCTCTTGCACAGCGGAAGACTTCTTTGGAGAGAAACTAGGTCCTGCATTGATCCGCCTTGAGGATTTATTGTCATTGCTTTTCTTTGTGACAGGTGGGAATCTCCTTGTTGTCTTATGGCATTCTGCATTATTTCTCTGTGTGAAGGCACGAGAGTTCACCTCATAGAGGTATTGCAGAATGCAATGAGCATGATTTCCATAGTGAATGCCCTTTATGCACGTGGGACATATAGGGAGATTGGGATTCTCGAAAGGCCTTGTGTACCTAGGGTTTGCTGACCGTTCAGGCACCATGTTCGAAACAGGACTACTCATTGGTGGTTGCCAATTCCTAGGCTGTTGGGAAGGGGTCCTAGGTTTTGGTTGATTACCATTAGGAGTGTTTTGAACTCTAGCGGTTGTTGGTTTACTAGGTTTTGAATACACATGGTTTACTTTCTGAATGTTCCCTTTTTGCTTACCACCCCTAGGTTGTTGGTTTGACCAACGTCATTTGAACCTTTAGATTCCTCTGTGGGCGTAAGAGTCACACACTTGGGAGTACTCTTAGAAGTAGTGCAAGGTGCATTCACAGAGTTGTGTTTAGCAAGAGTGGGTTTTCTAAATGGAGGAACATAGGGTGATATGGCTGGTTTTGGTACGGTCGATGGCACATCGGTATTAGGAGGTAACCTAGAGACATTAGAAGGCGGTTTTCCTAAGATAGATGGCTTTGGTACTTTGTACGCATTGGGTTGTCTAACAACTGATTTTACAACCTTAGGTTCCACAGTTTTTTCCACCCATCTTTCGAACAAGTTTCTTCAACTCAGTAACCGTGATGTGTTCGTCTTTTCATTCAATTCACGAAATGATTCACAGAGTTTTAATTGTAAATTACTGTCATCGGGAACTTTTCCAACTTTGTTTTGCAAAGCAAGTTCAAGAGAATGACAATGTTTCTGAAGAAAATCATATCGGTGTTGAAGAATCATGAACTCTTTTTGTTTAACATTTGTTGAAGGCTTACTGTCGCGACATTCACCTCCTAACTGAGCTTGCAGTTGTTCGATTGTTTGTTGCAGTTCATTGTAAGCTTTATCATACGAGAGTTTGTCATCTTTACATTCATCACATTTTTTGACATATTTATTCCAAAGATCGGTGAATTTGTTGTCCTTCTTGATGACATAAGACTCCATTTTCTCTTTCGTACGATCAAGCTCATTTTGGAGGGTCGCATTGTCTGACACTAAGATGTTTACCGCAACGGGGTTACTATCAACACAATCATCACTGTCACTTGTTTTCTAGAGACATGCAAGGTCGCTTTCCAAAACTTTAATTCTATCAAGAGATTCATCAGCCTCCTTCAACAAATTTGGCTAGTTCTTTTAGAAAAGCATTCTCAAGATTGCCTATCCTCGTATCAACTTGATTAATAATCAGATTGATTTCAGTATGAAGCACTTTTTGTAACTCGACATGAACGGGTGATGTAAAGTTTCCTCCAGTCATTTTGGCGTTAACAACCCGTTTGAGAATGACAAAATTATCTTTGAGCTCGTTTAGATACCTACGTGTGATACTCGGTTTCGGAGGGTCATCAGACAATTCCTCACTTGGTAGCAAAAGCATTTCAGAACTCGTTTTAGACCGAACAAAAACATTTGGAGGATTAACTTTCGGATAATAAACAGGTGTCACTTCTTTATCAAGCTTTTTCATTCTTAAACGAGTCTCTACAGCAAGTTCAGTAGTTTCCTCGGAATCATGCACACTAGGAGGATCATGTTCATCCGACAAGAGCACACTACCATTATATAAGGTTTTATTAGTGGCCTGAACTTACTTAAGATATCCTTGATTAGGAGGAAGGGGACAACCTAAGGCCAATTTGTATCGAGTGTAGTTTATCTCATCACTTTTGGTGCAAGCATATTTATTGTCTGCATAGTTTGGCCACGTTTTACCAAAAGGTTGTCTAATTTCCTAATCCTATCCTGAGCTTTGCAAAAATCCTCAAGAAGCCCATCTTCTCGAATTTTGAAATCATGTTTCAGCTTTTTTCGTTCTTCTTTTAAATCCAAAATGATAGATTTTTCAGTTGAAAGTTGTTTATTAAGAGAAGTAATTTCATCATTCAATTCACTTATCTTTTTAGCACTACTTAAGTGTAAGGCATTTAATTTCTTAGTTGTGCATTTTTCTTGATAAACAGATGTAGCACGAGCTTGTTCAAGTTACTTGATTTTAGCATGATAAATCTCAAAACTTTTCTCCCGTTCCTTATATCCCGCAAGCTTAGTGGTCAATTTGGCATTAGTTTCTCTAAACTTATTATTAACCAAATTCGCATGAGCAACATCCTTGGCAAGCTTATCAAATAATGATTTATAATACGCATGCGTTTCGTCAGGAAGGGTTGTAGGTTGCGCTACTTGATTTCCACTAAGGTCCACACTGGGCACATTAGAAATAATATTGCTATTAGTCGTTTGAACCCCGTGTGTCTCAGTGGAAGGCTCAAGTGACTCATTATACTCTTCCTCCTGATTAGACATATTATATAACTCATTATCATTGAGACGTGGGTGTACCTAGGAGGAACCGTCTGAATCATACACAGGACTCTGTCAGGTTGAACTACCGATGTGGATGATTGCTGCGAATTAACCATCAAGATGGAGTCGGTAGTCACCTCTTCTTCCTCGTCATATGCTGTTGCATATGACATTTAGATCAAACTCTTCAGGTAGAAGTAGAATTCCTGCTTCTTCCTTTTGTGCTATAAGAAGCTGAGACTGGAGTTGGGCAGCATTCCTCTTCTTTCTTGCATGACTATCACGATGCTGAAAACCCGCAGCATCATTGTCTTGTTGATAAGTCATAGTAGAAGTCGTGTGATAAACAGGATCTCAATTCGTAGAAAGCGTGTGTTGAAGTTAAAGTCCCCAAAATATTTTCGGAATAATGGAATATTTCAGAGAAAAAGCCAATCTTCGGAATAATGGGGATTTTCAGAAAAAGTCACTTTTTCGGAATAAAGAATTTTTCGGAATAATGGGAGTTTTCAGAAAAAATCACTTTTTCGGAATAAAAAAAATTTTCGAAATAAGATTTTTTTCGGAATAAATGGGGTTTTCAGAGAAAAAGCACTTTTACGGAATAAAGGTTTTTTCAGAATAAAGATTTTTTTGGAATAAATGGAGTTTCCAGAAAAAAGCACTTTTTCGGAATAAAGGTTTTTTTGGAATACAGATTTTTTCGGAAAATGAACTTTTTCGGAAAAAATTACGATTTCAGAGAAAAATGACTTTTTCGGAATAAAGTATATTTTCAGAGAAATTTGACATTTTCGGAATAAAATGGATTTTCAGAGAAATGGCTTTTTCGGAAAATTTGGATTTTCAGAGAAATCGCTTTTTCGGAAAAATTGGATTTTCAGAGAAATGACTTTTTCGGAAAAATTGGATTTTTAGAGAAATGGCTTTTTTGAAAAAACTGGATTTTCAGAGAAATGGCTTTTTCGGAAAATGAGTTTTTTCAGAAAAAATTTCAGAAAGATGGCAGAATTTCGGAATATAAAACCCTTTTGGGAAGATTATTCTGAAAAATACATATCACAGCTTTGTGAGTCGTCATATATGAAACGAAACCACACAGACCACACCTCGAATCCACCAATACCAGTAACCACTTCGATCACACCAATAACAACACCTCAAAGACTCAAATACTAATTGAATCCAATACCCTAAACCAAAAAAATAAATATAAAAACCCACGAAATCAATACCAAATCCCCACCAAATCAACACCAAATCTAAGTACGAATCCCGTGGCGAATGATACCACTTGTAGGATGTAACACACGACTTATAGAACAAATAATATAGATGATGAAGAACAAGATTAACACTAAGAATGTAATATTAGATTAGATGAAGAAGAAGGAAGAAAGATACAAGGTAGATGATTCTAGTGAGAGAAACTAAGGAGAGTTTCTCTCTCTAAAACAAGAAGAAGAGAAAAATACTATGGGAGACACACACACAAATGAGGATGGTGTGCCTTTTATACTAAGGCTTACAATGTTAGGAGGCCTTCCTCATTTGTGTGTTTGGGACTAATTCCCGTTACATACATAACAATAACATAGAACTCTCGACACCGTTGAATAGAATCTTCCACGAGCTTCGCAACGGTATGTTATATGACCATCACTTTAAATACTTCTAACACAAACGCTCCAGCAGTATTCATGGATTTGATGAACAGCGTTTTCCATGAGTTTATGGACAAATTCGTCATCGTGTTCATCGATGATATTATGAACTTCTCAAAATCCAAGGAAGAACACGAGTAACATCTTCGTACAGTACTACAGATTCTTCGCCAGAAGCAACTGTATGCAAAATTCTCCAAGTGCAAATTCTGGTTAAGTAAGGTAGCATTTATGGGCCACATTGTCTCCGCAGAAGGGATCACCATGGATCCTGCGAAGGTTGAAGCTATTACAAAATGGCCAAGACCGACGTTTGCAACTGAGGTTTGTAGTTTTCTGGGCTTAGCTGGTTATTATAGCAGATTTATGGAGAACTTTTCATGGTTAGCCTCGCCTTTGACCAAGCTGATGCGTAAGGGAGAGAAATTGGTATCTTCACCTATTCTTACTCTCCAATCTAGCACAGGTGGACTTTAGATTTATAGCGATGCTTCGGGAAAGGGACTTGGTTGTGTACTCATACAACACGGGAAGGTGATTTCCTATACATCACTTCAGCTAAATCCTTATGAGGAAAATTATCCCACTCATGATCTGGAATTAGCAGCAGTGGTTTTTGCACTCAAAATCTGGAGGCATTATCTATATGGTGAATCATGTGACATCTTTACTGATCACAAGAGCCTCAAATACATATTCACTCATCGAGAACTGAACATCAGGTAGAGAAGGTGGTTGGAGCTATTAAAGGATTATGACACCAACTTTTAGTACCATCCTGGTAAAGCGAATGTGTTAACATAAGATTCAAGCTAACATGAGGGTGATCCGGAGGTCGGGGAGGATAAAAAATGGTTGGACATTTTAGAGAGAGAAAGTGAGAGACTATTAAAGGTGTGTGTTTTATTGAGAGAGAAAGTAGAAAAAGAATAATGGAATCCTCACCCCTCCATTGAAGTATGGAGGGGTATATATAGGCTAGACAAGGAGTGACTTTGACATCTTAGCAATAGTAGTCCCTCCATGTTTTGCCTATATGTGTAAAACCCGCATGCTTTTACCATGAATAGTGCCCTTAAGATCGTACGCCCTAGATTAAAACTTACCTCATTTAGTATTGATCACATTCATGTGCTAATAATCAAGCAAGTGCATACGTGTATGACATGACAGGTATCGATTACGTACGAACTCATGATAAACAGTTAATAAATATATCACGTGAACATAATTAAATCATGATCACCATTTAAAATACAAATTAGAATACTTACGTAAATACATATAATATAATTACGAGCGTTAAGATTACGGTAACTACATGATAAAATAAACAGAAACGCTTCAGACACGAACACGTTTAACCACGAACGAACACGAAACATCAGGACACGAGAAAGGTACGGGTACCCCATGTGGGGCCCCCATACCCACGGCACAACAACAAGAAATGGGCTAAGCCCATGGACTTTTACAAGTAAAGGGGGGTAAAGAGTAAAACTAGTTTTCATTTTCATTTTTCAAGAAAGAAAACATAAACCCTAAAAAGTCTTCTCCTCCTCCTTTTCTCCTCTTTGTTCCGCCACCTTAACATCACCATAGGAGGGTGATTGGTTGATTTTGATCTCAAAAACTATTGTTATAATCACTGTTTGTTCATCCTTTTTCCAAGCTACATAGAGGTATACCTTTCTAACCCTTCTTTTTAATTCTTTTTAATTCTTTTAATCTTTGATTATTTTCATGAACATGTTATTATTTTTTTTATTTAAACATGATAATTATCATTGATCTAACATGTTTTGGTAGTAATTAAAATCAAAGATTGATTTAAAGGGGTGTTTGTTTTTAGCCGCCTAGCAAAACAAACCCGAGGGGGGGTTTGGTTTGCTATTGCCGCCACCACCAAGACCATTTTTGGTCTTGGTTGGCTCATGTGGGACCCACGGCAGCAAGGAGGCACACGTGCCCCGAGTTTGGCTCGGGGTACGGTGTCGAATTCATGCCCGATTCATGGTTCGTTGGTTAAATCATGATTTATGCTACATGTTAATTTTTATGAATTATGAACTTAGGATATAATTAATTAATAACATGAAATATTAATTAAATCATGACTTAGGTTATTTTAATTATGAGTTTAACATGACATTAATTTAACCTAAGTATTTTATGTTATAAGTTATAATTAATTAATTATTTAAAACATGCCTATAATTAATTAATTTAGACATGACTTAGGTTATGTTATTAATACATAATAATACACATTTTAACCTAAGTATTTTATTCCATTTTAATTAATACATGTTATACCTTAATTAAAATGCTTAACCTATAGTTTAATTAAAATACATGAAATAATAATTAAACTATACACTATATCATATGACTTAAGAAATAAGCTTATAAACACTTAGACTTATATGTTAGCTTATGTAACCAGCTTAATTCTAAATATGGAAACTTCTATTTATAGAAACTTAATTAAATAAGGCAACTAATCTAATTATGGAAACCTTCTATATATGGAAATCTATCTATTTCAGGCAGCTAATCTAATTATGGAAACCTTCTATATATGGAAACTTATTTAATTAAGGCAGCTGATCTATTTTTGGAAACTTTCTATTTTTAGAAACTAATCTATTTTAAGCAGTAAATTCTATTTTAGGAAACTTTCTATTTTTGGAAACTTTCTATTTTTGGAAACTTTCTATTTTTGGAAACTTTCTATTTTTGGTAACTTTCTATTTTTGGAAACTTTCTATTTTTGGAAACTTTCTATTTTTGGAAACCTGCTATTTTTGGAAAGTTACTTATTATTACACAGTAAGTATAATAATACATGAAACACCAGTAATACTTAATCAAATTAATCAGAATACTAGATAAACACAGTTTAAGGCTTTAAACAGTGAACCATGACCTAAAACATACCAAATCAGCTAAAATGAGACACAAAACCCAGTACGTAATCAGTGAATCGATACTTATACACGTGTGTATTCATGTAGCGTTAGTGATCCAGAAGTAGGAGTCTTTCTTCCGTTCATTCACTGGACTTGAGGTACGGATTCCCGTCCTTTCAGTATGGACATTCTTTCCTTATTAGGATTTCCCCGTATGCAGCCAACTGTTTTCCCCAGTATTTGTTTTATTGTTTTGAACTGCTTATGTTTAATTAGCATAATCTATAGCCATATACAAGCATGACCAGTTTCACCTGGCTATGGAGGTACCATAACCATAGCATTGGAGGCACCGATGCTATGACTTCCCCACGGCTGAGTGATTGCTCGTGGCGTCCCTTTCAGTTTTGGCCATATTATTATATCATGTGGGGCGTATGGGTGCATCCTAGTTACATGTTTTATTCAGTTTATCATGGTGAATGTGGTGTGTGCCTTGCACCCTTCACAAGGAGTTGATCCCTCCTACCCAAACCAGTATATTGATTAGAGGCATCCCCTCTAATCAGCATGATGAGGTCACCCCTCCAAGTATTCATGCACGTGACCTTGTCATGACCTATATGGGCTATGGTATATATATGTTAAAACAGTTTTCACAAGATAAACATAAGGCTTTTCAAACTATAAAACCAGTTCCTTGATAATTAACCAGTTTACTCAGAACTTAGTCTTCCGCTGTTATATGTTACATGCTTATCCTATTTCATGCTTTATTGTACATCCGTGCACTGAGCGTCTTGCTCAGCCGTTTTCCTTTTCATGTTCCCAAAACGGCAGGTACTCACGGACTCCCGTAGATCTCAAACGTAGGTGCATATGGACTGGAAGCTTTACTGTCTTTCTTTACTTTATGCATTTCCTTTACTTTAATACAGTTGCTATGGACATTGTTTCGTCCTTTCCTTTTACAGTATTTATGTTTGTGTGTGATGAGCTTTACTTTGGGGTACCGATGTTTGATTCCGGTATTTCCCTTTTATGGTTGAATAATGCTTAGACATTTATCCTTGTATGCTTTGATGACACGCCATGATTATGCGTAATATTCCATTTCCAAAATGGGGTGTTACAATTATGGTATCAGAGCGCAAGGTTTCGACCTGTAGGCTCTCAAATATGACCTGTGATTAGTGGGTAGTCACTACGGTCTTCCTAGAACTGACAGTTGTTTTCATGCATTCATCATTTTTAAGCATACATATACATGTCATTGTTACAGGGTTTTTGACTAAGTAATGGTTGGTACAGGACTGGCCCTATTTAGTCGCATGTGTTTTATCGAAACTTTTAGATTTGGGACCGACCCATAGGCGTCCCCTCGATATGTCTTTTATTTTGAGTGAACTGACCGGAGGCGTTCACTCTCGAGCATCAAAGTTTTCATAAAACTGCATCATGCATTCATACAAAGATTTTCTTGCCTAAAATTTTTCTCGTGAAATTTTTGGCATAAAATTTTTTTTATATATTTTATGTTTGAACTGTTAATCATATGTTTTATGTTATACTGTCAGATGGTTCTCACACGCGAGCAAGAGCAGCTCAATGCTGCAATTCAGGCTGCCATGCAAGCCTTACTTCCTCAACTGAGGAATGACATTCGTGTTGAAGTCCAAGCTGCCAACAATCAGCAGCAGCAGAATCAGGCACCTCCTCCTCCTCCTCCCCCAGTGACACTAGCAGTGTGGTTAGAAAGATTCAACAAGCTCCGTCCTAGAGCTTTTGAAAAGACTGATAGCCCTAGCGATGCTGAAAGCTGGTTGACTCACATAGAGAAGATTTTCAATGCTATGGGATGTGACCCCGCATTCAAGGCAAGATTGGCATGCTACCGATTTGAAGGCGATGTACTCAACTGGTGGCTAGCTTTGACGCAGTCAGAAGGAGGTGATGAATGGGTCGCTGGTTTGACATGGGCCCAATTCAAGGAGAGAGTGATGGAGCAGTTCTTTCCTAAGGCAGAGCAGGACAAACTCAAGCGAGAATACCATGGGATACGTCAGAGAGCGGGCGAGAATAGCAACGAATTCATGCAGCGCTTTCTTCGCCTAGCTGGTTTTCTGGGAGCAGCAGCTGGTACTCCTGAGGAGCAGGCACACCACTTTAGGTGGGCACTTCGCACCTCGGTCGCGAACAATCTGGTATGTGCTACGTTCAATACAGTAGCACAAGTGGCCGACGCAGCAAGGAAGCTTGAGATGTTGCAGGAACGCGATGAGTTCGGGGAAGCTGAAAGACCCGACAAGAGGTAAAACATTTCGTGTTCTAGCGTTAACCAGACCGCATCCTATCATTATATGTTCTTTAATCATCTCATAAACTGTATCTTCCAGGCAGAAAACTGGGGACCGGTCTCAGCCGGCTACCCAGCAACAGCCTCATCAGCCCAAAGGAAACGGTCACAATAACGATCGTTCTGTTGTGGAAAAGCGCAACGGTAATGATAATTACCGTAACAATGCGGGACACTCCAACAACAGCAGGTCCTACTATTTACGCATCTTCTTATGATTTCATGTTATATCTCTCATGCTGACACTATATTAATCTCTACCAGGAACCACGGTAACGGAAGGGACCAGAACCACAGGGGTTCTCAGCCTAACCGTTCAGCTAACACTGGTAAACATCTTATGACGCTTACGTCCTATACTCGTGCATATACTTTGTTCTTAACACGTTTTGTCATCAGCAGGCCCTCAGCAAGCAAGGACTCCTGCTGGAGGATTCACTCATCCTCTTTGCAGCACTTGCCATCGCAGACACCCTGGCCCATGTCGTCGTGACTCCGACGCGTGCTACAAGTACGGCCTCCCTGGCCATCGTATGAGAGATTGCCGTAAGGGTGAAATGGAGGGTACTTCGGGTCATACTGATACTAAACCGCCTCCTACCACTGGGCGTGTCTACACGACATCGCGGGACCAGGCAAACAAATCTACAGGTACCATTACAGGAATTTTGTATATGTACGGCCAGGCTGCATGTGTTCTTTTCGACACGGGTGCCACTCATTCAGTTATTTCCACTACTTATGCCAAGAATATCAGGACACTTCCCTTGCCATTAGGAAATAGGCTTACCATTTCCACGCCTTTGAGGGACTCTGTATTAATAACTCATGTATACAAGAGTCTTCCTCTAGAGTTTGACGATAGAGTTCGTGCAGTAGATGCACTTCCCCTGGACATGATTGAATTCGATATGATTCTCGGCATGGACTGGCTATCCAAGCACCATGCTACCATAGACTGCCACTCATATCGGGTGATCTTCGGCGACATTAATGCACCAGAGTACATTCATAACGGGTTCATACCCGGGCGGTCTGTACAAGTCATATCTACCTTGCAAGCACGTGCATTACTGTCACATGGATGCGAAGGTTATCTAGCTACCGTTCATGACATGGATGCTGAATCCCCATCGATTCAGGATCAACCAGTAGTTTCGGAATTTCAAGACGTTTTCCCAGCTGAACTTCCAGGCATACCACCTGCAAGAGAAGTGGAGTTCAACATCGACCTTGTTCCAGGAGCCGAGCCAATCTCGAAGGCTCCGTATCGTATGGCTCCCATAGAGCTAAAAGAACTGAAGGACCAACTGCAGGAACTTCTTAAACGAGGGTTCATTAGACCAAGCGCATCTCCATGGGGCGCACCGGTCTTGTTCGTTAAGAAGAAGGACGGCAGCATGCGACTTTGCATTGACTACCGTGAACTTAATAAGATTACCATCCGCAATAGATATCCACTGCCACGTATAGACGATCTGTTTGACCAACTTCAAGGAGCCAAACACTTCTCAAAGATCAATCTAAGGTCAGGCTACCATCAGCTAAGGGTTAAAGAGCAGGATATTGCCAAGACTGCTTTTCGTACCCACTATGGCCATTATGAGTTTGTGGTCATGCCATTCGGCCTGACTAACGCTCCAGCAGTATTCATGGATCTGATGAACAGAATCTTTCATGAATTCCTTGATAAATTTGTCATTGTATTCATCGATGACATCTTGATTTTCTCAAAGTCCACGGAGGAACACGAAGATCATCTCCGTACTGTACTACAAATTCTTCGTCAGAAGCAGCTGTATGCGAAATTCTCCAAGTGTGAGTTCTGGTTAAACAAGGTGGCATTCTTAGGCCATATCGTATCAGCAGAAGGGATCACTATGGACCCAGCGAAGGTTGAGGCTATCACTAAATGGCCAAGACCAACATCAGTGACAGAAGTCCGCAGTTTCTTAGGCTTAGCTGGATATTATCGAAGATTCGTGGAGAACTTTTCCCGCCTGGCATTGCCTCTCACCAAACTGATGCGAAAAGGAGAGAAATTCGTCTGGACGGAAGAACGAGAGAAGAGCTTCGAAGACCTAAAGCAGAAGTTAGTATCTGCACCTATTCTTACTCTCCCATCTGGTACAGGTGGATTTCAGATCTATAGCGATGCATCGGGGAAGGGACTGGGCTGTGTTCTCATGCAACATGGGAAAGTGATCGCGTATGCTTCACGGCAGCTTAAGCCCTATGAAGAAAACTACCCTACGCATGACCTGGAGCTTGCTGCAGTGGTGTTCGCATTGAAGATATGGAGGCATTACTTATACGGAGAATCATGCGACATTTTCACGGATCACAAGAGCTTGAAGTATATCTTCACACAGCGAAAATTGAACATGAGACAAAGGAGATGGTTGGAACTGTTGAAGGATTATGATATTAACCTACAGTATCATCCCGGGAAGGCTAATGTAGTAGCAGATGCACTCAGCAGAAAGTCCGGAATGATAAACGGCATTGAGATCGAGGAACAAAACATAAGAGACTTGGAGCGACTAGACATCAAAATCATGGTACGTGGGCAGCACGGATACTGGGCGAATCTTAGAGTAGAACCTGAGTTACTGACTAGGATTAAGGAAGCGCAGAAGGATGATGGAGAGATTTGGGCGATAATTCAGAATTTGGAGAAGCAGACAGAATTCAGAATGGACGCAGACGGTATCGTTTGGCAGGGCACGAGACTTTGTGTTCCTGACAATCCAGAACTCCGGGAAGCATTGTTAGCTGAAGCTCACAGCTCCCCATTTTCTATACATCCTGGGTCGACAAAAATGTACCATGACATCAGACAGCACTTTTGGTGGAGTGGTATGAAACAGGATGTAGCCACGTATGTCTCCAAATGTCTTACCTGCCAGCAGGTTAAGATTGAACATCAGCGATCGGGCGGTCTCCTTCAACCGTTGGATATTCCAGAGTGGAAGTGGGACAAAATCACCATGGATTTTGTTACCGGTCTTCCGCCTACCAAGAAGAAGCACGATGCTATTTGGGTCATTGTTGATCGACTCACCAAATCAGCTCATTTCTTACCGATACGCAAGGAAGATCCGGTAAGTAAACTCGCAGATACGTACAGAAGGGAGATCATGAGACTCCACGGTACTCCCTCCAGCATCGTCTCAGACAGAGATCCTCGTTTCACGTCGCGATTCTGGAAAGGTCTGCAAAAAGCTTGGGGTACACAACTTAAGCTGAGCACAGCCTTTCATCCTCAAACGGACGGACAATCGGAGCGAACAATTCAGACATTGGAAGGTATGTTAAGGTCGTGTGCGTTGGAATGGATAGGTGATTGGGACGATTACATCTGTTTGGTCGAGTTTGCATACAACAACAGCTGGCACGCAAGTATCAAATGTGCTCCTTTCGAAATGTTGTATGGCAGAAAGTGTCGCGCTCCAACTTGCTGGGATCAAGTGGGAGAGCGAACACTCGAAGGACCAGAGATTATAGAAATGACCAATGAGAAGATCGAAGTAGCTAAGCAGAAACTGCAGGAAGCACGATCACGTCAGAAGAGTTACGCCGATAAGCATCGTAGGGACATACATTTTAATGTGGGAGATCACGTCTTCCTCAAGGTTTCGCCGGCACGTGGTGTTAAACGCTTCGAGATCAAAGGGAAACTCAGTCCTCGGTTCATCGGACCATTTGATATCGTTGAACGAATCGGCGAAGTATCTTACCGATTGGCGTTACCTCCTCAGCTTTCGCACGTGCATAACGTGTTCCATGTGTCCTTACTCAGAGGGTACAATCATCATCCCCTTCACATGGTTCAGTATCCACTAGAACAGATACATGAAGATCTCACTTTTATAGAAGAACCCGAACGAGTACTCGACAGGCAAGAACGAGTCATGAGAAGGAAGACGATTCCATTCGTCAAAATTCTTTGGAGGGACCATACCGAGCGGGAAGCCACTTGGGAAACAGAGGAGTCTATCCGGGCTTCTTACCCTCACTTCATATTTTGAGTTCGGGTATGTTACTTCTTTTCAGCTTAATTTATCTATAATTCGGGGACGAATTATTCTTTTTAGGGGGGAAGAATTGTAAAACCCGCATGCTTTTACCATGAATAGTGCCCTTAAGATCGTACGTCCTAGATTAAAACTTACCTCATTTAGTATTGATCACATTCGTGTGCTAATAATCAAGCAAGTGCATACGTGTATGACATGACAGGTATCGATTACGTACGAACTCATGATAAACAGTTAATAAATATATCACGTGAACATAATTAAATCATGATCACCATTTAAAATACAAATTAGAATACTTACGTAAATACATATAATATAATTACGAGCGTTAAGATTACGGTAACTACATGATAAAATAAATAGAAACGCTTCAGACACGAACACGTTTAACCACGAACGAACACGAAACATCGGGACACGAGAAAGGTACGGGTACCCCATGTGGGGCCCCCATACCCACGGCACAACAACAAGAAATGGGCTAAGCCCATGGACTTTTACAAGTAAAGGGGGGTAAAGATTAAAACTAGTTTTCATTTTCATTTTTCAAGAAAGAAAACATAAACCCTAAAAAGTCTTCTCCTCCTCCTTTTCTCCTCTTTGTGCCGCCACCTTAACATCACCATAGGAGGGTGATTGGTTGATTTTGATCTCAAAAACTATTGTTATAATCAGTGTTTGTTCATCCTTTTTCCAAGCTACATAGTGGTATACCTTTCTAACCCTTCTTTTTAATTCTTTTTAATTCTTTTAATCTTTGATTATTTTCATGAACATGTTATTATTTTTTTTATTTAAACATGATAATTATCATTGATCTAACATGTTTTGGTAGTAATTAAAATCAAAGATTGATTTAAAGGGGTGTTTGTTTTTAGCCGCCTAGCAAAACAAACCCGAGGGGGGGGGGGGGGTTTGGTTTGCTATTGCCGCCACCACCAAGACCATTTTTGGTCTTGGTTGGCTCATGTGGGACCCACGGCAGCAAGGAGGCACACGTGCCCCGAGTTTGGCTCGGGGTACGGTGTCGAATTCATGCCCGATTCATGGTTCGTTGGTTAAATCATGATTTATGCTACATGTTAATTTTTATGAATTATGAACTTAGGATATAATTAATTAATAACATGAAATATTAATTAAATCATGACTTAGGTTATTTTAATTATGAGTTTAACATGACATTAATTTAACCTAAGTATTTTATGTTATAAGTTATAATTAATTAATTATTTAAAACATGCCTATAATTAATTAATTTAGACATGACTTAGGTTATGTTATTAATACATAATAATACACATTTTAACCTAAGTATTTTATTCCATTTTAATTAATACATGTTATACCTTAATTAAAATGCTTAACCTATAGTTTAATTAAAATACATGAAATAATAATTAAACTATACACTATATCATATGACTTAAGAAATAAGCTTATAAACACTTAGACTTATATGTTAGCTTATGTAACCAGCTTAATTCTAAATATGGAAACTTCTATTTATAGAAACTTAATTAAATAAGACAACTAATCTAATTATGGAAACCTTCTATATATGGAAATCTATCTATTTCAGGCAGCTAATCTAATTATGGAAACCTTCTATATATGGAAACTTATTTAATTAAGGCAGCTGATCTATTTTTGGAAACTTTCTATTTTTAGAAACTAATCTATTTTAAGCAGTAAATTCTATTTTAGGAAACTTTCTATTTTTGGAAACTTTCTATTTTTGGAAACTTTCTATTTTTGGAAACTTTCTATTTTTGGTAACTTTCTATTTTTGGAAACTTTCTATTTTTGGAAACTTTCTATTTTTGGAAACCTGCTATTTTTGGAAAGTTACTTATTATTACACAGTAAGTATAATAATACATGAAACACCAGTAATACTTAATCAGATTAATCAGAATACTAGATAAACACAGTTTAAGGCTTTAAATAGTGAACCATGACCTAAAACATACCAAATCAGCTAAAATGAGACACAAAACCCAGTACGTAATCAGTGAATCGATACTTATACACGTGTGTATTCATGTAGCGTTAGTGATCCAGAAGTAGGAGTCTTTCTTCCGTTCATTCACTGGACTTGAGGTACGGATTCCCGTCCTTTCAGTATGGACATTCTTTCCTTATTAGGATTTCCCCGTATGCAGCCAACTGTTTTCCCCAGTATTTGTTTTATTGTTTTGAACTGCTTATGTTTAATTAGCATAATCTATAGCCATATACAAGCATGACCAGTTTCACCTAGCTATGAAGGTACCATAACCATAGCATTAGAGGCACCGATGCTATGACTTCCCCACGGCGGAGTGATTGCTCGTGGCGTCCCTTTCAGTTTTGGCCATATTATTATATCATGTGGGGCGTATGGGTGCATCCTAGTTACATGTTTTATTCAGTTTATCATGGTGAATGTGGTGTGTGCCTTGCACCCTTCACAAGGAGTTGATCCCTCCTACCCAAACCAGTATATTGATTAGAGGCATCCCCTCTAATCATCATGATGAGGTCACCCCTCCAAGTATTCATGCACGTGACCTTGTCATGACCTATATGGGCTATGGTATATATATGTTAAAACAGTTTTCACAAGATAAACATAAGGCTTTTCAAACTATAAAACCAGTTCCTTGATAATTAACCAGTTTACTCAGAACTTAGTCTTCCGCTGTTATATGTTACATGCTTATCCTATTTCATGCTTTATTGTACATCCGTGCACTGAGCGTCTTGCTCAGCCGTTTTCCTTTTCATGTTCCCAAAACGGCAGGTACTCAGGGACGCTCGTAGATCTCAAACGTAGGTGCATATGGACTGGAAGCTTTACTGTCTTTCTTTACTTTATGCATTTCCTTTACTTTAATACAGTTGCTATGGATATTGTTTCGTCCTTTCCTTTTACAGTATTTATGTTTGTGTGTGATGAGCTTTACTTTGGGGTACCGATGTTTGATTCTGGTATTTCCCTTTTATGGTTGAATAATGCTTAGACATTTATCCTTGTATGCTTCGATGACACGCCATGATTATGCGTAATATTCCATTTCCAAAATGGGGTGTTACAATATGAATCTAATGTAATTCCATAAATGATGCTCACATTTTAGGGCTAACAGAATGTGGTGGCCGATGCTGTCAGAAGGAAATCACGCATCATTGCTGACATTAATGTGGAAGAAGAGATCATACATGATCTAGAGCATTTAGACATTGAGTTCTTTGTACGTGGAAAACATGGGTACTGGGCTAATCTGAGAGTTAGGCCAGACTTAATATCTCGGATCAAGGCAACTCAGAAGGACGATGGTGAGATATGGCCGATTATTCAGAATATTGATCAGCAGATAGAGTTCTGTATAAACAAAGATGGCATTGTTTGGTAGGGTACCAATTTATGTGTTTCAGACAGTCTTACACTCAGAGAAGCCTTACTGACTGAGGCTCACAACTCTTAATTCTCCATTCATCCCGGTTCTACCAAAATGTACCATGATCACAAACAACATTTTTGGTGGAGTGGCATGAAGTGGGATGTTGCTACCTTTGTTTCTAGATGTCTAACCTGCCAGCAGGTTAAGATTGAACTTCAGCGAGCTAGTGGTTTATTACAACCATTAGAGATTCCCGAATGGAAGTGGGACAAGATCTCCATGGATATTGTTACCGGACTTCCGCAGACTCAAAGGAAGCATGATATAATATAGGTCGTCGTCGATCGTTTAACCAACTCCGCTAATTTCCTTCCTATTCGCAAGGATTATCCAGTTAGAAAATTGGCGGATATAATTCAGTAGGAGATCGTGTGACTACACGGTACTCCATCAGATATCATATCATACAGAGATCCTCGATTCACGTCTAAATTCTGGAGAGGTTTGCAAAAAGCTTGGGGCACCAGACTCAGGCTTAGCATAGCCTTTCATCCTCAAACTGATGGTCAGTCAGTGTAACACCGCACTTGGATAAGTGGATCGTTATTAATAGTTATGGCATGTCATCAAAGCATGCAAGGTAAATGTCTAAACATTAATGACCATAAAGGAATCCGGAAACAAACATCGGTTCCAAACATAAGCTCCCACACAAATGCATAAGTAAAGAATATGGAATAAGGACTAACAATGACCAGCAAAGTAGAAGTTTTTAAATGCATTAAAAGAAATGAAGTCAAGAGAGCCTCCATCCAAATGCACGTACTCTTGATTGCCTAGCTTTGCCCTTTAATACCTACCGTATGGGGACATGGAAAGAAAATATGGTTGAGAAATACGCTTAGTGTGTGGATATATGACAATGAAATGAATAGCATAAACATAAGTAAAGAATGAAATGAAAGTATTACAAAGCAGCGGAATAATGTAAGTCCTGGAAAACCTGGTATTGTTTTATAAATTGGTTTATTTTTGAAAAGACTTAACTTTATTTCATAAAAACTATATTTCAAATGCCCAAGAGCCAATATAGGTCATGAAGGTATCAACGTGCATGAATACATAGAGGGGTGACCTCATCATGCAATTAGAGGTCTTGCCTCTAATTATAATAGTCTGGGTGGAGGGATCAGCTCTATGTGACGGATCTAAAGCACACACCGCAGTTACCATGAAATCTGCTAACATGTGCTAGGATGCACCCATTCGCCCCACATGATAATAATATAAAGGCCAATTAACTGAAAAGGGACGTCGTGAGCAATCATTCTCGCCACGTAAGAGTCATCACACTGGTGCCTCAAGTGTGATGGTTATGGTACCCCCATAACTAGGTGGAACTAGCATGCATGTATATAGCTCTGGCAATTTAAAGTGCTAATCATATTAATTACTGATAAGTTTAATGTAAACTACTGGGGAAAATAGAAGGTTGCAAACGGGGAAACCCTAAGTATAGGAAAAGATTGTCCTTACTGAAGGACGGAATATCCGTACCTTATGTCCAGTAATGAGGATGAAAACGAAAGAAGATGAATTACTCCAACTTCACGATAGCTACATAATAAAAGGGACATGAATGAGTTGTTGTTTAACTTACTATTTATGGAAACTTACTATTTTTGGAAAGTTGCTATATATGGAAACATGCTATTTTTAGAAAGTTACGATATATAGAAACCTGCTATTTTTAGAAAGTTACACTTTATGAAACAACAAGTATAATAACATATAAAACATGAAATACACACTAATTAAGAACACATGAAACACTAAGAAACACATGATTAAACATGAAACAGTAGAACAAGTCAAGAACATGTAGAACAAGTCAAGAACAAGTAAAGTAAACTAAGAATCAGTATGTATACATTAAATAGACAACTCATTCACGTCCTTTATATTGTAGCACTCGAGAAGTCGGAGTAGTTCTTCTGCTTTCATCTTCATTTTCAATACCGGACATAAGGTACGGATATTCCGTCCTTCAATATGGACATTTTCTTTCTATGATTAGGATTCCTCGTCTGCTGCCATCTGTTTTCCCCAGTAATTACATAAAACTTTTCCGTAATTACTATGTTATTATTTTAAACTTCCTGAGTTATATACATGCATGCCATGTTTCACCTAGTTATGGGGGTACCATAACCATAACACTTGAGGCACCAGTGTTATGACTCTTCCACGACGAGAGTGATTGCTCGCGGCGTCCCTTTCAGTTATTGGCCATTATTATTATTATCATGTGGGCGATTGGGTACATCCTAGTACATGTTTTACGGATTACAAGGTGACTGTGGTGTGTGCTCTACATCCGTCATATGGAGGTTATCCCTCCACCCAGACTATTATAACTAGAGGCAACCCCTTTAATTATATGACGAGGTCACCGCTCTATGTATTCATGCACGTTGATACCTTCAAGACCTATATGAGCTCTTGGGCATTTAAAATACATTTTTATGAAATAAACATAAGTCTTCTAAAATAAAAACCATTTTATAAAACATACTCTAGGTTTTCTAGGACTTACACTTATTCCGCTACATTTTCATACTTTACTTATGTTTTTGTTATTCATATCATTGTCGTATATTCGTTCACTGAGCGTATTTCTTAGCCGTATATTCTTTTCATGTTCCCATACAGAAGGTACTAAAGGGTAGACTTAAGCAATCAAGAGTACGTGCATTAGGATGGAGAGTCCCTTGACTTCATTTATTTTAATGCATTTATATACTTCTGCTTTGCTGGACATTGTTTAGTCCTTTTTCTACATTATTTACTTATGCATTATGTGAGCTTATTTTTGGGACCGATGTTTGATTCCGGTTTCCATTATGGTCATTTATGTTTTTAATACATTTACCTTACATGCTTTGATGACACGCCATAATTATCATGTAACGGTCTACTTGTCAAAGTGGGGTGTTACAATTATGGTATCAGAGACCAAGGTTTCGAAATTTAGGCTCTAAAACTTGAGCTATGACTAGTGGTAGTCACCGGGATCTTCCTAAAATGCCAGTTGATTTTATTTCATGTATTTTGTTTCCATTAAGTTTTTGACTAAGTAAGGGTTGATACAGGATCGACCATACTTAGTCGCATGTGGTTTTCTTATAATTTTATTTTGTGGTCTGAACCGTAGTCGTGCACCCTTGCTAATGTCATATTTCGTTGGCTATGCTTTAATAAATCTTCCATGCATATCTTATGTTTATCCTATGTTTCTAATCGATTATTCATTTACCTTCTTTTGAAACTGTCAGACGGTTAACACACGCAATGATCAAGAAATTGTTGCAACTGTCCGAGCAGCACTGCAGACCATGCTCCCTTAGATCCGAAACGAGATTCGGGCTGAATTTCAGAATGGACCGCATCCTGGAATCCTCCTGCTCCTCCACTAGTCACACTCTACACGTGGCTGGAAAGATTCAACAAACAGAATCCTCGATCTTTCGAGAAGGCTGAGGTCCCGTCAGATGCCGAGAACTGAATCACGCATATGGAGAAGATCTTTGATGCCATGGGTTGTGACATGATATACAAATCAAGGTTGGCATGCTACAAGTTTGAGGGTGATGTGTTGGCATGGTGGAGAGCGTACAAGCTGAGTAATGAAGGTGAGGCATGGCTTACTGTTTTGACTTGGGTGCAGTTTAAGGAGTTGTTCTACAACCAGTTCTTCCCTGGAGCTGAGCAAGAACAATTGAGGTGAGATTAGCATGCCATCCAGAAGAAGACAAGTGAGAACATCACATAATTCATGCATCGATTCCTAAGGTTAGCTGGTTTTCTGGGCGCTACTACTTGCATAGCTAAGGAGAAAGCAAAGAATTTCCGCTAAGCTCTTCACTCCTCGATTACTGGTCGTCTGTTATTTGCTACTTTCACCAATGTGTCACAAGTGGTTGACGTAGCACGCAGTCTGGAGATGCTCCATGAGATAGATGATTATGAGGAGTCAGCTCGACCTGAAAAAAGGTATATTTCAGTCATTAAGCGTTACCATGTCATTCAAATCAGTATTTTCGTTTTATGTCTTGTTCTATTCAATTGTATCTTTCAGGCAGAAGGGTGGAGACTGGTAACAACCGGCCACTCAGCAAAACAACAACAAGGGGCACGGTCAGACTAACGACCGTTAAGATCAGACAGGCATAGCGGTAGTGATAAATACCGTAACAATGTCAGTTACTCCAACAACAAGAGGTCCCTAAAATTTAAACTTTTCTATGTTAAGCTGTTGTATGAAATAAATTCTAACATCTTAGAATCATTGAAGGAACTCTACGAACAGGCGTGACTAGAATAACAAGGGTCGGCAGCTTAATCACTCACCTTCATCTGGTATTATAATCTAAACTCTCAGTGTAATCATGTTTATGTCTCAGTAATCATGTCTCATGCACATCTTCTAAAACAGGCTCTCAGCTAGTGAGGCTACCCCCGGACCCATCCCATCTGCACCAATTGCAGCCGTAGGAATCCTGGACCATGTCGTCGTGATACCAGTGTTTGCTTTAAGTGTGGGCAAGTAGGCCATCTGATGAAAGACCGCAAGAAAGGGGAAACCGTTGGTGCATCGGGTACCACCCCTCCGTAACCAGCAACATCATTTCGAGTGTACAACACTACCTGAGATCAGGCCAACAAGTCTATAGGTATCATTACTGGCATCTTATTTATGTATGGATATGCTGCCTGCGTTTTATTTGATACGGGTGCCACCCATTCAGTTATATTCAATACTTATGCTGCCCGTATTAATAAGACATCTACACCACTTGATAATGTATTAAATATATCTACGCCAATGAGAGACTCTTTGTGCGTTACTCATGTGTACAGAGATATTCCCTTAGAATTTGATGATAAGATTCGTTCTATCGACGCACTTCCTTTTGACATGTGCGAATTCGATATGATCTTAGGCATGGACTAGTTCGCAAAACACTACGCCACGATTGATTGCCATACATATCGAGTATATTTTGTGATGTTCTAGATCCAGAGTACATTCATAATGGTTTTATACCAAGAAAGTCTGTACAAATCATCTCTGCCTTACAAGCATGTGCTTTACTAGGTCATAGCTACAAATGTTTCTTAGCTACAATTCAGGACACTACTGCTGAAGCTCCATCAATTCAGGATCAACTGGTTGTTTCACAATTCATCGATGTGTTTCCAGATGAACTTCCGGGTATACCACCTATCCGGGAAGTGTAGTTTGGAATTGAGCTCATTCTAAGAGCTGAACTGATCTCCAAGGCGCATGGCTCCCATCGAGCTCAAGGAGTTGAAAGACCAGCTGCAGGAGTTACTTGAGCGAGGTTCTATTCGTCCGAGTGTCTCACCATGGGGTGCACCGGTACTATTCGTTTAGAAGAAGGACGACAGCATGCATATGTGCATTGACTATCATGAGTTGAATAAGATCACGATCAGAAACCGTTATCCATTGCCGCATATCGATGATTTATTTGACCAACTGCAAGGTGCCAAGAACTTTTCCAAGATTGATCTACGAGCGGGCTATCATCGGTTGCAAGTGAAAGAGCAGGATATCCCTAAGACTGCTTTTCGCACAAGATATGGTCACTACGAATTCGTAGTCATGCCTTTCGGACTCACAAACGCTCCAACTGTATTCATGGATTTGATGAACCGCGTTTTCCATGAGTTTATGGACAAATTCGTCATCGTGTTCATCGATGATTTTAGGATCTTCTCAAAAACCAAGGAAGAACACGAGTAACATCTTCGTAAAGTACTACAGATTCTTCGCCAGAAGCAACTGTATGCAAAATTTTCCAAGTGCGAATTATGGTTAAGTAAGGTAACATTTCTGGGCCACATTGTCTCCGCAGAAGGGATCACCATGGATCCTGCGAAGGTTGAAGCTATTACAAAATTGCCAAGACCGACGTTTGCAAATGAGGTTTGTAGTTTTCTGGGCTTAGCTGGTTATTATAGCAGATTTATAGAGAACTTTTCACGTTTAGCCTTGCCTTTGACCAAACTGATGCGTATGGGAGATAAATTCGTCTGGAATGATGAGCGGGAGAAGAGATTTGAAGAACTTAAGCAACGATTGGTTTCTTCACCTATTCTTACTCTCCAATCTGGCACAGGTGGACTTTGGATTTATAGCGATGCTTAAGGAAAGGGACTTGGTTGTGTACTCATACAACATGGGAAGGTGATTTCCTATGCATCACTTCAGCTAAATCCTTATGTGGAAAATTATCCCACTCACGATCTGGAATTAGCAGCAGTGGTTTTTGCACTCAAAATCTGGAGGCATTATCTATATGGTGAATCATGTGACATCATCACTGATCACAAGAGCCTCAAATACATATTCACTCACCGAGAACTGAACATGAGGCAGAGAATGTATTTGGAGCTATTAAAGGATTATGACACCAACTTTTAGTACCATCCTGGTAAAGCGAACGTGTTAACATAAGATTCAAGCTAACATGAGGGTGATCCGGAGGTCGGGAAGGATAAAAGAAATGGTTAGACATTTTAGAGAGAGAAAGTGAGAGACTATTAAAGGTATGTGTTTTATTGAGAGAGAAAGTAGAAAAAAAATAATGGAATCCTCACCCCTCCATGGAAGTATGGAGGGGTATATATAGGCTAGACAATGTGTGACTTTGACAACTTAGCAATAGTAGTCCCTCCATGTTTTGCCTATATGAATTTAATGTAATTCTATAAATGACGCTAACATTTTAGGGCTAACAAAATGTGGTGGCCGATGCTCTCAGCAGGAAATTCAGACATGATTGCTGGCATTAATGTGGAAGACGAGATCATACGTGATCTAGAGCATTTAGACATTGAGTTCTTTGTACGTGGAAAACATGGGTACTAGGCTAATCTGAGAATTAGGCCAGACTTAATCTCTCGGATCAAGGCAACTTAGAAGGACGATGGTGAGATATGGTTGATTATTCAGAATATTGATCAGCAGACATAGTTCTGTATAAACGAAGATGGCATTGTTTGGTAGGGTACCAAGTTATGTGTTTCGGACAATCTTACACTCAAAGAAGCCTTACTGACTGAGGCTCACAGCTCTCCATTCTCCATGGATTTTGTTAACGGACTTCCGTAGACTCAGAGGAAGCATGATATTATATAGGTCGTCGTCGATCGTTTAACCAAGTACGCTAATTTCCTTCCAATTCGCAAGGATTATACAGTTAGCAAATTGGCGGATATATTTCAGTAGGAGATCGTGCGACTACACGATACTCCATCAGATATCATATCATACAGAGATCCTCGATTCACGTCTAAATTTTGGAGATGTTTACAAAAAGCTTGGGGCACCAGACTCAGGCTTAGCATAGCCTTTCATCCTCAAACCGATGGTCAGTCAATGTAACACCGCACTTAGATAAGTGGATCGTTACTTAATAATTATGACATGTCATTAAAGCATGCAAGGTAAATGTCTAAACATTAATGGCCTTAAAGGAATCCGGAAACAAACATCGGTTCTAAATATAAGCTCCCACACAAATGCATAAGTAAAGAATGTGGAATAAGGACTAACAATGTCCAGCAAAGCAGAAGTATTTAAATGCATTAAAAGAAATGAAATCAAGAGAGCCTCCATCCAAATGCACGTACTCTTGATTGCCTAGCTTTGCCCTTTAATACCTACCGTATGGGGACATGGAAAGAAAATACGGTTGAGCAATACGCTTAGTGTGTGGATATATGATAATGAAATGAATAGCATAAACATAAGTAAAGAATGAAATGAAAGTATAACAAAGTAGCGGAATAATGTAAGTCCTGGAAAACCTGGTATTGTTTTATAACTTGGTTTATTTCTGAAAAGACTTAACTTTATTTCATAAAAACTATATTACAAATGCCCAAGAGCCAATATAGGTCATAAAGGTATCAATGTGCATGAATACATTGAGGGTTGACCTCATCATGCAATTAGAGGGGTTGCCTCTAACTACAATAGTTTGGGTGGAGGGATGAGCTCTATGTAACGGATGTAAAGCACAAACCGCAGTTACCATGAAATCTGCTAACATGTTCTACGATGCAACCATTCTCCCCACATGATAATAATATAAAGGCCAATTAACTGAAAAGGGACGTCGTGAGCAATCACTCTTGCCGTGGAAGAGTCATAACACTGGTGCCTCAAGTGTTATGGTTATGGTACCCCCATAACTAGGTAGAACTGGCATGCATGTATATAGCTCTGGCAATTTAATATGCTAATCATATTAATTACTGAAAAGTCTAATGTAAACTACTGGGGAAAACAGATGGTTGCAAACGGGGAAACCCTAAGTATATGAAAAGAGTGTCCTTACTGAAGGACGGAATATCCGTACCTTATGTCCAGTAATGAGGATGAAAACGAAAGAGGATGAATTACTCCGACTTCATGATAACTACATAATAAAAGGGACATGAATGAGTTGTTGTTTAACTTATACTTACCGATTATTAGTTTACTTGACGTGTTCTTAACTTGTTTTACTTGTTCTTGTCTTGTTTTATTGTTTCATGTTTTATCATGTGATTCTTAGTGTTTCATGTGTTCTTGATTAGTGTATTTCATGTTTTATGTGTTATAGTACTTGTTATAACATAATGAGTAACTTTCTAAAAATACCAGGTTTCTATATATAGTAACTTTACAAAAATAGCAGGTTTCCATATATAGTAACTTTCCAAAAATAGCAAGTTTCTATAAATAGTAAGTTTCCAAAAATAAAAAGTTTCCATAATTAGTAAGTTTTTGAAAATAGAAAGTTTCCATATTTAGTATGTTTCTATAAATTGCATGTTACCATAATTAGTAAATTTCCATATTTAACATATTTCCATATTTAGTAATAAGCTTATATTACAAGTCATGATCATTAAATATAATAATGTAGTAAAATTTATTAATAATAATACTTTAGTCTTAACAGATGATTATTAATTAATAATATAATACATGATATTATAAGTATTATTAATTGATATTATTACATGATTATATTAATTAAACTTTACCTTAAATGATTATTGTATAATTAAATTAAATCATGTTATTAATTTAATTAAACCTTGGTTAAAATGAACTAAGTTAATTAAGCTAAGAATCTTAATTATTTAAATGTAACGTGAAATATTTATATTAGTAATTATTATACCCTAAAGTTTATTTAAATAAAATAGCCATGTATGTATGTCATGATAATTTTTTTAATAAACTATAACATAAGTCTTGTTATTAATTAATTAAATTAAACCATGAGTTAATTAATTAAATTAATTAATAAAATAACATAAAGTATTTATCCAAAAAAGTTAGCCAAACACACCCCTTGGTGTGTTTGGTTCTACCCGATCCTAAACAATGACCACCGAGACCTCTAGGGTCTCGGGTTGCCTTGAACACCAAAACAACACCACAGCCTTGCGGCAGTGGCTTGCTATCCTAATCATCACGCAGCCACCGGCTGCACCTCGGTGACACTGCTGGCACAAAAACACCCCCGGCTCAAGCCAGGGTTCCCCCTGTCATGACCTGCGCTCCCATCGAGAGTCATGAGACTCTCGGTTACCACTGGTATCAACCAACAGCCCCCGCTAGGGGTGTTGGTGCTTGCGGCTGGCAACACAAACCAGGAACCGACCCCATATGGGGTTCGACCGCTTGGTCAAAACCACCACCGAGACCTTTAAGGTCTCTATTTGCGTGACACCGAAACAAACCAAACGAACATAAAACCCGATCCCATATTTTACTCTTTTTAATTACATGTTTTATACACTTGGTTTTTAATGATCATGAACGAAGAAAATAAATAAATAAAAAGATTAAGAGTTAAGATATACCGTATGCATGACTATTAAAGGTTTAAGATCACGAACACAAACCCGTATTTATTTTACATCAAACAAGCAAGAACTTTCCCCTTGTGTATTGTGTATGCCGCGGCCAAAGTAGGAGGAGAAAAAGGTCCTAGGGTTTTTAATTATTTCCTGCAAAGTGTTATGAAAACTCCTAGAGAGTTTTATTTGTTTAATGACTAGGATTGATTAATGGGCCATGCCAAGGCCCCTTTTCCTTTTCTTTTTGCCAACCAAAAGCACACCCCTTTATGTATCTTGGTTTTTGTTTTCGTGCACAATTTTATTATCATGTGTGTTCGTATTTTAGTGTCGTGTTTTACTTTTTGTTATGTTTTTAAGTATTATACCTAAATACTTATCGTGAGTTAATAATAACATTAATATACGTAATACTTTTCGTAATTAATTAATATACATAATAATTACATTAAATGTTCATGATACATGTTGTATATTAATTAACCGTAAAGTTTTAATTTGTCCGTGTTTTCATGTATTTAATGTTCTAAGGTATTTTAAAGCGGGCTTTACAACTCTTCCCTTCTAAAAGAATAATTCGTCCTCGAATTAGAGATACGACAAGCTGAAAAGGACATACCCGAATCATAGCTAAAAATGAGGGTAAGAAGTCAGGATATACTCCTCCGTTTCCCAAGTGGCTTCTTGCTCGGAATGGTCCCTCCAAAGAATTTTGACGAATGGGATCGTATTTCTCCTCATGACCCGATCCTGACGATCGAGAACTGCCTCGGGTTCCTCAACGTAGGATAGATCCTCACAAATCTGGTCGAAAGGATACGAAACTATGTGCAACGGATAGTAATTGTAACCTCTGAGTAAGGATACATGGAACATATTGTGAACGTGAGATAATTGAGGAGGTAACGCTAGACGATACGAAACCTCACCGACACGTTCGAGGATCTAAAACGGTCTGATGAAATGAGGAACGGGCTTGCCCTTAAGTCCAAAACGCTTGACTCTACGTGCTGGTGATATCTTTAGGAAAATATGATCACCAGGCTAAAATTCTAAAGCTTTATGATGTTTATCAACATAGCTCTTCTAAAGAGCACGAGCTTCCTACAACTTCGCCTTGGTGATGGCAACCTTCTCATTGGTCACCTCTATCATCTATGGACCCTCAATAATTCGTTCACCAACCTGATCCCAGTAGATTGGAGCACGACACTTCCTTCCATAAAGCATCTCAAAATGTGCACACTTGATACTCGCATGCCAACTGTTGTTGTAAGAAAACTCAACCAAGCAAATGTAGTCAGCCCATGTTCCTTTCCATTCCAATGCACAAGCTCGCATCATGTCTTCTTAGGTCTAAATTGTACGCTCTGTCTGACAGTCGGTCTGAGGATGAAAGGCTTTGCTAAGCTTGAGTATGGTGCCCCAAGCTTTCTGCAAATCATTCTAGAATTTAGACGTAAATCGAGGATCTCTGTCTGATATGATATTTGATGGAGTACCATGCAGTCGCATGATCTCTTGCAAGAATATATCTGCGAATTTGCTAACTGGATAATCTTTGCGAATTGGAAGAAAATGAGTTGACTTGGTTAAACGATCGACTATGACCCATATAGCATCATGCTTCTTTTGAGTCCACGGAAGTCCGGTAACGAAATCAATGAAGATTTGGTCCCACTTCCGTTCAGGAATCTCTAATGGTTGTAGTAAACTACTAGCTCGCTGATGTTCGATCTTAACCTGCTGGCAGGTTAGACACTTGGAAACGAAAGTAGCAACATCTTGCTTCATGTCACATCACCAAAAATGTTGTTTGAGATCATGGTAAATATTGGTGGATCATGGATGAATGGAGAATCGGGAGCTATGAGCCTCAGTCTGTAAGGCTTCTCTGAGTGTAAGGTCGTCCGGATCACATAGCTTGGTACCTTACCATACGATGCCATCTTCTTCTATACGAAACTCTGCCTGCTGATCGATATTCTGAATAATAGCCCAAATCTCACCATCATCCTTCTGAGATGCCTTGATTCAAGAGATTAAGTCTGGCTCAACTCTTAGATTAGCCCAGTATCCATGTTGTCCACGCACTAAGAATTTAATGTCTAAACGTTCTAGTTCACGTATGATCTCTTCTTATATCTTGATGCCACTGTTTTTTACCATTGTTTAGCACCCAAAGATATATTCCACTGCGTGTAAATTTGGGGGTGTTAAAGATTCGTATCAGAGCCATGAGTTATAGAGAACTAGGTCTTTATTAAAAAAAAAACCTAAACTATAACTGTTAGTTTTTATTTTTCAAAGAGTCGATGCACATGACTTCGCGTGACTTGAGGTTTAAGCTACTTCTGAGATTACAATTTTAGTATGTGTTATTACGTATACCTTATTGGCAAGTATTTATAAATAAATACTATGATCCACTTATGGATATATATTTATATCTAGGATCCCTTTATCGATATATATTTATGTCGTTAAACTTTTCGATAAAAGTTTATCATTTATTAATGATTAACTTAAATAAATACAATGAATTTTTAAGATCTTTCTGTATTTATTTTGATGTATTTAAATTGATTTTATTGCAAATTTTTTATATTATGACCTTCATACCTTCGTCTGCGTATGCTATGTTCATTGTTTAACCCTTTGAGATATCTATATAGATATCCAAATCGTTTTCCGGCTGTTTGTGCTTGGACGTCTTGAAACGTAATCTCTAGACCATTGTGTAGCTCAATGTGTCCTTGGAATAGACTAACCGCTGTTGTGTGAGTCACACATTTTGAAACACTTCCTATAATCATGTTGAATGATATCATGGTTTATCAAAATATTTTGTTGATTTTTATCACCGTTTTACATGGCATGTGAAGATTTAATACGTTGACATTTATATGTATCGACCGAAGTGTATTGTTCGCTTATATCACAGTAACATCATCATCATTTTATAAATAATCGTCTAGATTATGGTGCTAGATTGGAATACGATTTTACATCTATAAACTTGTATTATCCTCTTTCATTAACCTTCTTGCTCCCGGAATGCAACCTATGAATGTTCCATTCTTCTCTTGTTATGTATTGTGTTTTTGGACAATCGTGACACCAAGGAGATTTGCCTACTTTGCACCTTGAAGCATCTTCTTTCATTCATTATGCTATATTATTATTTGATGATCATTATGAGAATTATTTTTCATTGTTGTAAAAATCCACAAGACATGTGTGTGTGTATATATATATATATATATATATATATATATATATATATATATATATATATATATATATATATATATATATATATATATATATATACATATATATATATATATCTTTATTCTCTAATAAATGAAAATGTTTTTGAATTCAACTTACCCATTTCTGACGTCATAATATGACGTCATATATACATATTCCACATTCTTGGCTTGAGGCGGTTATTTGCTACTCCGGAATCTATGCTCCCATTCTTTTTTAGTTAACCACCCAATATTTTCTATCAATATTTCTATCCCAATAATAATTTCTCCCATTAGTATTCATCAGTTTTCAATCGTTACACGCACGATCCATTCATACACATGTATGTTTATTCTTGAATTTACATCCATTCAGTCATACTCAGGTATATTTATTATTGAATTTACATCCACTCAATCATTTATTTACTACAATTTTTCTCCATCTCCACTACAAATTCATCATTATGTCTGTAACAAAACCCATCAAAATCAATGGTTTATGCAACTACGGTGATCTTTCAGGCGTAATGAAGCTTCTTAAAGATAACCCATCGCTTATTAGTGATCGAAACCCTGATGTAAGCAAAAGCAAAATGTTTAAAAAATGGGTTTATGTGGGTTTTGTTGTTTTTGGGGACTGGTGATATGGATTTTGGTGGATTTCTCTATGTTTGATAAATGCAGGTAAGGTGTTTCTGTTTTCCTGTGTCCCAAAATAAATCAACACTTCTTCTTCTTTCAATCATATATTCGTACTGATACTGATGTTTAGTATGATGTATTTTGATGAATCGTTAATTTTGAAAATATCAATATCTAATATCATCACTTCATATGTTCTAATTGTTTTGATTTTGAATCGTTTATGCTCGCGAGGAAAGAAAGAAGAGCAACAATGTCTATTTTTCTTATTCAGATTATATCAATGTCTTGGTCTCACTATCAGGTACCTAATTATTCCTCTGATCTCAGTTGATATAACTTTCTCTATGTTTTACCCGCCAAAGTGTTCGATTTAATGCTTGAACCAACTATTAGAATTGAACCGGACAAAAGGTTAAATTTATACGAGACAAACAGTTTACATGTGCAAAGTGTTACATCCTTCGTTTAAGCATAAACCCATTTCACATATAAAACCCAAGTTCAATCGTTGGTCTTAAAAGCTTTTTTTGTATTATAATGGATAGTTTTGATAATTTCGGTCACCATGCTCTGTTTTTAAAACCTTCGTTACTACTGTTGCAGAGTTGATAATGTCATTGGATAAAATGTCATTCCACATGTTATCCTCTATGAAAAATACATCTTAGTTTTCTAATGATTGAGAAAATATGTTTCAATGGTTTAATTCCTCTTGTCACATCAAGTTAGATCCAAACAGAAGAACCGGCTAACCCGTTCTGAACTGGTAGTTAACTATTTTGCAAGTTAGCGGTTCAATTCGAAGCTTTATGAAACCCATAGTTACGGTATATCTATACCGCTCACTATGTATTTGCAGTTGGAGTTGCAAAATTCTTGGGATGTGCTCAGGTCGGTTTCCATTTTCTAAAACCATTACTTATGTACATAAAAAATGTATATGAATCAACTCTTGTATAACTTAATTGTTGTAGTGGTGTTGTTAATTAATAGTTGGGTATATGAATGTGCCTGGTCCTTTTTTTTCTTCTTGGAAAGTGGATATTTGGTTGCCATCAGTCTTGCTGGCAGTAGGGATTAAGACGTTCATCTTGGCCGACTTTTGTTATTACTATGTTAAAGGTAATCCGTAAGGTGTGACAGTTTACCATTATTTCCTTGAGTTGCTTAAATTGATCATAGAAATGGGCATACTTATATTATATTTGAGAAAAGCTTTATATGAACTAATCATGTAGTGTTGAATGATGAGACTAGGCAAGTCCGTGAATGTAAGACTAAAGGTAAGGAGTTGAGGAGTAATTTTCTATATTAGGATAAATAACTACCTATGATGTGAAACTTTGATGAATTTTTATTGGGATACACATAAAATATAATCATTAGTTAGGATTTAGGAATGAGTTCTTTTGTTCATAGGTGAGACGCTTTTGAAAGATAAGAACTTATATCTTCTCATGAATTGAACATGTATTCTCTATATATTTGACAAGATGGCTAAAACTTCCACTTTTGAACATTCGACTATATTTTTATTGGTAATCTTCTGTTTTGGAGGTTTGTATTTGCAGTCTCATCCATATTTGGAGTTTCCGATATTCATACAAAAATGATACTCTGATTCACCAGACCGTTCAGGTTGTATATCAGCACTAGATCTAAATGGATAGGTGACGTAGGTCTGGTCAAGGTAATCGAAACCGCCAAACATGTTGGCTTTCTCGAATTGAGGGAGAGGAAATGGGTCTACTTGCATGGAAGCTAGGTAGATATATGCATAATAATCTAGAGTAAAAAATAAATGAGGTTGTAACTATAGTGCATCCTTGGAAAGTTTTTGTTGTGGTAACTACCACTGTAGGTGGGTGAAATTATTATTTGAATCTTTACTTCATACAAACTGGCAATGTGGGCAGGTTGGCTACTGGGTACTTCTTATATGATGTTCAAAATTTCCTGGTTTGGGTTTGTCCGTCCTTTCAGCACATACTCTATTTTGTAAGTAGCTAAAACATTAGATAAATGGATTTGGGTCACTGAACATTTGAATGCACGCTGGACCAATTTTGACTTGTTTATTTCCCTTTTAGCCAATTATGTATATTTTAGCTATTATCAATAGTGTAGAACCTGATTGATTCATATCCGTATAAATTGATATTATAACCTGCTACTCTGTTTCCATATAATTAGGGTGTTGAAATTGCCATAACTGAGACCGTTCTACTTACGTTGCAGGTAAAACCATGGTAGCTCCGATTGGAGAGTTTCTTTTCATCGTTATAATTTTGCCAACAGATAATACAACAAATGTTACTTTTCAAAGAACTGATTTTACCAACCCATGGTAGCTCGGATTCTTGTAGATCACAGAGTTCAAATTTGTATGTGATTATTCTCATTATCACATGGTTTTGTGATGATGGTTTTAACAATTCATATAGTCCTTTTGTTGTATGTAATTTGTAATTTCAGTCTTATTTATAGTCAAAGAGACATTTAATACCAACACGTTAAACTTTTTTTCATATTTGATCATAATAAGATTTATCTTGGTTTTAGAACAATTTTTTTGTTTCCGCCCGCGAAACACGCGGGTCGATAGTCTAGTATATATATATATATATATATATATATATATATATATATATATATATATATATATATATATATATATATATATATATATATATATATATATATATATATATATATATATATATATATATATATATATATATATATATATATATATATATATATATATATATATTGAGCCATTACGAAGCGTCGAAAAATACATTTAATGGAGAAACTGCAGGGGTGGTATAAACAGGTCACAACTTAAGAGTAAAACATGCGTTATTAAAACGAAATAGTCAAACCTGCACAGAACTTGCAGGGATATTTTAGTCATTTTATATTGGGTTTCAGGTCTCGGGTAAAACTAGAAAGTCGTATGAAACATCGATTTGCATCAAAATGCTTTAGACTCCGTGTTTTAGAGATGTCGTTTATCGGGTCAATTAATCGGCTCATATTAAAAGTTAAATCTGATAGAAAATTCAGAACATGAGTTTTAAACGTTTCTAAGCAGTTTTGATTTCATTTGAGATCGTAAAATTTTAACAAATATTATTTTACAACTAACGAATACTAGTTGCATGTGAAAATGTTTAAAAATGGAAACATTACAGGATTAGCAATTACCGGACAAATGGTGTAATTTGAAAATGAATAATATACTTTCTTAAAAGCATGTTGTGTCGAGTATCTTACATAGAATACACATATGGATTGATTTATTCTTTATATATATATATATGACTCATTTGTCATTCGATGTTATTTTATTTTTATTTTCTTCTAACCTTCCACTGATTTGGGTTGAGAATTGAAGTTTTATCTTCACATTCTTCGTCGATATTTTTATCACGTGTCTCATGGCGTTTTCGTCTAAACCTTATAACCTTTTGAAACCTTATTAATTCATGAAGATTTCATTGGTTGTTTTATGAGCTACTTTTTGCAAAACTTTGGCTACTTTATACGTTTTCATAATGTCACCTTATAAATAAATCTGGTATTGTTTTACGATAATTTTCACCAATTGTTTTTACTTTGGTCTTATAAAATACTTTTCGTAACATTAAAAGTTGCTTATTGAGTATCTCACAATTTACTTGTATCCTATAAATTTATAAACTATTTTTAAATATCGTATACAAATGGCATGGTTTATATATAAACATAAGAAACGTAATACTCTTCGAAGAAATGGAGCACTGCATTGCTAGCCCTAAATTATAAATGGCCTGATCACCTATGTCTAATTTAGAAGGAGCCATGTTAGGCTGAATAGTAGTCACCTTAAAAATCTTGATAATAATCAACTTTTACTTGTATTTATGCTAAAGATAAATAAAATGAAATAAAGTGAAAAGAAGTTTTGAAAACCTTATATATTTTATGCAAGTTGCACAATTTCTATGCATCCGCATACGTTTTCTTACCTTTTCTTGAACGAATTACGCGCTTACGAATACGTTTTTACTCGACGATCGTTTTCCACTTGTTACTTCATTTTGTCTTATAACTGATTTCTTTTGACCGTTCGTCTAATTACTGACTGTTGATAAATGACTTGAAAGTCTTGATGTTTTATCCTTCCTTCTCGTCCAATCTTCTTTATGCGACTGGGTAGATCTTTGGAATGTCTCCGCACGTGAATAATGACTTATCACTAGAGTGATTTCTGTATATCCGGGATGACGTCCGTCACTCTCGTTTGTCTCGAAATCCACTCTTGTGAACCGTGCTTTGACTTCTCTATTTAAACACTAACATCGTTCATTTGATTTGTTTTAATTACAAGTGATTATTAGGAATTTTCTTTTATTAAAATTTATGTATGGATCTTGTTTCCGATCATGTATCGACCACCGTTAAGTTAACGAACTGATATTGGTGAACCATCGACCGCACTAACAAAATTGACAACTTGTTTAATCTATTATTTCTTATTGTCTTACTATCAACGCCTTCATCTTATTATTCTCTTTAAGAATTCATACGACATTTGTTTCATCCCCTTTTGTACCGCTGATTTCGTACTAATTGTTGACCATTATTCCCATTCGTATTCATTTGTTATCTTGTCACATTTCGAAACCCGAATATATCCCATGTTTAATTTTGAAATAATAAACACCTTTATTTATTTCTACAACGTATTAGAAAATTTTTTCATGTAACTTTTATACATTGTTCCAATGATTTTCAGTTATCGAAATAACCATCACAGGTAAAAGGTCAAATTTATACATCATATTTTGTATAACTAAAACTAATGTTTAGAATGAAATTATGCTCTATCTTTTGAACTAATTGACTTATCATACTTTACTTTTAATGTAATGAAATTACCGGTCTAATTTATATTCCTAATAATGATTTAATTTGGAAATTATATTTTCTAATTGTAACCATCAATACGAGTTTAATTAATAAATTTATGTCATTCTTTCAAAGTTTCTTAAGACAACCAAAATAAATTATGAAGCTAGTTAATTCCTATTTTTAATATATCATCTTTATCAAGAAGGCACCTCAACTGAGTTTTAAGGTAATACTAAATCCGGGACGGATAATTGTGACAAACGTTATTTTAATGTTAATATTTAATTCATTCTTCGCTCTCATTTTTCTAGTATTGTGAATTATTATGTTTTACGGTTAGGTGAGTCGAGATACCTCGTCGATCGTCAACCTTAAATCATTTTACCACATCTTGTCCGTCTATGCGTTTATTGAGTTCATTTTATCTCGTTCTGTTCCTCGTATTGAAGATCACTATTTTATTCTGAGTTTAAAATGAATCTCGGGAAGCAGTGTATAAGAAGAAACGATAAGTGTCACCAGGATTTATACGTGTACTTGTGGAATGATTGAGGACCGAGTTATCAATGGCAACATATCATGGATATGAAGTTTTTGTAATTTTACTTGCTACTATCGAAGGATCATAGAAGACTCTTTCATGATGACGAAACTCTTGGGGTCTAGTATGAAGAATAAACGAGGAATATGATGCATCACCTTGAGCACTGGAGCAGAAGCTGTCGATACACCCGTTATATTGAGAATCTTCATCAATGGACCGAATCCCTTAATGAATGGAGTTAATAAATTCGTTACAACCTCGAAGAGTATGTTGAAGCCGACACCTCAAGTGGTGAGACTCTGGAGATCAAGTGTTTATTATCAAGGGTTCGTTCAAGGTTTTCTCAATGATTATGTCCGACCTTTTCTTTTTATGTACTTATATGGTGTGTGATCTAGTAAAATGATCGTAAGTTGTGGGAACTTGAGACGGAATTATCCGATGACGTCCGATCATGGCGAACACGTATCATGTAATATCTTTTTGACCTACAACGACAAGTTGCGTTTTGTAAAAGAACCAGTGGAGATCGTGGATCGAGATTCACGTGGGAACGTGAGGAATTATTTATAAGGAATGCCCTCATCCTTCCGAGTAGTGAACAACTCGAGTATGAGGTGAGTCGAGCGCCCGGACGTCTCTCCCTTAAGGTGGCGAGGATGTAAAACCCGTAAAAATAAGGTCATAATTTAATTCTATTTTCAATCATTTTGAAGTATTTATGACGTTAAATATTATTATGTTTAACGGTTTAAGTTGAAACCGATATTTAATATTTTATTTTTATATTTTGACGAGTAACGAGGACTACTAGTGATCGCGATACCGACGGATGCCAAAAATTTTATATTTCATTATCGATCGTTTCGATATTTAATACTTTCGACGATATCGTTTTAATTACGTATCGAGTCGTTATATTATTATTTTTCGTGTGCGTTTAAACTTTTGAAAAAGTATTTTTTTTACGAAACCCGAGTCTCTTAAATATTTCAAAAATTACAATTTACAATTTCTACCTTTTAAACTATTTTATTCCATTTTGGACCAAAACTATCACAAATTGGCAAAAACTACCCTAACCTTACACTATATATAAATTTTCCACTAACACATTTTCATTTAAAAATCAATAAACAAAAATCAACCACCTTCCTCCTCTCTTTTTCTTTTGGCCGTACACCCCTAACCCCAAAAACCTTCACATTTTGTTGATTTTAAGCTTGATTCTTCCAAAACTAAATCAAGACCCATCCTAGAAATTTCAAGAGGATCAATTTGGTATAAAAATTTCATACATGCATCATACTTTTTAGTTTTATGAATTTTGATTATTTATATAGTTGTATGATCATGTTATTATATTGATTTTATATTGTTTCCATTGATTTGTTAGTTTTTGTGGTTGAAAGATTTTTAATTTTTGTAAAAATGATCATGCATGTGTTAGTAGTAATCATCAAATGATGTTTATGCTAGTTTTTCACTAAAAACTTATTTTTAATTTTTGGGTTTTTGATTTTGATGATGATACCAGTGTTAGGATTAGTTTATGATGATATTAGGGGCTTAGGTTGATGATAAAAGTTGTAAGTTTTGATCAAAAACATGATTTTGTGGGAGATTTTGAAAGGTGATTTTGGGCAGTAGGTTTAAGGCTATTTTTGAGGGCCTTAAGTCTGAAAATAGGTTGATATTATGGGATTATGTTGTAGAGAATTTTGTTAGCTTCGATTTGATATAAAGTAGGCATTCCAACTCCAAACGAGGTGGAAGATACACTAGTTTGATTTTCGTGTACCGGGAGACGAGTGTTGACACAATCCGAAAATTGTTGTCAATATTTGGATCGAATCTCGCGGACTATAAAATGAGTTTCAAAAGGATTCAAGGGCTTTTCTCAGGCTCAAAGTTTAGTATTTTGAGCCTATTTTTAGAATCAAGTGTTGGTTTTATAAATGGAGTTGTTTAGAATGGTCAAAATGGTTTCGTAAGTCAAGGTCGCTAAACTGTCCGAATTTTGTAATTCAAAGATGTGTCGGGCAGGGAACTTTAGAAGTAAAATCTTTTGATGGGCTCTTGGGAGGAATTTCTACATATAGTATGTGAGTTCCTCAGGTTGTATCATGAAATTTTGATGTGTCTAAGTATGGGAAAACGACTTGGACATTCGGTATGTTCCGGCATATTTTATTAAAGGCATAGAATAATAAAGTGAATGTGTAGAAATGTATAATAGTATCACTTGTATCGTTTTCTCTCGATTTTGTCGTGATTTTATGAGTCGAGTTTTATATTCTTATGTATGGTTTATTTCTCGAGTCTATTATTAATGAATGCACCTTATTTGATAGGTTGCGGTTCTCGTGTTTGAAAGGCATCATCTATCGTCGGCGATCGTCTCATTACCACTATTGGCTAAGGTGAGTCTATAGCCTCGCTTTATACTAGTTATTTAATGATTTTAAACCCGCGAGGGGGAATACATGTTTTTATAAACTTAGAACACAAGTATTTTATGGTATGCTTGTCCCTCTTTGAATGGACCCGTGGTTGCCTTTATATTGCATTAAGTGATTGCCATTGTTAAAGCCTCAATTATGGACCGTTAATTAACCTATGATGGGTTAACCGCTACTACAATTAATAGATCTATGAGGGAAGCCGCCCCGGTTCAGTTTGTGTGGACTTGTCACAGAAGCTTAGGCCCGACCTCCACACTGTTTGAACATACTGTATTGAGAAGTCAGGTATACGGAAATGTACCAATAATCTGGAGGTAACGATAATTAATAAATCTCCTGTCTTAATAGACCTACAAGGGAGTGTCTAAGGGCTCAGTTCCATGAGCTTATTGCAATTTATGCTATATACAATTAATATTGTTGATGCAAATTATTATTTATGCTTATTAAGCATGCCACAAACTTATAATCTTTGTTTGTGTTCAAATTGATTACATAAACCTATAGATTCACTCAGCATTTTTGCTGATTGTTTTACTCACATGTATTTCAGGTAATCAAGAAGTTGAAGCTTGGAGGTCACAGGGATGAAGTTGTGCACTGCTTTTGTTGTTCAAACTCTTCGATTTATTTATCGTTCCATTTTTAAAACAAACTAATATGTTGTTTTAACTTATCTTTTGGTAACGATTACTTGGGACTACGCTCTGATGAATGTTTTAGGAACGATAAATTTGAAACGTCTCTTTTCGAGTCGTTCTTTATAAATTATGTGTTTGATGAGACTGTAATTATACATAGTCTCATCGTCCAAATCGGGCTTAAAACGATTAAAATATCATCAAAATACCCAAAAATGTGCTTGTATTTGTTCATTGTGTATTTCAGGTACGGATATCGTGAATTCACCAAAATATTACAAGAATCAAGCAAAAACGAACACGGGAAACGAAGCCGCACAAAGAACCGGACCTGAATCATGATTTTCCATTGGAGTCCTTGAAGTTTGAAGAATTGGCAAGAATGGTCCCTCAACTTTGGAAGACTTGTCATTTTAAACCTTTGTAAATCCTCAATTTTACACTTGGGTCCCTAAAATGATGAGATATTACATGATCAGCCCTTGAAGAATGCAAATTGTGCATTAAAGATCCTTGATATAAACTTTGGATATGCATGTGCCAAAAATGACAATTGGATGAAAGATATTAACAAAGGATTAAGAGTTTGGAGCTGTTTTATACAAAATGAAGAAAACAAGTAAGTCCAGGGGGCAAACATGGACAAAACAAACCCATACCCAACCAAACCCGACCCTACCTAGTCCATACCCACTACTTTTACCCAACACAAGCCCAAGTCAACAACCCGGTCAACATTACCCACTAACTAAACCTTTTTAAACCGGATCTAATATACTAAAAATGCATGGGAAACCAATACTATTCACTCACCTCCCCTAATTACCCCCAAATCCAGTCCCATAAACCCTAATTGGGTTTTTGCTAATCCCTTCATAATCAAACCCCATCTTGTCCAGAATAGTAATTAACCCCACCAAAACCAAAACCCACACCCAACTCACTTATCCCGTGACCCCAAGAGACCCCACCAATGTTCCCTGCTCCCTTATTTTTGGCAACAAAGGTATCTTTCAGCTCATACAATGGCCCCAACGCTTTTCTTGTTCCCAAAGGCTTCCATCAACGACTGAGATTAGTCAAGCAACAGCCTGGCAGTCAGAGATCACAAGAATGAAGATTTGACCAAGAAATTTTCAAATCTTCAAAGGGCTTTTTTGTAAAATAGCTGCTAGGGTTTCTGATTTTACATTGTATTCTAGAGACTTCTTAGCATTTGTATAAATATGGTCGACATGTGACCATATTTTCTTGTTCCAGAATTTTTTCAAAATTGTAATTTTTCATTGAATATTTAAAGTAATGAAAGACTTTCCTTTTGCATAAAACTTCTGAGTTCCACTTCTACTGTTTTTTTAGTGTAATGTTAAAGTTGTGATGCAAGTTAGTTCATAGTTTTATTGTTTCAAAGCATTTTCAGAAAAACGGGTTTCATAGAAGTTCTTGAACAAGTTTTTAGTTTGAATCACTTAAAAGGATTGAAGTGAAAGTGGAGATTCTTTTTGAGTGATTTCATAAGTTGGTTACAAGTTTTTAGAAGTTCCAAAAAGATTTAAGAAGAAAAGTCAGTTTTTCATTTTTTTTATTTAGCTATAAGCTATAAGCTAGCTTAGTTAATAAGCTTGCTTTATAGCTTATTGGCTTTTATCACGAGTCACTCTTTCTGTTTCCTGTTTGTGGTTTTTATGCAGGTTCAAAAGAAGGCATATTCCATTTTTTTCTCTTATTGAAGATATTGTTACCCCGGTTCAGTTGTTGAACCACAACGGGGCTCTCTACACACACTCATAAGCCCTCCTCACTCATCTAGAAAAGTTTCAGGCTGGTGGCATCAGCAAAGGTCTTGCTTGAACTCCCTTGTTTCAATTCTAGTTAAATAGAGGATAGGTTATGTGAAAATTGTGTATGAACTGTTTGTGTGTTTTTATTTGTTGGTTCATGCTTATTTGTGTTTTATATACATGTTAGAAGTGATAGGAATCAGTTTAGTTTAAGTTTGTATGCAATTTCTTTGTTAATTTTAGATTTCAGTATTTAAGGGTGTGTTTGGGACTGCTATATGCTAAGTTTTAGTGACATTAATATAGGGTTATTTCAGCTGAAACATACCCCATATAGGTTTTAGTAGGTGTTGCTGTGATAAAACATTGAGGTGGTAGTGTAAAAAAAGGAAGTTGCTTGTTTAAAAATGGTAAAAACTAGTAAAAATCAGCAAATCCTTGTTTCTGCTTGATTTAGTGTCACATTTTACTTGAAGTTTTGTTAATTGTTAGATGAGAAGTTCCCCTAGGGTTGGTAACCAGTTGTGAGTGATTGGATAAATTTTTGAGCAAGATTTGGCCACTAGAAACTCATTTGAATACCAATTGCATCAGCAAAACCCATCTGCCATACTTGTCTGTGAACAGTGACTGTATTTGGGGATTTTTGTGATTTATTTGTATTGTGATTGTGTGTTTTTCTGTTTATCCTGACTCCCCACACTTCCATGAGTGTGGGGGTGCCCAATTTTCCAAGCAAAATCAACCAACAAGAAAGTTACAAGCTTAAACACCACCAAACCCGTTTTTCTTCTGAAAACAGTGGGAACTCATTCCCACTGGTAGTACAAGTGTTCCCACTGCTTAGCTAAAAGACAGAAAGTGACCAAGTGTCACTGTCATCTTTTGATTTTTTTTGTCTTTAGTGGACTAAATTTGGATTTAGACTTTGAAACTTTTTTCATTATTTTTCTTATTTAATTTCTGATTTTTCTGTTTATTTAATTTTTATATTACTGTTCATTTAGTATTTTTCACATTAAATAGCTATTTTTATTTACTTTTAATGCGACTGTTTTTGTCTTTTAGTATAGAAAATCAATATTTTTCAGATTTAAAATTTTTCTTAGATTTATAAAACAATTTTAAGCTTTTTAGTATAAAAAGATTTTACTGTTCACTTTTTTAATTATTTTTTATAACTAAATTAGCTTAATTAGGGTTTTATTATTAAACTGTTTTGTCTTTTAGTGCAAAATTTTACATTTTTCAAACTTTTTCAATTTTCTACTGTTCTTTAGGATAATTTAGGATTTTTAAAATTGTCAAATTATTTTTGGCATTATTTTATTATTTTTTATGATTATTTTAGTTTAAAAATAGTTTTTAGTCATTTAAAAATAGAAAAATAGTTTTGAAAACTTAATAAAAATACTTTATAGTCTTTAAATAATATAAGTGATTTATTAGTTCAATAAAATAATATTTTGGACATTTTGTTAACTATATTTAATTTTAGGGCTTTGATTAGCATTAAAAATTGAATATTTAATTAATAAAAGGTTTTAAAATATATTTGTTGGGTTTTTATTCTTATTTATATTATTTAAGACTTAGTTTAAAATTTTAATTAATTTTTAGGTTTAATTTTTAATTTTGTCGCGTTTTACGTATTTACGTTCGCGTTTTACGTCAACGTCGTAGTTTAAATCGTAGTCGTAGCTCGTCTTTACTTTTTTCTCTTATAAACCAAAAACGTCACTAATCCAAACATTGTTATTTTATATATTGGCACATTAATACACACACCTCCTTCGAGAACGAACCCGCATTTATTCGGTTTTACTTTTTTCCTAAAACGTATAACTTAATACTTGCCGCATTTATACGTTGTTTTCCTAAACACGTATTTCTACACTTATCATTTTGGCGCCGCTGCCGGGGGCAACTTTTTGTGTAAAACTCCGAAAGATGCATTGATAATTATCGAAAACCGATCCAAGGTTTACCAACTCCGCAACACACCGAGTGTTGCCAATGTCGCCAATGTTAGTAGTTCTAATCGCGACATTGAGAGAGTTGATGCGAAAGTCGACAAGTTGACGAATGTGTTCACGTCTTTTCTCGTTGAGATGCAAAAGAAAGATGCTCCCGCTACGGTGAAAGCGGTTGAGGTTTCGTGTACGTTTTGTGGTGGACCTCATAATTATTACGAGTGTGCGGCTACGGATGGCCAAACGTCGAATGTGAGTGCGTTAAATGGAAACCACAATTTTTCAAATCAAAATAACGCGGGTCCATCACAACAAGGCAATTATAACCAAGGCAACAATTTTCAAAACCGAAACAATTTTCAAGGAAATAATCAACAAGGAAATTTTTCGAATCAAAATTAAGGAGGTTATAATCAAGGTCGTAATATAACTTGGCAAAATCGAGACAATAACCAAATCTCGAATTTTTCAAACAACAACAATCAAGGTAACAATTTTTCAAGTGGTAATCAAGGAAATTTTCAAAGAAACAATCAAAACCAAGGGAACTTTAATTCTAATCAAACTAGTTCGTCAAACGATTTTCAAAATTACATGAAAACGAATGAGGCTAATATGACACGATTAGAGGGAGAAATTGGTACTTTGAAAAACGACTTTTATAATACATTGAAATTGCAAAACACGAAGATTGAGCAAGGGCAAATTGATATAAAAAAGATGTTTTCGGCCATAATGAACAAGTCCTCGGGTGCGTCATCGAGTTCGTTACCTAGTGACACCGTTGCAAATCCGAAAGAACAATGTAAAGCCGCCTCGTCTCGTGAGAAAGGTCGTGTGATTACCCCTAACCTTGAAGGATTCCATGTTGTTTATGCTTCTCAACCCTCGACTTCTAAGACGTCTTCTTGTTCTAAAGTCGATGGGGTGAACGTGGCGACCAAGGAAAGGAGTGCACACCCTCGTGTACCTCAAATTCCATCCATGGTTGAAAAAGAGAGCTTTGTCGACCTTACCAAAGTAACCCTTGAAGAAACTTGTGCTTCGATCCTTCTTAAAAAACCCAAAAGGCGTATGCCGAGAAAGGAAAAGGATCCGGGCCAATTTCTACTACCTTGTGATTTTTCCGAGATTGAGGGATGTTTAGCCCTTGCCGATTTAGGTGCTAGCATCAATCTCATGCCTCATTCTCTTTGGAAATTGATGAGATTGCCTTCGCTTACCCACACGAACATGACTATCGAGCTTGCAAATTGTACCCATTAATACCAATTGGAATAGCCGAGGATGTCTATGTTAGGATTGGAAAGTTTGTTTTTCCCGCGGATTTTGTTATATCCGATTACGATGTGACCCTAAATGTCCCATTATTTTAGGTCGACCATTGTTATCGACGGCTCGAACCGTAATCGACGTTCACGAGGGGAGACTTACTATGAGATATGGGGATGAGAAAATAGACTTTTTCGCTAGAAAATCCCAAGGATTTTATGAGAATGAAAAAACCGAGGTTTCAAAACCTAATGATTCAAATCCTAATGATTTCAAAATGTTCACTTTAGCGGAAAGAATGAAGCTTAATGCATGTTTTGAAAGAATTAAGAAAAACGGTTTTAAAGATGATGATTTTAATGATAAAGAGTACGTGTACCTAATTCAAAAGGGTATGTGTAAATTTATGGATGAAAACTCACTTTGGGATGTTTTAAGCGAAACAAGTGAACCACCAATTCCGAAGGGCGACGTTAGTGCCATCACGACAACGACCAAAATGGGCTCGTCTTCACCACCTTCGAAGGACCACGTCTTTGAGGCTTCAACTTCTAACTCCATCGAAGTGCCTCCTTTGCCTAGCCCAACACCCGTTGAGGCTAAAGGGTTTATCGACATCGATCCTCTCGTCTTAGAAAAGTCACCTAAGCATAGTCATTCGACTTGTAAGTCCATGGTTGTGAGTGCTCACATCGACTCTTTCTTTGACGATGACGATGGCGATTTTGCCGAGCTTGATCACGTACTTCGAAATCCACATGCCATTTTTGATTCTCCTAAGAAGAAACATGTGAAGTACGATGATTATGAGTTTGATCCCGATATTGAGGAAATCATTGAACGAGAGCTAGCTCTTATGCCTTCACTTCCACCTACGAGTGAGGTCGATCTTTCCAAAATCGAGGATGAACTTAATGAGTTGGAACGTCGTATTTTCGATGACGAACCAACTCATGTGACCACTAAAAATCCCATTCTCGAGGAGTTACCTTATAAACACTCCTCATTTTAGAATGACGTTTACCACATTCGTGAGGATCTAACTTATCAACGATCCCCACAAAAGAATGATGGTTTCGTGCTTGATCGTGATCTTTTCGAGAGAGTTTCTAAGATACTCAAGGAGGGGAATGACAAACCTTGGTTTGACAAGCCTATCTTTGATGAAGAAATCGATGAGATCGACGTTCATGAGGATGACGAGTATGTTGACCCCGAGGGGGCGGTGTTCTTTATTGACAAACGTTTTGAGAACTTATATAATCCACCACCCCCTCCCGCCAAAGACTTAAATGTGAGAATTTTTAGCGCGACTAACTTTGAACTAGAAACGCCAAATATTTTCGACATCATTAAATCGGATTTTCATAAAGAGTTTTTAAACGATGAAAAAGGAAAAGTTTTTAAAAATGTTTTAAAAGATGTTTCTACATGTTTAACTCCGTCATCACCGCGTTTTATGAGTGCTATCACCTCGTCTACTCCTTTTGACGATGGTTGGTGTGGTCTTAGTATGGGGGAAGCCCCAAATGTTCCTTCACACATTACCACCGAGGACGATATTTACGATCCCGGAATTGCTTGTAAAGGGAAATCTCGGTCTTCCACCGATGTAATAAATGGAAAATCTTTTCGTTTGCTTGGTATGAGTCTACCTCGAGTAGCTCATATGTTTGACTTACCCATTTCCCCACCTTTCTACTTCTCATCTATTTTCTTCTACCCCATTGGGGTTTGTGTTGAAGTAGCGTTGTTTCGTCTTTCATCCGAAAACGAAGACGCTATCTTTGACCCCGGTATACGTTTATCGGGTTTTTAAAAGTACTCCATGTGCTTTTGGGCATTGTTTATCATGTAAGCCCCATCAAAAATGACCAAACCAAGATTATCCCTAAATGATCACATTTATGGGGATTCGAGTCGAGCTTTTGACTCGGTTATCAAAAACAAGGTGCCTCGTGGGGGATTCTCATGCTTATCCTTGTAAATATTATCGGTTTCTTAGTTTAACGTAACGAGGGGACTTGTGCTCTTCCAACCTTTGTTTCGTGGTTGTTTGTGATTGTGATTCATTAGGTTCATCGTCATCATTGAAGCCTCTCGTGTTCGTTTTATGGATCACTCGAGCTTCGATCGTTGCCTTTGGAGATTCCGATATCCGATGATATCCTTTTATGTTCTAACGTTTATCTTATTAGCATAATTCATAAACGGCTTTTAGGTTATTCGTTTTACCCTTTCCATGCTCGAGATTAAGCATTCGACTTCGTCTCTAGTATGGGGGTGTTTTCACCCCTAGACTCGAAACATTGAGGACAATGTTTAGTTTTAGTATGGGGGTGAGTAGATACTTCACCTTGCTTACGTCACCACGCAATCCAATATTCATCTTTTTGTTATCTTTTTATGCAAATAAGGCTAAAAATGGCCAAATTTTAAATTTTTTCTAGTTTTTCATAAGTGTTTAAGACACGAATGTAGGTTTTCCGATGGTGAGAATAAGAGTAATTTTTGACTCGACCGTGCGTGTTGAGCACTTAGCTTCGATTCCTTAACTTTTTAGGCTAAGTCTCTTAAATGAGGACGAGAAATGATAGAGTTATTTATAAGTCTCGTAATCGTCACGATCTAACGTGTAGTAATTATTAGCTTATTCTCCCCACGCTTTTGCATAATAAATTGTTAATAAATATTGATTTGGCGGTTTAGTCACTATTGTTGGTTTCTAATTTGTTTTGGTAGCTTCCATTTAATTAAATTGGGAAAACATTAAGGTATCGCCAGCGTCACGGTTTTGAAGTATTGGCACCCGAATAATCGAAAGCTTCACCTAATAATAAGATTTCAAGTGCTTGATAGGTGTGTAAACACCCATCTTTTCTACCACTTAACTACAATAATAACCGGACCAAAACGTGTATTTTATATCTTTTATGTCGGAATTATGCGTGGTTTGTGTTTTTGTTGTGATTTAGGACGAAAAGGTGAAAAGTGGAGAAAACACGGGAATTCACGGGCATTTACGGACTTTTATGGAAGAAAAATATGAAAGACGGAATCAAGAAGTCAAGAGTGCAAAAAGAACGGAAGTCCAAGACCAATTCTGAGGATTTATCGAAGAAAAAGTCAAAAGACGGAAGTTTATCAAAAGCCGAAGAATTCAAGTCTATTTTATTGAAGAATTTAAAGACGAGTTCAAAGAAATCCCGAAGCCAAAAGTCCCTTAAGTCCAAGTTTAAAGAAGATTAGAAGAAAAGGACTAAGTATGCAATTAATGAAGATTAAAAGAAGGAGGGACCTTATGACGCAATTAAGAGAAAAGGAAAGAGGGGAGGAAGCTTCCTTAATCCTCCCCTATATATAGATTAGGATGGTCATTATTTTTCTTTGTTGGCTAATAGTGACAATTAGTCCTTCCACCTTTAATTACCTTGTCATTTACTTTTCTTGTCAACTTTAAATACATGTTTTGCACCTTAATTACCATTTAATTCCAAGTAAGTTTTCATTTTAATTCTTGTCAATCTTTATTTTATCTTGTCAATCTCTTATCTACCTTTCTTAATCTTTTATTTTCATGTTTATGTTTGTGTTCATGTTCATGCTTTTATTTTGATCCAAGTGGTTTTTGATTATTGTGGTTAAAGTTGTTAGTTTTCTTGATTTAAATTGTTTGTTTATGATTATTAAATGTTTTGTTATTAGTTTAGCTTATTCGTTTGTTCGATCTTGATTGATTTGTGGTTAGATTCGTGGTTACTGTGATTCCCTTGTTCTTCGGGGTGTTTGTTGTGTTTCTGATCTTTCCAGGAAAAACTTCTGAATCAAGAGAGGGAGTCTGTTCATTCGGAACTTCCAAAGTTCCGAACCAAGGGCTTCATTCGGAACATTCAAAGTTCCGAACGAAGGACAACTTCTGACTCAAGACTGCTCATTCGGAAGTCTCAAACTTTCGAACGAAGGGAAAGTTTTGGATCAGCAATTGTTCATTCGGAACTTAAAAGTTCCGGATCAATATACTTCATTCGGAACTCAAAAAGTTCCGGATCAAGGAGATTCATTCGGAACTCAAAAGTTCCGAACCAAGAGCTTCATTCGGAACTTCTTAAAAGTTCCGAAGCAACTTCCGGATCAAAGGCAAGTTCCGAATCAGAAGGCTTCATTCGGAAGTCTGAAACTTCCGAATCAAGGAGGCTTCATTCGGAATCTTCCGAATCAAGGGTGACCAAAAGTTCCGAATCAAGGCAAGTTTGAGAATTTCCGAATCAGTAAAGTTCCGAACGAAGGATTGTTTTGGATAAGTGACATATTCAGATCAATTTGTTCCGGATCAAGGATTTTGGTAATATTCCGAGCGAAGAAGAATCATTCCAACCGAAGGTGACATTCCGGACGAGTGATTGTTCCAAACGAAGGATTATTCCGAATGAGCTGTATTCAGGTTCTTTTTAGTTTTTGTCTTTGATTTTTATTTTCAAGCTTTATTTTTCCCGCCTTTATTTTAATTGCACTTTAAGTTTATTTGCCTTAGTTAAATTTTAGTCTTGCCTTAGTTCAAGTTTTAGTTGCGTTTTAAGATTTGCCTTAGTTAGATTTAAGTTTACGTCTGTACTTTAGTGCCCTTTAATTTCAGTCACGTTTTTAAATACTTGCACCTTTACTTTAATTAGACTTAGATTTACTTTAAGAGCACCTTTACTTTAATTGTTTTGCACTTTTATTTTAAAACTACAACGACACATCTTTGTTTCACCAAAATAAAACTGAGTCACACATTAAACACAAGTTTTTCAATTCGAAGAGACACACGACAAAGAATCTTTTTAATTAGGCAAAAACCTAGTTATCAAATGGCGCCGCTGCCGGCTCTTTTCGTAAAGATTAACGGTTTTCTGTGAGAGACGCGTTGCTTTTTAGGATCCGTTCACTTGTGAGCGTTATTTTTCTCGCATAAAAAATTCAAAAAACCATAAAAAATTAAAAAATTGATAAAAATCCATAAAAATTAAAAATTTCAAAAATCCAAAAAGATTTTATCTTTATTGTGTATATATATTGTTTTTGTGTTTTGTTTCTTTTTCTTTTGTCTTTGTAGGTGCATGCGTACTAGATCTTCTAATTATCAAGAGCCCGAGCCTCAAGAAGATTTAGCTATGTCTGGTGTTAACAACAATAATCCACCGTACCCTAATAATAACAACAATGCTATTCCACAGCCCGATCTTCGGACCATGGAGGAACTTTGTCAACCAACAATGTTTGGACGAGGAGGACCGATTGCGCCGATGCAAATCAACGCTCCTGAGTTTTCGTTGAAGCACCACATGATTCAGCAAGTACAAACAAACCCATTTAGAGGATTGCCTGATGATGATGCCAACAAACACCTCGACAAGTTCATTACAATCACCCAAAGCATGAAGTTGGCCGGTGCCACAATGGATGAACTTCGCCTACAACTCTTTCCACACACTTTATTACATCATGCCAAGAAATGGTTTGATCATCTCACGAAGAATTCTATTCACACTTGGGATGACATGACTCAACGCTTTTTGTCGCGCTACTTTCCACCATCCATGGTCACGAGCCTTCGCAATCAGATCAGCGGTTTCATGCAAGATCCCGATGAATCTCTTTTTGACGCTTGGGAGAGATATAATGTCTTGATCGATAGATGTCCAAACCACAACATGCTCCCTGTGACCCTAATTGATACTTTCTACAACGGTTTGACTTTTCGTGATCGTGATACGATAAATGCAGCCGCCGGTGGCACATTCATGAAAAGGAGACCTGAGGAGTGTAGAGAGCTTATTGAGAACAAGACTACTCACCACAAAAACTGGGATTCCTATGCTTCTTCTAGGAACAACCCGAGAGTCAATGTTTCTTCTACCTCAGCAAACCCTGAGATGACCGAACTCACCTGCATGATGACTGAAATGAGCAAAAGTATTACGCTTCTCGCTTCAAACCAACAACAACAACAACAAGTTAAAGCGGTTGCTAATCCTTGTGAAACATGCGGCAGTCCTCACTCATACACCGATTGTCCTTCTACACAAGGAAATCCGGAAAATGTGTATGTTGCTTATGGTAATTATTCACCGGAAAATTACCAAGCTAGACAACAAGGGGATAGAGATCTGCTGAGCTACCGTTCCAACATTTACCTTTCACCCGGTTTTTCTCCTCAAAACCAAAACCCCGCCAACAACTACAATAGAAGCAACCAAATCCCACCAAGAGCTTCTAACCCTTATCAACCACCCGCCCAACAAACCCCACCCATTAATCCCGATGTTGAAGCCACAATGAGAACTCAAGGTGAGCAAATCAAGGATCTACAGAGCCAAATAATCAATTTGAAAGGAGATATCCTGAAGCAAGGAAATGAGATTAGAACAGAGGTTCGTGATAATATTCAATCCTCCTTCAGCACTCAAACGACTGAATTAAAGAATTTGTTGGCTAGTTTCTTGCCCGCCACTCAACCTTCTACTTCAAGTTATCTACCTTCAAACACCGTCACCAATCCGCGAGCTAATGTGAGTGCTATAACTACGCGTAGTGGAATTACCATTGTCGATCCACCTATCCCACCACCATCATCTACACCTCCTCCACCACCATGTATCCCTACTCCTCCTACACCTAGTATTAGTGCACCATTACCGTCTCCGCCTCGTCATGACGATGTCTCTAGGAAGGACCCTTCAACATCCTAACCTTTACCGACTACACCTTCACCTTCCACCTATAAGCCTAGAATCCCATACCCTTCTCGCATAGGCAAGACCAACGAGCTAACCAAGAATGACTGTCAAGTATCGAAATATGTGGATATGCTATCTCAAATGACCATCAACATTAGACTTGTTGAAGCACTTTGCCACATGCCGAAATTTGTCAAAGCATTCAAGGAATTGCTTAGCAAGAAGGAGAAGCTGATTGAACTCGCCAACACATGCTTAAATGAAAACTGCTCAGCAGTTATTCTTAAAGAATTACTGGAAAAGCTTGGAGATCCCGGTCGTTTTGTGTTGCCTTGCGTGTTCAACAAAACTGAAGAATTTACTGCCCTTGTTGGTCTCGGGGCTAGTATTAATTTGATGCCTTTGAGTGTTTGGAAAACACTATCATTACCCGACCTCATTCCAACAAAGATGACTCTCGAACTTGCAAATCGCACTCTCGCTTACCCCGTTGGTATAGCCGAAGACGTGTTTATCAAAGTTGGCACATTTACTTTCCCGGTCGATTTTGTCGTAGTTGATTATGAAATAGACCCTCGTATTCCTTTAATACTTGGTCGGATATTTTTGAGAACCGGACGAGCTTTAGTTGATGTGGCCGAAGGTGAGTTAATCTTACGTGTCGGGGATGATTCAAAAGTTTTTAAAATGGGGAAGCTTACAGGCAAATCATTTGGAAGCCGAGAATCAGTGAATATGATTAATGTGCTCGATGACTTTGTTGTCTACGACAATCCTCTATTTGATTCTTCCATCGATAATCCACTCTTTGACGATGATGTGGATGATTCTCGCTCCACTTTGGAACCTTCTCCCATTTATGATTCTCCACCGGTCTTTGATGCTTATGATGATGATTCTAGCTCAGATTCGGATGATTTTGATTGTACTTCTGAGTATCCCGAGCTGCCTACTTTCGATAATTTTGATGAGGCCGATACTCTCTCGAGCGATTCTTCACATGATGAAGATCCTCCGCCATCACTCGATCCTACTTTGGACGATTACTCATTTGAGGAAGATTTCTCTGAATTTCTCAACACTTACTTCCCTCATGAGAGTGATTCTCCTCCTTATGACTTTGAAGATTATCGTCTTGATCCTACTTTGGATTTGAAGAACATTCTGTCAAAGGAGAAGAAACCGGTTGACACCGAAATCCGTTGCACATATGATTTGACACCTCTTTGTCCCCCTTCTGAGGACGAGGTTGTGCTTCTTTGCGGATCTTCTTCACACTCGGCTGAGCCTGAGTGCTATTTTCCCCTGAAGGAAAAGGTGTTCGACCCCGGTATTGAAGTCTTTAAGCCATCTCAGTATCCATCTGATGAAATAAAAAGAAAAATCTTTGGAAATTTTGAAGACATGCTTGCACCACTTCAACCTTGCTTCCACCGTGCTCCGTCACTGCTTAAGGGAACCTTGCCACTTCTTATTTGGCTTGCCTTGTTCGCCTTAAGCATGTGCTTATTGATGGATGAAAACTATGTCTTTGATCCTGGTGGATATGTTTCATGTTTCTTCCGTTGATGATCAAGGTCGAGTCAGGCTCACGACTCGGTTAACAAAAACCAAGCGCTTCTTGGGAGGCAACCCATGCATCTATCTTTTCGCTTTCTTTATCATAAGTTTAGGGGAGACCCTTTGGTTTGCTATTTCCTCTCCTCACTTCTTAATCAGGGATTCGAGCTTCAATGATCCACTCTTGATGATTCTTGACGACCCGTGATTCCATGTTCCACTTTATCCCGGTTCTATCCTAAACTCTTTTCGATTCACTATTTTATATATTTTCTCAATGTTAAAATAGGAATCTCTTTAGTTGACTTTTCCTTAGCGAGATTTAAACAAAGTGCACAATGTCCTAAGTGTAGGGGAGTTTACTCCCACATGCTTAAACATTGAGGACAATGTTTATCTTAAGTGTAGGGGGGATTTCTATCGATGTTAAGTGGTCTTTTCCTTGTATTTGTCCTCATTTTAACCGGAAAATCAATTTTTCGACATTTTTCAAAATTTTTGATCTATTTTGGCCTATTAGTTTTTCCATTTGTATAGTTTATTTTCTTTCCTTATTAGAATAAATGTTTAATAAAGTGGTTTTAATTTTAAAACGTTGTGAATCTTTTGACTCAATCCGAGTTTACTTATCTAAGTTACTCTAGCTAGTATCCTTAACATGTTTAAATCAAGTTTTGCTAGGCTTTTATATAGGGAGCTATAAGTCGCGAAAGTCTTAACTCTCACGGGTTAAGAACAAGAACTTTTCGCAAGTTCCTATAATTGATCCTAGAGAGTCGTTTATCAAGGGAACTTTAAAACGCGCATTCTAAACTTGAAAAAGTCTAAGAATCTGCATGATCCTATAGGCAACTCGAAAACCCAAAACTTTGATTTAATAGGCTAAGTATCCACGAGTCTCATTACTTGAGATTCTAAACTGTGGAGAACGAGAGATGATAGAGCCAATTATAAGTTCGGTATTCTTTCGTGAATTTATGTGAGTTAATTATAAGCCTATTCTCCCATCGCTTGCTAATAATTTATCTGCTAATAAATAAGGTTGTATGATTTGAAAAGTTACTTAGCTTCTAGCCAAAGATCGTTTAAAAGTTGCTCGGTATGGATTAGAGTTCATAGCCAAATCATAACTTATTGAAGCGGGATGCGAAGATTGGCGAGTCCAAAAGGGCCCTAACAAGGCATGAGGGCTATATTTTGTTGCTAAAGATCCAAAAGTGATGTGAAGAATCATTTATCAAAAATCAATATGAAGGATCGAGACACACGACGAAAAGCAAATACTCCCCAAAAGTCATGGAGAAGTGTATCCGAAAAGACCATAACAAGGTATGAGGATAAATAGATCCAAGTCATAAAAGGAGGCGGATCGTTGTATATCAAATTCCAAAATAAAGATTGGAGATAAATGAAGAAGTCGTGGTCCAAGTATGAATCTCTCAAAACATCAAGTGAAGAAATTCCATTATGAAGAGAAGACCATAATTTCATGAACGTCTCTCAAGGTTTGAAGTATGAAGTCGCTGCCAAATATCGGTCTGAGAAAGGTCTCAACTCGCGAAACAAGTTATGCCAAGATATGAACTTTATGAGGTCCCGAGAAGCAGTTTTAAAAGATTTTGTCCTTTAGCTAACTATTGATTAAATCGTTCACTTTATTTTCAGACTTAATAACTATCGAAATAAGTCAAAAATGCATCCTCGTGATCATTCAAGACAATAATAAAATATAAGAGATACACCTAGGAATAAGGGAGTCTAAGTGAATAATTGGCCTACATGAGTTCGTGTTAGTCTACTAACTTATAATAACAATGATCTCGTTTTTATGCTTGGTTTGGAGAAAGTGAAAACTTGAGGATGATGATTATTCATGACATTTCCAAAACCCAAGGTATGTTTTTGATTTCTTTATTTTGTATGTTTTTAATTTTCTATCTCTTTAATAAAGGCCAACGTGGATTGATTATGATGAAATGTGTAAACGTGCTTTGTAACTAATGCATTGCATGAGGACATTGCAATGGTCAAGTGTAGGGGATTTGATAGGTGTGTAAACACCCATCTTTTCTACCACTTAATTACAATAATAACCGGACCAAAACGTGTATTTTATGTCTTTTATGTTGGAATTATGCGTGGTTTGTGTTTTTGTTGTGATTTAGGACGAAAAGGTGAAAAGTGGAGAAAACACGGGAATTCACGGGCATTTACGGACTTTTATTGAAGAAAAAGATGAAAGACGGAATCAAGAAGTCAAGAGTGCAAAAAGAACGGAAGTCCAAGACCAATTCTGAAGATTTATCGAAGAAAAAGTCAAAAGAAGGAAGTTTATCAAAAGCCGAAGAATTCAAGTCTTTTTTATTGAAGAATTTAAAGACGAGTTCAAAGAAATCCCGAAGCCAAAGTCCCTTAAGTCCAAGTTTAAAGAAGATTAGAAGAAAAGGACTAAGTATGCAATTAATGAAGATTAAAAGAAGGAGGGACCTAATGACACAATTAAGAGAAAAGGAAAGAGGGGAGGAAGCTTCCTTAATCCTCCCCTATATATAGATTAGGATGGTCATTATTTTTCTTTGTTGGATAATAGTGACAATTAGTCCTTCCACCTTTAATTACCTTGTCATTTACTTTTCTTGTCAACTTTAAATACATGTTTTGCACCTTAATTACCATTTAATTCTAAGTAAGTTTTCATTTTAATTCTTGTCAATCTTTATTTTATCTTGTCAGTCTCTTATCTACCTTTCTTAATCTTTGATTTTCATGTTTATGTTTGTGTTCATGTTCATGCTTTTATTTTGATCCAAGTGGTTTTTGATTATTGTGGTTAAAGTTGTTAGTTTTCTTGATTTAAATTGTTTGTTTATGATTATTAAATGTTTTGTTATTAGTTTATCTTATTCGTTTGTTCGATCTTGATTGATTTGTGGTTAGATTCGTGGTTACTGTGATTCCCTTGTTCTTCGGGGTGTTTGTTGTGTTTCTGATCTTTCTAGGAAAAACTTCCGAATCAAGAGAGGGAGTCTGTTCATTCGGAACATTCAAAGTTCCGAAAGAAGGACAACTTCCGACTCAAGACTGCTCATTCGGAAGTCTCAAACTTCCGAACGAAGGGAAAGTTCCGGATCAGCAATTGTTCATTCGGAACTTAAAAGTTCCGGATCAATATACTTCATTCGGAACTCAAAAAGTTCCGGATCAAGGAGATTCATTCGGAACTCAAAAGTTCCGAACGAAGAGCTTCATTCGGAACTTCTTAAAAGTTCCGAAGCAACTTCCGGATCAAAGGCAAGTTCCGAATCAGAAGGCTTCATTCGGAAGTCTGAAACTTCCGAATCAAGGAGGCTTCATTCGGAATCTTCCGAATCAAGGGTGACCAAAAGTTCCGAATCAAGGCAAGTTTGAGATGTTCTGAATCAGTAAAGTTCCGAACGAAGGATTGTTTTGGATAAGTGACATATTCAGATCAATTTGTTCCGGATCAAGGATTTTGGTAATATTCCGAGCGAAGAAGAATCATTCCAACCGAAGGTGACATTCCGGACGAGTGATTGTTCCAAACGAAGGATTATTCCGAATGAGCTGTATTTAGGTTCTTTTTAGTTTTTGTCTTTGATTTTTATTTTCAAGCTTTATTTTTCCCGCCTTTATTTTAATTGCACTTTAAGTTTATTTGCCTTAGTTAAATTTTAGTCTTTCCTTAGTTTAAGTTTTAGTTGCGTTTTAAGATTTGCCTTAGTTAGATTTAAGTTTACGTCTTTACTTTAGTGCCCTTTAATGTCAGTCACGTTTTTAAATACTTGCACCTTTACTTTAATTAGACTTAGATTTACTTTAAGAGCACCTTTACTTTAATTGTTTTGCACTTTTATTTTAAACACTACAACGACACATCTTTGTTTCACCAAAATAAAACTGAGTCACACATTAAACACAAGTTTTTCAATTCGAAGAGACACACGACAAAGAATCTTTTTAATTAGGCAAAAACCTAGTTATCAGTGCTCACCTAAATTAAGCAAAAATTTGAAGCTCACAAGGCCGAAAAATCTATGCCTAAATTGAAAGTGAATCAAGCCTTAATCTTTGAAGCTTTAAAGATCCAAAATTCGCTTTAGCGTGAGGATATACGTCTTTGGCTAATAAAACCACCGATGAGGCGGATAATAAAAGGCAAGGCAAGACCGAAGTCATAATAAAAGCTTCATGGCGAAGTTGAATAAAAGATGGAGGTAAACCAAAGATAATAAGGCCCTTCCGGTAGGGGGCGTATAAAAGTCTTGGTAATAAGTCTCATGTTCAAAATCGTTATAAAACTGTGTTTATCGATCCTTCTTGTTGACTTAATTTTTTGACATCGTTGTCTATTAGGGTGAATTATTAATTTAATGATTTTGGTTACACCGTTAAGTTTTTATTTTTAGACTTAATCTCTATTCACGCATAAGTCAATAATGTATCCTCGTGATCATTAAGACAAAATAAAATATAAGAGATACCAATTAGGAATAAGGGAGTTTAGGTTCGTAATTAACACTCATGAGATATGTTCGTGTTGCTAACTTATAATAACAATGATCTCGTTACACGCTTAGCATGGAATTAGGTGAAAATCGAGGACGACAAAATTATTTCTAACGAAGCTATCACGTGTTCTTGTTCTATGATCCTAAAAGTCACGTTCTCGTGATGAAAACATTACATTATGTCTATAACGCGTGTAGTAGTTTATTTAAATTTATGTTTTCAATAAATGTCATCATAAAATGAATTTTGGAAGTGCTACAATACTTAATTCTAGCATTGTGTTGGGACACGGCAATGGTTTAGTATGAGGGAGTGATGAGACTGTAATTATACATAGTCTCATCGTCCAAATCAGGCTTAAAACGATTAAAATATCATCAAAATACCCAAAAATGTGCTTGTATTTGTTCATTGTGTATTTCAGGTACGGATATCGTGAATTCACCAAAAGATTACAAGAATCAAGCAAAAACGAACACGGGAAACGAAGCCGCACAAAGAACCGGACCCGAATCATGATTTTACATTGAAGTCCTTGAAGTTTGAAGAATTGGCAAGAATGGTCCCTCAACTTTGGAAGACTTGTCATTTTAAACCTTTGTAAATCCTCAATTTTACACTTGGGTGCCTAAAATGATGAGATATTACATGATCAGCCCTTGAAGAATGCAAATTGTGCATTAAAGATCCTTGATATAAACTTTGGATATGCATGTGCCAAAAATGACAATTGGATGAAAGATATTAACAAAGGATTAAGAGTTTGGAGCTGTTTTATACAAAATGAAGAAAACAAGTAAGTCCAGGGGGCAAACATGGACAAAACAAACCCATACCCAACCAAACCCGACCCTACCCAGTCCATACCCACTACTTTTACCCAACACCAGCCCAAGTCAACAACCCGGTCAACATTACCCACTAACTAAACCTTTTTAAACCGGATTTAATATACTAAAAATGCATGGGAAACCAATACTATTCACTCACCTCCCCTAATTACCCCCAAATCCAGTCCCATAAACCCTAATTGGGTTTTTGCTAATCCCTTCATAATCCAACCCCATCTTGTCCAGAATAGTAATTAACCCCACCAAAACAAAAACCCACACCCAACTCACTTATCCCGTGACCCCAAGAGACCCCACCAATGTTCCCTGCTCCCTCATTTTTGGCAACAAAGGTATCTTTCAGCTCATCCAATGGCCCCAACGCTTTTCTTGTTCCCAAAGGCTTCCATCAACGACTGAGATTAGTCAAGCAACAACCTGGCAGTCAGAGATCACAAGAATGAAGATTTGACCAAGAAATTTTCAAATCTTCAAAGGGCTTTTTTCTAAAATAGCTGCTAGGGTTTCTGATTTCACATTGTATTCTAGAGACTTCTTAGCATTTGTATAAATATGGTCGACATGTGACCATATTTTCTTGTTCCAGAATTTTTTCAAAATTGTAATTTTTTTCATTGAATATTTAAAGTAATGAAAGACTTTCCTTTTGCATAAAACTTCTGAGTTCCACTTCTACTGTTTTTTTAGTGTAATGTTAAAGTTGTGATGCAAGTTAGTTCATAGTTTCATTGTTTCAAAGCATTTTCAGAAAAACGGGTTTCAAAGAAGTTCTTGAACAAGTTTTTAGTTTGAATCACTTAAAAGGATTGAAGTGAAAGTGGAGATTCTTTTTGAGTGATTTCATAAGTTGGTTACAAGTTTTTAGAAGTTCCAAAAAGATTTAAGAAGAAAAGTCAGTTTTTCATTTTTTTTATTTAGCTATAAGCTATAAGCTAGCTTAGTTAATAAGCTTGCTTTATAGCTTATTGGCTTTTATCACAAGTCACTCTTTCTGTTTCCTGTTTGTGGCGTTTGTGCAGGTTCAAAAGAAGGCATATTCCATTTTTTTCTCTTATTGAAGATATTGTTACCCCGGTTCAGTTGTTGAACCACAACGGGGCTCTCTACACACACTCATAAGCCCTCCTCACTCATCTAGAAAAGTTTCAGGCTGGTGGCATCAGCAAAGGTCTTGCTTGAACTCCCTTGTTTAAATTCTAGTTAAATAGAGGATAGGTTATGTGAAAATTGTGTATGAACTGTTTGTGTGTTTTTATTTGTTGGTTCATGCTTATTTGTGTTTTATATACATGTTAGAAGTGATAGGAATCAGTTTAGTTTAAGTTTGTATGCAATTTCTTTGTTAATTTTAGATTTCAGCATTTAAGGGTGTGTTTGGGACTGTTATATGCTAGGTTTTAGTGACATTAATATAGGGTTATTTCAGCTGAAACATACCCCATATAGGTTTTATTAGGTGTTGCTGTGATAAAACATTGAGGTGGTAGTGTAAAAAAAGGAAGTTGCTTGTTTAAAAATGGTAAAAACTAGTTAAAATCAGCAAATCCTTGTTTCTGCTTGATTTAGTGTAACATTTTACTTGTAGTTTTGTTAATTGTTAGATGAGAAGTTCCCCTAGGGTTGGTAACCAGTTGTGAGTGATTGGATAGATTTTTGAGCAAGATTTGGCCACTAGAAACTCATTTGAATACCAATTGCATCAGCAAAACCCATCTGCCATACTTGTCTGTGAACAGTGACCGTATTTGGGGATTTTTGTGATTTATTTGTATTGTGATTTTGTGTTTTTCTGTTTATCCTGACTCCCCACACTTCCATGAGTGTGGGGGTGCCCAATTGTCCAAGCAAAATCAACCAACAAGAAAGTTACAAGCTTAAACACCACCAGACCCGTTTTTCTTCTGAAAACAGTGGGAACTCATTCCCACTGGTAGTACAAGTGTTCCCACTGCTTAGCTAAAAGACAGAAAGTGACCAAGTGTCACTGTCATCTTCTGATTTTTTTGTCTTTAGTGGACTAAATTAGGATTTAGACTTTGAAACTTTTTTCATTATTTTTCATATTTAATTTCTGATTTTTCTGTTTATTTAATTTTTATATTACTGTTCATTTAGTATTTTTCACATTAAATAGCTATTTTTATTTACTTTTAATTAGGCTGTTTTTGTCTTTTAGTATAGAAAATCAATATTTTTCAGATTTAAAATTTTTCTTAGATTTAGAAAACCATTTTAAGCTTTTTAGTATAAAAAGATTTTACTGTTCACTTTTTTAATTATTTTTTATAATTAAATTAGCTTAATTAGGGTTTTATTATTAAATTGTTTTGTCTTTTAGTGCAAATTTTACATTTTTCAAACTTTTTCAATTTTCTACTGTTCTTTAGGATAATTTAGGATTTTTAAAATTGTCAAATTATTTTTGGCATTATTTTATTATTTTTTATGATTATTTTAGTTTAAAAATAGTTTTTAGTCATTTAAAAATAGAAAAATAGTTTTGAGAATTTAAGAAAAATACTTTTTAGTCTTTAAATAATATAAGTGATTTATTAGTTCAATAAAATAATATTTTGGACATTTTGTTAATTATATTTAATTTTAGGGCTTTGATTAGCATTAAAAATTGAATATTTAATTAATAAAAGGTTTTAAAATATATTTGTTGGGTTTTTATTCTTATTTATATTATTTAAGACTTAGTTTAAAATTTTAATTAATTTTTAGGTTTAATTTTTAATTTTGTCGCGTTTTACGTATTTACGTTCGCGTTTTACGTCAACGTCGTAGTTTAATTCGTAGTCGTAGCTCGTCTTTACTTTTTTCTCTTATAAACCAAAAACGTCACTAATCCAAACATTGTTATTTTCTATATTGGCACATTAATACACACACCTCCTTCGAGAACGAACCCGCATTTATTCGGTTTTACGTTTTTCCTAAAACGTATAACTTAATACTTGCCGCATTTATACGTTGTTTTACTAAACACGTATTTCTACACTTATCGGTGTTTTTATACCATTGTTTAGCACCCAAAGATATATTCCGTTGCGTGTAAATTTGGGGGTGTTAAATCTCCCCAGCTTTCTACAAAATATTCCAGAATGAAAATGTGAAACGTACAATCGTAAGCCAGGATACGATCATGAACGTGAACAGTGTCATGAACGTGAGAGCGAAAGAAAATCGTAAATTTGAACAAGGACGTGAACGTAAATAATGAACACGAACATGAACCTTAATCTAGTCCGATTGTTGAAGGAGTACCAAGTGATCGGATGATTCTTGGCTGGGAAATGTTTGATAATCTGCCAACTATGAAATCCTTACGGATGAAAGGATTTTGCAAACTTAGTCGAACTGTTGATCACACCCAGATAGCATAATGCTTCCTTTGAGCCTGCAATAGCCTGGTAACAAAATCCATGGAGATCTTACCCTTCTCCTTTCAAAATTTCTAATGGTGGAATAGCTCCTAGTCTTTTCGTGTTCAATCTTAGACTGCTGGTATGTCTGGTACTTAGATATGAACGTAACTGTATCTTGCTTCATAGAAACTAGATACATAGGAATTTAGAAAACTATGAGTCTCTGAAATTAGACTTCTCTTAGTGTAGGAATCTCTGGAACACCTAATATAGTGTAAGGTTCTCTCCTTTACGCGTAAGCTGAGTCATGGTAAGATTAACCGTGAGAATCAATGTGATTCAGCGTGTCACTGTAATCAATCAGAATCATACTGGAAAACTTTCTGGGTGAAATTTATTTTGTCGTAGAATTTGCAACATAGTGCAAATATGGTCTTCGTGCTCTTCCCTAGGCTTAGAGAAGGTCAGGTCGACTTCGATGAGAACAATAACGAATTCGTTTATGAGTTCATCGGGAAAATCCATCCATCAAGTCCATAAATGTTGCTGGAGCATTCGTAAGACTAAAACAAAATCATGAATTTAGCATGACCAAATCGTGTACGAGTGGTAGTCATGGAAATGTCTTGCTCTTTCACTCGCCACTGTTGGCAGCATGATCATAAGTCGATATTGGGAATAACGGTCATGGATGGTGATTTGTTTAAATCGACGGTAGTCAACACATAATCTTATGTTACCCTCCTTCTCCTTAATAAACAGAACCGGTGTACACCGTGGTGATACACCTGAGGGATGGGATTCTTCAAACATCTCGTGTAGCTGATCCTTCAACATACTCGATGTTAAGTTCCACCTTGTGGATGGAAGGTATACTCAGAGGGTTTTTTTTTGGAATATATCAGGGAAACACTCTTGGAATGATCGGCTGATTATGAACAACAGAAATTTCAGAAGTCGTGTCATAACTGATAGCTGGAAAATCTTCGCAGCCGCGGAATAACAACGGGCGCTTGTTGATGTGTCGTTGATAGTATAGTGATAATTAAGATACGTTATAGGGTAAATTAGAAAATTACCTTTAGGAAAAAGTAATAGACTAATATTAAGAATGACGAATTCAATTAAACATGTGATGAACCAAGTTTGTTGTACACGAAGATCGAGTGAATTTGAGACGTTTTGCTTTGATTTGGACAATCGATTTGAATTGGTTTTTGGTTTTTAAATTCAAATTAAAATCTACCAATTTTAAACTATTAAATCTAATCCTAAAGTACATGAATCGTTAACCCCACTATTATTTAAATCTAAAAACACAATTACTTAAAAACTATTAAAAATTTAAACTATTTAGTAATCAATAAAAATAATCTATTTAATAAAAACAACTTTTAATCTATTTTAAAAATCTAATTAAACTTTTAAAACTAATTATCTTAATTAAAAATAACTTAAAACAAATCTATTTAAAAACTATTTTTATTTAAATCTAATATTATAAAATTCTAATTAATTAAAAATTAACTAATTAAACTTTTTAAATTTAATAAAAACATTTTTTTTAATTTTTTTTTTAATGTTTTTTATTTATTTTTTTACTCAAACTGAAATTATATAAAAGCAAATTTAAAAGACACGGAATAAAAATTAAACTAGAGAATTTAAATAAATCTGCCAGCTCAATTAAAGAAATCTATATTAATAATATAAGTGATAACACAACCAAAAGAACTAGTCAGTCCAAATGGTTAACGTGTTGGACCTGTGACCAGGATGTCACAGGTTCGATTCTCATGAGAGCTCATTTTTTTGTGAATAGTTTCTTATTTTGAACAGATTAGAGCTGTCACAGGAGGTGACCTTACACTACACAAAACTTATGTAATAAACTAATAAGGATATCAGCCTTGTGGGTTATCAGAACAAAATGATTCTGGTAACTGATAGATATATAAGCTTAGTAAAACAAAGCATTATAACTGATAAATTCAATTAAACCTCAAATCAAACGATTTTAAAAGCAACAAATCAACAATCTAATATTAAACTAAAACTTATCAAATCAGCAGAATGTGAATATCCAACAAACTCTTAAAATACTTTTTACACAGATAAATAAAACTCAATCCTTCCTACAAGATCATCTCAATCTCAATTAATCAGATCAAGTTTAATCCAAACGCAACTTAAATCACTTTATTTAACTCTAAAAAGATTAAATAGAACCTTATTATGAAACAGACATGAAACTTCAGTTTCTGATAGATAAATTAACTCAGGTTGACTCCAAATCTAAATCCTCAATCAGTTTTGCAAATCTCAGCATATTCAAATTCAAAATAACAGATTAACAAGTTCAAACTTATGAGCAGTTATAATATTTATCAGAAAACATTCCAAACCAACAGAGCAAATTCAAATCGATTAACATATAACTTAATTTAAGCAGAGAACAAGATAAACATTTAATGATTAAACCCCAACACCAGTAGCATTCAAAATACATTCACAATCAATCCCATAAATTTTAACTTCAAAAACAGTTAACATTAACCAGTCAAGACTTAAATCAAATAAAATTACCCAAACATTTAAATCAACTCAATATTAAGCTATAATTGAACATGAAAATAAATTAGAATCGAACCTTTTGTCGATAACCTTTGTGACGAAGGATAGCACTGAGTTACCTTAATGAACCGAAAATCAAACCACCATAACCCTCAAACTCCATCAAACGAACCACCAACAATCATCAAATTCAAAACAGTTTTTATTAAACTTTCAGTAGGAAAGTTTTATTCCCCAAATCTTACTTTAAATCATTCACATAAACTATTAAGAAAGTTTATATGAATGACTTCGAATTCTTATATCAATTTTGAGTATAAAAATTATGCAGAAAATTTAAAGCAATAGTAAATTAAACGCAAGAGAGAGAGATTATAAATCAAAAACTATCTTTCATTAATTCCAAACAATATTACAATACTTTCTAAAAATTAAATCTACAAATTTCTAACTAAAAATTGACATAATAACAATAAAATAAGAAAAGGGATGCGTGATTTACAGAAACTAGGGGGTTTTTATAGCCATCCCAAGGGTTTGCTGAGGAAGAATATTCGGATCTTCTTGGCATATTCCTTTGTCATATAAGCCCTTGGATCATCATTTTATCTCTCTTTGTTGATCATACGGTTGAGAGGACACATCTAGCACACGGATTGCCAACGTGGCATCCGTGTGTGCTAGTTGTGTTTCTTTTAAGCCTTCTGATTGGTTGATTTGGGAATTTGAGGTGTTACCTCCAATGATTCGTTGCCACGTTGCCCCTAGCCTCCATCTTCTACATCCGGAAAGAGGGGGGATTTATTTCCCCCTCGTGTGAATAACTCTTGTGTCAAAACCCCCATATTAATTTTATGATTATTTGATCTAGGTTTTTTACACAGTAACTATTTGTTACTGGTTATTTGGGGATGAAAGGTGAGGGATGAAGATACATAGGTTATATCGAAACTTATTATTTATTGTGTGAAAAGATGGGAAAAACGTGTGTTTGTAAATAAAAGTGAGTGGGTGAGGATTGACTTTATTTATTTGTGTGGTGAAGGTAACGTGTTTATACACGTAATGACTGAAACCCTAGAGCCCAAAAACTTTATTTACTTCGTTTGTTCCTTGGGCTTGGGCCCTTATTTTTCTTCCCATCCGTTACATCTAGTAAATTGGGCCTGGGCTTTTAAACAACCCTCCATCCGTCTAAATAATTGTTGGAATTGGGCCATGATCACAAATTTCTAAATGGGCTTTTAAGCCCGTTTACTCCAATGTGGGACCCACTAGGCCCATAAACTTGACAAATGATGAAAACCGCTAAAGTCGAACTCGATTTTGGCTTCTTCAATCTTTTTCTTCAAACTCGTGCCGGTTTCGCGAGTTTTTGGGATCTTGGTACCTACACACATTAAAACAAGAAACATACAAATACAAGGCATTTTTGATACATTTTGTGCACTTATTCATTGTTTTAAGATATAAATGATATGACTAAAATAGCTCATATCAAATCCCTTGCTAAGCAATTTCCGTGTCCTCACGCAATGATAAAATAAAACTCTAACTACACCATTATTCAACTTTTAACATTTTATTTTGCAAAGACATAATGTATTGCTTTCATTATTTGAAAAATAACTTTTAGGATCATAAAACTCAAATAGATTCATCGTCCCCGACTTTTCACTTTTCCATGCCAAGTGCAAAAACAAGATCATTGTCAATCATAAACCCCAAAATTAAACCAACTCATACAAGTAATTTGTGTTAAACTCAATCTCCTATTATACCTAATTGTATCTCTAGATTTTATTTGTCATTCACCCAAAGGCTCATTTGACTTTATTTTAATATTTATTAGTCCAAAAATGAAGGCAAGAACGGTGTATACTCAACACTCAAAACCTAACCTCGACTTCAAAAACCGTTGTCACTAAAGAAAGCCCACATCAAGGATAACTTAACACGATTTAGGGATAAATCCCGGACCTGAAATTTGGCTAATATGGCTACTTAAAAGCAACAATAAAAACCTCCAAAGTCAATTATGACCTTATTAATGGAGTTAGCAACAACTACATCATAACACCTTTTGGCTCTTTAAGATGCAATTGTGCTCCTTATTTAAAATCCACACCCTAAGGCTCCTTGGACAAAAATAAGGGAATTGACTTCACCATCCCACCTTACGGATCATAATGATGAAGCAATTTTTATTCAACACGCCCCTTGACATACACCCTAAGGATCTAATGACAAGGTTAGTGCTACATGACTCCCACCCGAAGGCTCCTAGATAACATGTTTTTATTTATTCTTCTTTATTAATATGATATTTATAGTAAGCCAAATTTCTGTAATCCCATGATCAAAAGTCCATGACGCTGACACCCTTAATGTGTTCTCACTTTAATTACAAGGGAAGAAAAAGGAGTTACGAGTTAAGATATCAAACCTAAACCGCTAAAAACTTCATTTATTAAGCAATTATTATACAAGTGAGGAAAGTATGTACGAGGAGATTAAATCAAACACAAAAATACTTCCACAAAGAAGAATTTAACCTTAAAAACTTATGATTGAACTCTATCATCTCTTGTTCTCCATATTGTAAAATTCCAAAAATGTGAAATCAATGGATACTTAGCCTATTAAATAGAAGTTTTGGGTTTTCAAGTCATCTATAGTATCTTGCATCTTCTTATACTTTTTCAAGTTTTAGAATTTGCATTTTAAAGTTCCCTTAATAAACGACTTTCTAGGATCAATTATAGGAGCTTGCGAAAAGTTCTTGTTCTTAACTCGTATGAATTAAGACTTTCACGTTTTAAAGCTCCCTATATAAAAGCCTAAAAAAACTTAATCCAAATACGTTAAGGAAAAGCTAAGGTTAAAAACCGAGTCGAGTCAAAAACTATTCTTATTTTCACCAACAGAAAGCCTACACTCGTGTCAAAAGCACTTATTTTATTTATTAAAACTTAAAAATAACACTAAAAATTTAAAATTTTATTGAAAAATGAGAAAAACAATACGTTTGGACACGACAAAAGCAATTGCAAGCGATTATATCGATTGAATCCCCCATGCTAAAACCAAACATTGTCCTTAATGTTTCTTAGCTCAAGAGTAACACCCCCTTGCTAAAACACGAAGAGTCTAATGCAAACTCCTAGCATGGAAAGAGCACGCAAATCTATAAGCCGTTTATTAATTATGCCTCAAGATAAAACGTTAGTCGATAAAAATCAAGGGATAGAAAGTGTGCCCCTTTTTGGCATTCAAAGAATGGAAGATCAAGTGGACCGGCAAAAACCGAACACGAGAGTCTTTAAATATTAGTGTCATACCTAAGATCACAACACAACAAAACACGAGCACGAGCTTGAAAGATCAAGCCTCATTAGTTGTTAGAAAATAGAAAGAAGATAGAATGTATGGGACTTCCCCACAAGGAACCTCGTTTTTGTTCACCGAGTCATGAGCTTGACTCGATCCCCGCATTCATTGGTCCTTAGGGAAAGTTGTGAAAACCGGCATAATGGAATAAAATCCATAATAAAGCACGATTTCGGGGTCAAAGATTACATCCTCGTTTTCGAATGACAAACGAAAGGATAAAACTCCAACACAAATCTCTAATAAGAGATGGTAGTCACAAATCACTAAATGGATGTAGCATGCTCCCCGAGATAAACTCGCACCAAGATGATTAAAAAGTCTTTCAATTATTGTATCGGTGAAAGGCCAAGATTTCCCTAAATCAACGATTCCAGGGTCGAATACCTCGTCCTCGATGGAGAAAGGAATAGACAACAAGGTGTCGTACCCCCATGCTAATCCTAAATCATATGAAGCACATGGTAAAGGTGGTATAAAAGTCTCAACACTAGTGGTTTCAACTTGCATGACTTTGTTAACATTGTCACTCTTGGGAATGTGAATAAAGGGGTTATGGTACTCAAAACGAGTCGCATGAAAAACCCGTACATTAAGATGAAAGCGAGTGGGAAGGATAATTGGAGCAAAAGTAATTTCTCCCTCCGGGTCAACATTATCATCATCATAAATCGGGTGATCAAACCATGAGTCTTCATCACCGTCATTAGAGTCTTCCTCAAATTCCGAAGGAATGTCTATATAAAGAAACTCATCAACCTCCTTCAAGAGAAGATCATCATCAGAAAGGTTGTGAGATGTAGGAGGTATGATGCTCTCAAAATCCTCTTGCAACAATGGATTATTGTTTAATGAAGCTTCAAATAGAGGATTTGAGTAAGTCACAAAAGTGTCATCAATCTTGTCATCACAAGAAATTTCCGACAAAGTATCGAGTGTATCACACTCAGATAGAAGATCATCATTCTCATTAGAAGGCAATTCATCGGCGAATTCCTCGAGAATGGTAGGTAAAACACGAGAATCACGTTCGATCTCGAGATCGGTAACGTCTTCACTTCCCCGTGGAAGTGGATCAATGATAGCAAAAAGTTCATCGAAGAACTTATCGCATGAATAGTCACTAACCTCACTCGGTGTGAAGTTAGGAATCAAAGGCTCTTCAAATGAAGATTGTGCCTTACGAACATCAATTAGATCCTTAGAAGAGAGTGAAAATGAATCCATTTTCAAAGATTGTTCAATCAAAGCAATATCACTATTGGGATCAAAATTCTCATTAACAAACTCACTAGCATCAAATGGCTCACTTAAGTAATCATCAATTTGTTTTTCAATCTTATCATCCTCGTGTGAAGTGAGTGTAGATGAGGAAAGGTTACAACATGTTTCATCAAAATTAGGTCTATCAATTTCCACATTTTCCAATTTCTTAGGAACCAATCTTGGAATTTTTTCCGGTTTGAAAATCATATGTTTATTACCATGAAACAATTTAAGCTCCCCTGTTTCATATCAACTAAAACATTGGCCGTACACAAAAATGGTCGTCCTAAAATTATAGGCGCAAGAGGATTCGGCTCATAATCAATGATAGCAAAATCGGCTAGGTAAACGAACTCCCCCACTTTAACAATGACATTTTCCGCTATACCAACCGGATGAGTGGTGGTACCATTAGCAAGCTCAATGATCATTCGAGTGGGCATAAGTCGCAAATAGTCAAGAGTTTTCCAAATGGCTAGGGGCATAACATTAATACTAGCTCCTAGATCGGCTAGAGCTTTGTATTCCCCAAGCTCATCGAAAACACAAGGTATCAAGAATTGACCCGGATCATTATATTTCTTAGGAAATAAATCAAGAAAATCCGAGGTACTAATCACATTTAAAGTAGCCTTGGTGACATTCCAATAGGTTTCTTTAAGTGACACATAAAGCTCAAGATTTCTTTCTAAATTATCATAAGCGGTGATAGCCTTAAGTTCTCCCCTCGGTTTAGGAATGGTGTTACTACGTAAGCCACTCGAAGAAGTAGATGGTTTAGACATAAATCCCTCAAACATCGAAAGCAATTTATTTTGACTTTGTTCCATATTTTGTTACATACGATTTTGACTTTGCTCGAACATTTGCTCAAATCTTTGTTCCATTCTTTGTTGATTAAGCTCAATCTTGTTATTTTGCCCCTTTAGTGTATTTTGAAACTCCTTTTTCAAAGTTGCCATTTGTCCTTGAAGATTATTTTGAAAAGCCTTCAAATTTTCCTCATTTGACTTAATGTAGCTTGACAAATCATTTTCGTTATTGCTTTAAAAAACTTGATTGTTTAGATTAACATTAAACGCATTTCCTTGATTGTAATTCCCTTGGTTACCACGGTTAAAATTATTCCCATTGTTTCCATTGTTGTGCCTATTTTGAACCGGTGGAAAACCCGGTGGAGCAACATAATTTTGACGAGGAACTTGACCGTTGGAGCCATAAGTTCCCGTCGCGGAAAAAGCACTAGCTTGATCAAACCCCGTGGTTAAACAAGCATAATTAGGATGTGCTCCACCACATGATACACAAACATTCTCAACCATATTAATGGATCCATGAGGATTCTTCCTAATCTCACTTAACAAAGTCGCGAATCCACTATCAATCTTAGAGTCCAATCTAGCAATCTCGATATTAGATGAATTCACATTGGAAACAACTGGTGTGTTTCGTGAATATTGTGCTCTAGACTTATTCTCAATTATTCTCCACGCGTCTCTTAGAGTTTTTCTTAAAAGATTACCACCCGCGGCGACATTTAAAGAATCTTGTTCAATCATATTTAGCCCATTATAGAAAGTATTAATTTGATGCAATTCCGAGAAACCGTGGTGTGGACATTGTCTCAACAAATCTTTAAATCTTTCCCATGCAACCCCAAACGATTCATGCACTTTTTGTTCAAATCTAGTGATCTCGTTCTTAAAGTGTGTTGTCTTAGATGGTGGAAAGAAATAATTCATGAACTTAGACACTAAATCATCCCATGTTAAGATCGAACCCGGTGGTTCTTTCTCATACCAAATCTTAGCATTACCCTCGAGCGAGTACGGAAAAAGCATGAGCTTAATCACGTCATTCGGTACATCTCTAAACTTGAGAGTCGAGGTAATTAGATGAAAATTCCGAATGTGAGAATGCGGGCTATCGGTCTCATTGCCATGAAATTGGTCGGCACGAATGAGCGATAAAAGACCCGTCTTAATCTCAAAATGATCCGCCAAAATAGCCGGCACAACGATTGCTTCCCCATACCCTTCGGTGGGTGCACGGAGTAATTCCTCCATTGTTCGGTTATCGGCCATCTCTACAACAATAGGTGGAAGCTCGGGTTCCACTATTCGTTGCTGACGATTTCTATTTCTACGAGGAATATATTCAAGCCTATTAAAATCAATCACAAGACGAGAAGAACGTAATTGCATACACTACAAAGACGAGAATTTTAGAGGATTGAAGAAAAGAATTTAGACAAGAAGAAGATTATTTTTGGTATTTTATTTGGTATGGCTCAATCAATAATGATTGATAAAAACAAGGAATAAGGATAACTACTATGGAAGTAAATTACCCTCGGTCGAATTTGAAACGATAGGTGAAAACCTAAACGTCTCGAGGTTCAATAAGTAAACAACAAAAATAAGACATATTACTACTTGAGTCGGCAAACCAATAATAGGTTGTCCCTCTCAATATACGCACAAGCGAGCTGGGAAACGAGGTGGCACAAAGCACTTAAAAACCTTTTTCCTTAGACGGCTTTTTGTAGCACGTCGCCTTATACCCACCTTATAGATTGTATAAATCGAGTTCAAACTTCTTATTAGTATTTATCTATATTGCCTTTTATTTTTGTTTTGGATTCGACTACAATAGCTAGGTGATGTAATCCCAACTAAGGCCTTATTTGATAAGTATGTAAATTTATTGTTCTACGTAATACAATATATTATTCACAAAAAACGAGAAAAACGATACATAATATATAATATAAAAATAACAAAACTTTCCGAGGACGAAAAGGGTCTTCAAATCAACGATCAACAAATCTCCACAAAGACGAATCGTACACAAGATCCCCGGCAGCGGCGCCAAAATTTTTGATGTGTCGTTGATAGTATAGTGATAATTAAGATACGTTATAGGGTAAATTAGAAAATTACCTTTAGGACAAAGTAATAGACTAATATTACCAATGACGAATTCAATTAAACACGTGATGAACCAAGTTCGTTGTACATGAAGATCGAGTGAATTTGAGACGTTTTGCTTTGATTTGGACAATCGATTTGAATTGGTTTTCGGTTTTTAAACTCAAATTAAAATCTACCAATTTTAAACTATTAAATCTAATCCTAAAGTGCATGAATCGTTAACCCCGCTATTATTTAAATCTAAAAACATAATTACTTAAAAACTATTTAAAATTTAAACTATTTAGTAATCTATAAAAATAATTCTATTTAATAAAAACAACTTTTAATCTATTTTAAAAATCTAATAAAACTTTTAAAACTAATTATCTTAATTAAAAATCACTTAAAACAAATCTATTTCAAAACTATTTTTATTTAAATCTAATATTATAAAATTATAATTAATTAAAAATAAACTAATTAAACTTTTTAAATTTAATAAAAACATTTTTTTTATTTTTTTTATTTTTTTTATTTATTTTTTACTCAAACTGAAATTATATAAAAGCAAATTTAAAAGACACGGAATAAAAATTAAATTAGAGAATTTAAATTAATCTGCCAGCTCAATTAAAGCAATCTATATTAATAATATAAGTGATAACACAACCAAAAGAACTAGTCAGTCCAAATGGTTAACGTGTTGGACCTGTGACCAGGAGGTCACAGGTTCCATTCTCATGAGAGCCCATTTTTTTGTGAATAGTTTCTTATTTTGAACAGATTAGAGCTGTCATAGGAGGTGACATTACACTACACAAAACTTATGTAATAAACTGATAAGGATATCAACCTTGTGGGTTAATCAGAACAAAAGGATTCTGTTAACTGATAGATATATAAGCTTAGTAAAACAAAGCATTATAACTGATAAATTCAATTAACCTCAAATCAAACCATTTTAAAAGCAACAAATCAGCAATCTAATATTAAACTAAAACTTATCAAATCAGCAGAATGTGAATATCCAACAAACTCTTAAAATACTTTTTACACAGATAAATAAAACTCAATCCTTCCTACAAGATCATCTCAATCTCAATTAATCAGATCAAGTTTAATCCAAACTCAACTTAAATCACTTTATTTAACTCTGAAAAGATTAAACAGAACCTTATTATGAAACAGACATGAAACTTCAGTTTCTGATAGATAAATTAACTCAGCTTGACTCCAAATCTAAATCCTCAATCAGTTTTGCAAATCTCAGCATATTCAAATTCAAAATAACAGATTAACAAGTTCAAACTTATGAGCAGTTATAATATTTATCAGAAAACATTCCAAACCAACAGAGCAAATTCAAATCGATTAACATATAACATAATTTAAGCAGAGAACAAGATAAACAGTTAATGAATTAAGCCCCAACACAGTAGCATTCAAAATACATTCACAATCAATCCCATAAACTATAACTTCAAAAACAGTTAACATTAAGCAGTCAAGACTTAAATCAAATAAAATTACCCAAACATTTAAATCAACTCAATATTAAGCTATAATTGAACATGAAAATAAATTGGAATCGAACCTTTTGTCGATAACCTTTGAGACAAAGGATAGCGCTGAGCTACCTTAATGAACCGGAAATCGAACAACCATAACCCTCAAACTCCATCAAACGAACCACCAACAATCATCAAATTCGAAACAGTTTTTATTAAACTTTCAGTAGGAAATTTTTATTCCCCAAATCTTACTTTAAATCATTCACATAAACTATTAAGAAAGTTTATATGAATGGCTTCGAATTCTTTTATCAATTTTGAGTATACAAATAATCAAAAAATTTAAAGATATAGTAAATTAAACGCAAGAGAGAGAGATTATAAATCAAAAACTATCTTTCATTAATTCCAAACAATATTACAATACTTTCTAAAAATTAAATCTACAAATTTCTAACTAAAAATTGACAGAATAACAATAAAATAAGAAAAGGGATGCGTGATTTACAGAAACTAGGGGGTTTTTATAGCCATCCTAAGGCTTTGCTGAGGAAGAATATTAGGATCTTCTTGGCATATTCCTTTGTCATATAAGCCCTTGGATCATCATTTTCTCTCTCTTTGTTGATCATACGGTTGAGAGGACACATCTAGCACACGGATTGCCAACGTGGCATCCGTGTGTGCTAGTTGTGTTTCTTTTAAGCCTTCTGATTGGTTGATTTGGGAATTTGAGGTGTTACCTCCAATGATTCGTTGCCACGTTTCCCCTAGCCTCCATCTTCTACATCTGGAAAGAGGGGGGATTTATTTCCCCCTCATGTGAATAACTTGTGTGCCAAAACCCCCATATTAATTTTATGATTATTTGATCTAGGGTTTTTTACACAGTAACTATTTGTTACTGGTTATTTGGGGATGAAAGGTGAGGGATGAAGATACATAGGTTATATCAAAACTTATTATTTATTGTGTGAAAAGATGGGAAAAACGTGTGTTTGTAAATAAAAGTGAGTGGGTGAGGATTGACTTTATTTATTTGTGTGGTAAAGGTAACGTGTTTATACACGTAATGACTGAAACCCTAGAGCCCAAAAACTTTATTTCCTTCGTTTGTTCCTTGGGCTTGGGCCCTTATTTTTCTTCCCATCCGTTACATCTAGTAAATTGGGCCTGGGCTTTTAAACAACCCTCCATTCGTCTAAATAATTGTTGAAATTGGGCCATGATCACAAATTTCTAAACGGGCTTTTAAGCCCATTACTCCAATGTGGGACCCACTAGGCCCATAAACTTGACAAATGATGAAATCCGCTAAAGTCGAACTCGATTTTGGCTTCTTCAATCTTTTTCTTCAAACTCGTGCCGGTTTCGCCAGTTTTCGCGATCTTGGTACCTACACACATTAAAACAAGAAACATACAAATACAAGGCATTTTTTATACATTTTGTGCACTTATTCATTGTTTTAAGATATAAATGATATGACTAAAATAGCTCATATCACTTGTAAAGCAAAGATATTTGTACAATTTTTCTTGATGGAAAACCATAATGAATGTATTCAGGAGCCTGAACATCGTTGTACATAATCTGATATGGATGGCGACCAATCGTAGCATGGTGTGTTGTTCATAGTCCATAATCAGAATCATATTTAACTCACATCTGTCTGAGGGAAGTGCGTTAGCAAATTGGATCTGATCATTTGAGTGAAAAGAAAACCTTCGTACACATGGATGATACGAATGGCATCCTTTATAATTATGGATACCTGAAATATGTGATCGAGAAATAAAAGTGTCGTGTCGATACATGGTATAAACGTGTAAGATTTCACTGAATGTGTTTTGCCTGTCTCACATAGAATGAACACTTCGTATCCAGACCTGAACAATACGACAGTGATGGTACTGGAATTCTCATGGCATGATTTATTCATGGCACAACAGAATGGGTATACCACTTGGAGAGTATTCTAATTTACTTAGGGTGGTTCAAAAGGTATACATGAGTCATGTGTCCTGACTCGTGTATTGGGAAAGTATGCGTATGACATGTGTCTCGATTGGTGTCTTGACATGTGTCTCCAGGGAATATACGTGAGACATGTGTCTTGACTGATGTCTTGACATGTGTCCCGAGATGTGAAACGAATACATTGAAAATCTTAGGTTGTCATGCCAAAACTGGCGGATCGGTTGTACTGTTGACCCCTTGTATTTCTGAGCATGTCCATTACCATAATTTCTATCGTTATTGCCAGAGTATTCATTGTCACGGTAGTTTTCACTACCTCCTCGTCTGTCCGTTCCATAACGATCATTATCATGACTGTGATTCATGTAACTATTGAGCTGAGTGGTCGGCGAATGCTGGTTCCTACTCATATGACTTAAAAGGCAATCTGAATGGCGTATGTCATTAAACCAAAAGGTAAGGACATGGATTGTGATGGAAATCGTCTAATGGTGAAGCATCTTCCCCGTCCGATCGTTTTGATCTAACCCCTTTGTCTTCGTCTTGTAGGATCTCCAGGTTGTGAACAACATCTGCATCTTCTAGGGTCTCCAAATTATGAGCAGCATCAGCATTTTTTATAACATCGGCAAGTGTAAATACACCTGATATGATTTAGAATCGACTAGAGAATACTCATGGAGTACTGTAAGTGAAATACACATGGATTACGGTACGTGTAGTACACATGGGATACAGTACAGGGAGTACACATAGAATGTGGTATTTGGAGTACACATGTAATGTGGTACATGGAGTACACATGTGATGCACATGAGAGGATTGATATGGGTGTCGACCATCTAATATGATCAAAGGAAGGTAAAAGATCAAATGGTTAAAATCAAATTGAACAATACAACGTAATAGCCTAGATAATTTAACGTAGACATACTTCAGGTTGCGTAAGAAGCACAAAAGCATGATTACGGAATCGAATGATGGCCATCTTGAAAACATGATTAATGAAAACCAACCATGACTATCATGAAAGCAAAATTAACACGAAGAAACATGGAACAAAATTAACATAAAGGAGTATAAAAACATAATCCGCATGAAAACGAAGTCAGCCATGAAAGTATGAAAAATATAGTTGACATAAAGAAACATAACCATTTATGAGGGGACATGAAAGAAATATGATTGTAATGAAATGAAATCTGAAAATCGCTGGTGTAGACGACCATGGGTCGGTTCACAAAACAAGATTGACATGAGTATGGGTGAACACCTATGGGTCGGTTCACCAAAACAAAATTGACATGAGCAAAGGTGAACGCCTATGGGTTGGTTCACCAAAACAAAATTGACATGAGAAAAGGTGAACGCCTATGAGTCGGTTCACCAAAATAAAATTAACATGAGCAAAGGTGAACGCCTATGGGTCGGTTCACAAAACAAAATACGAATGAAAAGCACATGCGACTAAATATGGCTAATCCTGTACCAACCATTACTTAGTCAAAATACCTTCAACAATAATACATGAAAATAAATAAATGAAAATCAACTGTAAAAAATTAATAGAAAACGTGTGACTAAGTATGAACTACGGTGGTTCAGTCCATAGTAGTTAAAGTTCACAAGGAAATATCATGCATAAAAAACGACATGTAACTAATTATGGATGACGGTTGTTCAATCCATATTAGTAAAAACAATTCCGAGGAAAACATCATGGTTCAAACAACAAGGTGCTGTAAATATCAATACATGGAATAACAAGCGTCGGCTTCGGAAGCTCCTGGTGACTACCCGCTAGTCACAGGTCAAGTTTTAGAGCCTATAGGTCGAAACCTTGAGCTCTGATACCATAATTATAACACCTCACTTTGATAAGTGGACCGTTACGTGTATTTATGGTGTGTCATCAAAGCATGCAAGGTAATATGTACTAAAACATACAAGACCAAAACGGATAAACCGGAATCAAACATCCGTTCCCAAACATAAGCCCAATACCTAAATAAAGTAAATGAAATGAGATGGACAAAACAAGTGTCCAAACAAGCATAAGTATAAGAAGACAAAAGGAGAAGAAGTCTAAGGCAGCTTCTGTCTTATGCACGTCCTCCAAATGCTCAAGTTTGTCCTTGGGTACCTATCATTTTGGGAAATGGAAAGGAAAGTAACGGCTGAGAAATACGCTTAGTGAACGGATATATAACATAGTATGAATGACATAAGCATAATAAAGACTAAAATAGCAACGGAAATGTATAAGTCCCGGAAAACCTAGAACATGTTTAAATAGCTGGTTTTATAGTTTGAAAAAACTATGATTACCTTATGAAAACTGTATTTTAAATTTAGCCAAGAGCCCATATAGGTCATGAGTTGTCAACGTGCATGAATACTTAGAGGGGTGACCTCATCATGCAATTAGAGGGGTTGCCTCTAATTATACTGGTCTGTGTAGGAGGGATCAAATCCTTGTGAAGAATGCAAGGCACATACCACATTCACCATGAAAATCCTGACAAACATGTAACTAGGATACACATATACGCCCCACATGATAATATAAATCAATGGACAAAACTGAAAGGGACGCCACGAGCCATCACTCCGTCGTGGGGAAGTCATAACACTGGTGCCTCTAGTGTTATGGTTATGGTACCTCCAGATGAACTGGCATGCATGTATATATAGCTCAGGCATTTAAAATAAAACATAAGCATTCAAAACATATAAAATAACAAGGGAAAACAGATGGCTGCAAACGGGGAATCCTAATAAGGAAAGAATGTCCATACTGAAGGACGAAATATCCGTACCTTATGTCTAGTAGTGAAACTAGAATGGAAGTTGAACGATCTACTCTGACTTCATGTATACTATATATATATATGGGACGTGTATGAGTTGTCTGATTATTGTCTAATTCACTGACTCTGTGTGTTATTAGCTTATTTTATATGTTCTTGTCATGTTTTATTGTTTTAAGTGTTATCTTGTATTTGTTCATGTTTTACATGTATTCTGATTATGTATTTCATGTATTCTTGTATTACTATACTTGTAGTGTCATAATAAGAAACTTTCTAAAAATAGCAGGTTTCCAAAAATAGAAAGTTTCCAAAAATAGTAAGTTTCCAAAAATAGAAAGTTTCTAAAAATAGTAAGTTTCCTGAAATAGAAATAAGCTGGATTAATAAGTCTATAATATAAGCTAGTGCTTATTAGTCATAAGTTATAAGTCATAATGATTTATTATTAAAATTTATTAAAATAACTACTTAGGCTCAATGATTATTAATTAATAATGAAAATTCATGGTTTATTCATTAATAAAATGTCATTGTTAATTTAATAATACCTTATATCAATAATTAAATTAAAACATGGTTTTTTTAATTTAATTAATTCCAAATAAATAATTAGGTTAATTTCATGATTTATAAAATTTAAGAATTATAACCTAAGTTTTTAGTTAAGTTAATCATACATGTAATTTAACTAATTAAATTAACTTAACCAAAACGTATACGTTTAGTAACGCATTCATGAATTACCCGAGCCCCAAACCCGAGCCTACCGAGACGTCCGTCTTGGTCGCACTAACAAAACAACAAACACCAAATATCGTTACAGGCTGATTAGCGACAATATTTTTGTAGTTGTTCTGTCGCTAATCTTAGCCAGATCTATAGCTAAACAGTCTATGGGAATTCCGCGACATAAATTCTGTCGCAGGAGCTGTCGCTAATCTGAAAACAATTAGTCCCCCTTGTTGTGTTCCAAACTCCCACCGAGAGGAATAAGGCTCTCGGGTTCCCACTGATCTCAACCAACTTCCCCCGCTGGGGGTTTTGGTGCTTGCGGTTGTCACAACAAAACCACAACCGACCCTTAAAGGGTGCGGTTGGTTGGTTAAAAGTACCACCGAGAGTCTTAGAATCTCGGTTTGTGTGCAAGCCAAGACAACATAGCCAAAAGCAAACCAACCAGATTCCCTTTTCATGTTAAATCTTTTTAATAGCAAGTTTATAGGAATGGTTTAATAAGATTCAAGAACATAATAAAAATAAGTAAAAGATTAAGAGTTTAACGATACCGAATGCATGAAAAGGTTTAAGATTAAGATCACGAACACTTAATTAATCATCCATCAAAACACTTTTCTTTTCCCCTTTTTTCTTTGTAATAACGGCGGCCAACCTACATGGTGGCTAGGGCCTTTTTATTAATTTTTGCTAAAGTGTAAAAAAATGAATGGAAAATGGTTTTCCCTGATTAGTTAAATTATTAATTGGCCCGGGCTAAACCCTTATCTCTTTTCTTTGTTCTACACGACAGCCCACACCGATACAAACAATGTTTTGGTTTTCATTCCGCGTTTAAATAATTATCGTGTGTTTCGTGTTTTTAATGTCGAGCTTTATTTTCTTTTCATGCATTAAATATTATATGTAATATTTATCGTGTATTAAAAATATACATAATACTTGTAATTTATATTCATGTCACGTGTCGTATATTATTGAATGTGAAGTTTTAATTTAGTCAGGTTTTCCATGTATTTACTGTTCATGGTATTTTATGCGGGTTTTACACACCTTCCCATGTTGCATGAGTACACAGCCAAGTCCTCTACCCGAAGCATCTCTATAAATCTGAAATCCACTTATATTAGATGGTGAGTAAGAATAGGTGTAGAAACTAATCGCTGCTTAAGTTCTTCAAAAGTCTTCTCTCGCTCATCATTCTAGACGAATTTCTCTCCCTTACGCATCAGCTTGGTCAAAGGCAAGGCTAACCTTGAAAAGTTCTCCACAAACCTCCGATAATATCCAGCGAAGCCCGGAAAACTACGAACCTCATTTGCAGACGTCGTTCTTGGCCATTTGGTGATAACTTCAACCTTCGCATGATCCATGGTGATCCCTTCTACGAAGACAATGTGGCCCAGAAATGCCACCTTGTTTAACCAGAATTCACACTTGAAAAACTTTATATACAGTTACTTCTGGCGAAGAATCTGTAGCACGGTGCGAATATGTTCCTCATGTTCTTCATTGGATTTAGAGAAGATGAGAAGGTGATCAACACGATGACAAATTTGTCTAGAAACTCATGGTAGACGCGGTTCATTAAGTCCGTGAATACCGCTAGAGCATTAGTGAGTCTGAAAGGCATGATTACGAACTCATAGTGACCATATCTTGTCCGAAAAGCAGTTTTACGAATATCCTACTCCTTTACTCGCAGCTAATGATAACCAGATCATAGATCAATCTTGGAAAATTTATTGGCACCTTATAGTTGGTCGAATAGATCATCGATACGCGGCAAAGGATAATGGTTTCTGATCGTGATCTTGTTCAGCTCACGATAGTCAATGCACAAACGCATGTTGCCGTCCTTCTTCTTAAAGAAAAGTATTGGTGCACCCCATCGTGATACACTCGTACGAATGAACCCTTGCTCCAGGTGGTCTTTTAACTCCTTGAGCTCTATGGGAGCCATGCGATAAGGAGCCTTAGAGATCGGTTCAGCTCCTGGAATGAGCTTAATGCCAAAATCCGCGGATAGGTGGTATACCCGGAAGTTCTTCTGGAAATAAATCGGGGAATTATGAAATGACTGGCTAATCCTGAATCGACGGAGCTTCGGTAGTAATATCTTGAATCGTAGCTATGAAGCCTTCGTAGCCATGAGCTAGTAAAGCACGGGCTTATAAGGCAGAAATGATTTGTACAGACTTTCCCCGTATGAAACCATTATGAATGTACTTTGGGTCTTGCACGTCGCCGAATATAACATGGTGCGTATGGCAATCGATAGTGGCATGGTGTTTAGCTAACCATTCCATGCCTAAGATTAAATCAAATTCGTACATATCCAAAGGAAGTGCGCCTACTTGGCAGATCTTATCATCAAATTCTATGGGAAGGTCTCTGTACACATAAGTAATGTGCACAAAGTCTCTCATTGGCGTAGATATACTTAATATGTTCTCAAGTGGTGTAGATGTCTTATTAATATGGGAGGCATATGTAGTGGATATAACTGAGTGAGTTGCACCCGTATCAAATAAAACACAGGCAGCATGTCCGTACATAAATATGATGTCAGTAATGGTACCTGTCGACTTATTTTACAGATCTCTGGTGGTAGTGTAGACGCGACATGAAGCTGGTGGTTTCGGAAGAGCAATACTAGATGTACCAACAGTCTCTCCATTCTTTCAGTCCTTCATCTGATGGTCTGGCTGCCCACATTTAAAGCAAACGCCGGTAGCACGACGGCATGGTCCAAGATGCCTACGGCTACAAGTAGTGCAGATAGGATGGGTATACCCTCCAGGAGGTACCCTCGCTACCTGAGAGCCTGTTTCAGAAGATATGCGTAAGACAGGATTATTGGGGCATAAACATGACTACTCTGAAAGTTTAAGTTATAATACCAGAGGAAGACGAGTTATTAGGCTGCGAACCCTTAGCATTCTAGTCACGCCCACTCACAGAGTTCCTATTATGATGCTGAGATGTTAGCATTTATGTCATATAGCAGCTTAACATAGAAGAATTTAGAATATTTAGGGACCTGTAATTGTTGGAGTAACTGGCATTATTACGGTAGTTGTCACGACCGTTACGCCTGTCTAATCCATATCGGTCATTAGTTTGACCGTGCCCCTTGTTGTTCGTTTTATGAGTGGCCGGTTGGGACCGGTCTCCACCCTTTTGCCCGAAAGATACAATTGGATAGGGCAAGATATAAAAATGAACATACTGATTTGAATACGCTGATAACGCTTTATGACTGAAATTTATACCTCTTCTCAGGACGAGCTTGCTCCTCATAGTCACCTCTCTCATGGAGCATCTCCAAGCTACGTGATGCGTTTGCCACTTGTGACACATTGGTGAAAGTGGCATAATATATCGTTTTTTAGTGTAGTTGTCTTCTCAGCTCGATTCGAATTGATATAACGTTTTCAGTAAAGACTTGATTGTTTTTGGTTAGCTAAAGATTATTTGGTATTTAAGCTACTTGGCACAAAGCAATTAAAAAAAAGTAAAAAATATTAGCTACTACGTATATTTACTATACTAAAAACACTTAGCAATTACCGCAATTAAATGCACGAAATATAAAATGAAAAGTAAAATTTATTCTACAAATATAAAAATGCAAAATACAATTAACAATGTAAATGTAAAAATGTACAATGTAATTTCTAAATTTACAAAACTCTTGAACGTTTTTTTTTTAAAAATCTAATAAGCCCAATTCAACTAAAATCCTTTAATCTAATCTATAAAAGAATTGGCCCAAAAAGTTAAACATACTAAACCCATTAACTCAAACAATCCATTATACTAACTATCCACTAACTGTGACTAACGAAATAGCACTAACTGATGTTAAACTTGGACTGTGACTGAAATGGAAGTATACAAGAACAGGGACTAAACGTGTAAACTGCGAAACTTGAATACTTTGCACATTAGACAGAAAGACGTTTTTTTTTTCTTTCATCTGACTAAACTATCTATCGCTAAATCTATAATTCCAATTACGGTTTAACAAGTTCGAAACAAAAATCAAACTGCCAGTAAAAGAAAATGAGTAATACTACTCAAATCAGATTTACAAACTATGAAAATAAGCATATCGAACAAATCTACACTAACATTATACTACAATTAAGCACTAACAGATTAATCTAAAAGGAATGCAGAAAACATGAATTACGCTTAACAGATTATACTAAGCATATATCACACAAGATAATACTATAATCCTTCAGCTAGCTAGATTAATAAAATGCAGAAACTTAAATTCGCTTAACCAATCATCCGAAGCCTAGTCCGTTGAGACGAGAAACGCGGCGCTGAGCCGGTTTAAAACAAAACACCACCAAACTGAATCCAAAACCTGCAAATCCGTTAACCTGCAAAATCTGAAATAAAGCAAAGAAAAACTTGACAAGATCTTTCGACTCTGAAACCTATTCTCGTGAACAGCAACTTCTAAATTGAACTGAAATCAACGAAATTCAACTAAGAACCAAGAGTCTTTTACAACTATCGTTCATTCAGCAACCTCTAATCCTGTAAAACTCGAAACAATTACGAAGAAAAACAAACAAGACCTACGAATCTGAATTCTGTATCACTAGAACAAATCTGAATCTTTTCTTACAAATCTGATTTCATTAACCTCTCAATTTAGAACTCATACTACAATCAAACTGCTAGGCAGAAAGCTGTTTAAACTGATTAGAACATTACCAGATATTGCACTAACGTCACCACAACTAATTTGAACCGGAAACTTTTCTACTTAACAGATTATGCCAATTAACCTTCAAAATCTTTTATCTAAACTCAAAACAAATTCCATAAGAACTAAGAATTAGTATGATCTAACAAACTAAAAAGTATCAGACTGGACTAAAAAGTAACTAACTGAACCGATTTTTAACAGAACAGTAACTCATAGCTAAATCAATATTATGACAGCTACTATTATCTAGTCCCAACGACATGAACAGTAAACGCTCTACCAAATATTCGTAAGATATTCTCTGTAACAGTAACAGTAGAAAAGATAAGAGAAAAAGATGAATCTTTTTAAGGTGAACAGTAATCAGTAGAAGAAGAATTAAGAGAAAATCAAGAAATCTTTAAGAAAGAACTTTAGTTCATTAATGGTGGAAAAAGTGATCGGTTACAACAAGATTAACAAAATCAAAACTGAATCTAACTGAATGATTAACTGAAAATCAATAAGCTTTGAGAGAAGATAAAACTAACTATTCCTATCTAACCTAACTATGTGAAGACTACTCCTAAGCTAACCGAATGCAAATGATGCTCTCGTCTTCAATTTATAGCCGTCTGGAGAGGGTGGGTGACGTGTTCAATCCAATGAGGATTGGACACGTGTAAAATACGAGGTTTACTCGTCCATCTTCATCTTCATCTTCATCTTGAATTTTGGGGCTTTCTTCGTCTTTGACTTTGAGTCTAATTAAGTGGCATCATCGTGTAAAGGGAGAAGAGAGGAGTATTTTTGTAGTTTATGTCTTCACTTGAATCCTTCTTGATCGTTCGTGATTTGAGTTTGCAGGTTAAGAGATGGAAAGATGAATAACCAGTTTTCTCTCTCTCTTCACGTTGGAGAAGAAAGACGCGTAAATGTTTATTGTATGTTTGTTGACCGGTCTTGGTCAAGAGACCAAAGTTAATAAATCTGTTAACTTTCCTTCTATTTTCCTTTTGGTCCTTCCAACTTTAATTTATTTCCAAATGTGTATAAAGCTTTTAAGTAATATCTTTTCCATCCTTCATCATTGTAGTAATTACACTTTAAGCCCTTGATCTTTGGAGGTTTGGCAAATAAGGTCCTTGGATCATCTTTCGTCCTTTTCTTCGTCTTTTGATCAAATTAATCCTTGAAAGCTCGCGTTTGTCTCAAATGTACCTATTTTACCTGAAAATATACAAACACCAAATACACGCGTAATTCTGATAATTAACAGTTCAATATAATGTATTTGACAGTGTTTTTAATGGTTTTAGGATCATAATTGATGAGTGTTTTCACACTTATCAACTCCCCTCCACTTGACCATTGCCATGTCCTCATGCAATGCAGCATTTTAAAGCCCTAAAGTTACACTTTTCTCATAATTAACCAACCTTGGCCATTTTATGATTTAATAAACTAAACTATACTACATGATGAATGGTTTTGAATATTTACAATGCAATGCAAAGAAAACAATTCTATTTATATATTTTTGATTTTTCTTGAAATGGTTTTGATGGAAATAACTCATAAAGAACTCAATGACTTGGATTAGGGCTTGGGTACCATGGACACTTATCACCCTCAAGTTTCACTTTCCCCATACCAAGCTAGTAAATGGGATCATTGCATTCACAAGTAAAAAGTGCATCAACTTATTCATGACAATTAAATGTGGAACCGGTTATTATTTGAGCAAATTGCTTGTGGGCAAATTTGTCATTATTAAAGTGTGAAATATAAGAAATGTAAAATCCGAAAATAAGGAAGACGGTTTTAATCCTAAGTAATCTTCTCATCCATTACTTGAAAAACCGCTCACAATTAATACAAGTCCGTATTAAGAGTAATAAGTCATTCGCCTTATGTGTAAAATCCTCATGTCATGCTTTCATAAGTAGCTACACACTCGCTAAGGAAAGAAAAATAAAACTCACGCAATAATTTACATCCGCATCTTTTTGAGATTTTGGATCTTCAACCCCGCAACCCGTCAAGGTAATATTGGATTGGAGCAATCTATTGAATCCCCGCAACCCGTCAAGGTAATATTGGAACTCAATAGTCACTATAATTAACACCACACTGCCCCTCTTGGGAGTCTTGCATTATTTTTTTATTATTTTTTTTTTTTTATTTTTTTTTTTTTCTTTTCTTTTTTTTCTAGCCACTCATTTTTTTTCATAAGCCGCTCTTATTTTTCTTTATTCCTCACCAAGAAATTTGCAAAGAAGAAAAGGAAAAACACCCGCTAAATATGGAGCATGACATAAGTCTAGTACACATAAAACGTGCTAACTTAGAATCTTAAGACGTACTCATATCAACCATAAATGATTAGCCAAAAATGCATAAGAGATTACGAACCAATTAAAACCGTACTTGATTATTTATTAACAATTATATACATGCGAAGAAAATAGAGGTCGAGAAGAGAAGGGTTTAGCCACAAGTAATTGCCATGAAGTCTATCTAGCCCTTTTACACTTGCTTCAACTCTATCATTTCCCATTCTCCACAAATTTAAAATTTCAAAGAATGAAATTGGTGGAAGCTTAGCCTAATAGACCAATGAAGGACTACATGGTTAAGGATACTAGCTAGAGAGTGCTAAAATAAGCAAACTCGGGTTGAGTCAAAATATCCATGGCGGGCCTAATATGTCAAAGAAATCTAAATTTGTTAAAACCATGTTTTATTATATTTTTCCTTTTTATATATTTTTGATGAAAACTAAAAGAAGAAATATATACAATGCAAATGTGTTATGCAAAATAAAAATGATTGATGCAAAAATTATGAATGCATATTTTTATTGGCCAAAGTAGATTAAAAATTTGAAAAATGTTTAAAATTCAATTTTCCATGTTATCATGAAGTTAAGGCAATGGTCTAGGTAAGGTCACTTCGATAGAAGTCTCCCCTACACTTAAGATAAACATTGTCCTCAATGTTTAAGAGTATTGAAGTAAACTCCCCTACACTTATGACATTGATTACTTTGCTTAACCCAAGTTAAGGAAGAGACAACTAAAGGGTATTCATTTTAAGCACAAGTGTGAATATCACAATAGCAAAAACTAATCGAAGTGAACCAGATACACGGGCCTCCTCCATAAGCTCCAAGCATGAAATGTGAGAGAGCAACCCTTGAAACAAACACCAAAAGACGAAGAAAGGCACCCCTCCACTTCAACTCTACTATAACATCCTTTTAATTAAACCTAACCTATTGAAAATCTACTCTACGTTTTCTAACCTAGTTATTCAATGCTTGAGTTTTTTTTAACCCTAAGTCGCTAGCTCGACTCGGCCCCGAATTAAGTTGTCCTTGGGGAAACCATCATGGAGAATAAAGAATATCCACTTTGAAGCTCGTCTCACATGACACACTCAAACTTAGCACGTTGCCATTTACTATAAGATTTACAAAATCTGCCTCGATAAATGGAACGGTCCAACGTGTCTCAAGTTTGTCCAACATACGAAAGCTCTCAAATAAGAAGAACTCCAGGATCAAACACATAGTTTCCATCTCGACATGTGAACAACTCCAAAGTAAGTAGTATCACCAAAGTAAGCTCATACAAGAAGTCCATATCAATCGAAAGCACACTCTTAAGTGGAGTAGATGAAAACCAATGTTTTCCAAACATATGTATCCCAGGATCAAAAACCTTTCCCTTCATGGGAAAATAAGAAGATGAACTCGTATCAACCATATAAGATTCCCCCTTAGTGATCAAAGCATCATGAGAATATGAAGGTGTAGGTATCAAAACATTCATAACAAGTATATCCATATTAGGCTCATCATCATCAAAAGGTGGGTAATCTTCCATAGAAGGCATAGAAAAAGGAGGATCAAGATGAATAGTGTCTTGTGGAAGAGGTGTAATCTCTATGTTCCCATCAAGAAAATTCTCACTAAGACGTATATCTTCTTCCCAATTAGAATCACTATCATCAACCTCAATATCAATATTAGCAAGATAAGCCTCTATGGTGTCATCAATATCCATATGAGAATCCATATCAAAGGTTTTGGGTTCTAAAGGTGCCATAGGTGAAAAAGGATCAATCTCTAAGAGTATAGGATCTTCATCAATAACCAACTTCAAGGGTGGGAGGGTGGGAATAGAAGGCTCAAAAGAAGGTGTATTGAGAGAATCACTCAAAGGGATGATATCATCATAAAAATCAATAGGTGCAACCTCAAAAACCGGTGAAGAAATATCAATGAAAGGTTCTTCTTCTATGGACTCATCATTATGGTTTTCATTCAAAGCTTCAATCGAAGAGATAAGATTATAGACGTTTGATAAAACCTCTCGAATATGAACATCTTCCACTTCTTCTATATGATCAACATCATCATCCAAATTAGGAATGTCATCTTGACATGAAAAGTCCTCAGATAATATATCATAAGATGCCTCACTAGAATCACAATCATCATCCTCTATATCTTGCATAAACTCTTCCTCAATCTCATTATCCCTTTCTTTGAACAATTCATCAAGATCAAAATCACCAAAATCACTAGTAGTAGCATGAAGGTCAACATGTGATGAAATCTCAATGTGATCATGAGGAGAAGAGGTATCAATACAAAGCTCATCACATGGTTCAATGGAAATACCCTCAAACTCTCTTTGGATTGGGATAAGGTTCTCAACACTAGAAACGGTTAATTCATCCAAATCGGTATTTGTATTAGTGCTAAGAGGCTCGTCCCCCATGGTTAAAGAGTCGGTGGGTTCCACGTGAGGTAAAGGTGATGAAGGTGTGTCATCATTAAGTGTCATACAACTCGAAGGTTCCTCAGCATCTTCATCTAATAATGGATCAGGCCTACGAGTAAAAGTAGTCATGTATTGTCCGTCTTCCTCGATTATAAGAGTCTTAAGGAATAAATCATTTGAATATTTCCTGAGGCGACAAGAAAATTTGTTCAACGATTCACGATACAAATCACCGAATTCCTTATCAAAATATGGCAGAGACTCAATTTCCTCTTCCTCAGTAGAGTTAATTAGTCCCTTTAACCATCGATGCGTGTCTTTCATTTCCTTGTAGCTCATGTTTTTCATACCATCAAGCATTTTATAAACGTCATCGTACAACTTGTTATTTCTCTCGAGTAAAGAATGAAACTTCTTGACATTATCAAGGACATAGGATGGCGGATCCCTCGGTCTACAATCATAACCATAATGGGGTGCGTTCCCACAAAACTCACATGAAGAAATCGAAGAATATGGTGGAGGTGGATTATAGTTTTGAAAAGAGTCATGATTATGAAAGTTCTCATGATTGTAACCTTGAAAATTTCCTTCATTTTGAAAACCCTCATAATGTGAAAATCCTTGATTTTGAAAAGTATCTTGATTATGGCATGGAAAATTTTCATCATTTTGAAAGCCTTCATTGTTTGAAAATCCTTGATTATGAAAGGTTTCTTGATTATAGCCTTGAAAAGTATCATTATTTTGAAAACCTTCATAATTGGAAAATCCTTGGTTTTGGTATGGCACATTAAAGGTTTGATCATGAAATGATGGTGGAGGTTGTGATGAAAAACCGGAATATCCCATATAGTCATTACAAGTGTAGTCCATTTGAGTGTTAGGTCGAAAATTAGGGTTCTCGGTTCCATTGTAAGCATATCCCTCCCCATAATAACCATTATTTTGATCACATAAATACGTATCGTGTGGCCACCACAAGTCGAACAATACGGATAATTAGCGGTGGTGGATTGTTGTTACAAAATCTCCAACATGGAACGAGTATCCATGTGTAACAAGGTGGCCGAATGTATATACAAGTATAATGACGTTTAAAAGCTTCCTCGGGGAAGGAAGTGATACACCAAAGGTGGTATGTTTACACGTGTGCGAGTACACGTGTAAGTAAACACGAGGAATGAGGGAGTAGCCCTCGGTCGACTTTGAAAAGAATAAGATTATCCTCTTCGAGTTTCGATATGAAATATCCACAAGAAAGTATATATATAATTACTACTTGGGTGCAAGACCTCCAATTAAGCCTTCCTTCTTAGAATACGCACTAGTGAACGGGGGGTTAGGTGGCGCGAAGCACTTAAGTACCTATTAACCCTTAGACGGCATTTTATAGCACGTCGCCTATCTATTCACTTTGTAGTTTGTATTCTTCGAATTATTGCCAATTGGAAGTATTTATCTATTCTTGCTTTATTAAATTTGATCGATACGCGTGTCAAGGACCGGAACGCCCCTCAACACGGTGTATTGCCTCGGCAATACTTATGGAAGATAATTTTATTGGTTGTTCGTATATGTATACGTATTTACATATAATAATATATAAAAAATATTTTTGTATTTATTTGATTTTTTTAAGAAAAATACTATATCTACGTAAAAACCGATAAAAACGAATAATATATATTTTTGGGTGTAATCTTTTAGGAAAAAGATTACTTTTGGATTTTTTATTTTTTTGGTTCAATTCTTTAGGAAAAGAATTGATTTTGTGATTTTTTTTTTTTTTTTTTGTATTTTTATCTTTTTGATTTTTTTATCTTTTTGATTTAATATACGTAAAAAATAACGTTCACAAAGTGAACGGATCCCAAAATCCAATCGTCTCACTCGAAATCGTTAATCTTCACGAAAAGAACCGGCAGCGGCGCCATTTAATATATCGTTTTTTAGTGTAGTTGTCTTCTCAGCTCGATTCGAATTGATATAACGTTTTCAGTAAAGACTTGATTGTTTTTGGTTAGCTAAAGATTATTTGGTATTTAAGCTACTTGGCACAAAGCAATTAAAAAAAAGTAAAAAATATTAGCTACTACGTATATTTACTATACTAAAAACACTTAGCAATTACCGCAATTAAATGCACGAAATATAAAATGAAAAGTAAAATTTATTCTACAAATATAAAAATGCAAAATACAATTAACAATGTAAATGTAAAAATGTACAATGTAATTTCTAAATTTACAAAACTCTTGAACGTTTTTTTTAAAAAATCTAATAAGCCCAATTCAACTAAAATCCTTTAATCTAATCTATAAAAGAATTGGCCCAAAAAGTTAAACATACTAAACCCATTAACTCAAACAATCCATTATACTAACTATCCACTAACTGTGACTAACGAAATAGCACTAACTGATGTTAAACTTGGACTGTGACTGAAATGGAAGTATACAAGAACAGGGACTAAACGTGTAAACTGCGAAACTTGAATACTTTGCACATTAGACAGAAAGACGTTTTTTTTTTCTTTCATCTGACTAAACTATCTATCGCTAAATCTATAATTCCAATTACGGTTTAACAAGTTCGAAACAAAAATCAAACTGCCAGTAAAAGAAAATGAGTAATACTACTCAAATCAGATTTACAAACTATGAAAATAAGCATATCGAACAAATCTACACTAACATTATACTACAATTAAGCACTAACAGATTAATCTAAAAGGAATGCAGAAAACATGAATTACGCTTAACAGATTATACTAAGCATATATCACACAAGATAATACTATAATCCTTCAGCTAGCTAGATTAATAAAATGCAGAAACTTAAATTCGCTTAACCAATCATCCGAAGCCTAGTCCGTTGAGACGAGAAACGCGGCGCTGAGCCGGTTTAAAACAAAACACCACCAAACTGAATCCAAAACCTGCAAATCCGTTAACCTGCAAAATCTGAAATAAAGCAAAGAAAAACTTGACAAGATCTTTCGACTCTGAAACCTATTCTCGTGAACAGCAACTTCTAAATTGAACTGAAATCAACGAAATTCAACTAAGAACCAAGAGTCTTTTACAACTATCGTTCATTCAGCAACCTCTAATCCTGTAAAACTCGAAACAATTACGAAGAAAAACAAACAAGACCTACGAATCTGAATTCTGTATCACTAGAACAAATCTGAATCTTTTCTTACAAATCTGATTTCATTAACCTCTCAATTTAGAACTCATATTACAATCAAACTGCTAGGCAGAAAGCTGTTTAAACTGATTAGAACATTACCAGATATTGCACTAACGTCACCACAACTAATTTGAACCGGAAACTTTTCTACTTAACAGATTATGCCAATTAACCTTCAAAATCTTTTATCTAAACTCAAAACAAATTCCATAAGAACTAAGAATTAGTATGATCTAACAAACTAAAAAGTATCAGACTGGACTAAAAAGTAACTAACTGAACCGATTTTTAACAGAACAGTAACTCATAGCTAAATCAATATTATGACAGCTACTATTATCTAGTCCCAACGACATGAACAGTAAACGCTCTACCAAATATTCGTAAGATATTCTCTGTAACAGTAACAGTAGAAAAGATAAGAGAAAAAGATGAATCTTTTTAAGGTGAACAGTAATCAGTAGAAGAAGAATTAAGAGAAAATCAAGAAATCTTTAAGAAAGAACTTTAGTTCATTAATGGTGGAAAAAGTGATCGGTTACAACAAGATTAACAAAATCAAAACTGAATCTAACTGAATGATTAACTGAAAATCAATAAGCTTTGAGAGAAGATAAAACTAACTATTCCTATCTAACCTAACTATGTGAAGACTACTCCTAAGCTAACCGAATGCAAATGATGCTCTCGTCTTCAATTTATAGCCGTCTGGAGAGGGTGGGTGACGTGTTCAATCCAATGAGGATTGGACACGTGTAAAATACGAGGTTTACTCGTCCATCTTCATCTTCATCTTGAATTTTGGGGCTTTCTTCGTCTTTGACTTTGAGTCTAATTAAGTGGCATCATCGTGTAAAGGGAGAAGAGAGGAGTATTTTTGTAGTTTATGTCTTCACTTGAATCCTTCTTGATCGTTCGTGATTTGAGTTTGCAGGTTAAGAGATGGAAAGATGAATAACCAGTTTTCTCTCTCTCTTCACGTTGGAGAAGAAAGACGCGTAAATGTTTATTGTATGTTTGTTGACCGGTCTTGGTCAAGAGACCAAAGTTAATAAATCTGTTAACTTTCCTTCTATTTTCCTTTTGGTCCTTCCAACTTTAATTTCTTTCCAAATGTGTATAAAGCTTTTAAGTAATATCTTTTCCATCCTTCATCATTGTAGTAATTACACTTTAAGCCCTTGATCTTTGGAGGTTTGGCAAATAAGGTCCTTGGATCATCTTTCGTCCTTTTCTTCGTCTTTTGATCAAATTAATCCTTGAAAGCTCGCGTTTGTCTCAAATGTACCTATTTTACCTGAAAATATACAAACACCAAATACACGCGTAATTCTGATAATTAACAGTTCAATATAATGTATTTGACAGTGTTTTTAATGGTTTTAGGATCATAATTGATGAGTGTTTTCACACTTATCATGGCACATAAGATATGATCAGTAGTCGAGGATTGAAGAGCCCAAAGGAAATGCTTCACTTGCTCTTTAGCTGTACCAGCTTAGTGCCCATAAATCCAGTTAACCTGAGGAATTGCTGCATAAACTCCGTGCTTTTCTCACCAATTCTCTGACGAATAGCATGGTAGTCCCTTTTTAGCCGTTCCTGCTCAGCCCTTGGAAAAAACTGATAATAGAACAACTCAGTGAACTGATCCCAAGTCAAAGTAGCCAACCATACATCGCCTCCATTTGTCTGCTTGTACGCTCTCCACCAAGCTAGCGCATCGCCTTCGAACTTGTAGCAAGCCAACCATGCCTTGTACACTCGATCACAACCCATGGCATCGAAGATCTTCTCGATGTGTGAGACCCATTTTTAGCATCAGATGGGACTTCAGCCTTCTTAAATGCTCGAGGCTTCTGATTGTTGAATCTCTCCAACCAGGTGTGTAGTGTGACAGGTGGAGAAGGAGGAGGATTGTTATTTTGATTCTGATTCTAATGAGCTTGGTACTCATTCCGAATCCTAATTCAGATCTGTGGGTGCATAGCTTGCAATGCTGCATTGACAGCTGCAGCAATTCCTCGTTGGTGCGTGTGTTGACCATCTGACAGATTCAAAAAGGAAAGTAAAATGATTAATCTGTTAGAAGCATAGGATAAACATAAGAGATGCATGAAGATTTTATGAAGGCATAGCCAACAAAAACAACCATTAAAAAAGGTGGACGCCTATGGGCGGCCCATAAAACGAAATTCGGAGAAAAGAACATGCGTCTAAATATGGCCAGTAATGTACCAACAATTAATTAGTCAAAACTTAACACAAAACAATGATGCATGAAATGAAATTTACTATCAGTTTAGGAAGATCCTGGTGACTACCCACTAGTCATAGGTCAATTTTAAGAGCCTACAGGTTAAAACCTTGGCTTTGATACCATAATTGTAACACCCCACTTAGATAAGTGGATCGTTACTCAATAATTATAGCGTGTCATCAAAGCATCAAGTTAAATGTCTAAACTTTAATGACCATAAAGGAAACCGGAAACAAACATCGGTTCCAAACATAAGCTCCCACACAAATGCATAAATAAAGAATGTCGAATAAGAAATAAACAATGTCCAACAAGGTAGAAGTATTTAAATGCATAAAAAGAAATGAAGTCAAGAGAGCCTCCATCCAAATGTTGGTACTCTTGATTGTCTAGCTTTTCCCTTTAGTACCTGTCGTATGGGGGCATGGAAAGAAAATACGGCTAAGCAACAAGCTCAGTGTGCGGATATATGACAATGAAATGAATAGCATAAACATAAGTAAAGAATGAAATGAAAGTATAACAAAGTAGCATAATAATTTAAATCCTGGAAAACCTGGTGTTGTTTATAAACTGGTTTATATTCTGAAAAGACTTAAGTTTATTTCATAAAAACTGTATTTCAAATGACCAAGAGCCCATATAGGTCATGAAACTATCAACGTGCATGAATACATAGAGGGGTGACTCATCATGCAATTAGAGGGGTTGCCTCTAATTATAATAGTCTGGGTGGAGGGATCAGCTCCATGTAACGGATATAAAGTACACACCGAAGTTACCATGAAATATGCTAACATGTTCTAGGATGCACCCATTCATCCCACGTGATAATAATATAAATGCCAATTAACTGAAAAGGGATGCCGCGAGCAATAACTCTCATCGCGGAAGAGTCATAACACCGGTGCCTCAAGTGTTATGGCTATGGTACCTCCATAACTAGGTGGAACAAGCATGCATGTATATAGCTCAGGCAATTTAAAATCTAATCATATTAATTACTGATAAGTTTAATGTAAACTATTGAGGAAAACAGATGGCTGCAAACGGGGAAATCCTAAGTATATGAAAAGAGTGTCCTTACTGAAGGATGGAATATGCGTACCTTATGTCCACTGTCCAGAAATGAGGATGAAAACTAAAGCGGATGAATTACTCCGACTTCACGATAGCTACATAATAAAAGGGACATGAATGAGTTGTTTGTTTAACTTATACTTACCGATTATTAGTTTACTTGACGTATTCTTAACTGGTTTTACTTGTTCTTGTCTTGTTTTATTGTTTCATATTTTATCATGTGATTCTTAGTGTTTCATGTGTTCTTGATTAGTGTATTTCATGTTTTATGTGTTATAGTACTTGTATAACATAATGAGTAACTTTCTAAAATCAGCAGGTTTCTATATATAGTATCTTCCCAAAAATAGCAGGTTTCCATATATAGTAACTTTCCATAAATAGCAAGTTTCCATAAATAGTAAGTTTCCAAAAATAGAAAGTTTCTATAATTAGTATGTTTCCAAAAATAGAAAGTTTTCATATTTAGTATGTTTCTATAAATAGTATGTTACCATTAGTATATTTCCATATTTAACATGTTTCCCTATTTAGTAATAAGCTTATATTATAAGTCATGATCATTTTAATATAATAATGTAGTAAAGTTTATTCATTATAATACTTTAGTCTTAACATATGATTATTAATTAATAATATAATACAAGATAGTATAAGTAATTATTAATTAATAATATTACAAGATTATATTAATTAAACTTTACCTTAAATGATTATTGTATGATTAAATTAAAGCATGTTATTAATTAAATTAAACCTTGGTTAAAAAAAACTAAATTAATTAACTAAGTTTCTTAATTAATTAAATGTAACATGAAATAATTATATTAATAATTATTATACCCTAAAGTTTATTTAAATAAAATGACCATGTATTTATGTCATGATAACTATTTTAATAAACTATAACATAAGTCTTATTATTAATTAATTAAATTAAACCATGAGTTAATTAACAAAATTAATTAATAAAATAACACCACAGCCTTGCGGCTGTGGCTTGCTGTCCCGACCACCACGCAGCCACTGGCTTCACGTCGGTGCTACTTCTGGCATAAAAACACGCCCGTCTCAAGCTGGGGTTCCCCATGTCGTGATGTGCGCTCCCATCAAGAGTCATGAGACTCTCGGTTGTCACTGGTATCAACCAACAGCCCCCGCTGGGGGTGTTGATGCTTGCGGCTGGCCACACAAACCAGGCACCGACCCCATTTGGGGTTCGTACGCTTGGTCAAAACAACCACCGAGACCTTTTAGGTCTCGTTCTATGTGACACCCGAAACAAAGCAAACGAAAATAAAACCCGATCCCATGTTTTAATGTTTTTAATTACATGTTTTATACACTTGGTTTTTAGTGATCATGAACAAAGAAAATAAATAAATAAAAAGATTAAGAGTTAAGATATACTGAATGCGTGACTATTAAAGGTTTAAGATCACGAACACAAACTCGTATTTATTTTATATCAAACAAGAAAGATCTTTTCGCATGTGTGTTATGTATGTCGCGGCCAAAGAAGGAGAAGAAAAAGGTTTAAGGTTTTTTTAATTATTTCTTGTAAAGTGTTTTATGAAAACTGTTGGAAAGTTTTATTTGTTTAATGACTAGGATTGATTAATGGGCCGGGCCAAGCCCCTTTTCATTTTATTTTTTGTCGACAAAACACACACCCATTATGTATCTTCGTTTTGTTTTTCATGCTCAATTTTATTATCATGTGTGTTCGTATTTTAGTGTCGTGTTTTAATTCTTGTTACGTTTTTAAGTATTATACGTAAATACTTATCGTGAGTTAATAATAACATTAACATACGTAATACTTGTCATAATTAATGAATATACGTAATAATTACATTAGATGTTCATGATACGTGTTGCATATTAATTAATCGTAAAGTTTTAATTTGTTCGTGTATTCATGCGTTTAATGTTCTAAGGTATTTTAAAGCGGGTTTTAAAGTCAGAGCGTACTATTCAGACCTTAGAAGACATATTGCGTGCTTGTGCATTAGAATGGACAGGGAATTGGGATGACTACATCTTCTTGGTGGAATTTGCTTACAACAACAGTTGACAAGCGAGTATCAAGTGTGCAACTATTGAGATGCTATATGGCAGGAAGTGTCGTGCTCTAATCTGCTGGGATCAGGTTGGTGAACGAATCATTGATGGTCCAGAGATGATTGAGGTGACCAATGAGAAGGTCGCCATCGCCAAGGCGAAGCTACAGGAATCTCGTGCTCGAAAGAAGAGCTATGCTGACAAACATCGCAGAGCATTAGAATTTCAGCCTGGTGATCGTGTTTTCCCGAGGGTATCACTAGCACATGGAGTCAATCATTTTGGTATTAAGGGAAAGCTCAGTACTCGTTTCATCGAACCGTTTGAGATCCTCAAACGTGTCCGTGAGGTATCGTATCGTCTGTCGTTACCTCCTCATCTATCTCATGTTCACAATGTGTTTCACGTGTCCTTATTTATAGGCTACAATTATCATCCTCTACACATGATCACGTATCCACTCGAGCATATTCGAGAGGACCTATCCTATGCTGAGGAACCCGAGGCAGTTCTCGATTGTCAGGATTGGGTCATGAGGTGAAAGACGATTCCTTTTGTCAAAATCCTTTGGAGGGACCATCCCGAGCGGGAAGCCACTTGGGAAACGAAAGAGTCTATCCGGACTTCTTACCCTCATTTTCAGTTATGATTCGGGTAATGTTTTTAGAAGGGAAGAGTTGTAAAACCCGCATAAAATGCATAAGAACATTTATTACATGAAAACACGAACTAATTAAAACTTTATAGTTAATAAATACACGACGCATATCATGAATAATTAATGTATGTATTACGTATATTATTATTAATAATTATCACACGATAAGTATTTACATATAATACTTAAAACATGAAAAGAATTAAAACACGAGATTAAAATACGAACACACACGATAATTTATTTAAAACACGAAAAACAAAATATATATAATAAGGGTGCTCTTGGCCGGCGTTGAAAAAGAACAAGAGGTCCTTTGGCCCAGCCCATTAAGCTTTACCTAGTAAACAAAACATTCCCAGGGATTTTACTTTTCCCTTTTACAAAATTTAAAAACCCTAGCATGTGCCCTCATTGGCCACCGGTTTCATCAAGCAAAAAGGAAGGGGAAAAACTTGTTTTAATCTTAAATTCATTCGGGTATAGTTCGTGTTCATAGATCCCAAGTTACTACACGTTTGGTATCCCTAAAACCTTAATCCTTTTTCTTTTAATATTTTTAATTCATGAATCTATTTAAAATTAATAATAAGAACACATGTGTAAATAATATAAACATGTAATCAAGGGTTTTGGGTTTAATTTGTTAAGGGAAACAAGAGCCAAAGGCTCTCGGTGGGCGTTTGGTTCGGCCAACCGAGACCACAAGGGTCGGCCGCCAGGGGTGCGTTTGGCTTGTCAGTAGGAACCCGGCTGAGGCCGGGGGCTATTATGGGTAGCAGGGGTAAACTGACAGCAGCCGGTTGTTCTTGTGTGCTAGCGGCGGCAAGGCTACAACCTTGCGATTGTGGTGGTTGTTTTGGTTCGAGCCAAGCTGAGACCATGGGGTCTCGGTGTAGGCTAGTTTCGAGGCTCGGGTATAACCAAAACACACCAAGGGTGTATTGATGCATTGTTTGTGAGTACACAAGTTTTAAATTTATAACATGGAATTCAAAATAAGCTAATAACACACGGGAAAGTATGACCATTTCGTTTGTAGCTAGCTTATTGTGGTAAGCCGATGTCGTTTACTAGGATTTCGGTGTTTTCGGTTGTAAAGAATCTAAGTAACAATATAACGTTATTGCTAAAGATGGTTGTCACTCTCAAAATTACCATACAAGTAACAATTAAGAAAATAAGCAAATAAGTAACAAGTAACACTAAGGTGATGATTAAGCTAATAACTTGAGAACAATAATAATAAAGACAACACTTGCTTGGATTAGTTCATAACATTTGGGTTGTTCATATGAGGGTGGTTTTGATAAATTGATTACAAGTAAAGAAGATGAAGGTCACCAAATTCCAATCTTTAATTTTAAAGTATATAACCCTCGCGAAAGATCATACATCCATGAAATAAAGCATTAAGAAAAATCAACCAATTCAAGACTATGTTTAGTTTAACAAGTTTGATTCACGGTCTTTTCAGAAAATCATTATCAATCACACTTAATTTCCTTTGCATAATCATACCACTAAAAAATAGTCAATACAATAGATAATCATTAATGTAGAGGTCTTGCTAGGTTGAAAGTTCGTTTTCTCGGTATCTTCTCGAATTGATTTCCAGTTAATTGTGTGAGATTAGTTGTTCTTGGTGAAAACAATGTTTTTGGTTTTGGTAAAATAAATGTACAAGACTTAAAAATAAATGACAAGTAATTAAAACTAAAACTAGTTAAAACGTAAACGGTGCAATAATTAAAACTTTAAAAGTAAATGACGTGAAATTAAATAACGTAAAATTAAAGCTTGACGAAAAGTAAATTGACAATAAAATAAAAATGCGGAACGAAATTAAAATAGACTAAAAATAAAACGAGAAAAGTTGACACTCAACAAAAATATTAAAACAAACCTAAACCACCCAATCGGAATACACCCAAAAAAGGTGTCCCGATCGGAATGTATTTCGATTGGTCGATCGGAATATGGGGTGTTTGGAGCAATCGGAATATCCAACAAATGAAACCAATCGGAATGTTTGGAGCAATCATAATCGGAATAACTGAAATGAACAGATCAGAATATTGGAAAAACAAGGTACAATCGGAATATGGTAAAAACTTACCGATCGGAATAAATGAAATGCTGCTGATCGGAATGCCAAAGAAAGCAAATCGGAATGACTAAAGCCCTTTTCCGATCTAATGATCGGAATAGGGGATGGCTGATCGGAAAGACCAATCAGAAAAGGGTTTAATCCCTTTCCGAATTTGGTGGGATTCGGGTAAAAAGCAAGGAAATAAGCTATTAGAATGAGCTTATTCCCAAAACTATAACAAATCAACTACACGGATCAAATAAGCACTTATAACAATTAATCAAACTTAAAATTAACAAACTAAAAGTAACGAAAGTTTAAAGATCAAAACTTTAAATAAGAACTTGATGGAAAAGATGATGAAAACAAGAACGTGATTAACAAAAAAGTTTAAAAGATGAAAATTAAGACAAGATTAAGCTTAAAAGGTAAAGGTTTGATTGAAAACAAGAAAGATTAAAAGATGAAAGATTAAAGTTCTAGAGAGAGAAACTGTCACTTTCTCTCTCTAAACTCCTCCTACTCCTAAAACTAAAACTAATCTAAAAATTGACTAACTCCCTTCATGTGGTGATATGAAGGGTATTTATAGGAAAGGAGGGTGGATGGAGGCTTCTTCTTTTCTTTCTTTCTTCCTTCACGTCTTCTCGACTCGACTTTAATTCTTTGTCTTTGTCGTCTCGGGATTTGAACTTGTCTTTTAATTTTCTTCTATTATTAGACTTAAGTTCTTTGACTTCGTTAAACTTCCGTCTTTAGACTTTTTCTTCGATAAATCTTCAGAATTGGTCTTGGACTTCCGTTCTTTTTCCACTCTTGATCTTTCGACTTCATCTTTCGTCTTTTTCTTTGATAAAAGCCCGTAAATGCCGTGTTTTCTCCACTTTTCACCTTTTCGTCCTAAATTACAACAAAAACACAAACCACGCATAATTCCGACATAAATGACATAAAATACACGTTTTGGCTCGGTTATTATTGCAATTAAGTGGTAAAAAGGATGGGTGTTTCCACACCTATCAAATCCCCTACACTTAACCATTGCAATGTCCTCATGCAATGCATTAGTTACAAAGCAAGATTACATTTTCCATCATAATCAATCCACGTTGGCCTTTATTAAAGAAATAGAAAATTATAAACATACAAAGTAAAGAAATCAAAAACATACCTTGGGTTTTGAAAATGTCGTGAATGATCATCATCCTCAAGTTTTCACTTTCTCCAAACCAAGCTTAGAAACGAGATCATTGTTATTATAAGTTAGCAAACTAACACGAACTCATGTGGGTCAATTATTTACTTAGACTCCCTTATTCCTAGGTGTATCTCTTTTATTTTATTGTTGTCTTGAATGATCACAAGGATGCATCGTTGACTTATTTCGATAGTTATTTAGTCCGAAAATAAAGTGAACGATTTAATCAATAGTTAGCTAAAGGACAAAATCTTTTAAAACTGCTTCTCGGGACCTCATAAAGTTCATATATTGGCATAACTCGCTTCGCGATTTGAGACCTTTCTTGGACCGATATTTGGCAGCGACTTCATACTTCGAATCTTTGAGAGACGTTCTTGAAATTATGGTCTTCTCTTCATAATAGGAATTTCTTCACTTGAAGTTTTGAGAGATTCTTCATATTTGGACCACGACTTCGTCATTTTTCTCCAATCTGTATTTTGGACTTTGATATACAACGATCCGCCTCCTTTTAGGACTTAGATCTATTTATCCTCATACCTTGTTAGGGTCTTTTCGGATAGACTTCTCCATGACTTTTGGGGAGTTTTTGCTTTTCGTCGTGTGTCTTGATCCTTCATATAGATTTTTGATAAATGATTATTCACATCACTTTTGGATCTTTAGCAACAAAATGTAGCCCTCATGCCTTGTTAGGGCCTTTTCGGACTAGCCAATCTTCGCATCCCGCTTCAATAAGTTATGCCTTGGCTATGAACTCTAATCCATACCGAGCAACTTTTAAACGATCTGGGGCTAGAAGCTAAGTAACTTTTCAAATCGTACAACCTTATTTATTAGCAGATAAATTTATTAGCAAGCGATGGGAGAATAGGCTTATAATTAACTCACATAAATTCACGAAAGAATACCAAACTTATAATTGACTCTATCATCTCTCGTTCTCCACAGTTTAAAATGTCAAGGAATGAGACTCGTGGATGCTTAGCCTATTAAATCAGAGTTTTGGGTTTTCGAGTCGCCTATAGGATCTTGCAAATTCTTAGACTTTTTCAAGTTTAGAAATCGCATTTTAAAGTTCCCTTGATAAACGACTCTCTAGGATCAATTATAGGAACTTGCGAAAAGTTCTTGTTCTTAACCCGTGAGAGTTAAGACTTTCGCGTTTTATAGCTCCCTTAATAAAAGCCTAGCAAAAGTTGACTTAAACATGTTAAGGATACTAGCTAGAGTAAACATAGATAAGTAAACTCGGGTTGAGTCAAAAGATTCACAACGTTTGAAAAATAAAACCACTTATTTAAAGATTTATTCTAATAAGGAAAGAAAATAACTATACAAAGGGATAAACTAATAGGCCAAAATAGATCAAAAGTTTTGAAAAATGTCGAAAAATTGATTTCCCGGTTAAAATGAGGACACAAACAAGGAAAAGGCCACTTAACTTCGATAGAAGTCCCCCCTATACTTAATATAAACATTGTCCTCAATGTTTAAGCATGTGGGAGTAAACTCCCCTACACTTAGGACATTGTGCACTTTGTTTAAATCTTGCTAAAAAAGGGACAACTAAAGAGATTCCTATTTTAATATTGAGAAATATAAAATAGTGAATCGAAAAGAGTTTAGGATAGAACCGGGAAGACGGGAACACGGAATCACGGTTCGTCAAAAGTCATCAAGAGTGTGTCTTTGAAGCTCGAATCCCTGCACATGATAAGAAAGAAAGCAAGAAACACCACGGGGCTCCCCCTACACTTATGATGAAAATAGATAGATAATTGGGTTGCCTCCCAAAAAGCGCTTGTTTATGTTAACCGAGTCACGAGCCTGACTCGTCCCCGAATTAAATAGTCCATGGGGAAGCCTCGAATGTAATACCGGGATCAAAGACCTTGTCCTCGTTCCCGGTTGACATCAACAAAGGAGAGGCGGGGGGATAAGTCTTGAATGGGAGAAAGGTCCTTTCAACATACGAGAAGTATGTGAATTCAAGATCCACGGGAGGTGGGGTGGGTAAAGTAAGCACATTGTCCTCCCCCAAAAACAATGGATGCTGAGCAAACGGCAAAGCCGTAATGGTATCAATCATAGCATAGTCTATGTCACCTCCCGGGTCAAAGCACTCATCCTCCGTGATAATGGCTAAAGGGGAGGATGAAAGGTGCTCGGGAGGGGGACTTGGGACAATATCTTCCTGCAACAAATTATCAAAAATAATGTCCCCCTCCGTGTCAGAATCATCAATACCTGGAGGTATGGAGTGGATATCGATTTCTTCCAGCAATGGGTCATTATCTTCAACGGGAGGAATAGATGGAGGTAAAGACTTAGAAAGAGGTGGAGAAGTCAACGCTTCGATTTGAGCAATAAGAAGGTGCACTTTCCGTAATCTATCGCGAAGAAGCACGTCTTCCACCTCATCCACAAGATCATGTTCATCGATGAACTTCTCGTAAACCAGAGAAAATAAATCGTCATCGCCCGCATCTCCCGGTGGAGATTGAGAAATTTCAAAGGTGAAATTCTCATAGCTTGTAGAAAAATCGTCATCACTAAGATCGACCTCTTCCGTAAGAGCAACGTCGTCCTCAGGCTCCATAGCAGGTAAGTCACAAACCTCATCATCCAATACTTTGTCGAGATCAACATCACTAAGCTCATTCAACGAATCTAGATCCTTAGATGCAGTAGGAACATCGACAGTAGGAGCAGCAACTTCAGAAGATTGGTTGAAAGTGTAGACATAATCGTCGTCATCATCATCATAATAGATGGGACGAGTCCAGTTAGGAGTGACGTAGTCGGCTAACTCTTCCTTGATAACCTCCACATCTTTAAGAAGCTCATGCAGCAACTTTTGTTGTTCATCGCCCCGAGTATGTTCAATTTCACCAATTCTATCCCACGCTTTAATTAAACATTTTGGTGTAGAAAAGAAGGGAAACGACTAAATTGGCTCAAAAAGGTGTCGGTGGTTTTCAAGGTTTCGTCCACATCAAGCAACGGTTGCCTTTCCTGATGCAAGTCAGCTCGGAGTTGAGCTAGACTTTCTAGAATGCCATTTAAAGAAGTGAGTTGTTGATCAAGACTAGTTTGCTCATTGGATTGATGATTGAGGGTGTGATGTGGGGGCTTACGGTTATAGACACTAGGATGATAGCACGGTACTTTCTCAAAGATTTGCGACGGATCACAAGAAGAAGCATCGTGAGGGCCCCCACAAATATAGCACCATGGGTATGGAGAGAAACTGGGTGCCTCTTGTTGATAGCTATTATCATTGTCATAATTGTACCCCGGTTCTTGCCCGTGTCTATACGGGTATTGAACCGGGCACGAAACATGCCAATGAGAATCGCTTCCACAATAGATGCACGGGGGAACAGGAGGTAGGTTCAAAAAGTACGAATTAGTCGAGTTGCACAAGGGACAAAATCCGGATTGTGTGTAGTCGATATCGTTTCCGCACCGCTCACATGTACACCATTGGCAAGAGTTGTTCCCAGATAATTGCTTCCCACACCGGACGCAATGGATATAAAAATCCATAAAGAAAGATAGATAAGCAAGAAGAATATTTTTGGTGCAAAACTTTGAAAAAGAAATGCTTTTTATGATTTTTCAAATGTTTTTGGATTTTTGAAAATTTTTGAAACGAAAAATAACGTTCACAAGTGAACGGATCCCAAAAGCCAACGCTTCTCTCACAAAAAACTTTCGATCCTCACGAAAAGAGCCGGCAGCGGCGCCATTTTAATGTAAAGGTCTTGCTAGGTTGAAAGTTCGTTTTCTCGGTATCTTCTCGAATTGATTTCCAGTTAATTGTGTGAGATTAGTTGTTCTTGGTGAAAACAATGTTTTTGGTTTTGGTAAAATAAATGTGCAAGACTTAAAAATAAATGACAAGTAATTAAAACTAAAACTAGTTAAAACGTAAACGGTGCAATAATTAAAACTTTAAAAGTAAATGACGTGAAATTAAATAACGTAAAATTAAAGCTTGACGAAAAGTAAATTGACAATAAAATAAAAATGCGGAACGAAATTAAAATAGACTAAAAATAAAACGAGAAAAGTTGACACTCAACAAAAATATTAAAACAAACCTAAACCACCCAATCGGAATACACCCAAAAAAGGTGTCCCGATCGAAATGTATTCCGATTGGTCGATCGGAATATGGGGTGTTTGGAGCAATCGGAATATCCAACAAATGAAACCAATCGGAATGTTTGGAGCAATCATAATCGGAATAACTGAAATGAACAGATCGGAATATTGGAAAAACAAGGTACAATCGGAATATGGTAAAAACTTACCGATCGGAATAAATGAAATGCTGCTGATCGGAATGCCAAAGAAAGCAAATCGGAATGACTAAAGCCCTTTTCCGATCTAATGATCGGAATAGGGGATGGCTGATCGGAAAGACCAATCGGAAAAGTGTTTAATCCCTTTCCGAATTTGGTGGGATTCGGGTAAAAAGCAAGGAAATAAGCTATTAGAATGAGCTTATTCCCAAAACTATAACAAATCAACTACACGGATCAAATAAGCACTTATAACAATTAATCAAACTTAAAATAAACAAACTAAAAGTAACGAAAGTTTAAAGATCAAAACTTTAAATAAGAACTTGATGGAAAAGATGATGAAAACAAGAACGTGATTAACAAAAAAGTTTAAAAGATGAAAATTAAGACAAGATTAAGCTTAAAAGGTAAAGGTTTGATTGAAAACAAGAAAGATTAAAAGATGAAAGATTAAAGTTCTAGAGAGAGAAACTGTCACTTTCTCTCTCTAAACTCCTCCTACTCCTAAAACTAAAACTAATCTAAAAATTGACTAACTCCCTTCATGTGGTGATATGAAGGGTATTTATAGGAAAGGAGGGTGGATGGAGGCTTCTTCTTTTCTTTCTTTCTTCCTTCACGTCTTCTCGACTCGACTTTAATTCTTTGTCTTTGTCGTCTCGGGATTTGAACTTGTCTTTTAATTTTCTTCTTCTATTAGACTTAAGTTCTTTGACTTCGTTAAACTTCCGTCTTTAGACTTTTTCTTCGATAAATCTTTAGAATTGGTCTTGGACTTCCGTTCTTTTTCCACTCTTGATCTTTTGACTTCATCTTTCGTCCTTTTCTTCGATAAAAGCCCGTAAATGCCGTGTTTTCTCCACTTTTCACCTTTTCGTCCTAAATTACAACAAAAACACAAACCACGCATAATTCCGACATAAATGACATAAAATACACGTTTTGGCTCGGTTATTATTGCAATTAAGTGGTAAAAAGGATGGGTGTTTCCACACCTATCAATCATCCATAGATAAAACCGTTATAACTACTTGGTGAATGATAACCCTTTCGACCTATGAAATCACCCACAACTAATAAAGTATAATAAGCAAATGAAATGGAACTTAAGCACAATTGGATTTCAAACATAACATGAAATTGATCAACACCATGATAAAACATAAACAATCCTCATGTCACAACTTCATCCAAACAAGTTTAAATTAAACTACTCCATGTTCATATTAATAAAGAAAAACATTCAACATATGACATAGAGTTCAATATAATGAAAGTAACAAAAGTTTACCCAAAGTGTGATTAAAATAAGTAAATGAAAGTAATTAGAGAAATCCTTAGGCCTCCAATTGACTACAAGTTTCGAACCAAGGTAGGAGTTTGTGGTCTTTCGGGTCATGAAAATGAAATTCGTATTTGAAATTGAGGCCGGTATTGGAGAGGTTTGGTGAAGATTGGCGGTGATTCAAGTATCAAGAAACACTACCAATGATAAGCGTAATGATCCCTTAGAGTTTGACAAGGTTATTTTGATGATTGGAGCTTCAAAAGCGTCACTTTTTGGCATGCCAATATTAAATCCGGGAACTAGGGTCTTCACCAAGGTTGGGAGAGTCCCCTCAGTGAATAATGAAGTTAGTAATGAAAGTGATGAAGTGATATGGTTACATGACCCCAAGGGTCTTATTTATAGTGGAATTAAGGCCTTGGTCTTCAATGCATGAACTTGGAGCCAAATCAAAATACTTGGAGCCAAAGAAAATAACTTGTAGCCAAAGTAGTTTGATTGATGCCAAAGTAATTATAGAATGCTACAATAGAAGCTTCTTGTTCCTTCTATAGATGCTTCAAGAATGTATGTGGCTTCTAGTAGATATTTGGCAACATGAAAGTAGAGGGTGGCGACTTTGGATTTCGCTAGTGGAAAAACTGCATACTGATGGAAGGGATCACCGGTGGCAACTTTCAGAAATGTTGGTGGAAACTTTCATGCTGAGTGACTTGTACACTTGTTGAAAACACTTGTTCTTGCACCCGAAATGGATCTTCAAAGGCTTGTACTTGTTGGGATTCCTTCGTATATGCATGAATCATCATTTATTCTTTCTTTCCTTTTCCTTTCTTGTTCTTGGCTAACTAACAACACAAAACACAACTTCATACATATATGAGCTAAATAGCTCGTTAATGACCGAATCCGAACAGTGGAAACCAAATGGGATGCCAGCTGGGCCACTAACTCAGTCACATTTAATGACCGAATCCGAACAGTGGAAACCCACTATCTCTTGTATTAACCAATCAAATGCCTCCATGAAATATTCCCTTTATCCAAAAATGGATATCAATCCGTGTGATTAGTTGAAGCCCAATAAAATCAAGCCACGTGTCATCTTCAACAAAGAACGAACCTAGAATTGATAATGAGCTAGAGTGGATTTCAGGCAAACTACAAAACATGAAAAGGACTCTAAATAAAGAAAGGAAGATATTCCAATTGGTCAATTAGACTGAAAGTCAATGGATCAAAAATCCCCTTTTGTGTTCTTGAAGCCGAATTTGCAATCAAGAGGACGAAGACACCTGGCACTCTCCTATTGGTCACAACGCGTCATCTACCCCAACTACTTCATCATTCAAGCTCTATAAATAGGAATAGACTAGCTCATTTGTAAAGTGTAGCATAAATTGTGAAAAACACACACTTTCATTTTTCTCTCAATTTAGTTTCTTCCTTTCAGTTACAACAACTCTTAAGTGTTTGACACACACTTCAGAGTCTGTTAGTTAGACAGTTAGCTTTGTAACAGATTTTCCCTCCCAAATAAATAAAACACAAAAAATTCAGTTCACTCTTATCATACATCCTTCCTTACTGCAATCTTGTTGATACCTTGTGTTTCTATTGATCTCCATGGATCAACAGAACTTGTGTTTGGGATTTGGAAGCTTTGCCATTGATTCTAGCCGGTTTTAGCTGAAGTTCTATTCAGATGTTCAGAAGTAGTAGTTTGATAGTCCAAATGATCAGATATGGATTTTGGAGGTGATTTGGTTGTAGATATGAGTTGATTTGGTTTGAAGGACTTTTGTTTTAGAGAGCTCAACTCTCCTCTACTCCATCAGAGGAGGCCTTTAGCTAAAAGTGTTAAAAATCCTATTTTTGGTTCCTCTCAAGTGAATTACATGCTAAATTCTTAGTATAAAAGCTTACATGCTGATCTGAATGTTTGCTTAGCTTGATTTTAGTATAATTGTGTTAGTTTGATAGTAGTTGAGTGATCTTATAGCCTTAATCTTAGTTTACTTGATTTCAGTAAGGAATTTCATCAGTTTTTAGTCATAAGGGTCATTTTATGGTGTAGTCTATTTGCAAGCTTGTTTTTGGTTCAAATATATCTCATTTCACATACTAAACAAGTTTTGATAAAAGTTCAAATCAGTCTTAGTCCTGTGCTCAAATTTCCTTTTGATAAAGTCTTATATAGCTTTTTAAAGTAGTGTTTGGATTTGATAAGTTTTGGTGATCCAAGTCTGTTAAATCAGTTGAATTATGTTCACTTACATTTGGTTATATAGAGTAAACAATTTGGTTCAGTTTTGTAGTCAAATTATTAGTCAAAGAGGCAACTGGTGTATAAAAAGTATGGGTCAAGATTTGTAAGCATTTCATCAGTCAAACTAGCTAACTTCAATCCACTAGCATTTCTTTGTTACTTGATCATATTTCCTCAAACCTGTTTCTACTTGTAGTTCAACATCCAAAGTTTTAGTGTTTACAGGGAAATTATACAGTTTCAAAGTTTGAATGAGAAAATAACTTTTTGATAAGCACTTGAGCTTATGCAAGTTTCTGTAATCAAGCCAATACTGTTTTCCTATATCTCAATTTCCACTTCACAAACATGACATTTTTCTTTCACAAAACATTTTGCCAACATGTCCTGAGTGGAATTTGTAAAAATCAACTTTTTGGAATTTTTGGTCAACGTTGGTCAAATAAGCTCACTTTTGCTTAATTCTAGATTTTGGCTTATCTAGTGAACCATTTTTCATTCTAAAAGACATTCCAATCCTCTTGCTAACTGATTAATCAGATTGTGCATTAAAATCAAGTTTTGGAAGTCTGGATTTCCTAGTTAGCTTATTCTTGGCTTATTAGAATAAGCTAGTTAGAGTTTTACAAGCTTTTAAGCTGATTCCTTTTACAAGTCTAGCTCATTTTCCATTTTAAGCATTTAAAAACAAACCAAAGTTGATTTGGTTGAGAAATAAGCTCAAACCAGCTTATTGTTTTTGCTTAACCCGTTTTTCATAGAAATTCCCATTTAATTGCACTTTGGTCCCTAGTGTTTGCTAATTTTTGAATTCAGTGTTAAACTTGCAAGATTTTAGGGTTTGCTAATTCTTAGTCCTTAAACTTTCAGTTTGTTACAAAATCAGTTAACAAGTTTGTTAATTTGGTTAACTTTGTTACTAGTTGTTATAATTTTCACATTTGGTCCTTGTAGTTTCTGAAATTTACATTTTAGCCCTTTTACTTTCATTAAGTATATATTTCAAGCAATTTACTTTTAATGCATTTTAAATTTGTACTTGGTGAATAGTAATTAGTATTTGCACTGTGTTTCACGGACACGTAGCCTATTATTTTCCATTTTTTACGTGTTGATTGAAGTAGACATAGAATTCCAAATATCCTTAACAACCAAGAACAATTAAAAGCTCGATATTTTTAGGACTTTCAATTTGTCAAGAATCGAGAATAAACGAACTTCAAAATACTCAATTTCAAATGGCAACAAATCACCCTAAAACACATAGAAAATACCTAACTTTTGTGCTATAAAGCAGTATTATGTGGTATGTTTTGTGTTTATGTTTAAATAGGTAACAAGGATACAAATTTCAAGCAAACAAGTGAAATCAAGCTCATTTATGATGAAAAGACAAGAGAAAGATCAAAGATGACAAGTCATTTGAAGATAAAGGACCTATCTTGACAATGTTCAAACGTTGAGGGACTCAAGTTCAAATTTTGGAAAAAGTCAAGATCAAACCTGGTCAACCTGTCAAGTCAACCAAGTCAAAGGACTCAAATATTCAAGAATGCAAGTCAAAGGACTTAATTTGCCAAAGGAATGAAGAAAAGAGCTCAAATGATAAATCTACTAAAGAAGAGGGACTGAAATTGACAAAATCATACAAACTTTGTGCTTGATCTATGTATACACCTTTTCCACCAATGAAAATGCAAGAAAGAGGGTATTTGGATTGCCACATGGGCTGCCAGCTGGCCACTAACTCACTCTCTCATTTAATACTGAATCCGAACAGTGGAAGCCCATTATCTCTTTTAATAGCCAATCATAATGCAACACTCCATAATCCAATTATCCACTTTTGGATAATGATGCGTGTGACCCTTTGAGAACCAATGAAATTCGTTCACGTGTAACCTTCAAAGCTAAACGCGCCCAGAACTCAACTTGAGCTACAATGCATTTCAGGACAAGTTCAAAACATGAGAAGGACTCCAAATCAAGCAAGGAAGCTATCCCAATTGGTCAATTAGACTGAAAGACAATGGATCAAAATCCCTCTTTGTGTTCTTGAAGCCGAATTTACAATCAAGAGGAGGAAGACACCTGACACTCTTCCATTGGTCACAACACGTCATCTACCTCAACAAATTCTCATCTTTGCTCTATAAATAGGAGTTAGATCTCTCATTTGTACTTGTAGCTTAAAGTGTGAAAAAACACACACTTTCATTTTTCTCTCACTCAAGTTTATCCTTTTCAGTTACAACAGCTCTTAAGTGTTTGACACACACTTAAGAGTCTGTTAGTTAGACAGTTAGATTTTGTAACAGATTTTCCCTCCAATTAATAAAATCAAAATTTTAGTTCACTCACCTTCATTCTATTTCACTCTTACTCAATTCATGTTGATACTGTGTGATTATGTTGATTTTCATTGATCAATGAAGACATTGTTGATGATTTGAAGTACTTGTAGCTGTTCATTCCAGTTGGAGTTCATAAGAAGTCCATTTTCAGCAATTTTCAGAGATTGAAGTAGAATGATGATTGTAGATGGTTACTAGAGTTGATATGATGATGAATTTGGGTTAATAAATAGTGTTTAATGTGGAAACCATGGTTTCCGCGAATCTTTTAGCTACTAGGCATAGCCATTGTTCATATGATTAACAATCAAAGCATAAAAGAACAATAACTATGTAACAAGGTGTTTGGGCCACAATACACATGAATTAAACAATTGGATTGCTAATTATATTAATAATCAACAATAACTAGACGTGTATACATTAATCCTACGTCTAGTCGACACACGCTTTAGGTTTACATTGTGATTAAAAGTTATGAATAAAACCTAAGACCCTTGTTCCTTTTATACACACCCTTGTTCCTTTTTTGAAAGTTATGTATATCTTCTATTTAAATAACTAATACAAAATAATATTCTGCATACTTATCTCTTGGGAATAAAATTAGCTAATTCTCTCAGACGCTGACAAAGGGATTTCAGACGCTGACAAGAAGAATTGAGGCGCTAACAGGTGAGACGCTGATAAGAATTATCAAGGCGTTAAAAAGATGAATCTTAACACAAAGACAAGGACTAAATCTGCCAATGATGAATTCTTCAAGCTGGTGGACAAAATATGAAGATAAAGAATTCAGAATATATTCTTAAATGTTTAAAAGATTTAGTCAATAAGTTATTTGAGTATGTTTATCTTGTGTCTCTTCCTAAAATAGTTGATCTTAGCTTTTTGATATTATTAATCTAAGTGAAAGTTTGCTTTACTTTCACACACATCTTCCACATATCTCATAACACCTTCATTGTAATCATTCATTGATATTATTAATCTAAGTGAAAGTTTGCTTTACTTTGTTTTGTTCTTTGTTCTAAGTGTTAAATTCCGCATAACACTTAGTTTGTTTAATACAAGAATGTTTCTCTACGTGTTTAACTTGATTTAATCTCGTTAACTTAAAGCTAAATCGATCTAAGTTTGGGATCAATAAGTGGTATCAAAGCTTGTTGAGAAACTTTGATCTAAAGACACAAGAACCCTAAATCGCCAAAAACCCTAATTTTCACGAAACCCTAAATACATCATGTCTACCCCAGAAGTAAACTCCTCCTTCTCCTCAACCCCCAACATCAAAATTCCCATGCTAGACCCAGACAATTTTGAGCTGTGGAAGTTTAACTTTGAACAGTATCTACAAATCCATGACTACACCCTATGGGAAACTATTGAATATGGAAACACATTCAATAAAGCTCAAAAGATTGCAGCTGCCATCTTACAAAGAACAAATGTTCAAGGCTCTAATGAAGAGGATATAAAAGAAAAAGCTGAAGATGGTAGAGCTGTCTCAACTGAGGACATAGCAAAGAGAAGGAGTGACATGAAAACCCTAAGCATTCTGAAACTCTCTTTGGGACAAGAAAACCAGCACAAATATAGAAGCTATGAGTCTGCAAAAGATCTTTGGGCAGCCCTTGAAGTTGCCTATGATGGTAATACTGATACTGTACAAGAGAAAAAGAAGCAACTCTTGCATGAGTATGCTGTTTTCAAAGCTCAACCCAGTGAGAAGCTAAGTGGAGTGAGAAGCAGACTTCTTGACATTACAAGTAAGCTGTCCTTCATGGGAACAGTGCTTGGTGATGTTGATATTATCACCACTTTTCTTAAAAGTCTTGGTGATGCATGGAAGATTGAAGCAAGATGTATAATTGCTAATAACACTCACAAAAGTTCTACTTTTGATGATGTTTACAATAAACTGAGGCTGGTAGAGAATGAAACTCTTTTGGATCATGGAAGCAAGTCTACCAATGGAAACATGGACTTCTTCTCACATAGTAAAGGTCAATTTGATCAAAAGGAGTCATACATGCACCCCGTTACTGGATCAACCTGTGTCAACGCTGGATCAAACCCTTTCAACGCCTCACATTCAGACACTGACACATACAAAGTTGACTCACCAAGAGTAAAGCCTGTTGGTATTAATCTAGATACTGTGTGTGCATACATTGCTTCATTGCCCAATGGTTCAGTGATTACATATGAGGACCTTGATCAAATTAGTGATGAGCATTTGGAGGAGATGGACATAAAGTGGAATATGGCCCTTGCAAGCATAAGGGCAAATAGATGGAATAGAATATTCAAGAAGAAGATGACTTTTAATGCTAAGGACACTGCTGTATTTGATAAATCCAAGGATGAGTGTTATAATTGTCATCGAATGGGACACTTTATGAGAGAATGCAGATCTCCAAGAAGATCTAATGCTGGAAAACCCTCAAGACAAATCATCAAGGCTCAGGATTCCAAAGCTATGGTTGCCATGCAAGACATTGATGGTGTTGGCTAGGATTGGAGCTACTTGGCTAAGGATGAGGAAGAGAACAAAGCTTTGGTTGTAGAAAAGGAAGAAGAAGAGAATGTTCACTATGCTCTCATGGTAGACTCATCATCTTCATTAGACAATGAGGTATATGATGATGCATTTTGTAGTAAGGGTTGTCGTCTAAACACTGAAAAACTTAACAAAGAAGTTTTAAAATTGACAACAGATGTGGTTAATGAAAGATGCAGGTTATCTAACTATCAACTTGCCCTTACTCAAACTGAAAAAACTGTAGCTGAGTATAAGAAAATGAAGCTTGACCTAATAGATCAAATCAATATTTAACTCATGATTTCAATGTTAGTGTTGAGGTTAAAAACATCATGGAGAGAGCCTATGGTGTTTTGCAAGATAAGTTAGATGAGGCCATTAAAGATAAAGAGAATGTAGGACTTAAGATTCAAAAGTTTGATAAAGCTAGCCAAACCCTAGAAAAGTGTGTAAGTGAACAATGAGATTCTAGGGATATGTCTGGGATTGGGTTGAAAGAATATGTGGCTGTTCCACCACCTGCTGGGAACTTCTATGGTGTCCATAGAAAGGATCTCTCTTGGATTCGTATTCTAGAACTCAAAGAAGAGGAATTTATTCCTCCACCTAGAGTCCTTTCTCCTGTTGAGGAATATCAACAAAAGGTTATTGACCTAGAAGAGTGGAAGAAGGCCAACCCCACTTTGTTTGTTAAGGGTGGGATGCTTAGTGAGAGTCCATTTGTGCCTACACCCATTAAGAGTCCAGTAGTATCTACACCTATCACTGTGACCAATCCTATCACTAGAAAATCTGTTAATCTTGGCTCCCCAATTAAGAAACAACCTAGTGTTAAATATGCTGAAATGTATAGGAAACCCAGGTTACTCAAAAGCAAGTAAGTGTTAATGGGACAATGCTTTACCAGTCTAAGCCTAAGTTTGTGTCTAAAAAGGCTTGTTATACATGTGGGAGCTTTTCTCATTTGGCCTATAACTGTGTCAGCAGATACAAACAAGCCGCTGACAATAGGTCACCTAATGTAAACCATAGACCTTTTGTCTACATTAGACCACAGGCTACTAGACCAACTCCTTTCTTCTCTAAGGCAACTAATATCCAAGGTCAAAGACCCTTTCAAAAGACCAACACTTGGTCAAATAGACAGTATGTTACTGTAGCAAACCCTTATTCAGGCGTTGACAAGAACAAGTTTAGCGCTGACAGGAACAAATTCAGCGCTGACAAGAACAAATTCAGCGCTGACAAGATCAAATGCAACGCTGACAGCTCCAAGTTTGGTATGAAAATGCCACAACTAGTTGATGTCAGACCTTATAAAAAAATACTTGGTTAATAAGGGTCAAGGGTCTAAGACATCATCCCACTTAACTTGGAAACCTAAACAAGAGAAAAACTCTAGTTTTAATGGTATTTCAATGACTTGTAATAGATTTAAATATCTTGAAAAGTTCATTACTAGTCTCATTGGAACAAATTGGGTGTTTAGGTCACAAATGGATGAACAGGAATTTGTGGTAAATAATAATACCACTCTAGTTGAACAACTAGATAGATCCAAGTCTGACAAGGCTTGGATCTCCAAAGAAAACAAATTTGTTTTCTTTTTGAGCAGCCTATCCAAAAGCAGGTTAATGATCAAGGATATTGGGATAGTGGATTCTCAAGGAACATGCATTTTTGGTCTTTCCACTGTTATTATTTTTATCCACTGACATGTTATCTCTACCTATTATTGTGGGAAAGGGTAGCCTCTGTTGGTGTGTTTTAGTGGTTTTTGTTTAACTATGCAGGAAAATGGAGCTACATTTGGATGGATACAGAATTGCAAACTTTTATTTTTGATGGTTAGAGTGTTTACATTCCTATCTTGAGATAAAAATTTGCTTCTTCACATATAATGATTTGTATGCTTCTGTTAAAGGGAGGTAAACCTCTAGGTTGTTGGGTACTCTTAGAGTACTCTTGCACAATTCTAGATTGTGTCCACTGGTGAGTAAGTGTTAGGAATCATGAAGGCTTTTCTTTTTAAGAATTGTTGGAATTTCTATCTCTTGAGGCACTGTAGCATGCACGTAATTTATTTTTCATGCATGCTGCCAAGACTTATTGACCTAGAATTGGGTGTGGTCGTATGGGTGACTTGGGGTAGGTATATGTTTGGGTTACTTGGGGAGTTGCAAAGGTTTTATATGAGTTAACTTTCTCTTTGGGGCGTGTGTGAACAAAGGACTCTAGAGTTCATGTATGTCTATCATGCTTTTTGCATGAGTGTATGCATTAACAGTGTTTGTCACTTTTGCTTATTAGAGACTAGTTAATTTCCTTAGGATTATTACCTATGTTTGTGTTTTAACTAAGGTTTTATTTATTCTCAAGTACATTTTATGCTATGACATCTTAGCTGGTGTCATTTATAAACTTCTTTATAGTCCCAAAATGTTTCATCACCCTTTCATTTTTCAAATTTTTTATATCTGGAAGCCTAATGATCATTGAAATGTTTTTCCTAGTAATTGACATCTAGTAGCAGCATAGATCACTTTCACAAGGGTGTATAGTGTTATGGTGATGGCTGAGACTATTGGCACTAGCTTTAATATAGGTTAAGTTAGTCTTATCATTAGTAAGTCCATCCCCATGTCCTATGAATCAACATTGAGGATTCATTTCCCGAATGTGGATGAGGACAGTATGAAACCTTTGACATTAATGGAATTGACGAAAATCTGTATTAGCTTGTAAAAGCATAATACAGAAATGGTACAAATTGTCAAGGATCACTGTTTTGAACTGATAGACTTGTTGTTTTGGAAGCTGATGCAAGGAGGACGTTCTTTGTTCCGTCCATGTATATTGATCTTGGAGAGGAGTCTTAAAAATGGAGGAGCAATCGAATTTGAGTGACAAAAGTAATAAAGAAAGCTCCAAAGACTCTGCAGGTGCTGAAGATGATTAAGACCAAGTGAAGGCTGACTATACAAGTGATTTGAGTGATTGACTTTTCGAGATTTATTATTACTCAAATTCAGGGATAAGTATATTTGTGGGAATCCTCTATGTATGTTTTATTTTATTCAGAAACTTGATTACTAGAGTAGATATCAAGTTTAGGGGAGGATTGTTGGGAATAAAATTAGCTAAGTCTCTCAGACGTTGACAAAGGGATTTCAGACGCTGACAATAAGAATTGAGGCGCTGACAGGTGAGACGCTGATAAGAATTATCAAGGCGTTGACAGGTACAAAGTTGGCGCTGACAGGAATAAGTTAAGCGCTGTTGGGAAGCGTTGACACTTGTTGTCCGATATATACATTTTCAAACGCTGACAAGTGTTGTCCGATATTGGACAACACATAATGTTGATATCTTGGACAAAGGAAGATATTGGACAACAAAAGGAATAGCTGCTATTTAAAAAATTGATACGATTTTTGCACACAAAAAGAGATATTTACATGTAAAAGTACATGGAATCGCCGTTTTTATACAGAATATCAATTTGATATTTATGGCTCAGATATTTTTACAAGGAGTTAATGATTTTTACGTGAGTTAGCAACAATTCATGAAGTAGTTTATTGGAGTGATATTTCTTATGTAATCGGGTTAGCCTTGTGAAAGAGCTATCCATAAAGACTTTTACATACGAAGATATTGGTTCATTAAGACTCGTCATGAAGAGGTGTTAGCTTAAGGGGAAGAATTCTTATGGTAAGTTTGACGTTTGAAGAAGATTTTCGCGAGTTTATGTTCTATCATATCTTAAAAGTAATTAGCATGACAACTAACTTTCAAGATAACTTGTTTGTGCTTTTAATGGTTGGCGACGAAGACTTGTCATAACACTTGAAGGAGTTACATTATTGTGCTCAGTGTCTCACAAAGGATTAGAATATTGACAAGGGATTGATGTCTACTTATACTTTGTGCCATGAGTATAAGTTCTTTATCACGTGGATAGTACAAGACATGGAACATAGGTTTGGGTTACTCTACTTCTACATCAAGAATATTATAGTGATTTTTCTTCAAAATCATTACATAGAGCCTACATTTGGAGAATCATCAAGATTGCGTACATTGTTTACTTCCCTGTTAATGTGACAAAAATGGAAAGACATACATGCTACAATTGAGGGGAAGCAATTTGAAGATGATGTACAACTTACAAGAGATACACAAAGAGTTTTGCCAACATCAACTAGGGGAAGATTGTTGGGTCAAAAAGTTGATGTGGCAGAAAATCAAAAACGAAGAAAACATGAAGGCATTTGTCTAAGCATTGACAAGTGTAATCCAGGCGTTGTCAAGAGTAAATTAGGCGTTGACAGAAGTCAACAAAAGTCAAACGTTGTTGGAAGCATCTATTTAGGATAAGTATGCAGAATATTATTATGTATTAGTTATTTAAATAGAAGATATACATGTTTATTCATAATTATCTCTTGTAAACCCTATCTCTGATACCAACTGTGGAAACCTTGGTTTCCTCGAATCTTTTAGCTACTAGGCATAGCCATTGTTCATATGATTAACAATCAAAGCAGAAAAGAACAATAACTATGTAACAAGGTGTTTGGGGCACAATACACATGAATTAAACAATTGGATTACTAATTATATTAATAATCAACAATCACTAGACGTGTATACATTAATCCCACATCTAGTCGACACACGCTTTAGGTTTACATTGTGATTGAAAGTTATGAATAAAACCTAAGACCCTTGTTCCTTTTATAGACTAAGGATTAGGGTTTACAAGAGATAATTATGAATAAACATGTATATCTTCTATTTAAATAACTAATACAGAATAATATTTGGCATACATATCCTAAATAGAAGCTTCCAACAGCGTTTGACTTTTGTTGACTTCTGTCAACGCCTAATTTACTCTTGACAACGCATGGATTACACTTGTTAATGCTTAGACAAATGCCTTCATGTTTTCTTCATTTTTGAGTTTCTGCCACATCAACTTTTTGACCCAACATTTAAGTCTGTTTTAGAGAGCTCAGCGTTCCTCTACTCCACCAGAGGAGGCTTTTAGCTAAATGGTTCTAATCATTCTGTTTGTGGTTCCTCTCAAATGTACTTGCATGCTTAATACCTAGAACAAAGTTTACTTGATGATCTGATATTTATTCTTAGCTTAATTGTAGTATAAATGAATTAGTTTGATAGACTACTAGTAGATTTGTAGCCTTGAACATTGATTTACTTGATTTCAACTTTGATTTTTAGCAATCATTCATCAATTGTTTCATTTTGTGGTGTGGTCTGTTTTAAAGCTTGATTTTGGTTCAAATATATCCCATTTCACATATTAAACAAGTCCTGATTTAATCCTAAAACAGTTGTAGTCTTGTGATCAAATTTCATTTGTAAAAGTTCTTTAACAGATTTCCAAAGTAGTGTTTCGATTTGATGATTTTTGGTGATTAAAGTTTGTAAAAGTTGTTGAATAGTGTTCATTTACATTTGGTTACCTAGAGTAAACATTTTGGTTCAGTTTTATAGTCAAATTGTTAGTCAAAGAGGCAATTGGTGTATAAAAAGTATGGGTCAAGATTTGTAAGCATTTCATCAGTCAAACTAGCTAATTTCAATCCACTAGCATTTCTTTTTTACTTGATCGAATTAGCTCAAACATGTTTCTACTTGTAGTTCAACATCTAAAGTTTAAGTGTCTATAAGGAAATAATACAGTTTACAAGTTTGAGAGAGAAACAGATTTTTGACAAGCACATGAGCCTTTGCAAGTTTCTGTAATAAAGGCCTAACTGTTTTCCTATTATCTCAATTTCTACTTCACAAACTTGCCATTTTTCTTTCACAAATCTAATTGCCAACATGTCCTGAGTGGATTTTGTGAAAATTAGCTTTTTGGAATTTTTGGTCAACGTTGGTCAAATAAGCTCACTTTTGCTTAATTCCATATTTTGGCTTATCCAGTGAATCATTTTTCATTTGAAAAGACATTCCATTCCTCTTATTACTTGACAAATCAGAATGTGCAATAAAAACAAGTTGTGGAAGTCAGGATTTCTAGTAAGCTTATTCTTGGCTTATTAGAATAAGCTAGTTTGAGTTTTATAGGCTTATAGGAGATTTCCTTTAACAAGTCTAGCTCATTTTCCATTTTAAGCATTTTAAAACAAACCAGGGTTGATTCGGTTGAGAAATAAGCTCAAACCAACTTATTATTCTTGCTTAACCTATTTTTCATTAATATTCCCTTTTAATTGCAGTTTGGTCCTTATTGTTTGATAAAATTTGTAATCTGTGCTAATCTTTCAAGTTTTTAGGTTTTGCAAATAATCAGTCCTTTAAGTTTCAAGTTTTAACAAATTTAGTTAGACAGTTTGAAAAAGTTGTTAGATTTGTTATTAGTTGTTATAATTATCACATTTGGTCCTTGTAGTTTCTGAAATTTACATTTTAGCCCTTTTACTTTCATTAAGTTTATTTTTCAAGCAATTTACTTTTAATGCATTTTAAATTTGTACTTGGTGAATAGTAATTGGTATTTGCACTGTGTTTTACGGATACGTAGCCTATAATTTTCCATTTTTTACGGGTTGATTGAATTAGACATAGAATTCCAAATATCCTTCACAACCAAGAACAATTAAAAGCTCGATACTTTTAGGACTTTCAATTTGTCAAGAATCGAGAATAAACGAACTTCAAAATACTCAATTGCAAATGGCGCCGCTGCCGGTTCATGACATTACGAGAGACTATTGATTGACGATTTCGATTGGATTTTGGGATCCGTTCACTTTGTGAACGTTATTTTACATATTATAAATCAAAAAACATAAAAAAATATAAAATATAAAATATAAAAACTTAAAAATTAACAAAATCAATTCTTTTCCTAAAGAATTGACCAAAAAATAAAAAATTCAAAAAGCAATCTTTTTCCTAAGAGATTGCACCCAAAAATATATATTATTGTATTTCATCGATTTTTACGTACATATAGTATTTCTTTAAAAACCCAATAAATACAAAAATATTTTCTCTATATTATTGTATGTAGATACGTATACGTATACGAACACTCAATACACATACTTCCATAAGTATTACTTTTGCAATACACCGTGTTCGGGAGCGTTCCGTTCCTTGACACGTGTACCGATCAAATTTAATTAAGCAAGAATAGATAAATACTTCCAATATGTAAGAATTCGAAGAATAAAAAACTAAAAGTTAATAGAAAGCCGACGTGCTATAAAATGTCGTCTAAGGGTTAATAGGTACATAAGTGTTTCGCGCCAACTAACCCCCCGTTCACTAGTGCGTATTCTAAGAAGGAAAGCTTTATTTGGGGTCTTGCACCCAAGTATTACTTACGTATACTATACTTTCTTGTAGATATTACTTATTGAACCTCGAAAAGGATAATCCCTTCTTTTTCAAAGTCGAACGAGAGCTTCTCTCTCACTCCTTGATTTGAGTTGCATGCTCACCCGCGGGTGTGCACAAATACCATTTGGTGTACAACCCCTTACTCCGAAAAGGAAGAAAAAGAGAAAGAGTAAAAACAAATCACCCTATCAATTATGTGGAGGTCTCATTCTTACCAACAATGTGATAAGGTTCAAGGTTATCAAGTTGAGTGTTATGCTTATCAAGATGAACATAGAGAGAATTTCAAACCTAACATCAATCCCAACAATCTCTCTTACAAGTTTAATAACTATCTTGCTCCACCCGGCTTTCCACCCCAACCACCCACCCAAAATTAACCCAATCCTCCTCAATTGCTACAAAGAAATCAAGGGCCTAGGCCAAGTTACCAAGGACAACACAACCTTATATCACCCAATACCTTTCACAATCAAGGAAATAACTTTCAAGGCAACAACCAAGGGTTTTACAATAAACCTCCACCTTTTCAACCTCAAGGTTTTCAAGGGAATGTGCCACATGAATTTAACACCATTGAGCTCCTTCACAAAATGAATCAAGAGAATAAAAGGAGGTTCCAAGCTAATGAGAAACGAATGAGGGAAATTCATGAGGAAACAAACAAAAAGTTTATGATGCTTCTTAATCAAAGGCCACAAGGGGCTCTACCTTCAAACACACAAACAAACCCAAGGGCTAATGTCAATGCTATCACAACAAGAAGTGGAAAGAAAACTCATGATCCTTCACCACCCAAACTTAATTTGGTAAACCCTACTATGGTTCCACCGTGTGATAAACCATCAACATCAACACCTTCATGCTCTACAACCTCAACACCTAAACCTCCTACTCCTTTAACTTCCACACCTATCAATGAAGAACCTAACAAAGAAAATCCTTCATCAACCACTCAACCTCAACCAAAACCAAGTCTCTTATACCCATCAAGATTGAGAAAGGAAAATCTTAAGAATAAAGATGATATTCAAGTCTTAAACATTTTGAGGATGTTGAATCAACTCAACATAAACATATCCTTTGCGGAAGCCTTAGCCAATATGCCTAAATTTTCTATGATGATTAAGGACCTTCTTTCTAACAATGAGAAATTGGTGGACTTACCTAATGCTTCCTTAAATGAAAATTGCTTCGTGGTTTTGCTTAAGAAGTTGCCTACTAAGCTTGGAGATCCGGGGAGGTTTTTGATTCCTTGCAATTTACCAAGGGTGGAAAATTGCATGGCATTAGCGGATTTAGGTGCAAGCTAAAATCTCATGCCGCTATCAGTTTGGAAAAGACTTTCACTTCCAGAGCTCACTCCTACTAGGATGACTCTTGAGTTAGCCAACCGTACTATCGCTTATCCGGTGGGAATTACGGAGGATGTTTTTGTTAGGGTGGATAGATTTACCTTTCCCGCGGATTTTGTGGTGGTTGATTATGATATGGATTCGAGAGTTTCTCTAATTGTTGGTAGGCCATTTTTTAGAACGGGTCGGACACTTAAAGATGTGGCGGAAGGTGAACTTACAATGAGGGTAGGAGATGAAAGAGTTGTGTTTAACATGGGAAAGTTGTCAAAGAAATCTAATGAGCCCGAAACGGTGAAGCATATTGATGTTGTTAATAAGGAGGAAACTCAAGATGATATCCTTGATTAAGTTTGTGATGAATATTATTATGAAGCTTGCATAAGTGGAGATTATGATCTACCTTATGTTGAGATCATTACCTCCATTACCTCATCCTTGGATTTTCATGAACCTCAAGAGCTTAACTTTGGTGATTTTGTGATTCATTCCAATCCTCTCTTTGAAACATCATTTGATAACCCACTTTTCCACCGTGATGAAGAAACCAATGAGGATGTTAGTGATAATGAATCTCTTCTTTGTGATACACCAACATATGATGATTATTGTAATGATGAGTTCTCAACTTGTGACACTCCATTCTTTAATGATCAGACATCCTTAAGTTTTGAGGAGTCACCAATCTTTGATATACCAATCTATGATGTTTATGGTGATGAGGAGGATTCTATCATGGATGAGAGTGATGAATTTTTAGAGGTTGATATACCTTTTGAGTACACTCTTGGTTATATTGATAAGGAGAGGGACATAATATTTCTAGATTCTCTATTGCATGAAGATCATTTACCTTCTCTCCTTTCCACCTCAACCTTTTAAAGTGATAAAGGAAAACAAGTCATGATGGTTCCTTCAAAGATCTTGTTGTTACCCATTACTCCACAACCTTTCTCTCACCATGTGACATACAAGGGAGAATCTTCTAAGGCAACCAACACTTGTTGTTTTCCCATCAAGGAAAGGATTTTTGATCCTGGTATAGAGCTTGCTAAACCATCTTATTATCCGCCTGATGCAATAAAAGGAAAACTTGTGAGAGATTTTAGAGTATCACCTTATCACCTTTTAAAGAACATATGGGCAACCATTTTGGAGAACAACACCTGACTCTTTTCACCATTGCTTGGGAAGTTAGTTGTTGGATTATGTTATAAGTGGGATGGTAATTATGTATTTGATCCGGGGGGACATTTATGGAGTTTTGATAATTGAAAACTTGCTTTACCTTATCATGGAGATTTTTCTTAAAAAGGGCAAACTTTTTACTCTCCATGATAGGTTTTAGACACATTTAAAGTATGGCATGAGTCGAGCTAGAGACTCCATAAATCAAGCTTGAATAACTAGGTTTAGAGTTTTTAGACTTAGACTGTGGTAGGATAGAAATAAGGATATAGAGTTGATGAGAAGTGTAGGGGAGACCTTCCTTTTGTCTTTATGTTAGGTTTCTCTCTCATCATGTGCATTGGAGCTTATGGAGGAGGCCCTTGTATCTGGTTCACTTCGTTACTATTGTGATTTTTCATAGACACATTTTGCTTTAAAAAATGAATTCACTATAGTTGATATTTCCTTAGCTTTGGTTAAGCAACGTCTATTCATTGTCAAAAGTGTAGGGGAGTTTATACTCCCATGCTATTAAACATTGATGACAATGTTTAGCTTAAGTGTAGGGGGTCTTCTATCGAAGTGACCATACCTAGACTTTGTCATTGACCTTCATGATAACTTGGAAATTAATTTTTCAAACATTTTTCAAAATTTTGATCTACATTGGCAACCAAAAATATGCATTCATAATTTTTCCATCAATCATTTTTCATTTGTATACCACATTTGCATTGTACATATTTCTTATTTTATTTTGCATCAAAAATATATATAAAAAGGAAATAATATAATAAGGACATGGTTTAACAAATTTAGACTTCTTTGACATATTAGGCTCACTATGGATACTTTGACTCAACGCGAGTTTGCTTATCCAAGCATTCTCTAGCTAGTATCCTTAACCATGTAGTATTTCATTGGACTATTAGGCTAAGCTTCCACGACTCTCATTATATGAGATTTTAAATTTGTGGAGAATGGGAGATGAAAGAGTTGAAGCAAGCATAAAAGGGCTAGATAAACTTCATGACGATTACTTGTGGCTAAACCCTTCTTTTTCTTTGCCTCTATTTTCTTCGCATGTATATATGTTAATAAATAATCAAGAACGGTTTTAATTGGTTTGTAGTCTCTTATGCATTTTTGACTAATCATTCATGGTTGGTATAAGTATGTCTTAAGATTATAAGTTAGAACGTTTTATGTGTACTAGACTTATGTCATTCTTAATACTTAGCGGGTGTTTTTCCTTTTATTCTTTTAAACTTTCTTTGTGAGGAATAAAGAAAAATAAGAGCGGCTTATAAAAAATGAGTGGCTAGAAAAAAAAAGAGAAAAAGAAAAAGAAAAAAATAATAATACAAGACTCCCAAGAGGGGAAGTGAAGTGTTAACTATAGTGACTATTGAATTCCAATATTACTCTCACAAGGGTTGCGGGGATTTGATAGTTGCTCCAATCCAATATTACCTTAACGGGTTGCGGGATTGAAGATCCAAAGTCCCAAAAAGGCGGCGGATGTAACTTATTACGTGAGTTTTATTTTTCTTTCCTTAGCGAGTGTGTAGCTACTTATTAATGCATGACATAAGGATCTTACACATAAAGTGAATGACTTATTATTCTTGAGTCAGACTTATATTAATTGTGAGTGTTTTTTCAAGTAATGGAGGAGAGGATTACTTAGGATTAAAACCGTGGTTCCTTATTTTTGGATTTTGCATTTCTTATACTTCACACTTTAAATAATGACAAATTTGCTCTCAAGAAATTTGCTCAAATAATAACTGGTTCCACATTTAGTTGTCATGAATAAGTTGATGCACTTTTTACTTGTGAATGCAATGATCCAATTTTTAAGCTTGGTATGGGGAAAGTGAAACTTGAGGGTGAAAAGTGTTAATGGTACCAAAAGCCATAATCTAAGTCATTGATTTCTTTATGAGTTTTTCCATCAAAAGCATTTATGAAAAATCAAAAAATATATAAATAGAATTGTTCTTCTTTGCATTGCATTGTATAAAATCAAAATCATGAATCATATAGTATAGATTAGCATAAGAGCATTTCATATTGGCCAAGGTGGGTTAATTATAAGAGAAATGTAAATTTGTACTTTAAAATATAGCATTGCATGAGGTCATGGCAATGATCAAGTGTAGGTGATTTGATATGAGCAAAATCTCATATCAATAAGTCAACAAATCACCCTAAAACACATAGAAAATACCTAACTTTTGTGCTATAAAGTAGTATTATGTGGTATGTTTTGTGTTTGTGTTTAAATAAGTAACAAGGATACAAATTTCAAGCAAACAAGTGAAATCAAGCTCATTTATGATGAAAACACAACAGAAGGATCAAAGATGACAAGTCATTTGAAGATAAAGGAACTATCTTGACAATGTTCAAAAGTTGAGGGACTTAAGTGCAAATTTTGGAAAAAGTCAAGATAAAAGTCAAACATGGTCAACCTTCAAGTCAACCAAGTCAAAGGACTTAATTTGCCAAATAAATGAAGAAAAGAGCTTAAAGGAAGATTCTGCTAAAGAAGAGGGGTTGAAATTGCCAAATTTACATCAACTTTGGTAATGATCCGTGTGTTAACCCTTTCCACCAATAAGAGGTGTTTGGATCGCCAAATGAGATACCAGCTAGGCCACTAACCCAGTCACATTTAGTGACCGAATCCGAACAGTGGAAACCCACTATCTCTTGTATTAACCAATCAAATGCCGCCATGCAATAATACATTTATCCAAAAATAGATATCAATCCGTGTGACTAGCTGAATCCCAATAAAATCAAGCCACGTGTCATCTTCAACAAAGAACGAACCTAGAATTGATAATGAGCTAGAGTGGATTTCAGGCAAAGTACAAAACATGAAAAGGACTCCAAATCAAGCAAGGAAGCTATTCCAATTGGTCAATTAGACTGAAAGTCAATGGATCAAAAATCCCCTTTTGTGTTCTTGAAGCCGCATTTGCAATCAAGAGGACGAAGACACCTGGCACTCTCCTATTGGTCACAACACGTCATCTACCCCAACTACTTCATCATTCCAACTCTATAAATAGGAATAGACTAGCTCATTTGTAAAGTGTAGCTTAAAGTGTGAAAAACACACACTTTCATTTTTCTCTCAATATAGTTTCTTCCTTTCAGTTACAGCAACTCTTAAGTGTTTGAAACACACTTAAGAGTCTGCTAGTTAGACAGTTAGCTTTGTAATAGATTTTCCCTCCCAAATAAATAAAACATAAAAATTTCAGTTCACTCTTATCATACGTCCTTCCTTACTGCAATCTTGTTGATACCTTGTGTCTCTGTTGATCTCCATGGGTCAACAGAACTTGTGTTTGTGATTTGGAAGCTTTGCCATTGATTCTAGCCAGATTTAGCTCAAGTTCTATTCAGAAGTTCAGAAGTAGCAGTTTGATAGTCCAATTGATCAGATATGGCTTTTGGAGGTGATTTGGTTGTTGATATGAGTTGATTTGGTTTGAAGGACGTTTGTTTTAGAGAGCTCAGCGCTCCTCTACTCCATCAGAGTAGGCCTTTAGCTAAAAGGTGTTAAAAATCCTATTTTAGGTTCCTCTCAAGTGAATTGCATGCTAAATTCTTTATATAAAAGCTTACTTGCTGATCTGAATGTTTGCTTAGCTTGGTTTTAGTATATTTTTGTTAGTTTGATAGTAGTTGAGTGATCTTATAGCCTTAATCTTAGTTTACTTGATTTCAGTAAGGAATTTCATCATTAGTCATAAGGTTCATTTTATGGTGTAGTCTATTTGTAAGCTTATTTTTGGTTCAAGTATATCTCATTTCACATATTAAATAAGTTTTGATAAGAGTTCAAATCATTCTTATTCATGTGCTCAAATTTTCTTTGATAAAGTCTTATATAGCTTTTTAAAGTAGTGTTTGGATTTGATAAGTTTTGGTGATCCTAGTTTGTTAAGTCAATTGAATTGTATTCACTTACATTTGGTTATATAGAGTAAACAATTTGGTTCAGTTTTGTAGTCAAATTGTTAGTCAAAGAGGTAATTGGTGTATAAAAAGTATGGGTCAAGATTTGTAAGCATTTCATCAGTCAAACTAGCTAACTTCAACCCACTAGCATTTCTTTGTTACTTGATAATATTGCCTCAAACCTATTTCTACTTGTAGTCCAACATCCAAAGTTTTAGTGTTTATAAGGAAATTCTACAGTTTTAAAGTTTGAATGAGAAACAGCTTTTTGATAAGCACTTGAGCTTATGCAAGTTTCTGTAATCAAGTCAATACTGTTTTCCTATATCTCAATTTCTACTTCACAAACTTGACATTTTTTTTCACAAAACGTTTTGCCAACATGTCTTGAGTGGAATTTGTAAAAATCAGCTTTTTGGAATTTTTGGTCAACGTTGGTCAAATAAGCTCACTTTTGCTTAATTCCAGATTTTGGCTTATCTAGTGAATCATTTTTCATTCTAAAAGACATTCCAATCCTCTTGCTAGCTGATTAATCAGATTGTGCAATAAAATAAAGTTGTGGAAGTCTAGATTTCTAGTTAGCTTATTCTTGGCTTATTAGAATAAGCTAGTTTGAGTTTTACAAGCTTTTAAGCTGATTTCTTTTACAAGTCTAGCTCATTTTCCATTTTAAGTATTTTAAAACAAACCAGTGTTGATTTGGTTGAGAAATAAGCTCAAACCAGCTTATTGTTTTTGCTTAACCCGTTTTTCATAGAATTTCCCATTTAATTGCACTTTGGTCCCTAGTGTTTGCTAATTTTTGAATTCAGTGTTAAACTTGTAAGTTTTTATGTAACACCCCCAAATTTATACAACTCAATACAGCGGAAGACTCGTTGGTGTTACGGGATAGCACATTACTCACATCATAGACAACGCATAAAAATCGCGTCGTATAATAATAAAGCATGTCCATTCATAAATATCAAAGTTACATAGGTCCCAAGTCATTGTATTTGATACAGGTTTTACAAAGCATTTGAATGGAAATAAGTATTTAGGTGCGGGCCATGAATTCTTGTTGTCTTCCCGAGAATTACCGTCAAGTACCTGAGATAAAACATGTTAAAAGAAAAGGTCAGCGATAACGCTGAGTGAATTCATAGAGTTTAATAAAATCCATCAATATAACATCGGTATAAAATTATTACCGAAAATCATTTTGTACAAATCATTGTAATAGGCCATAAAATAGCCAAAGTCATTTTTATACAAATCCTTATTGAAAATCATAATATAGGCATTTGCCTTAAAAATCATTATACGAGCCAATGTCGTAAAAACATCATACAATACGTTTTATAACGTTTTATAGATTAAATAAAAACCGTTATATGAATATGGTTATGAAAAACCAAAACAAAAACATAATATTAATTATGACCCCGTATTGCTAGTCAGGCAATATATTGTAATTCGGTGTGTATAGCAGTGTTTTGTTAATTGGATTATTATAAGCCGCATGACATTGTTACCTTACTACAACAAACAACGGGTAGCTAACCCGATACTCAATTTGCCCATCTAAATTAGCGTGTCGTCACAAAGGTCACGCTATGTAAATCTTCTCATACATAAATTCGCTTATCAATCAATGTGGCACGACGGGGATCAACCGTCAAGGCGCGAACTGGGGTGATCGTCCCCAAATAGTACTATTATATGCATAAGCGTCTACCAAATCCCGGTAGTTCACAATTCATGCTAATGGTACTTTTAGTGACATAACCTAACTTTAATAATCCATTTAATTTCATCTATCGGGTCATTTAATCATTTATCGGGTCATACAATCGGGTCATACAATCATTCGGGTCCAAATCAATAAACAAACAATCGGGACAAATGGTGTCCTATTTTATAAAAACTAACATGTTATCTCCCTCGCGGGTTTTTAAAACATTTCATAAAAACATTTAAAAGAGTGTGAGGCTATGAACTCACGTTTGATGTGGGAAGGCGGTTTATCGGCAATTCGGATGTACGGTACGTGCTTCAATCACGGAAACCTAGACAAATAATACTCGTCTTAGACTTTTGACCAATGACTTCGTCTTAGGCGGTTTAATGGCAATGTATACATATGATGATTAACTATATATGATGATGATCAAATGGGTTTATGCATTCTCATTTACTCATTCATTATACTGTTTATGTGTTGGTAACATTTTTATACTAGTTTTACTTATTTACATGTTTTAGGCCCAATAAGCCTATTACAAGCCCAATACTTTTCATTAGCCCAATTATACTTTTAATATCAGTATCATACTTTACATGTTGGGCCCAAATGGGTTAAGCCCAATAAGTAAGTTTATAAGTGTTTTACTAACTAGTCAGGTTTATAGTCCAATAAGGCTACTTTGGCCCGTTAATGTCTATATGTTGTAAAGTTCGGGTTTTATCGGTTTTGCTTGTTATATAAGTTCATATATCAGTATGTGAGTTTATAATAGTTTATATTAGATGGGTCCGACCGTCTAAGTTTTATTTGACAAAAACGTTAATCTTTCAATTTTAGCCGAAAAGACGTAAAACTTAGTATATAGTTTTTATAACTTATAAAACTTACCAAACTACCATTTTTATATAATGTCCATTTATTTATCCTTATGTATATTTATATAAATGAAATATATAAGTTAGTGGGTTTTAATTCACATTTTATACTATATTTATTTGAGTGCTTATATAATAATATTAAACTTTAATTTCACAAAATCAGTCCTAAATTTTAAGTTCACTAAAATTTCCATATCTAGAGTTCTATAATGAGATAGGACCTCAAACTTTTATCACAGAAACTAAATGATATGTTCTTCATTTTATTCCATTATAGCTACTGATGAATCAACTTCTAAATATTTTAATAAATTCGTCCAAAACAGTGTAGGCAGATTTGCACTCTAAACTTGTTTTGATCATATCTCACTCATTTTTATGATTTCATTGCATGGCCAACTCTCACATGTGTATAATACCTAATACTTACTGTATATTGATTCCAATTTACCATTTTATCTGTTTATCATTTGGTTACTTACTGTTTTATACAGCCATCTTAATAAGCAATATTTAACCATTTTTACATGTGGTTTTTCCATCTTTTTACCCATGTTTATCAAATCTATCAACACCAAATCCCCACATAATATTTTTAATCATCATTCATCATGATATATACATATACCTAAATAATGAAAATACAAGATTACATAATCAAAATAACAAGAGGATAGGAAGAACAATCTCTATACCACCAAGGTTGTGTAGTTTATGATCAAAGCTTGGATTTTGATAGAAGAACTTGTGATAGATGAACACCAAATTTAAGACCACCAATACTTGTAAAATTCTTGTAGAAATTAGCCCTTGAACATCACCAAATCTTCTCCTTGGATGTTAAAATCACCACCAATCAATAGAGCTTGAAAAGGGCTTCATCATATGTGTGAATAACATATGATTTCATGGTTAAATTTGATCAAATGAGGGTGTTTTAGGGTGATGGTGGACGAATTTTTGAGAGAGAGGGAGGAGAGTATGAGTGGTTTGCATGTATGTGTTTGTGTGTAAATGGTTTGGATGAAAAGTGGTTTTGTGTTGGTGTAGCTTACTTTGTAAGCTTGAATGGACAAGTGTCCTAGTGTTTTTGTGAAATGTTGACACACCTCAATTGTGTTAGCTAAGTCTTGCCATCCCATTGTGGGGGTGGGGCAAGATTTATCTTGTCTCATCCCCATTATTTTACGGGTACTCCTCGATTCTAGTTTCCTTGATTTGCGTGCCCTCGGGTCGTTTTATGAAAAACGTTTTTATAAATTATGAATCAATGGCACAAAACGAATCTAATAAAAATTGTCTCATCAAAAACGGAGTTCGAAAAAATAAATACGTAATCCTAAGGTTTTCGGTTTAGTCGTAAAGGACGTTAAATTATAATCGCAAGTACTAATCTCTTCTCATAAATTTGTGAGTTTATGAACCAACACAAAATTAAATCTCAAAATAATATTCACGAATAAATTTATTTTCTGAAATGTCGGACTGTCACCAAAACGGTGTATGTAAACGTAAGCACGTAACGTAGAATCCTCCGGTTTAGACGTAGTCGATGCTACTTCAAGACGTAAATTCCAAATTTCTTCCCAAAAATAAGTGAGTTCATAATATAACATTAAAATAAGGTTTTTAAATAATATTTGCGAATAAAATATAAACCATAAATTGACGGATTGTCACAGCATTTACCCCTAAACAGGATCTTTGTCCTCAAAGATCATCTTATCTTACTACTCGCTTCTTATAGAGTTAAAGCCATGTGGGTATTTCCTCCACATTTGGTGTTTTATCACAAGTGTAATTCATTACAATACGCTAGTTTCATCAAACATAACTACGGGAATAAGATCAGGCTTAATGTTGACTTACTTTATCTATCCATGACGTTCACGGGTTTTTGATGAATGCAACTTTTCGCCGATCTAAACTTCATTAAGGAATAGTTAGACTTTCACTTGATAGACATTTTATCAAGTTAGATATACGAATCATAATTCACGCAGCCCTTGAAGTCCTAGGGTAGATCCAGCTTATATGCCTTTCAAACCAATCTTTTACATCATCTCATTGGTCCCATACAACGGGGACTTATATCCCATGATCTTTCAGATCATCAATTCATTTTCCCATGGTTAAAATTTTTGGCATAACTTCGCTACCCATCTGGCGCTTCAAGATCTACATTTCATATTCACATAACCTCCTGCCCACTACCGGCAGTCAATAATCAGATCCTAATTTCAACAATCAATTTATATCTCGCGATTCGGGTATTTTGCAAGGTTAGGTTCTCCATCATAGGAAACCTTAAACCTAAAAGACATGTCCAACTCACAATGGGTGTATGTCGGGTGTCTTTATCCCAACTCCTGCTTACAGATGCTCTAATATATATCCTCACAAGATTCGATCTTGATCCTAATACGATAATTATCAACGATAATCTCTCCAAAGGAAAACGATTTTACAGTTTATTACCAAAGGTCAATCATTCAAGCATAAAACAACGCTTCTAGTATTTTGTATCGTTACTTTACCTCGTCCCTTCGATTGGGATGGTAAACAGTACTCTCATCAAGGTTCTTTCCTAATGACTTCTGAGCAAATCTCTAGAAATTCGATGCGAAGCGAGGATCTTGATAGAGAATGATCGATACAGGCACACTATGTTTACACAACTCCTTTAAATATAAAAGAGTCAATTTCTTCATCAAGAATCTATCATTAACAGGAATGATATTAGCAGATTTGGTCAGTCTGTCGACGATGACCCAAATTTGAATCAAATTCATATGATGACCTTTGCAATAGCTAGACGTTTACTAATGTATGAGGCAATGTCTGCCTTCATAATTTTCCATTAGTACAACTTCTTCAGATAAAGATACATTTAGTCAGAAATGACATAAATATAATACTTAATCTTATGAGATCCCAACATAACTAAATCTCACAAACCTCCATATTTAGGCAACCACAAGTGGCCTTTTATACATTTAGCGCCATCAGCTTCTCAATTCTATTGGTTCACATTAGCCGTGAACCATTTTTATTATCTATATTATTCTTCTTACAAACATCGGCTATTTTTAAATTGCTCGGCAATTTATTTTGTACAGTCATTATTAAGAAATACATCCTAATTGGTTCTTTATCCTTTCTATACAATGTGTCAATATCTACATTCCCCTTTTCGGATGAAATAATTATCATAACCATAAGTCACTCAGAATTTCTTTCTTCATATTTTCTAAGTTTTAGTTTCGTCTTAACTGTGACAATCCTCAATTTATGATTGATATTTTTATTCTCAATATTTAATTGAAAATATTATTTTAATGTTATAATATGAACTCACTTATTTTTGGGAAGAAATTTGGATTTACGTCTTATAGTAGCATCGACTACGTCTAAACCGGAGGATTCAACGTTACGTGCTTACATTTACATACACCGTCATTGGTGACAGTCCGACATTTCAGAAAATAAATTTATCCGTGAATATTTTTTTGGAGTTTTAAATTTGTGTTGGTTCATAAACTCACAAATTTACGAGAAGAGATTAGGACTTACGATTTTATTTTAACGTCCTTTACGACTAAACTGGAAACCCTAGGATTACGTATTTACGTTTTTGAACTCTGTTTTTGATGAAACAATTTTTATTAGATTCGTTTTGTGCCGTTGATTCATAATTTATAAAAACGTTTTTCGTAAAACGACCCGAGGGCACGCAAATCGAGGAAACTAGAATCGAGGAGTACCCGTAAATAATTGGGGATGAGACAAAATAACTTTTGCCCCACCCCCATATATGGGACGTCCCACACAACACCACCACACCACTTAGGTGTCAAAGTCTTAGCAAGTAAGCTAACACTTGTCTTAGCTTACAATGTAAGCCTTCCACAAACCAAAACCACTAGTAGCTAAACAATTTCCTCATTATTCATCCATGCAAATAACACATTTTCTCTCTACTCTCTTCTTCTTGCCGTCCCACCTCAACCAAAACACCACCATCATACAATTTTTAACCACAAACATGTGTTATAACTTACATATGTTAATCTCCATTCAAAAAGAGGAAGATTGGTGTAAGTTTTAACATCCAAGGAGGAGTTTCCATGGAGTATTAGGGCTGATTTTCCACAAGGTGTTCATGAAGAATGGTGGTCTTCAAGATGGTCTTGATTCATCACAAGTTTCTCCATCAAAATCCATGTCCAAATCACAACCTACATCAACTTGGTGGTATAAAGATTATCCTCCTCATCCTCTTGTTATTTTTGATTATGTAATATTGTATTTCTTTTACTTATGTATATTTATATGATGATGAATTCTGATTAAAAATATTGTGTGGGAATTTGGTGTTGATAAACATGCTTAAAAAGATGAAAGGCTATAAGAAACAAGGCTAAAATCTTGTTTGAATTTGTTGGCTGTATAAAAACAGTAACTAACCACATGTTAGACTGATAAAATGATGAAGTAGAATCAATTTACAGTAAGCTATGGGTCTTGTACACATGTGAGAGTTGGCCATGCAATGGAATCATTGTAATGAGTGAGATATGATCAAAACAAGTTTAGAGTACCAATATGAGTTCACTTTTTTGGAAGATTTTTAGAAAATACTTAGAGGCTGATTCAACAGTAGCTATAGAGGAGTTAAATGGAGCACATATCATGTAGTTTATGTCATAAAAATGTGAGCTTCTATCTCCATATATAACTCTAGATATGGCAGTTTTGGTGAACATGAAAATAAAAATCAGATTTTGGAAATTAAAGTATAATAGTATTATATAAGCACTCAACTAAAAATAGTATAAAATGTGAATTAAAACCCACTAACTTATATAATACATTTATATAAATATGTATAAGGATAAATAAATGATACATTTTATAAAAATGGTAATTTGATAAGTTTTATATGTTATAAAACTATAAACTTGATTTTACGACTTTTTCGGCTATTACCGTAAAATTAACGTTTTCGCCAGTTAAAACTTAGACGATCAAACCCGTCTAATGTGAACTTTATAAAACTCATATACTGATATATAAACATATATAACAAGTAAAAACCGATAAAAACCGAACTATATAACATACGGACATTTAACGGGATAAGTTAACGTTATTGGACTAATAATACAACAAAATGGACTAAAAACACTTATAAACTTATTGATTGGGCTTAACCCATTTGGGCCCAACATGTAAAGTATAAATACTGATAATACAAGTATAAAATGGAGTAATACAAGTTAATGAACTTACAATAGGCTTATTGGACCTAAAACACGTAAATATGTAAAACTAGTAAACTAGTAAGAAGTTACCAATACGTAAACACTAAAATGAGTAAAAGAGAATATGTAAACCCACTTGATCATCATATATATAAAATCATCATATGTATACATAATTATTATTTTTATAAAGTCATTGGACAAGAGTCTAAGACGAGTATTATTTGTCTAGGTTTCCGTGATTGAAGCACGTACCGTACGTCCGAATTGCCGATAACCCGCCTTCCCACATCAACGTGAGTTCATAGCCTCGCACTCTTTTAAATATTTTTATAAATGTTTTATAAACCCGCGAGGGAGATAACATGTTATTTTTTATAAAATAGGACACCATTTGTCCCGATTGTTTGTTTATTGATTTGGACCCGGATGATTGTATGACCTTATGAATGATTAAAGGACCCGATAGATGAAATAAAATGGATTATTAAAGTTAGGTTATGTCACTAAAAGTCCCATTAGCATGAATTATGAACTACCGGGTTTTGGTAGACGCTTATGCATATAATAGTACTATTTGGGGACGATCACCCCAGTTCGCGCCTTGACGGTTGATCCCCGTCGTGCCACATTGATTGGTAAGCGAATTTATGTATGAGAAGATTTCCAAGCGTGATTATTGTGACGACACGCTAACTTAGATGGGAAAATTGAGTTTCAGGCTAGCTACCCGTTGTTTGTTGTAGTAAGGTAACAATGTCATGCGGCTTATAATAATCCAAAATAACGAAATACTGCTATACGCACCGAATTACGATATATTGACTGACTAGCAATACGGGGTCTTATTATTGATTTTATGTTTGTGTTTTGGTTTTACATAACCATATTCATATAACGGTTTTTATTTCTATACAACGTTATAAAACGTATTGTATGATATTTTTACGACATTAGTTCGTATAATGGTTTTGAAGGCGAAAGCCTATGTTATGATTTTGATAAGGATTTGTATAAAATGACTATGGCTATTTTATGGCCTATTACAAAGATTTGTACAAAATGATTTTTGGTAATAATTTTATACCAATGTTATATTGATGGATTTTATTAAACTCTATGAATTCACTCGGCGTTATCGCTGACCTTTTCTTTTAACATGTTTTATCTCAGGTACTTGAAGGTAATTCTCGGGGAGACAACAAGAATTCATGGCTCGCACTTAAACAATAATTTCCATTCAAATGCTTTGTAAAATTTTATGAAATAATATGACTTGGGACCTATGTAAATTTTATATTTATGAATGGAAATGCTTTATTATTAAACGACGCGATTTTTATGCGTTGTCTATGATGTGAGTAATGTGCTATCCCATAACACCAACTAGTCTTCCGCTGTATTGAGTTGTATAAATTTGGGGGTGTTACAGTTTGGTACCAGAGCTCTCGTTATAGAGAACGAAAGATTTTTAAAACCAAGGTTTTGAATAAAACTTTTCAAAATCTTTTAACTATAAACATTTTTCTAAAAATGTCTAAAAATCTTTTGACTATAACGGTGCCGAAGAATTCTCGAGTTACCGACAAGGCCAGACTTAGAAGTGTTATTTTAATATATATATATATATATAACTTGGATTATATATATACATATGATGTAATTTGATTACATGATTGTTTGATGATTATTTCTATATTTATACGAGGTATTTATACGACGTAGATTCTCACAAGGAACCCTAAATCCCCTAGCAAATTAACCTAAGCTATTTTTGTAGTAATTCTAGCTATTCCAGATCTAAACCAAGTTGTGGATATTTATGATCCCAACAAAATGGTTGATATTCGTAGAAATGTAGATATTAGTTGATTGTGATACTAAAGAAGAATTGGCGAGATTAAATCTGATATCGATGTCATGACGATCTTTCCTTATAAGAGCGGAGTTTGACAAAACGTTACCACCTGGAAAGGTGTCATCTGATTCGTTGTCATCCAATTCTTAATTTGAAATCGAAAGGTGAATGTTGAACTTGAGGCTGTCATTGGAACCATTACCCAAAAGCCTCATGCCACTAGTACCTTTCTGAGAAGTCTGATTGAATGTGTGAGTCATTTCATACTAGTGACTCATTTGATAATTGTTGTTGTAAGAGCTATAGGATTGGAATTTAAGTGTTGATTCATATCGAGCTTTTATTGCCCTTTTAAGGTTTAAAAATAAGGTTGAAAGTATTGGAGAATGAGGTAGGATATCGAATTAAGTATAAAATTGGTTGAAACTTGAATACAGTAAAATTTAACCCGTACGAAATATGAGATTGATAAGAGGAAGTCGTTAAGTCATGTGATTGAATTATAAGGTTTTAAATGATTGTTAGTTTGTTTTAAGTGTTGTTCCTAGACCATTGTCCACTAACGAGGATGCCCAGTGTCCAAGAAATAAATTGAAGAAATCTTCTTCTGAATTGAGACCGATGGATCTTCTGGGACATGTGGAACACCAAATGACTCTTGTAGATTAGTATTCATTGTGGTATCTTTTAAAAATAATCCCTAACTTAACTGAGACATCAGTTGGTAGGATGAGTTCATGAAATTGTATGACATAGTGACACGTAATGTGTTACGGTACAATGTTGACTTGTTTGTGATTAATGAAAAAGACTACCTTTGATTGCTAAATCCTACATGTATCGATGTTATCTATCCTTTATTGCTGTATCCTAATGTTCGCATTAGTGATGCAACCATTGAACAAGTACTCATCTTGATTTGAGTTACGTTGTGAATCATTCTTCGTGAGTGTCATCGAGGTCATGAACCTCATGATTATTTGGCTAAGCTCATTTCCTATTATATTGTAGTTAGTTCTTGGTGAACAACTTTTCATCACTCTTTTGCAGATCACTCATTGTTTTTATAAGATAAAACAGTATCCTTTGAGAAAACTTAATTTTCATCACCATAAGGATTACTTAAAATAAGATTTATAAGTGATTGTTAACGAAATGAGGCTGTTTATAAAACACCTTGGAAAGACTTAATTGTTTTCCTAATAAAGAAAATTTTTGTAAATTTATTCTTGATTCTTTTCTAAGAATTAAGCATGAAAATGATTTTACTATAAACATGGATGATAAAACTTTGACGAACTGAGTATTGCATCGTTAATCTTGAAATTGTATATAGTTGCGCGTCTACATACAATTTGGAATGGACCATGCAAGGCTGATTAGTAGTCACCATAAAAAAATGTTAATAAACATTAAATTTTCTTTGAAAATTGTGAAAGATTAAATTTTATGAGATCTGCAAGAAGTGCAAAATAGGGACATGTTGTTAGGAACACCTACATATGTGCCTGTAGCATCTATTCTTCTGAGTCGAATTTACTCATCTGTGGAATTTATCTTATTTGACAATTGATAATCCCTTCTTGTCCAATTCTCCCGTGGTGAGATTCTTAGGAAAACTATTTGATTACCGAGTGTTGATACCCGACTGGATGTATCGACGTTCCTATCATTTCTTTTGATTTGATTCCATTTGAATGACCTGGGTAACGATCCGAGGAGCTTTCGAATGCGTACTCAATTTATGAAAACATGGGATATATTCATATTCGTTAAATGTTTTCGTTTGTATCTGATTTGAAATTCTCTCGCATAGATTATGCGTTGACCTTACTGTTTAGATGATAGTTGTGTCTCCATATATCCTTGAATTTGTGAAGGATTATGAGTTATTATTAGTCTTTTGAGAAGTTCACATCTTATCGACGGCAATAAAACTGAAAAGTTGATAGTGCCAGTAGAATGAATTGATTGATTATGACATGACGACATTGTCTTAATTGATGGGAACTCGAGTAGAATTCCCCTAAATGATAAGATGTTGATTATCAAAAGTGATCTAAATAATTCTTGATGGATGACCATATCCTGCATTTAGACTTGAAATTATACCATGAATGGTTGTGAATTAGTCATAGATATTATAATCTAGAAAGAACCTAATATGAATTTATTAAAAGATGTTTATGTTATCTGAACTTTAGGAGGTATTCGTTGGTAAATTACCTATACTTTCGCCATTAAGGCAAGTTGGATTTGGTATTGATTATATTCTCGGTGATGTACCTGTGATTTATGCACTGTACGTCAGCACCATCTGAATTAAAGGAATTACCGTACAACTGAAAGAGTTGTCGGAGAAAGATTTCATTCTACCGAGCCCGTCATCATGAAGAGCTATGGTGTTATCATTCCTTACATTTATAGATTACTGTGAACTGAGTAAATTGACAATCGAAAACGATATCCATAACTCGAAATGGAAGATTTGTTCGATCATTTACAAGGTTCTAGCGTATGCTTTAAAGATTTGATCCACGTCATGGTTGTCATCAACTTCGCATCTGCGAAAAAGATTATCTATTCCAATCACTACATCCGATACATGTAATGAACGTTATGAGTTTCACGTGATGTCGTTTGGATTGACTAATGCACATGTAGCATTCATAAATTGGTGAATCACGTGTGTAGGCCGTAATTTGATAAATTCATGCTTGTGATCATTAAGGACCATTTGTTGTTTATAAGAATAGGAATGAGTTAATAGTTATTGATAGATTGCCCTGAATTGGCCGAACAATGAAAACATTTACCTTGAATAATTGATATGTGATTAAAGACTTAAGCCTTTACATTATTTGACCGTGTGAGAAATAGATAATGGAGTATATTGACACTTTAATAATTAAGAGCCCTTTTAAGACTTTGGGTTTTACCAAAAAGAAAATGGAAATATGTTTTGAAAAATGTTTTAACAAAGGATTTTAAAGGGATTATTCCCTTCTACACAAAACATTTAACTAAACTCCTGTTTAGGGGTAAATGTTTTTGCATACCTTAGGACAACTTCAGAAGGATTGAGGAAAACCATTTATATCATGACTTGAAATTAAAACGACAATTTTTACTTTTCAACTAAGAAAATTTTGACCAAAGTATAACCAAAGATTTATCGAACATTTACGAATCTTATTAAATATTTTCGATAAATCAACAAAAATCTTGTTAATTAAATTCAAATTTATTTTTGAACATTTTATATAATTGGTCGAACTGAGAAATTTAAAACTTTTTTTTTACGTTTACGTTTCATAAAAAATTAAATATCTAACCTTTAATTACTTGTAACACTTATCGACGCTTAAAACGTCGGATTGAAAAAAGCTGATAAAAATGATAGATGAGACGAAACTAAAACAGAGAAAATGTGAAGAAAGAAATTCTGAGTAAATTGAAGACATGATAATTATTTCATCAGGAAAGATGAATGTAAATACTGACACATTATATAGAAAGGATAAAGAATCCATTAGGACGTGTTCCTTAATAATGATTGTGCAAAATAAATTGCCGAACAATTTAAAATATAGCCGATGCTTATAAAAAGGATAATATAGATAATAAAAGGGGTTCGCGGCTAATGTGAACCATTAAAATTGAGAAGCCAATAGTGTTAAATGTTTTAAAGGCCACTTGTGGTTGCCTAAATATGGAGATTGTGAGATATAGTTATGTTGGAATTTGTAAGTATAAGTATTCTATATATGTCATTTATGACTAAAAGTATCTTTGTCTGAAGAAGTTGTACTCATGGCAATTATGAAGGCAGACATCGCCTCATACATTAGTAAACGTCTAGCTATTGCAAAGGTCATCATCTGAATTTGATTCGATTTGGGTCATCGTCGACAGACTACCCAAATCTGCTAATATCATTCACGTTAATGATAAATTCTTGATAAAGAAATTGACTCTTTTGTATTTAAAAGAGTTATGTAAACATGGTGTGCCTGTATCGATCATCTATGTCAAGATCCTCGCTTCGCATCGAATTTCTAGAGATTTGCTCAGAAGTCATTGAGAACGAACCTTGATGAGAGTACTATGTACCACCCCAATCAAAGGGACGAGGTAAAGTAACGATACAAAATACTATAAGCGTTGTTCTATGTTTGAATGATTGACCTTTCGTAATAGACCGTATAATCGCTTTCCTTAGGAAAGATTATCATTGATAATCATCGTATTAGGATCGAGATCAAATCTTGTTAGGATCTAAATATTAGAGCATCTGTAAGCAGGAGTTGAGATGAAGACACCCGACATACACCCATTGTGAGTTGGACATGTCTTTTAGGTTTAAGTTTTCCTATGATGGCGAACCTAACCTTACAAAATACCCAACCCGTGAGACCTAAATTGGTTGTTGGAATTAGGATTTGATTATTGACTGCCGGTAGTGGATAGGAGGTTATGTGAATATGAAATATAGATCTTGAAGTGCCAGATGGGTAGCGAAGTTATGCCAAAAATTTTAACCTTGGAGAAATGAATTAATGATCTAACAAATCATGGGATATAAGTCCCCGTTGTATGGGACCATTGAGATGATGTGAAAGATTGGTTTGAAAGGCATATAAGCTGGATCTACCCTAGGACTTCAAAAGTTGCGTGAATTATGTTTCGTAAATCGAACTTGATAAAATGTCTATAAAGTGAAAATATAAATTCTTCTTGATAAAGCTTAGATCGGCGAAAAGTTGCATTCATCAGAAACTCGTGAACATCATGGATAGAGAAAGTAAGTCAACATTTAGCCTGATCGTATTCCTGTAGTTATGTTTGATGAAACTCGCGTATTGTAATGAATTGCACTTGTGAGAAAAGACCGAATGTGGAGGAAATACCAACATGGCTTTAACTCTATAAGAAGCGAGTAGTAAGATGATCTTTGAGGACAAATATCCTGTTTAGGGGTAAATGCTGTGACAATCCGTCAATTTATGATTGATATTTTTATTCTCAGTATTTAATTGAAAATATTATTTTAATGTTATAATATGAACTCACTTATTTTTGGGAAGAAATTTGGATTTACGTCTTGAAGTAGCATCGACTACGTCTAAACCGGAGGATTCAACGTTACGTGCTTACATTTACATACACCGTCTTTGGTGACAGTCCGACATTTCAGAAAATAAATTTATCCATGAATATTATTTTGGAGTTTTAAATTTGTGTTGGTTCATAAACTCACAAATTTACGAGAAGAGATTAGGACTTACGATTTTATTTTAACGTCCTTTACGACTAAACCGGAAACCCTAGGATTACGTATTTACGTTTTTGAACTCCGTTTTTGATGAAACAATTTTTATTAGATTCATTTTGTACCGTTGATTCATAATTTATAAATATTTTTTTTCGTAAAATGACCCGAGGGCACGCAAATCGAGGAAACTAGAATCGAGGAGTACCCGTAAATAATTGGGGATGAGACAAAATAACTTTTTCCCCACCCTCATATATGGGATGTCTCACACAACACCACCACACCACTTAGATGTCAAAGTCTTAGCAAGTAAGCTAACACTTGTCTTAGCTTACAATGTAAGCTTTCCACAAACCAAAACCACTAGTAGCTAAACCATTTCCTCATTATTCATCCATGCAAACAACACATTTTCTCTATACTCTCTTCTTCTTGCCGTCCCACCTCAACCAAAACACCACCATCATACAATTTTTAACCACAAACATGTGTTATAACTTACATATGTTAATCTCCATTCAAAAAGAGGAAGATTGGTGCAAGTTTTAACATCCAAGGAGGAGTTTCCATGGAGTATTAGGGCTGATTTTCCACAAGGTGTTCATGAAGAATGGTGGTCTTGAAGATGGTCTTGGTTCATCACAAGTTTCTCCATCAAAATCCATGTCCAAATCAGAACCTACATCAACTTGGTGGTATAAAGATTGTCCTCCTCATCCTCTTGTTATTTTTGGTTATGTAATCTTGTATTTCTTTTACTTATGTATATGTATATGATGATGAATGATGATTAAAAATATTGTGTGGGGATTTGGTGTTGATAAACATGCTTAAAAAGATGAAAGACTATAAGAAACAAGGCTAAAATCTTGTTTAAATTTGTTGTCTGTATAAAAACAGTAACTAACCACATGTTAGACTGATAAAATGATGAAGTAGAATCAAGTTACAGTAAGCTATGGGTCTTGTACACATGTGAGAGTTGGCCATGCAATGGAATCATTGTAATGAGTGAGATATGATCAAAACAAGTTTAGAGTACCAATCTGAGTTCACTGTTTTAGACGATTTTTAGAAAATACTTAGAGGCTGATTCAACAGTAGCTATAGTATAGTTAAATGGAGCACATATCATGTAGTTTATGTCATAAAAATTTGAGCTTCTATCTCTATATATAACTCTAGATATGGTAGTATTGGTGAACATGAAAATAAAAACCAGATTTTGGAAATTAAAGTATAATAGTATTATATAAGCACTCAACTAAAAATAGTATAAAATGTGAATTAAAACCCACTAACTTATATAATAAATTTATATAAATATGTATAAGGATAAATAAATGATACATTTTATAAAAATGGTATTTTGATAAGTTTTATAAGTTATAAAACTATAAACTTGATTTTACTACTTTTTCGGCTATTACCGTAAAATTAATGTTTTTCGCCAATTAAAACATAGACGATCAAACCCGTCTAATGTGAACTTTATAAAACTCATATACTGATATATAAACATATATAACAAGTATAAACCGATAAAACCCGAACTATATAACATACGGACATTAACGGGATAAGTTAACGTTATTGGACTAATAATACAACAAAATGGACTAAAAACACTTATAAACTTATTGATTGGGCTTAACCCATTTGGGCCCAACATGTAAAGTGTAAATACTGATAATACAAGTATAAAATGGAGTAATACAAGTTAATGAACTTACAATAGGCTTATTGGACCTAAAACACGTAAATAGGTAAAACTAGTAAACTAGTAAGAAGTTACCAATACGTAAACACTAAAATGAGTAAAAGAGAATATGTAAACCCACTTGATCATCATATATATAAAATCATCATATGTATACATAATTATTATTTTTATAAAGTCATTGGACAAGAGTCTAAGACGAGTATTATTTGTCTAGGTTTCCGTGATTGAAGCACGTACCGTACGTCCGAATTGCCGATAACCCGCCTTCCCACATCAACGTGAGTTCATAGCCTCGCACTCTTTTAAATATTTTTATAAATGTTTTATAAACCCGCGAGGGATATAACATGTTAGTTTTTATAAAATAGGACACCATTTGTCCCAATTGTTTGTTTATTGATTTGGACCCGGATGATTGTATGACCCTATGAATGATTAAAGGACCCGATAGATGAAATAAAATGGATTATTAAAGTTAGGTTATGTCACTAAAAGTCCCATTAGCATGAATTGTGAACTACCGGGATTTGGTAGACGCTTATGCATATAATAGTACTATTTGGGGACGATCACCCCAGTTCGCGCCTTGACGGTTGATCCCCGTCGTGCCACATTGATTGGTAAGCGAATTTGTGTATGAGAAGATTTCCAAGCGTGATTATTGTGACGACACGCTAACTTAGATGGGCAAATTGAGTTTCGCGCTAGCTACCCGTTGTTTGTTGTAGTAAGGTAACAATTTCATGCGGCTTATAATAATCCAAAATAACGAAATACTGCTATACGCACCGAATTACGATATATTGCCTGACTAGCAATACGGGGTCTTATTATTGATTTTATGTTTGTGTTTTGGTTTTACATAACCATATTCATATAACGGTTTTTATTTCTATACAACATTATAAAACGTATTGTATGATATTTTTACTACATTAGTTCGTATAATGGTTTTGAAGGCGAAAGCCTATGTTATGATTTTGATAAGGATTTGTATAAAATGACTATGGCTATTTTATGGCCTATTACAAAGATTTGTACAAAATGATTTTTGGTAATAATTTTATACCAATGTTATATTGATGGATTTTATTAAACTCTATGAATTCACTCGGCGTTATCGCTGACCTTTTCTTTTAACATGTTTTATCTCAGGTACTTGAAGGTAATTCTCGGGAAGACAACAAGAATTCATGGCCCGCACTTAAACAATAATTTCCATTCAAATGCTTTGTAAAATTTTATGAAATAATATGACTTGGGACCTATGTAAATTTGATATTTATGAATGGAAATGCTTTATTATTAAACGACGCGATTTTTATGCGTTGTCTATGATGTGAGTAATGTGCTATCCCGTAACACCAACTAGTCTTCCGCTGTATTGAGTTGTATAAATTTGGGGGTGTTACATTAACTATTATTTTTATCTGTTTTACTCAATCCGACGTCTAAAGCGTCGATAATTATTACAATTAATTAAATAATAATTATTAAATTTTTATGAAACGTAAACGTAAAAAATTTTAAATTTCTTAGTTCGACCAATTATATAAAATGTTCAAAATAAATTTGAATTTAATTAACAAGATTTTTGTTGATTTATCAAAAATATTTAATAAGATTCGTAAATGTTCAAAAAATCTTTGGTTATACTTTGGTCAAAATTTTCTTAGTTGAAAAGTAAAAATTGTCGTTTCAAATTTCAAGTCATAAGTTATATATTTTCCTCAATTCTTCTTAAGTTGTCTAGAAGTACACACAAACATTTACCCCTAAACAGGAGTTTAGTTAAATATTCTGGGTATAAGGGAATAATCCCTCAAAAGTTCTTTTGATAAAACATTTGTCAAAACATTTTTGCACTTTCTTTTTGGTAAAACCCAAAGTTTCAAATGGCTCTAATATTTAAAGAGTCAATATATTCCATTAGCTATTAATCACACGGTTAATTAATATAAAAGATTAAGTCTTAAATCACATATTAATTATTCAAGGTACAAGTTTTCATTGTTCGGCCAATTCAGGGCAGTTTATAAATAATTATTAACTCATTCTTATTCTTATAAACAAACAGATGGTCCTTAATGATCATAAGCATGAATTTTTATCAAATTACAGCCTACACACGTGATTCACCAAATTTATGAATGCTACATGTGTGTTAGTCAATCCAAACGATATCACGTGAAACTCATAATGTTCGTTACGAGTTCTGAATGTAATGATTGGAATAGATAATCTTTTTCGCAGACTCGAAGTTGATAATAACTATGTCGTGGATCAAATCTTTAAAACATACGCCAGAACCTTGTAAATGATCGAACAAATCTTCCATTTCGAGTCATTGATATCGTTTTAGATTGTCAATTTACTCAGTTCACAATAATCTATAAATATAAGAAATAATAACACCATAGCTCTTCATGATGTCGAGCTTGGTAGAATAAAAGCTTTCTCCGACTACTCTCTCATTTGTACGGTAATTCCTTTAATTCAGATGGTGCTGATGTATAGTGCACACGCCACAGGTGTAGCACCGGGAATATAATCAATACCAATTTCAACTTGCCTTAATAGCAAAATTATAGGAAATTTACCAATAAATACCTCCTAAAGTTTCAGATAACGGAAACATCTTTTTATTAAATTCATATTAGGTTCTTTCTAGATTATAATATCTATGATTAATTCACAACCATTCACGGTATAATTTCAAGTCTAAATGCAGGATATGGTCATCCGTCAAGAATTATTTAGATCACTTTTGATAATCAACATCTTATCATTTAGGGGAATTCTATTCGAGTTCCCATCAATTAAGACAATGTCGTCATGTCATAATCAATCAATCCACTCTACTGGCATTACCAACTTTTCAGTTTTATTACCGTTGATAAGATGTGAACTTCTCAAAAGACTAATAATAATTCATAATCCTTTCACAAATTCAAGGATATCTAGAGACACAACTACTATTAAAAGAGTAAGGTCAACGCATAATCTATGCGAGAGAATTTCAGATCAGATACAGACGAAAACATTTAACGAATATGAGTATATCCTATGTTTTCATAATTTTAGTACGCATTCGAAAGCTCCTCGGATCGTTACCCAGGTCATTCAAATGAAATCAAATCAAAAGAAATGATAGGAACGTCGATACATCCAGTCGGGTATCAACACTCGGTAATCAGATACTTTTCCTAAGAATCTCACTACAGGAGAATTGGACAAGAAAGAATCGTCAATTGTCAAATAAGACAATTTCCACAGATGAGTAAATTCGACTCAGAAGAATAGATGCTACAGGCACATATGTAGGTGTCCCTAACACTATGTCCCTATTTTTCACTTCTTGCATATCTCATAAAATTTAATCTTTCACAATCTTCAAAGAAAATACAGTGTTTACTCATTAGTTTTATGGTGACTACTAATCAGCCTTGCATGGCACCTTTCAAATTGTATGTAGGCACGCAACTATATACAATTTCAAGATTAACAATGCAATACTCAGTTCGTCAAAATTTTATCATCATGTTTATAATAATAATATTTTCATGCTTAATTCTTAAATAAGAATCAAAAATAAATTTACAAAGAGTTTCTTTGTTATAAAAACAATTAAGTTTTCCAAGGTGGTTTTATAAACAACTTCATTTCGATAACGATTATTTATAATTCTCACTTTAAATAATCCATATGGTGATGATAACCTAATTTTTCTCAAGGGATACTGTTTTAACTTTAAAAACAATTAGTGATCTGCAAAGGAGTGATGAAAAGTTGTTCACCAATAACTAACTACAATAGAATAGGAAATGAGCTTAGCTAATTAACCATGAGGTTCATGATCTTGATGGCGCTCAAAAAGAATAGTCCACAACGTAACTCAAATCGAGATGAGTACTTGTTCAATGGTTGCATCACTAATGAGAGCATTAGGAAGAAGCAAGAAAAGATAGATATCATCGATACATGTAGAATTTAACAATCAAAGGTAGTCTTTTCATTAATCACAAACATGTCAAAATTGTACCGTAACACATTACGTGTCACTATGTCATACAATTCCAAAAACTCATCCTACCAACTGATGTCTCAGTTAAGTTAAGGATTATTTTTATAAGATACCACAATGAATACTAATCTACAAGAGTCATTAGGTGTTCCACATGTCCCAGAAGATCCATCAGTCCCAATTTAGAAGAAGATTTCTTCAATTTATTCTTGGACACTGGTCATCCTCGTCAGTGGACAATGGCCTAGGAACAACCCTTAACACGAACCAACAATCATTTAAAACCTTATAATTCAATCATAGAACTTAACGATTTACACTTAACAATCTCATATTCCATACGAGTTAAATTTTACTTAATTCAAGTTTCAATCAACTTATACTAAATGTGATATCCTACCTCATTCTCCAATACTTTCAATCTTATTTTTAGACCTTCAAAGTGCAATAAGAGCTCGATATGAACAACACTTAATTTCCAATCCTATAGCTCTTACAACAACAATTATCAAATGAGTCACTAGTATGAAATGAATCATACATTCAATTAAACTTCTCGGAAAGGTACTAGTGGCATGAGGCTTTTGGGTAATGGTTCCAATGACAGCCTCAAGTGCAACATTCACCCTTTCGATTTAAATTTAAGAATTGGGTGACACCGAATCAGATGACACCTTTCCAGGTGATAACGTTTTGTCAAACTCCACTCTATAAGGAAAGATCGTCATGACATCGATATCAGATTTTAATCTCGCCAATTCTTCTTCAAGATCATAATCAACTAATTTCAACATTTCTACGAATATCAACCATTTTGTTGGGATCATTAATATCCACAACTTGGTTTAGATCTGAAATAACTATAATTCCTACGGGAATAACTTCGATTGATTTTCTAGGGGAGTTAGGGTTCCTTGTGACAATCTACGTCGTATAAATACCTCGTATAAATATAGAAATAATTATCAAACAATCATGTAATCAAATTACATCATATGTATATATATAATCCAAGTTATATATATATATATATTAAAATAACACTTCTCAGTCTGGCCTTGTCGGTAACTCGAGAATTCTTTGGCACCGTTATAGTCAAAAGATTTTTAGACATTTTGAGAAAAATGTTTATAGTTAAAAGATTTTGAAATGTTTTATTCAAAACCTTAGTTTTAAAAATCTTTCGTTCTCTATAACGAGAGCTCTGGTACCAAACTGTAACACCCCCAAATTTATACAACTCAATACAGCGGAAGACTCGTTGGTGTTACGGGATAGCACATTACTCACATCATAGACAACGCATAAAAATCGTGTCGTTTAATAATAAAGCATTTCCATTCATAAATATCAAAGTTACATAGGTCCCAAGTCATTGTATTTAATACAGGTTTTACAAAGCATTTGAATGGAAATAAGTATTTAGGTGCGGGCCATGAATTCTTGTTGTCTTCCCGAGAATTACCTTCAAGTACCTGAGATAAAACATGTTAAAAGAAAAGGTCAGCGATAACGCCGAGTGAATTCGTAGAGTTTAATAAAATCCATCAATATAACATCGGTATAAAATTATTACCGAAAATCATTTTGTACAAATCATTGTATTAGGCCATAAAATAGCCAAAGTCATTTTTATACAAATCCTTATCGAAAATCATAATATAGGCATTTGCCTTAAAAATCATTATACGAGCCAATGTCGTAAAAACATCATACAATACGTTTTATAACGTTTTATAGATTAAATAAAAACCGTTATATGAATATGGTTATGAAAAACCAAAACACAAACATAATATTAATTATGACCCCGTATTGCTAGTCAGGAAATATATTGTAATTCGGTGCGTATAGCAGTGTTTCGTTAATTGGATTATTATAAGCCGCATGACATTGTTACCTTACTACAACAAACAAAGGGTAGCTAACCCGATACTCAATTTGCCCATCTAAATTAGCGTGTCGTCACAATAATCACGCTTGTGTAAATCTTCTCATACATAAATTCGCTTACCAATCAATGTGGCACGACGGGGATCAACCGTCAAGGCGCGAACTGGGGTGATCGTCCCCAAATAGTACTATTATATGCATAAGCGTCTACCAAATCCCGGTAGTTCACAATTCATGCTAATGGGACTTTTAGTGACATAAACTAACTTTGATAATCCATTTACTTTCATCTATCGGGTCATTTAATCATTTATCGGGTCATACAATCGGGTCATACAATCATTCGGGTCAAAATCAATAAACAAACAATCGGGACAAATGGTGTCCTATTTTATAAAAACTAACATGTTATCTCCCTCGCGGGTTTATAAAACATTTCATAAAACATTTAAAAGAGTGCGAGGCTCTGAACTCACGTTTGATGTGGGAAGGCGGTTTATCAGCAATTCGGATGTACGGTACGTGCTTCAATCACAGAAACCTAGACAAATAATACTCGTCTTAGACTTTTGTCTAATGACTTCATCAAAATAATGGCAATGTATACATATGATGATTAACTATATATGATGATGATCAAGTGGGTTTATGCATTCTCATTTACTCATTCATTATACTGTTTATGTGTTGGTAACATTTTTATACTATTTTTACTTATTTACATGTTTTAGGCCCAATAAGCCTATTACAAGCCCAATACTTTTCATTAGCCCATTTATACTTTTAATATCAGTATTATACTTTACATGTTGGGCCCAAATGGGTTAAGCCCAATAAGTAAGTTTATAAGTGTTTTACTAACTAGTTGGGTTTATAGTCCAATAAGGCTACTTTGGGTCCGACCGTCTAAGTTTTATTTGACAAAAACGTTAATCTTTCAGTTTTAGCCGAAAAGACGTAAAACTTAGTATATAGTTTTTATAACTTATAAAACTTACCAAACTACCATTTTTATATAATGTGCATTTATTTATCCTAATGCATATTTATATAAATGAAATATATAAGTTAGTAGATTTTAATTCACATTTTATACTATATTTATTTGAGTGCTTATATAATAATATTAAACTTTAATTTCACAAAATCAGTCCTAAATTTTAAGTTCACTAAAATGTCCATATCTAGAGTTCTATAATGAGATAGGACCTCAAATGTGTATCACAGAAACTAAATGATATGTGCTTCATTTTATTCCATTATAGCTACTGATGAATCAACTTCTAAATATTTTAATAAATTCGTCCAAAACAGTGTAGGCAGATTTGCACTCTAAACTTGTTTTGATCATATCTCACTCATTTTTATGATTCCATTGCATGGCCAACTCTCACATGTGTATAATACCTAATACTTACTGTATATTGATTCCACTTTACCATTTTATCAGTTTATCATTTGGTTACTTACTGTTTTTATACAGCCATCTTATTAAGCAAGATTTAACCATTTTTACATGTGGGTTTTCCATCTTTTTACCCATGTTTATCAAATCTATCAACACCAAATCCCCACATAATATTTTTAATCATCATTCATCATCATATACATATACATAAATAAAGAAAATACAAGATTACATAATCAAAATAACAAGAGGATAGAAAGAACAATCTCTATACCACCAAGGTTGTGTAGTTTATGATCAAAGCTTGGATTTTGATGGAAGAACTTGTGATAGATGAACACCAACTTTAAGACCACCAATACTTGTAAACTTCTTATAGAAATCAGCCCTTGAACATCACCAAATCTTCTCCTTGGATGTTAAAATCACCACCAATCAATAGAGCTTGAAAAGGGCTTCTTCATATGTGTGAATAACATATGATTTCATGGTTAAATTTGATCAAATGAGGGTGTTTTAGGGTGATGGTGGACGAATTTTTGAGAGAGAGGGAGGAGAGTATGAGTGGTTTGCATGTATGTGTTTGTGTGTAAATGTTTTGGATGAAAAGTGGTTTTGTGTTGGTCTAGCTTACTTTGTAAGCTTGAATGGACAAGTGTCCTAGTGTTTTTGTGAAATGTTGACACACCTCAAGTGTGTTAGCTAAGTCTTGCCATCCCATTGTGGGGGTGGGGCAAGATTTATCTTGTCTCATCCCCATTATTTTACGGGTACTCCTCGATTCTAGTTTCCTCGATTTGCGTGCCCTCGGGTCGTTTTACTAAAAACATTTTTATAAATTATGAATCAACGACACAAAACGAATCTAATAAAAATGGTCTCATCAAAAACGGAGTTCGAAAAAATAAATACGTAATCCTAAGGTTTCCGGTTTAGTCGTAAAGGACGTTAAATTATAATCGCAAGTCCTAATCTCTTCTCGTAAATTTGTGAGTTTATGAACCAACACAAAATTAAATCTCAAAATAATATTCACGGATAAATTTATTTTCTGAAATGTCGGACTGTCACCAAAACGGTGTATGTAAACGTAAGCACGTAACGTAGAATCCTCCGGTTTAGACGTAGTCGATGCTACTTCAAGACGTAAATTCCAAATTTCTTCCCAAAAATAAGTGAGTTCATAATATAACATTAAAATAAGGTTTTTAAATAATATTTGCGAATAAAATATAAACCATAAATTGACGGATTGTCACATTTTAGGGTTTGCTTATTCTTAGTCCTTAAACTTTCAGTTTGTTACAAAATCAGTTAGCAAGTTTGTTTATTTGGTTAAGTTTGTTACTAGTTGTTATAATTTTCACATTTGGTCCTTGTAGTTTCTGTAATTTACACTTTAGCCATTTTACTTTCATTAAGTTTAAATTTCAAGCAATTTACTTTTAATGCATTTTAAATTTGTACTTAATGAATAGTAATTGGTATTTTCACTGTGTTTTACGGATACGTAGCTTATTATTTTCCATTTTTTACGTGTTGATTGAATTAGACATATAATTCCAAATATCCTTAACAACCAAGAACAATTAAAAGCTCGATATTTTTAGGACTTTCAACTTGTCAAGAATCGAGAATAAACAAACTTCAAAATAATCAATTTCAGTTATCATCACACACTAGTCATACAGAACGACTCAAAAGAGACGTGAAAAAGTTTACATTTATAAAAATTTTCAACAACAAAGTCTAATTAGTTTTTCCACCCCAAAATTTCAACAGAGAGCGTTTAGGTCCCCACCGAATCTCAACCAAATATCCAAATTCTTACATTTTTAAACAAAATAAGAATTTAAGATGTTTAAACAACAGGTAGGAAAACATAATAGACCACAAAAACCACACCAACTCTCCATAGCATGCTTCCCCACATCCTAGACTTGATTACCTGAAACACATGCTTAAAAAGGTCAACAAATAATGTTGAGCGAAATCTATAGGTTTTACAAACACATTTGAACATAAGAGTATAAAATTCATTCACGATCATTCATAGAATTGTCGATCAAACAATCTATTATTCAAGGTTGTTATAATTAGCAATAGCTAATAATCGTGTTTGAGCTCATGACACCGAGTCGTTAACAAATTAGTCACCCGTGCCAAATGCCGGCGTAACTTATATGAAACCATTGCCCCTCTAAAGGCATTAGTTGCAATTAATCCTTATTTCTCATACAAAATATATGTACGCAGAGGGTACTCAACGTACAACTCTCGTATCAAATTGGGTCGTCAACCCCGTAGTACCACAAATTGTATAAGCGGCTATTTTCGATTCACACAAGAATTAGACAATAACTAACGTTTCATGAAATTAGGGACTTTTTGCAACTAGGTACTCAACACAATTCAAGGCATCATTATGGTCCAACAATCATTCATGACTTACGTTCATTTTTATTTAAATTGTATGTATCCCCCCTCGCGGGTAAAAATCATTTGAAATACAGTTGAAAGCGAAACTATAGACTCAACTTATGTAGAAGTATTAGTCGAAGTAACGGATGACGATCACCAACGATGAGGATGCCCGGGAAATTCGATCACAACACCCTAGCGAATAAATGCGAAATGAGTCAACTCATTTATATACCATTAGGTACTGTATAATACTTAAATATAGTTAATTGTCATAATTACAAACTCACACCAAATGGAAACAAGTGATAGTTACTAGACTCGTACAATTTATCTACATAACTAAAGACGTTGCTCTTTTTATAATTCTGTGGGTACTTACCAAAAGTACGGGCTGTTTTCCTATACTTAGGCATCACCATAAATTATTAGAAAATCTATAAAATTCACTTATAACCTGTAGATAACCCATATTAAATTTCATAAAAAAATTTCACTTTTAAGATTTTCTGCTCGACACATTTCTAAACTTAAATTTTCGGACAGTTTTGGTACATTTACGTTGTAAGACGTCTTTGACACATTTAAAATGTAAAACTTGCTAATTTGACTCCTAAGTCTAAAAATAAACTAAAAAACACAGGTTTATAGCTAAAGGAGAACTCTCAAATAAACTAAAAAACACAGGTTTATAGCTAAAGAAGAACTCTCAACTCTTTTTGAAACTCTAGTTATAGTCCCCGAGATTTGACCTAAAATCAAACACAAATTCGGATTATGTCGACTTTCATCTCCCGGTACACGAAATTTCAAACTACCGTAACTTTTGACTCTTTAAGAGTTAAAAGCTCTATCTTATATCAAAACGAAGCTTGAGAAAAGCTCTACCACTACATATAATCCTTATAACATGGACTTAGACTTAAGACTATTAAAAATGGCCTTAAACAATTTGTTTGAAAATGACACTTTAAAACTTACATCAATTCACCATTTCAATTATTTCTAACGATTCTTAGACCTCTTATAACACCATATGAACAACCTAAAACATCCTAAACATCTTACATCACTTGTATGATCACTCATTCACAAAACCTCATTTTATAAATTAAACATGCATTGTCTTTAAACAAATTAAAAACATCAAAAACATCATAACATACAAATACCCATGCTCAAAATAAATCAACATCAAACCAAACAAAAACACACTTTGGGTCGTGGGTTTCAAAGAACCAAAACAAGAAAAGAAATTGATTTAATGCTTAATTAATCAATACCCCATGTTTATAAACACCCAAGTACCACATGCATTCAAGAAAAATTAATCAAAACACATTTGTTCATAAGATTTAATTTTTGAAAGAAAATCAAGTTGATGCATGTGTGTTTTTGTTAGATTAAAACACTTACAATGGAATTACAAGGATGGGTCTTTGATTATCTTCCTCAAAAACTCAAGAAAAATTGATGATGGTGGTGGTTTTGGGGTGGTGTAGCCGTCGGCTAAAGAGAGAGAGAAGGGAGAGATAGAATTTTTTTTTAAATGGTTTTTGTGAGTGTGTGTGTTTGTTTGTTGGTTTTGTAAAAATGGGAGGGACCAAAGTGAAATTTTATCATTCTTTTGGCCTCAAAATTAAGCGACGAGTTTTAAAGGTGGGAAATCGACTCACTAGTCATTTTTGAAATTTTGTGGGAGTCGGGGTTCGTCCCTGCTTTCTAAAACATATTCATAAGCCCATACTCACACAAAATAAAGTAAAAATGGTTCCGATTCGACTTAACACGTAAGTAAAAATAAAAATCTCGAAAAATTAAATATCGATCAATCGATAATAAAATACAAACTTTGGGCATCCGTCGGTATCACGATCACTATCGATTCTTCTTAAATCGTCACACATCGAAATTTAGTCTCGTTTATCGGTTTCAACTTAAACCATCAAATAATTCCACAATAAAAATTCTCAAAAATATCAAAAAAACGTGTAAAATAGGATAAAATAATGACCTCGGTTTTTGGGGTGTTACAATTTTTGTCATCATTTTTTATATTTTTTCGATGACTTATTCTTTTTCTTTATTTTTCCAATCCTCCTCTTTTTTCATCATTTTTCCCAACATATATCACAGGCTCCCCTCACACTTCGCTTAAGTACACACCACAAAAAATAATAATAAGAAGAGACCTACTTCATCTTCGTTGGAATGGCACACACACGTAGTGAAGTGTGGCAACTAATAATCATAAAAAAATGATCCACCATACTAAGCAACTAGCACCCACCATTTAGACTTCGACATGGGTTAGGTTAAGGTTTAAGGTTAAATATTTTTTTTCTTTTTAGTAGATTTAACAAAAATGAAAAGAATGGCTCAACGGGTGTTCTAAGGGTATCTAGCACTAGACAAGAGTGCTAACAAAAGGGTTAATATAGATGGTTAGCTAGTCGATGTAACAAGCTAAGAAGAAAATGGAAAAGGCTATTTGGGTGTTATTCCTATGGATTCCTCTTTGTCACGCATATACACTTATATGACACAAGTATGATCTCACTAAATTCTTTATATTTTTCGAAAAAAATAATTTTTTTTTACCATGTGGATGATTATTGAAATATATTTACTACAAGCGTGTGAAAACAATTCGATCCTAAGGGCAAACAAGTATACAAAATCTCCTTTATTATATATATATATATATATATATATATATATATATATATATATATATATATATATATATATATATATATATATATATATATATAATTGGTTTCGTTTTCCCATTTATTTCCCCTCACACTTAGGTTTTGGATTCGACTCAATGTTAAAAATGAACTTCAAAGCATCAAACGTGAGGAAAATAAATAAATAGTCTAAGAGAAACGAAACTTCCCGGGATATGAATTTGCAACTGATCTCCATATGATAAGATGACAAGTTAGGAAGACCAATCGATTTCGTACACTTCCATCTTCTCCATGCATCCTCCTCCATTACCTATTGCTGCAATAATTCAAAGAAAACAAGACAAACAAACAAACAAACACACAAGCACACAATAATATATAAATAAACACTACTAACAAAGTACACCCCCTCACACTTAAGATTTACCAAGTTAGAAAAATATTTTTGGGGTGTACATATTTATTCTAAACACACAAACAATTAAAGCACGGTTTACCTCCCGAGAAGCGCTTAATTTATTATTGAGTCGTTAGCTAGAATCCTCCCATCGGTGTTAGGATTATTTGATGATACGATTAAGATGGAGAACTTTGATTGGGTGCCATTCATTTTGATAATTATCAACATTGAATGGAAGCAATTCATCATTTATATTCCAAACATTGAAAGGCTTCTTTGGCACATCATTGTCGTCCCTTTTTATCATCCTTCTACTTCCAACGCCATTCATTGATTTTAACTGCACGTCATTACTTGACAGTTACGTTCAAACGTCTTCTCATTTTTGTATGGGATATGCACGGTGCAATCCTTGGGAAGAGGTGAGTTATAAATGATGGTGTTTGGTTTTGGCACGATTAGAATAGGTTCTTCTTCTTCCTCGATGAATTCAACATCACCCTTATCACTCTCGTTTCGAATAGAGGGTAGATTGTATCTTGATTTGGTGTTGGTGATTTGAGGAAGGGACTTGGTACGTTGGATTAACTTTTCTAACTCATCGGTTTGTCTCTCCAAGCAATCGATTATGGCTGTGTGGTTTCGGAACCTTAGATTGATTTGAAACTCCAAATCAACCAAATTGTTCTTCACACATTTGTTTTCTTCCGTTTTTCCAAGCCATAAATTCTCTCATCATCTCCTCCATTGAGGCTTCGGGTTTTTGGTGATATTGTGATGAGTATGGTGTCACATCTCGTGGTCGAGATTGAGGAAGGGGACGGTTCGAGTTTAAGGTAAGATAGGAATGTGAATTCCTAAAACAACTTGCTAATGATATCCTTCGTGATATTCTTCGACATAATTCACTTCATGAGGTTCACACATCGGCGTGTCATCCTTCATGGTGGTTTTGGATAGTGATTGTTTCTACGATCGTCTCGCGTATCTTTTAGTCCATTCCTTATGATTAGGAATTGGGAATCGTTAAGCCTAGCGAGAGATTCGAATTTCTCCATCAATACGGTGTGATCGGAGATGATGTTATTTCCACCGGCAGAAAAACGGTTTTCGGTTTAGGGAGGATATGAGAATCCTTTGAAAAATCAAAGTTGATAAGGACCTTGTCCTCGAGGATTTGGAAAGCTTCGTTCGAAGTATTATAGAGGAAGATTCCATCAGCGTCGAGAAATACTTGATTTGGATCGTCTAAACCGCGATAAAATGTTTCAATTATCATTCTCTTGGTTAGATCATGTCCATAAGAAGCGCTAAGCATTTCTTTCATTCGGAGCCAAGTTTCAACGAGAGTCTCATAATCGAGTTGGTGAAAGTTATGAATGTCGCTTAGGAGACGTTAAAACTTTGTGGGTGAAAAGAATCGGATTATGAAAGCTCCTATTAATTCGTTCCACGAAGTAATTGTTCCTTCATCTAATTCATTCAACCAAATCTTAGCTTCTCCGGTTAATGAGAATGGGAACGTCCTCAAGTTAATCGCTTCCTCTTGATTTTCACCATATTGAAAAAGGCTACTAATCTCAAGAAAATAGAGAATGTGTCGGTGAGGATCGGATAGGACTTGTTTATCAAATTGGTTCTCCCAAATCATTTTCATGTGGGTGCTCGTGATAGTGCAATTGTTCAAAATATGGAATTGAACAATAGAGGAACTATGCGTTGGAGCAACAATCCTATTGTTTGACCACATTGGTTGGTCGTTTGGATCAATGGTAACAATGGTTGAGGAATCGCATTAGGTTTCATAGGATGAGATTCCTTCAATATGGAATGTATTTTTGAATATCGTTTCGACTTCGGTGTCGAATACGTCGTCTTTGGAGGCGACGACGAAAAATTCTTTGATGAACGATGGTTTGATGTATGGTTCGGATGATTTAATTTCAAGGGGTACCATTGGTGTTTTATCAGATGTCGTCCTATTTTTTATCTTATGTTTAAGGTTTTGGAATGGACAAACGAGTTGTTTTTCCCAAAAACTCGTGTTTATACAAACCCGGATTGATTTGTAAAACGTCATAGATAAATAAACTAACTAAAACAAATAAGAAGGAAAATATTTTTGTATATATATATATTTTTTACGACTACTATTAATACTATTTTTTTTATTTACTAAATAAACAACTAAAGAAACAAGAAAAGTAAGAATGAAAATGCAAACGAATTATTGTTCCAATCAATCGACTCGGATGGTTCAAATGTCTTCAGGTTCTATCCACGGGGTTTGGGAATTAATTGGAGCGAATAAAAATACGAACGAGGCACAATAGTTGGAATGGGGCGGTTGGGTGGGTTATGAGCAAACAAGGATAATTGGTTATTAACTTGAAGAACAGATGTTAAACGAGTTAAAACACAATTAGGAACGGCTTTGGGTAAGGCTCAGTTTGGATAAAAGAAAATTATTTTTTATAGAGTCAGAAGTTGCCGGCGGCAACTTTCAGTTTTGCCGGCCGGCAAAATTGTGTCTGTGAAAAAAAAGATAAGTTGCCGCCAGCAAAAGGCTTTTCCGGTCGACAAAATCGATTCTGTGAAGAGGTTGCAGGCGGCAACTTTTGGTTTTGCCTGCGGCAAAATCGTTTCTGATGAAAAAATTGTATTTTTTTGTAAGGAACTAAAACTAAGAACACAAAAAAAACTTTTATGGGGTTGATGAAATAAGGACTAAAAAGCTTAATCTAAACACACTTTAATTTTAAACCAAATAAGCACAAAGGAGATTAAACGATGCACGATATGTAAAAAAGATTCAAAAAATGAAAAGCACAAAACACAAATCACCGGCAACGGCACCAAAAACTTGATGCGTTCTTTGTGAACAAGTTTTAAATTTGTAACATAGAATTCCAAATAAGCTAAGAACACAAGGGCAAGTATGACCCTTTCGTTTGTAGCTAGCTTGTTGTGGTAAGCCGAGGTCGTTCACTAGGATTTGGGTGTTTTTGTTGTAAAGAATCTAAGTAACAATGTAACATTATTGGTAAAGATGGTTGTCACTCCCAAAATTACCATACAAGTAACAATTATGAAAATAAGCAAATAAGTAACAAGTAACACTAAGGTGATGATTAAGCTAATAACTTGAGAACAATAATATTAAAGACAACACTTTCTTGGATTAGTTCATAACATTTGGATTGTTCATATGAGGGTAGTTTTGATAAATTGATTACAAGTAAAGAAGATGATGGTCACAAATTCAAATCTTTGATTTTAAAGTATATAACCCTCGCGAAAGATTATACATCCATGAAATCAAGCATTAAGATAAATCAACCAACTAAAGACTATGTTTACTTTAACAAGTTAGATTCACGGGCGTTTCACAAAATCATTAACAATCACATTTAATTTTCTTTGAATAATCATACCACTAAAGAAATGGTCAATACAATAGATAATCATCCATAGACAAAACCATTATAACTAGTTGGTGAATGATAACTCTTTCGACATTCGAAATCACCAACAACTAATCAAGTATAATAAGCAAATGGAATGGAACTTAAGCACAATTGGATTTCAAACATAACATGAAATTGATTAACACCATGATGAACATCAGCAATCCTCATGTCACAACTTCATCTAAACAAGTGTAAATTAAACTACTCCATGTTCATATTAATCAAGAACAAACATTCAACATATGACATAGTGTTCAAAATAATGAAAGTAACAAAAGTTTACCCAAAGTATGATTACAATAAGTAATTGAAAGGAATTAGAGCAATCCTTAGGCCTCGAATTGACTACAAGTTTCGAACCAAGGTAGGAGTTTGTGGTCTTTCGGGTTATGCAAATGAAATTCGTATTTGAGAATTGAGACTGGTTTTGGAGAGGTTTGGTGAAGATTGGTGCTGATTCAAGTATCAAGAAACACTACCAATGATAAGGGTAATGATCCCTTAGAGTTTGGCAGGGTTACTTTTTGGCACACCAATATTAAATCCGGGAATTGGGGTCTTCAACAAGGTGGGAGAGTTCCCTTGGAGAATAATGAAGTTAGTAATGAAAGTGATGATGTGATATGGTTACATGACCCCAAGGGTCTTATTTATAGTGGAATTAAGGCATTGGTCTTCAATGCATGAACTTGGAGCCAAAGAAAAATACTTGGAGCCAAAGAAAATAACTTGTAGCCAAAGTAGTTTGATTGTTGCCAATGTAATTATAGAATGCTCCAATAGAAGCTTCTTGTGCCTTCTATAGATGCTTCAAGAATGTATGTAGATTCTAGTAGAAATCTGCCAACGTGAAAGGAGAGGGTGGCGACTTTGGATTTCGCTAGTGGCAAAACTGCATGCTGATGGGAGGAATCACCGGTGGTAACTTTCAGAAATGTTGGTGGCAACTTTCATGCTGAGTGAATTGTACACTTCTTGAAAAAACTTGTTCTTGCACCCGAAATGGATCTTCAAAGGCTTTTACTTGTCGGGATTCCTTCATATATACATGAATCATCGTCTATTCTTTCTTTCCTTGTCTTTTGTTTTTCTTGGTTAACTAACAACACAAAACACAACTTCGCACATATATGAGCTAAATAGATCGTTAGTATAACCAAAAACCATGCAAAATATACGGATAACGCTCAAGAAAAAAAGTTGAATATGAGCGTTATCATGTGTTTTGTTTAGTTTTACTAAATTATATTAAGTCTATTTAATTAATTATATTAAATGAAACATGGTTTAATTAATTAATTAAAATCAAGGACTTAGGATATAATTATTTTGTACATGATTATTCATGAAATTAACATGGTCCCAATTAATTAAATTAACTTAGGTTATAATAATTATTAATATAATTATTCTTGATATAAAGACATGACATATTTAATTAATTTAGTTAAGAACTTAGCTTAATTATTTAAGTACATTTTAAATATGGTTTAATTAAATTAATACTATACTTTAATTTAATTATACAAATATCAGTTAAGGTAAAGTTTTATTAATATAATCATGTTATATTATTAATTAATAATCACATATAAACCATGTATTATATTATTAATTAATAATTATTATGTTAAGACTAAAGTATATATATTATTAATAAACTTTACTATATATCTGACATTTAAATAATCATGGCTTATAATATATGCTTATTAAACATTAGCTTATATTATATACTTATTTAATAAGCTTATTACTATTTATGAAAACATACAATTTATGGAAACTTTCTATTTTTTAGAAACCTACTAATTATGGAAACTTACTATTTATGCAAACTTACTATTTTTGGAAAGTTTGTACATATGGAAACCGGCTATTTTTGGAAAGTTACCTATTTACGGAAACATACTATTTTTGGAAAGTTGGTATATATGGAAACCTGCTATTTTTGGAAAGTTACTATATATAGAAACCTGCTAATTTTAGAAAGTTACACTTTATGAAATAACAAGTATAATAACACATAAAACATGAAATACACTAATATGAAACACTCAGAAACACATGATTAAACATGAAACAGTAGAACATGTCAAGAACATGTAAAACAAGTCAAGAGCAAGTAATGTAAACTAAGAATCAGTAAGTATACATTAAACAGACTACTCATTCACGTCTTTTATGTTGTAGCACTCGTGAAGTCGGAGTAGTTCTTCCGCTTTCATCTTCATTTTCATTACTGGACATAAGGTACAGATATTTCGTCCTTCAGTATGGACATTTTCTTTCTATGATTAGGATTCCCCGTCTGTTGCCATTTGTTTTCCCCAGTAATTAAATAAAACTTTTGAGTAATTACTAAGTTATTATTTTAAACTGCCCGAGCTATATACATACATGCCATGTTTCACCTAGTTATGGAGGTACCATAACCATAAAACTTGAGGCACCAGTGTTATGAAGCTTCTGCAACGAGTGTGATTTCTCGCGGCGTCCCTTTCAGTTATTGTCCATTATTACTATCATGTGGGGCGAATGGGTGCATCCTAGTACATGTTTTACAGATTACACCGTGACTATGGTGTGTGATCTACATCCGTCATATGGAGCTGATCCCTCCACCCAGACTATTATAATTAGAGGCAACTCCTCTAATTACATGACGAGGTCACCCCTCTATGTATAAATGTACGTTGATACCTTCATGACCTATATGGGCTCTTGGGCATTTAAAATACAGTTTTTATGAAATAAAAACAAATCTTTTCAAATATTAACCAGTTTATAAAACATACTCCAGGTTTTCTAGGACTTACACTTATTCCGTTGCATTTTCATACTTTACTTATGTTTCAGTTATTTATATCATTGTCATATATCCATTCACTGAGTGTATTGCTCAGCCGTATTTACTTTTCATGTTCCCATACGGCAAGTACTAAAGGGCAGAGCAGAGTTAAGCAATCAAGAGCACGTGTATTAGGATAGAGGCTCCCTAATACATAGATTTTGTATGTTGAAAAAGTTCGTTTTCTCGGTGTCTTAACGAATTGATTTCCGGCTAAATGTGCGACTTAGTTGTTTTTGGTAAAGAATAATATTTTTGGTTGTGGTGAAATAAATGTGCAACACTTTAAAATAAATGACGGGTAATTAAAACTAAAACTAGTTGAAACGTAAACGGTGCAATATTTAAAACTTTAAAAGTAAATGACGAGAAATTAAATGATGTAAAATTAAAACTTAACGAAAAGTAAATTGACAATCAAATAAAAATGCAAAACGAAATTAAAATAGACTTAAAACAAAACGAGAAAAAAATGTCACTTTTACTAAAGCAAAATATTAAAATAAAACAAAACAAGCTTGATTGGAATCCCTGATCGAAATATCCAATCGGAATGAGTAAAAGGAAAGCTGATCAGAATGCTAGTACAATCGGAATGTTTGCAAATGTGACTGATCGGAATATCAAACCAAACCCTTGTCGGAATGTATGAAATCGAAACCAATCGGAATATTGGGAAAAACACTAATCGGAATATGCAAACAAGACTCAATCGGAATACCACCACAATCGGAATATCTAAATAATATGTCTAATCGGAATGTCTTAGAATCGAATTCAATCGAAATGTTTAACAAACCAATACAATCGGAATGTGCTAATCAGCACCAATCGGAATATCAACAAATCAAGCCAATCGGAATAATATAAACCCTAATCCGATCAATTGATCGAAATGAGGGGGAGGGGTGCAGTCGGAATGTTGTGATCGGAAAAGGGTTTTAACCTTTTCCGATTTCCTATTGATTCGCAAATAAGCAAGCTATAAGCTATTAGGAATAAGCTCAAACTAAGACTTGATCGAATCTATAATGACAAGGACTAAATAAGCACAAATAACAACTTTTCCAACTTAAAATAATCAAACTTTTAAATCAAACCATAAAAATATGAAACTTTCTAAGAAAACTTTTAAAAAGTAAATAAGCTAAACACAAATTAAGCCAATAAGCATGTCAAGATCAAAGCTTAATCCATATAAAAACTCATGGATGAATAAAAAGATGAACTTTTTAAGCACGAAAACATCAAGATCAACACGGATCAAATATATTTCGCACCAAAAGTAAACAAAAATCAAGAAAGGAAGATGAGAGATTAAACAAGAAGAGTAAAGATTCAAGAACAATAATAGAAAAATTACTTGGAAATTAAAAGGAATTAAAAGGTGCGATACAAGGAAAATTAAAGTGCAAGAAATTAAATTGTGCAAAGTATGAAAATGGTGGAAGTGTGGGTTGTCAATCCACCCAACAACTATGAAATGAAAACATAGAAAACTAAATATAGGGAGATTAGGGAGGAGCTTAGGAAGCTTCCTCCCTCTTTCATCTTTTCCTTAATTGCGTCATTAGGTCCTTACTTTCTTTTATCTTCTTAAATCTTGGACTTTAATGACTTTGGCTCGGGATTTCTTTGAACTCGTCTTGTAATTCTTCAATAAATTAGACTTGAGTTCTTCGCCTTTTGGTAAAATTCCGTCTTTGGACTTTTTCTTCGATAAATCTTCAGAATTGGTCTTGGACTTCCGTTCTTTTCGCACTTTTGATCTTTCGACTTCGTCTTTCGTCTTTTCCTTCGATAAAAGCCCGTGAATGCCCGTGTTTTCTCCACTTTTCACCTTTTCGTCCTAAATCACAACAAAAACACAAACCACGCATAATTCTGACATAAATGACATAAAATACACGTTTTGGCTCGGTTATTACTATAGTTAAGTGGTAAAAAGGATGGGTGTTTACACACCTATCACTCCCGTGACTTCATTTCTCTTAGTGCATTTATATACTTCTGCTTTGCTGGACATTGTTTAGTCCTTTTTCTACATTCTTTACTTACGCATTGTGTGAGCATATGTTTGGGACAGATCTTTGATTCCGGTTTCCTTTATGGTCATTTATGTTTTTAAGACATTTACCTTGCATGCTTTGATGACATGCCATAATTATCCTGTAATGGTCCACTTGTCAAAGTAGGGTGTTAAAATTATGGTATCAGAGACCAATGTTTCGACCTCTAGGCTCTAAAACTTGACCTGTGACTAGTGGGTAGTCACCAGGATCTTCCTAAACTGACAGTTGATTTTATTTCATGTATTTTGTTTCCTTTAAGTTTTTGACTAAGTAACGGTTCATACAGGATCGACCATACTTAGTCGCATGTGATTTTCTTCGAATTTTGTTTTGTGGCCTGAACCATAGTCGTCCACCTTTGCTAATGTCAGATTTTGTTGGCTATGCCTTCATAAATTCTTCCATGAATCTCTTATGTTTTTCCTATGTTTCTATAGACCATTCTGTCCGAGCAGATCTACAGACCATGCTCCCTCAATTCCGAAACAAGATTCGGGCTGATTTCTGAATGGACTGCATCCTGCGAATCCTCCTCCACCTCCACCAATCATACTCCACACGTGGATGGAAAGATTTAACAAATAGAAGCCTCGATCTTTCGAGAAGGATGACGTCCCGTCAGATGCCTAGAATTGGATCTCGCATATGGAGAAGATCTTTGATGCCATGGGTTGTGACGGGATATACAAAGCAACGTTGGCATGCTACAAGTTCGAGGGTGATGCATTGGCATGGTGGAGAGCGTACATGTTGAGCAATAGAGGTGAGGCATTGCTTACTACTTTGACTTGGGTGCAGTTTAAGGAGTTTTTCTACAATTAGTTCTTCCCTAGAGTTGAGCAAGAACGATTGAGGAGAGATTAGCATGCCATCCGGCAGAAGATAGGTGAGAACAACATAGATTTCATGTAGCGATTCCTCAAGTTAGCTAGTTTTCTGGGCGATGCTACTGGCACAGATGAGGAGCAAGCGAAGCATTTCTGCTGGGCTCTTCACTCCTCGATTACTAATCGTCTGCTATGTGCTACTTTTGCCAATGTGTCACAAGTGGCTGACGCAGCAAGCAGTCTGGAGATGCTCTGTGAGAGAGATGATTATGAGGAGTCAGCTCGACTTGGGAAGAGGTATATTTCAGTCATCAAGCGGTACCATCTCATTCAAATCAGTATTTTCATTTTATATCTTGTTATGTTCAATTGTATCTTTCAGGCAGAAGGGTAGAGACCGGTCCCAACCGGCCACTCAGTAGAACAACAACAAGGGGCACGATCAGACTAACAAACGTTATAGATCAGACAGGCGTAGCGGTAGTGATAACTACCGTAACAATGCCAGTTACTCCAACAACAGGTCCCTAAAATTTAAACTCTTCTATGTTAAGTTGTTATATGACATAAATTCTAATATCTGAGCATCATAACAGGAACTCTAGGAACGGGCGTGACCAGAACAACAAGGGTCAGCAGCCTAATCACTCAGCTTCATCTGGTATCTAAACTCTTAGTGTAATCATGTTTATGTCTCAGTAATCATGTCTCACACACATCTTCTAAAATAGGTTCTCAGCTAGCGAGGTTACCTCCCGGAGGGTATACCCATCCCATCTTCACCACTTGCAGCCATAGACATCTTGGACCATGTCGTCGTGCTATCGGTGTTTGCTTTAAGTGTGGGCAAGCATTCCATCTGATGAAAGACTGCAAGAAAGGGGAAATCGTTGGTACATCATGTGACAACCATGGTTTTGGGGTTCGTCACTTAGACTATAGTGTAAGGTGTTTTGTGTAAATATGTGCTTTTATGTGCTTATGTGTTTATTTTGTGTCTTTGGATTGAGGTTTGGATATCGATTATGGGTATATGGTACTCATAAGTAAATCAATGAACGGTTATTTCATGTGCATGCGCTCACAAGGTAGTGACTATGAAATGAGATGGTGTTATTTTGGTGTTTTACGTATACGTATAAGTATTATAGTAAATCGTCTTTTTACTATTTAAGGTTTAGCATTTAGAGGTCTCAGATGAGGTAACTAGTTACAGGAATATTTTTCGGGATGATTTTAAGTCATTTGGGACTTAGTTATATAGTTTATTTCATATTTCAAGAGTTTTTATAAAACTGTATATTTTTACGTCTTTTACGGTAAACGCGTAAATTGACTAGTTTTACGGTTTTGATGTTTTTGAGGTTTTAGGAGTTGAAATAAATTAAGTTAACTTAAGGTATTATTAATAATATATTAATAAGTAATAAAAAGAAAAAAATAAAAATATATAGGGGTATAGTCGGTTTGTAAACACATGAAGAAAGGAAAAGGGGAAAAAAGGGAAAATGGGAACCGGGCTTTTGTACATGGGCCAAGGACTTGTTAGGAAAGTATATAAAGTCTTTTTATTAATCAAAACACTCATAAAATCCTTGGAGATCAAGGTTTAGTCGGCATCAATGGAGATTTTTAGGGTTCTTCATAATTTTCTTGTCTTCTAGAAATTCTAAGGTAAAACCTATGTTTCTCTTTTCGATTAAATTATTTTTAACTCGTTCTTAATCAATACATGATGGATATAAGGTCAGGTTAATTATAAATTCTGTATTATAATGTTATAAACATGATTAGATTAATTAGAGATAATAATTATACATGGTGATGGTAATTAATTAAGCTAATTGTGTTAAATTCGTTTTTAAAAACTGGACAGAATTTTAGGTCACTTGTTTTGATCATATCTAGAGTTTTACAAACTTTTAAATTGCTATCTTGGTACCCCTGGAAAGGTAATTGAGTTGGCTTTCAAATGCAAAAAACGAGACTAAACTGGAGGTCGGTAAGTGGGTCAAAAACAGGTTACAACAGTCGAAGGTCAAAGCAGTTTTAAAATCAGTCGGGTTTAAATTAATGTTTTAAGATGTTTAGAGTACTTAAGACTATAACTGGACCTTCAAACGCACATGAGACTTATATTATATATTAAATAAAGATCTAGATGAGGGATAAACAAATGAGTTAGGGTAAGACCCTTTGATCATAATAATCTTTTTGTATGTTCAAAATCAGTAAATTCTGGATAGGTAAAAGTATATATATATATATATATATATATATATATATATATATATATATATATATATATATATATATATATATATATATATATATATATATATATATATATATATATATATATATATATATATATGTATATATACATATGTATATATATATATATATATATATATATATATATATATATATATATATATATATATATATATATATATATATATATATATATATATATATATATATATATATATATATATATATATATATATATATATATATATATATATATATATATATATATATATATATATATATATATATATATATATATATATATATATATATATATATATATATATATATATATATATATATATATATATATATATATATATATATATATATATATATATATATATATATATATATATATATATATATATATATATATATATATATATATATATATATATATATATATATATATATGGAGGCCTTAATAGTAGCTTTTAGGTTACGTCCAAATGGGAGAGTTAGCTAACACATGTAAGGGCATAGGGTTTCTTTTACAGGGCATGTTATTTTGGTTAAGGGGGTGTTCGACCCATAGTTTGAAGTATGAAAAACGGGACTATTTTGGGTTAAATGTTAACGGGGCGAGTTATGAACTAAACTAAGTTAAGGGCTGTATAGAGGGATGTAATGAGATGAATGCCGTATAAATGAGGTTAAGTTGTACGAGAAGGTTAGATATCCATCATAGATTTATGAACCATTTTGGTATGTGGTTCATGTCTTGATTTTATATGTTTGTGTGTTTAGATTTTGCTAGAGCGTGGATATTTGGAGAATCTTGATCAGGTGAGTTTCATAGTCACATGCCTTTTTATGATTTAAATGCCAGATGAGATGGAAGAGACACTGTATGGTTTTGTAAAGAATGATGGGAATGTTTTTATGGTTTGTGATGGACTTGTGTGCACACTTATGTGATTAGGTGCTATGTGATTCTTGATTGTGTTTATTGTTGATCCCAAACTTAGATCGATTTAGCCTGTGTAAACGAGATTAGATCAAGTTATACACGTAGAGAAACTTTGTTTATGTATGAAAAAATTTAAGTGTTATGTGGAATTAACACTCAAACAAGAACACACAAACAGTTGTAAAACAAACTTTCACTTGATTGATAATAACGAACTTGCTTACAATGAATGTGTTAAACGTATGAAAAACTTATATGAAACATTACCTAAAGGTCTTCTTTTATAGACATAAGAAGCCTTGTACAAGAGTCTACGTATCAGCTATTCTAGGTAAAGATAATTATAGAAAATACATTGTTGAACCTATCTTTACTAGAAACAAACTAGAAACAAAATACGCGTATACCATATCTTTCTATCAGTGCTTGTCTTCAACCTATCAATGCTTCACTTCTTCCTGTCAACGCTTGATCTGTCAGCGCTTGTTCTCTTCTTATCAACGCTTGTTTTCTTCTTGTCAGCGTTCAAGTGGTCTGGCTACATTTTATTCCCAACAATCCTCCCCTAAACTTGATATCTACTCTAGTAATCAAGTTTCTGAATAAAAATTAAGAACTAGGAGGAATCTTACAAATCTTATCATATTGGAAATAAACATGCCTAATCGAATCTTTAGCCACGTCACTTGAATAGTCAATCTCCAGCTGTGTTGTCTTCATCTTGTCCAAAACTTCTTTGGACATGGGATACTGAGCATCTACAAGAAGATACTCAGCAAACTTTGTAGAGCTCAAATAATACACACCAGCAGCTGAATACAAACGCTATGGAAGACCACTGATGTCATCCTCAAGATCCTTACAAAGAGGATCTTCTTCTTCTGGTGCACACATTCTCTTGAATGTTGACCCAAGTTTTATTCCATTGACTGAAGTAGGAGCTTCAGTCTCATACTTGGCTATCAACAACCTCCAAAGGTCTGCCAAGTCTTCTCTATCCATACTTGCAAAGAGAGACATAAGGGTAGTAAATGTGTGTACCTCTTTCCTATATCTACCAATCTTCCAAAACCCACTTGCATCTTCTTCATAGCTAATGATATGGTTTCTGGCATCAAGAGGTAATACTTGTACCATATATGAAGCTTCCATGGGTGTGAGCTTAATGCTCCTTCTAAGAACAGCTTCACTGGGAACCACTTTATTTAGATCTTTAGGAAACTCAAATGGAACTCCCTTCTTCAAAGGCCTTGGAACAATCATTGCCTTCTGAATCTCCATCTCTTCTGCATGTTCTTCTTTCCTTTCATCTGAAATAATTCTTAGAGTGTTCATTTCCTGCACTTTTGCCCAAATGGGATAAGCCTTGTACTCCAATTCTTGAAAAGATAATCCCTGCAATTTCTTGAAGGTCCATCCAGTTCCATGACATCTGAGTAACATGTAATAAAGTTCTCTTCTATCCCTCTTCAGCAGTGAGAAAACATTGCTAGCCTTATGTTTCAGAATAACCTTGCAGTCTCTCTTAACTCTTAGAGGAATCTCCAATACCTAAATTTGGTCTGAAATAGACAAATCTGGATTCTCCATTATCCTATTCTCCCAAGCATGGTACATCTGAACTACTTCTGGCATATCAAAGTCTACTTGCAATTTTAACTCTCTAAGCTTCTCCCTTTCCATGTCATCACCATATTCAAGTCTTTCTTGTTGTTCAATTATCATCACACTTGAATCTGAACATTCTTCATCACTTCCTTCTTGTTCCTCAGAAGTGATAACTAATGGTGATTCACCAACCTTCTTTATTTCTTGTTCCACAAGTTGTGCATCCAACCTTGAATCAAACTCTACTTGTGATGCATCCTTTGGAACTTCTACTTCTACCATAATTCCTATACCCTTATCTAACGGATCAATGATGGGTAAGGATGATGGTAATACCTGAGAAGACACTTCTTTGATGATAGCTGATGACTGGAATACATCAACCATATCTGCAGGTCTGTCAACGCTCAAATTCCTTGTGTCAGCGCCCAATTTACTCATGTCAGCGCTTGGTGTGCCAGCGTTCAAATTTTGCTTGTCAACGCCCAAATTACTTGTCTCAACGCCTCTTGTGAATTGTTCCAACATAGCTGTAAAAGACAAGTTTAAATATGTAGGAGTAACTAGAGATGTGTCAAAACCTCGTTGCTTCTTCAATGCAGTGAGGGCTTCAGCAACACCCAAAGATTCTCCATCATGTGAGCCTTTATCACTCACATTAATCTGCTCATCCTCCCCTTTGGAAGATTCCTCCATCCCACGCCTAGTTCTAGCATTCTCCAAAATGACAATCCTCTCCCTTAATTTCTTGAGTTCAAGGCCTTGTGTACTGACTGTGTGTACCAAGTCTTCATTTTGCTTTTGCAAGCTAATGCAGACAGACGTCAATTCCATCAATGTGTATGGTTCCAACCTGTCCTCCTCTAGAATGGGTATTTGACCTCCCAAAGTAGAGTTATGGGGCATGGATGATGTCTTAAAGATGTTAGGACTGTCTTGGCCTGCATCTAAGCCAGAACCAATAGTTTCAGCCTCATCCATAGCACCAACCACACTTGTGGTGGGGTTCTCTCTGCTACATGGCTAGGACCACTAGAGGAGAACACTCTAGTAGTCCTTGGGCGTTTTTGAAACCTATATTCAGGTGGGGTAGAAGATGATGTGGATTGGGAGGTAGTTTGAAGTTTAAGGGGTGTTTGGGTCTGTGAAGGAAAGGTGTCAACTTTGGATTACTTGTGTCAACGCCAACATTTAATGTGTCAGCGTTGAAGGGTTCTTGGTCAATTTCCATGTGTTGAGGTGAAGGCAAAGGTTCTGGTATTGGGTCAAGTTGTGGTTGTGGGCCTGGTTAGGGTTGTGCTGCTGTAATAACAGCAAGCATAGCTTGGGTGAGGGGTAATTCACGGTGAGGGGGTGAATTCATCTTGGTAAAAATAGCTTTCTTTTGCACAGGGATCTCATAAAATTCATCATGATCCCTTGTGTAGTAATTTTGCACATCAAAAACCATTTGCAAAAATATGGGATAAGCCAAAGTCATCTTATTCCCTTTGTTTTTACACATGCCATCAAAAATCAGTTTTGAAAAATTAAACTTTTGCCCATTTGCAATGCACACAATTTCACTAGCAATTGATCTATTAATTTCATTGTGGGCAGTACATTTGGGACTCAAACATTGTAGGATGACATGTATGAGGTACTTCCAGGCTAGGGGAAACTCTTATTTATGATATTTGTTTTAAGTGCCCTCATCAGGGAAAGGATACCCCAAAGCCCGAAGTCCTTGTTCTATTTCATTGATGGGGAGGGTGGTTATACCATCTGCATCATTAAGATGTAAAGCCTGGTGAACCAAGGCTTCAGTAACCACCCAAGTACGCCCATGAACAATAGCTGATAATGTAGTCACATTATTAATTGTTGAGGAACTAAGAGTGTTCCAAAATTGTTGAATATGAGTGACAGGGATGAGAGGAGCATGAGAACCTAATTAGAGATGCATTCAAATACGCCACCATCTGAGTGTATTATGGAAACAGAGTATCATCAGCACCCAAATAAGCAATCATGTTGTGCTGACTCCTGAATCCCAATACCAAGTCACTTGGTTTAAACTTTGGTGCCATTGTTGAAGACAGTTGTTTGTGAAGTATTCGAGAAAGATGAATTATAGGATAAAATTGTTAGACAAGAATATGAGATACCTTGTATAAAAATAGGAGCCAAATATATATGAGAGATAGGCACATGTGATTGGTCAAAAAATAAGGCAAGAAATTTTCAAAATATAATGATGAAAATCTTAAAAAGAAAATAATTTATCTTGTGCATTAATTAAAAGGTATCTACTCCCAAAATTACGGCCCCAAAATTCGTCAAAAATAACAACTGGGTAGGTCCCAATGAGTGTCAACGGTCAAAAATAACCCATCAACGCCCAACGGCTATATTCTTGTCAACGTTTGCCAAAGCCATGTCAGCGTCTAAATTGGTCATAACAGCGCTTGGAAAGATATTTGTCAGCGTCCTAAAATAAAAGTAATAAAAATGAAAAAAATGACCTTAGCAAAGTAATTTATCCTAGTGAAGACAACCTATAAATTGATAATTATTATAGGGCGGCAAGCACTGTCCAGTTATGCACACTTGCTTATGCAAGATAGACATAACAGTCCTCTAGTGTCCCTTGATAACCAAAATTCTTAACAATTAAGTTATCTCATAAAATTCCATGTAACTCCCAGGTAAAACCCATTATAAATCATTCCCAAGTCTCCCAACAGACCACATCCAATTCTAAGCCAAAAATGTCTTGGCAACATGCATAGTATATCAACTTTGCATGCTATAGTGCCTCATGATTTAGTAAACTAACTCATACTCACCTATGAACACAATCTAAAATTGTGATAAGAGTATTATAAGAATACCCAAAAGTCCTAAAGGTTCCTAAAACCTCCCCTTAAACAGTGATACATATGTTTCCCAATAATATGCATGAATATAAAAATTTATGTCAAGATAGGAATATAAATATTCCAACCATCATCCATAAATTGAAAACATGCTTAAATGATTCTCCAAGGATCCATAAGCAACTCTGTATCCAATGGTACAATGCTAACACCACCTGCACACTTAGATCAAAAACCACAAAACTAACATGTTGCTGACAATGTCACGATAACACTTATCAGCGTTAAGATAACCTTTGTCAGCGTTAGACAAATATAGTGGAAAATCTAACTTTTCAAAAAGACCAACAACAATGCATATCCTGTACATACTTTTACAAAAAGACCCCAAAACACATATTAATTGAGATTTTGATCATTCCAATACTTGTTACCAAGTATTGGAACCTTCCAGTATCAAAAGGTTTAGTTAATAATTTAGACATATTTTCTTATGTGTCAACCCTATCTGGTTGTATTAAACCCTTTTCAAAACAATCTCTTATAAAATGATGTCGAATTTCTATGTGTTTTGTTTTAGAATGATGTACAGGATTTTTAATAATGCATAAAGTACTGTTATTGTCTACAAAAATCTTGGTATGCATGCAATTATACCTATAATCCAACAGCTGGTTCTGAATCTATAAGACTTGTCCACAACAAGTAGCTGCAACTACATACTCTGCTTCAGTTGTAGAATTAGCCACCACTGTTTGTTTCTTGCATTGCCAAGATATCAACCTACTCCCAAGAAACTGACATACACCAGTTGTGGATTTTGATAGGTGTGAAAACACCCATCCTTCTACCACTTATTTCTTGCTAAAACAAGACCAAAACGAGTATTTAATGTCATTTGTTTGGAATTATGCGTGGTTTGTATGTTTGTTGTGTTTTAAGAGCCAACCAGATAAATATTGAAGAAAACATGGGATTGCACGGGTTTTATCGAAGAAAAAGACTCAACACGAAGTCTATAGTCCAAGAGATGCAAAAGATTTGAAGTCAATGGGCCTATTTGAAGATTTATCGAAGAAAAAGACCAAAGATGGAAGATTTACATATGTCGAAAGAACTCAAGGTTTTTAAACGAAGAAATTAAAAGACGAGTTGAATTTATTCGTCGACAAATCCCGAATCGAAATCAAAAACGTCAACTTTTCTGAAAAGACGAGAAGATAAGAATAAAGGAAGAAAGCCCACTCACCAACCAACTACACCTCCCATATAAAGAGATCCCTTCACAACTTAGAGACTAGTTTTTCATTCCAGTTTCTTTCTTTTTTGTTTCGTAGGAAACCACCAACACCCTTAAGGTGTTTGGTGATTTTTCATCTTTGATTTCACAAGTTCTTGTAAGTTTTAATCCTTCCTTTTTATTGTTTAACATTAATCTTTCAATATAATCTTTCATTTCATCTTGTTCATCTTTCTCTTGTTGATTTAAAGTTTTAAAGTTTTATTTTGTTGAGTTTGATCTTCAAAAGTAAGTGGGTTTTATGTTTTTGTGGATTTGATTTGATGTTTATCATTAGTAGATGATTCATGGTTAGTTTGGTTAAATCTTTTGGTTAAAACTTGGTTATTTTGGTTAAAATCGTATAGTCTTTATGTTCCCTGTTCTTCGTCTTCAAACATTCCCAGGTTCCGAGTCAACTTAATGTTCCGAATGAAGGGTTTGTTAAAACATTCCGGATAAAGTGTTTTCTTAAATGTTCCGAATGAAGCATCTTTCCTATTAAACATTCCGATTCAAGCCTTACATTAAAATATTCCGAGTCAGCTAGTATTCCGGATGAAGGATCTTAGTTAAATTATTCCGAGCCAACTAAAACATTCCGAACCAAGCTTTCTTTCAATTTATTCCGAATCAAGTTAGACATTCCGAACCAACAGATTTAATTCAGTTATTCCGGATCAGCTAGTTCATCCGGAATAATTAATATTCCGGATGAGTGGCATTATTCCGAATCAAGGTTTATAAAAATATTCTGAATCAGTTCAATGTTCCGAATGAAGCTCTTTAGTTGATTATTCCGAGTCAGTGCACTTTATTCCGAATGAAACATTTTTGTTAGATATTCCGAATCAAAGAAATTATTCCGGATCAGCATTATTCCGAATGAGCCGTTCTCTTAGATTATTCCGCATGAGCACAATTGTTTCGAACGAAGCTTCTTCATTAAGTATTCCGAATGAACCTTTTGTGTTATATTCCGAATCAAGCATTTTTCAGTCAAGGTTATTCTACTGTTTCTGATTTATTGTTTAATTGTTTAATTTTAATTCATGCCTTATTTTATTAATTGCTTTTAATTAATTATTCTTATTTTATCTTTATTTACTTCACGCATTTATCCTTTTTAGTAGATTAGAAAACCAAACCCCTTTTTAGTAACCAAGAACAACTATTCCACTTTGAACCGTGATCAATTCGAGAAGATACCGAGAATTTAATTGAACCCATTGAAAACACTTGTATCAAATGGCACCGCTGCCGGCTCTTCTTGTAAGGATTAACAGTTTTTTGTGAGAAATTAGATTTTGGGATCCGTTCACCGTGAACATTACTTTTTCATCAAATATTTTAAAAAACCCAAAAAAATATAAAATTTTCAAAAATACAAAAAAATTAAAAAACATTAAAAACCAAAAATATTTCTTGCTCTATTAGTTCTTTTGCAGGTGTATGCGCACTCGATCAACGTCTTATCAAGAGCCCGAGACTCTCGATAACTTAGACATGGCCGGTGTACACAACAACAACAATAATAATCCACCTCAAAACAACATGAATAATAACATCAATGAACCTCTACCGGAAAATCGCCCTATGATCGAACTTTTGCAAGCACATGTAGAGGGCAACAACGATCCAATTGTCATACCCGCGATTGCAGCCAGCAAATTTGAGCTCAAATCCGGCTTTATTCAAATGGTCTCTGCTCAACCATTCTTGGGGCGTAACATTGATGATCCTCACGACCACATCAAAAGGTTTCTTCAACTCACAAATACGGTCTAATTCAATGGTGTTCCACAAGAGGTAATCCGTTTGCAAATTTTTCCTTTCTCCTTAGAGGGACAAGCCCGGCATTGGCTTGCAAAGGAACCACCACAAAGTATTCTGACGTGGACGGACTTAGAGACCAAATTCATAAACTGCTTTTTCCCACCCTCTCGTACTACCGCTTTGCGGAATGAAATTATTAATTTTGAACAAAAGTACGATGAGAGTTTTAGTGAATCTTGGGACCGTTTTAAAGACCTTTTAAGAAAGTGCCCACAACATGGTTATACCAAAGTGAACCAAATTAATACTTTTTATAATGGTTTAAGCATGAATGACCAAGATTCACTAAATAGTGCCTCGGGGGGTAATATTTTGGTTAAGAGTTCTAATGCCGCTTGGGATATTATAAGTCTAGAGTGCAAACCAAGAGTGTTCGGACCAATGCCGCTAGTGCTAGTACTAGTGACAACGACAAGACACTTGACAAAATTATTTCACTTCTTTAATCGCTTGCTACCCAAACCGCTAACAACACCAAAAGCATCAACGCTCAAAACGCTCAAGTCAATGTTGTTAGCCAACCATGTGAAATATGCGGAGGTCCTCACTCTTACACTACTTGTACCTCCACCCAAGACTACCCTTGTGAGAATGTTAACGTATCATATGGCACCTATCCTCCGGCCGCCTATCAAGCTCATCCTCAAGGTGACCGCAACTTGCTCAGCTATCGCTTAAACAACTTTCTTTCCCCGCCCGGTTTTCCTCCACCCAATCAAAACCAACAACAAAACCTTAACCGAACCAATCAAAACCAACCTCGAGCACCATACCAACCACCTCAAAGACAACCATATCCACCTCAAAATCCTACTCAAGTTTATCAACCCGCTCCTTACCAACCACCTGCTTATCAAGCACCTCCTCCTACTCAACCTAACGTTTTCAACCATGAAGTCGAAACGTACATGCGGACGAATAACGTGTTGGTGAAGAATCTGCAGACCCAGATTATTAATTTGAAGGGCGACATGGTGAAACAAGGGAACGATCTTAGAGTCGATATGAGAAATTCTTTGAGTAGTCAAACGAATGACCTAAGGGACATGATGGTTGGTTTCTTCCAAGGTAATCAAACCTCTTCTTCGGGTACTCTTCCGAGTAACACCGTTGCTAATCCAAGAGGGGAGATGAAAGCAATCATCACTCGCAGTGGAAAAGGTACCAAGGAACCCGAGCTTCCTATACCTACACCGGTGATTGTGACAAAGGAAAACGAGTCACCTACTCATATTCCTCATCTTTCTAATTCCCCAATTCCCCCACCTCTTACTTCTACCCCTCCTCCACCCAAGGATGTGAGTGATCCTACTATTCCAATCCTTCCTCTTCTTCCGATATACCTTATCCCTCAAGGTTGAGGTAAGAGAAGCTCAAAAGCAAGGACGATATTCAAGTTTCGAACTTTCTCAAAATGTTTAATCAATTGAATTTCAACATCTCCTTCGTTGAGGCTCTCGCTCACATGCCTAAATATACGAAGATGTTTAAAGATCTTCTTAGTGACAAGGAGAAGCTTCTTGATATTGCTAATACCCAACTTAATGAGAATTGCTCAGCAGTGCTCTTAAGGAAATTGCCAACCAAACTTGGTGATCCGGGTCGCTTCTTAATCCCTTGCAACTTCCCGGGAGTAGAGAATTGCATGGCCCTAGCCGATCTAGGTGCTAGTATCAATTTAATGCCTCTAAGCGTTTGGAAGCAATTATCTCTCCCTGAGCTAGTCCCCACCAAAATGACTTTGGAATTAGCTAACCGTACGGTTGCTTATCCAGTGGGGATAGCCGAAGACGTTTTTGTAGGAGTCGACAAATTCACTTTTCCCGCCGATTTCGTCGTAGTCGACTACGAGATGGATCCACGTGTTCCATTGATCGTTGTACGTCCATTCTTGAGGACCGGTCGCACTCTAATCGATGTCGAAGCAGGTGAGCTTATCATGAGAGTTGGTGACGATAAAATTGTTTTCAACATGGGTAAGATTTCTAAACAGCCTTATTCATACGAGAGTGTTAATTGTATCGACGTTATTGATGAGGCTTGTGAAGAACACTTTAATGATGCTTGCAAAAGTATTCTTACCTCTCCTCCCAATGTTGAGACCGTTTCCTCTATTGCTCCATCACTAACTCTATTTGGAGAAAGTGATTTCCTTTGGAAAGATTTTGAAGCAACCACGGGAGATGTGAACTTAGAATATGACGATTCTCCCACCGATTGGGATGAAGACATTCGTCTCATTGAGAAACTTCTCAAAGAGGACCATATTTCTCCACCATCTCCCAAGGCTATTGCTATCGATAAACTGAATTTGACTACGCCTACCATCGAAAATCCTCCTGATTTAGAGCTTAAGGAGTTGCCGTCCCATCTCGAGTACGTGTTCCTTGAAGAAAAGAAGAAGTCGCCCGTCATCATCGCGAAGGACTTGAAAGAAGAAGAAAAATCTTGCCTTATCGCCGTGCTTAAAGATCATAAGAAGGCAATTGCTTGGAAAATTTCCGATATCCGCGGAATTGATCCAAACTTTTGTACTCACAAGATTCTCATGGAAGATGACTTTAAACCCGCAATCCAAAGCCAAAGAAGGGTTAATCCTCGTATTCATGACGTCATCAAACAAGAGGTTATCAAACTTCTTGATGCCGGCATGATTTACCCTATTTGGATTCGCCATGGGTAAGTCCCGTCCATTGTGTGCCCAAGAAGGGCGGAATAACCGTTGTTCCCAATGAACAAAACGAGTTGATTCCTACTCGTCTCGTTACTGGGTGGAGAGTTTGTATCGACTATCGCAAACTCAATGATGCCACGCGAAAAGATCACTTTCCTCTATCAAGTGCTCGAGCGTCTAGCGGGTAATGATTACTATTGCTTCTTAGACGGTTTCTCCAGGTATTTTCAAATTCCCATCGATCCCAAAGACCAAGAGAAAACCAAATTCACTTGTCCCTATGGAACATTTGCTTACAAACGCATGCCTTTCTGTTTATGCAATGCTCCTGGGACGTTCCAAAGGTGTATGATGGCTATCTTCCATGACATGGTTGAAGAAACTTTGGAAGTATTCATGGATGATTTCTCGGTTTATGGTGATTCTTTCTCTGCTTGCCTTGCCAATTTAGAATGTATGCTTAAGCGGTGTGAAGACACTCGCCTTTTTCTTAATTGGGAAAAATGCCATTTCATGGTAAAAGAGGGCATCGTGCTAGGACACAAAATCTCCAAAGCCAGTCTTGAAGTGGACCGTGCTAAAGTCGATGTTATTTCTAAATTGCCTCCACCTTCAACCGTGAAGGGTGTGAGAAGTTTCTTCGGTCATGCGGGCTTCTACCGTCGATTCATCAAATATTTTTCTAAAATCGCTCGCCCGATGACCCACCTCTTGGAAAAAGATACTCCTTTTATCTTTTCCAAAGAGTGTATTGAAGCCTTCAACCTTCTTAAGGATAAGCTAACTAAGGCACCGGTCTTCGTTACCCCTAATTGGGAGCTGCCTTTCGAATTGATGTGCGATGCTAGAGACTTTGCTATTGGAGCGGTTTTGGGCCAAAGAGTGAATAAACACTTCCAACCGATCCATTACGCTAGCAAGACAATGACATGGGCTCAATTGCATTATACGACAACCGAAAAAGAGCTTTTAGCTGTTGTCTATGCTTTTGAAAAGTTCTGCCCCTATCTTGTCCTTTCTACCACCATCGTGTATACGGATCATTCCTCGTTGAGTACTTGTTAACTAAACAAGATTCTAAACCAAGACTTCTTCGCTGGGTTTTGCTACTTCAAGAATTTAAAATCGAAATTCGTGATAAGAAGGGAGCTGAAAACCTAGCCGCGTTCATCTCAGTAGACATGAGGATCCACATCAAGGGGATCATCCGAACAAAGAGATCAATGACTCTTTTCCCTTTGAGACCTTAATGTCTATCAACTCGAATAATGATGAAGCCCCATGGTTTGCGGACATTGCAAACTACTTGGCGGGTGGAATTCTCATTGACGGGTTAACATCCCAACAAAAGAAAAAGTTCTTTAAAGATATTAAGACTTACTTTTGGGATGACCCGTATCTCTTCAAACAATGTGTTGATTTGATTATTCGCCGATGTGTTGATGGACCGGCAGCTTTAGACATTCTCGAAGCTTGCCACAAAGGACCCACCGGTGGTCACTTTGGTCCCAACTTCACCGCTAAAAAAGTGTTTGACTCGGGATTTTATTGGCCCACCATTTATCGTGATGCTCACGAGATGGTTAAACATTGTGATGCTTGCCAAAAACAAGGCAAGATCACACATAAAGATGAGATGCCTCAAAATTTCATACAAGAATGTGAAATCTTTGATGTATGGGGCATCGACTTTATGGGGCCATTCCCTTCATCTAAAGGAAACAAATACATCCTTATAGCCGTTGAATACGTTTCTAAATGGGTTGAAGCCAAAGCTTTACCCACTAACGACGCAAGGGTGGTTTGTAACTTTTTGAAGTCGCTATTCGCTAGATTATGTGTGCCTCGTGCCATTATTAGTGATCGCGGGACTCATTTTTGCAATGATCAATTCGTAAGAGTCATGGCTAAGTATGGTGTAAATCATCGTCTTTCCACCGCATACCACCCACAAACTAATGGCCAGGCTGAAATATCCAACCGAGTGTTAAAGCGAATTCTTGAACGAACCGTGGGAGAGCATCGTGCCTCATGGGCCGATAAACTTGATGATGCTCTGTGGGCTTTCCGTACCGCATACAAGACTCCGATTGGTTGTACACCATATCGTCTCGTGTACGAGAAAGTGTTGAGTCATAGGATCTAGACTCATCTAGGATATCATGATCATGATTGTAATAAGCACAGCGGAACATAAAGAACACAATCATAACCAAGAACAAGGCTTTCACTAATAAAGATTACTATTAATAAACTATTAACTAATACTCCTGGTGCCTTATAGGCTTGACACCAGGAGGAACGCACACACACATATGGTTTACATTGTTTGTGAATGAATGAATAACCATGCGTGCCTAACCCTCTTTATATAATAGAGGTACTAGGGTTACATCACAACCCTAGCTTACTTACTAAGCTAACTATTTATTATTAAGTCCTTCATCTTGTTTTGTCATATCAACTCAAGATATCTAAGTCCCGACAATCTTCCCCTAGTTGATTTGACAAAACCAGTAAGCACGAGCTTCCCCTGAAGCTAATATAGATGAAGGCTAAGCTTCCCCTCGATCCATGCATTCTTCTCCTTTTGTCACATCAACTCAAAAAGGATCGTCTTCCCCTTAAGAAGTGCACGGCAAATCCAGTAGGCTCCATGGAGAGATCACTGATGAAGAAAGTCAAGTATAACGAATTTGATGAAGAAGTGGAATCTCCCAAACTTGTGTCTTATGTCTTGCACTAACCACGTGACGTCGAGCTCGAACAAAATCCTCAAATAAATGAGACACTGAGCACAATAACGTAACCCCATCAAGCGATAGCAAATGTACGCATAGAGCAAACTATCTTAAAAAGGCTACCACTCCTTTTAAGATATGAATAGATCGTACCCTTCTCTAGATATGTCAAGTCTTCGTCACCATACAAACCAAGCAAGTTATCATAAAAGGTACTCCCTTCCTTTTAAGATATGATAAGAACACAAAACCTGTGAAAATCAACTACAACATAAAATAAGTGATAATCAAATGTCTTCTTCAATGAATCGCCCCAACAAAATGATGATGGCTGAGAACTCCTCCTCCAGTAACAGTAGTGACATCAGACTAGTCACCAAATCAAAGTAGTAATCTTACGTGACGATTAGGAACCAAAACTGGCCAAAGAAAGTTAGTATACAACAAGCCAACAGGAACCAGAAGAAAGTCAACAAGAACCTACACCTAGCAGTAGGAACAAACCAGTAGGAACCGACCAGTGGTACGGACCAGTAGGACCCGACTAGTAGCAAACGACCAGTAGGAGCTGATGATTCAACCAGAAGGAACCATCAAATATTACTAGGAGGAACCGAGAACAAAACCACTACGAACAATATATGACCCGTAGGAACCATAGCGCACCAGTAGCATAACGAAAATCTACCAGTAGCATCTCAAAAACCCTTTCTACCTTTTTTTTGTTTTTTGTTTTTTTTTTGTTTTTTTTTTCAAGCTGTCATCACACCGTCACAGAAACTGTTGCTGTCACAACCTCAACATGCGTTGGACCTCATAACTCCCTTGTTCTGCTGCCTTAACAGGAATATATGAAGAGATGATATCTTTCCTATTAAGCATCCATAAAATCATAACTATTTGCAATCTCAAAAACGTGTTCCCAAATATTACGTAGCCATACCTTTGACCCCATATCACACGTCCATGCATAATGATATTAGAAATCCCACGTCCAGCCTGTATATCTCTAGGATAAATGGAATATTGATATAATAAATCCCTAAAAATCAGGAACCTAATATGCAATATTCCCATGATTTGCATACGTGACCAATACCCACCAAACGGATAACTACCAAAATTACTCATAAAGAAAGCATGTATATGGGAGAATGAAATCCCTAAAAATTAGCAACCTATCCCCATCATATATTACGTCCAATATACCAACATTTCCCTCACACTTGCCCCACACGTTTTCATATTTTGCATTCATATCCAGTTCCTACAAATCAGGAAGAATCCATGCATACCATATTCCAAAGTCTCGTTCAAAGTATATGAATCAATTATATAAACAAAATTCATTTCTTTAAATAAGACCGTTTCACGTGCCGTAATACCGTTCCCATAAAAGTAGCCAAAAGATACCAAGTGAGATCAGTATCTTCGTAATTTAATCTTCCCCTTAAATTACGTTGTTAATATCAGATCTTTTCCCACGTATTATATGCAATAAACCGCATATTATTTGGCAATTGTACTGATTTACTGTCATAATCATGTATTCAACATTTGTTCCAGTATTATCGTGGGTTACAACTGGTTCCAATCATTTCTATATTCTCAATATTACGAACCCAGATCATTTATGGGAATAAACGTGACATAGCTTCTATCCACACGACCTGGTAAGTATATTCACATCCAAAGTGGAAACAAATATACTCCACAAACCGTGTTTAGCAAAAGAAGACGATGTGAGGAATTGGATTGGAGAGATACAGTACCTGTTGCTGCTGATGACACAACCAGACCGTATTAAATTACAAAGAATTTTGTGACTTCATCCCATGCCACTCCTGCTCCTACAACGATTTTGAATCCCTAAATTATTAGGGTTTCATTAACAACAGCACGATCAATAAGCAAAACCAACGAGAATCAAAACAGCGAATATCATTTATTTTATAATCGCATCAGCATCAAGCACCATCACCAACAGGGACGTGATCCAGAATCAGTGATTGCATAAAACCCTAGTTGCATCGAATCTTCTATGGAAACCTTCATTCTGAAACGTCCATCATGATCATACGGGGTTCATTGTTGATTCAAGAATCAACTCCCCACAGCCAGTATGATCATTCAAGAACCAGTAGCAATCATCCTATACGATAGATCAGCAGTAACATGACAGCGAATCATCTAGGGTTTGTTGGGAAAACCCCTAGATCAGCAGGAACAACATTATTTATTTAAAACAAAAACTAACATAACATAAAAACCTTGTAGATCAACCAGATCGAGAGCCAACAAGCTCTGATACCACTTGTTGAGTCATAGGATCTAGACTCATCTGGGATATCATGATCATGATTGTAATAAGCACAGCGAAACATAAAGAACACAATCATAACAAAGAACAAGGCTTTCACTAATAAAGATTACTATTAATAAACACTTAACTAATACTCCTAGTGCCTTAGAGGCTTGACACCAGGAGGAACGCACACACACCTATGGTTTACATTGTTTGTGAATGAATGAATAACCATGTGTGCCTAACCCTCTTTATATAATAGAGGTACTAGGGTTACATCACAACCCTAGCTTACTTACTAAGCTAACTATTTATTATTAAGTCCTTCATCTTGTTTTGTCATATCAACTCAAGATATCTAAGTCCCAACAGAAAGCATGCCACCTCCCCATTGAGTTGGAGCACAAGGCTTACTGGGCCTTGAAGTGGGCTAACTTCGATATCAACAAAGCCGGTGACCTACGCAAAATCCAACTCAATGAGCTCAATGAACTCCGGAATGAGGCTTATGAAAATTCTTTGATCTATAAGGAAAAGACTAAGCTCATTCATGACTCTAAGATTAAAAACCGAGAGGTCCAAATTGGAGACAAAGTTTTACTCTCTAACTCTCGGTTGAAAATCTTTTCGGGCAGGCTGAAATCTCGTTGGTCCGGCCCATTCACAATTGCCCAAATTTTCCCATATGGTACTCTCGAGCTCGCTTAACCTAATGGACCTAATTTTAAGGTGAATGGCCAACGAGTGAAGTTGTACTTTGGTGAGGACATCTCTCATGAGATGATTCCATCCCTCACCATGTTTCCCATGAACTAATTTTGGGCCGAGTCAGGCTCGTGACTCGGTTATCAAAAATAAGCGCTCCTCAGGAGGCAACCCGAGTATCTATCCTTTTCCGTTTTACCTCCTAAGTGTAGGGGGACCTATATAGGTTGTTTGTGTTTGTGTGGTGATGTGATTACAGGGATGAATGCACTTTTGGATCCTTTGAAGAACGGTGCTCTCGTGTTATCCGAAATCCGGTTCTATCTCTCAACTATCGTGATTCAATTTTCTTCATACTCACATTTGAAATTGATCACGTTAGTCGTCTCTTCCTTAACTTGATTTAACCAACGTGCACAATGTCATAAGTGTAGGGGAGACTTTTCCCACATGCTTAAATATTGAGGACAATGTTTATATTAAGTGTAGGGGGACTTCTATCGAAGTTTTAAGTGGACTTTTCCATTAAAATGCCTTCATTTAACCGGAAAATCATCTTTTTCAGCATTTTTCAAATTTTTAATTAACGTTGGCCATTTAGTCGTAATTTTTATATTTTTATCGTTGCTTTCATATGTATATATCCCACAATAAAGTCTAAAGTATTAATAAAGTGGTGTAGCAAGTTTAGAAGTCTTTGACATATTAGGCCCGTTGCGATTATTTTGACTCAACTCGAATAGACTTATCCAAGTTTATTCTAGCAAGTATCCTTAACCATGTAGACCTTAATTGGTTTATTAGGCTAAGCATCCACGAGTCTCATTTCTTGAGATTTTAAATTATGGAGAACGAGAAATGATAGAGTCAATTATAAGTCGGTATTCTTGCACAAGCACACTTAGTGTGATTATTTTCCTATTCTCCCATCACTTGCTAAATGATTTATCTGCAATAAGTAAGGTCGTACCATTTTATTGAATAACTTAGCTTCTAGCCCAAGATCGTTTAAAAGTTGCTCGGTAATGATAAGAGTTCATAGCCAAGGCATAACTTATGAAGCGGGCGCGAAGATTGGTGAGCCCGAAAAGGCCCTAACAAGGCATGAGGATTCAATCTTATTGCTAAGGATCCAAGGTGATGTGAAAAGCATTATTCCCAAAATCAATATGAAGGATCAAGACTCACGACGAAAAGCAATCAACTCCCATAAAGATCATGGAGAAGTCTATCCGAAAAGACCCTAACAAGGTATGAGGATAAATAGATCCAAGTCCGAAAAGGAGGCGGATCGTTGTATCTCAAAATCCCAATTAACGATTGAAGAAATAATGATGAAGTCGTGGTCAACAAAGTTGGAGTATCCCTCATAAGTCTCCAAGTGAAGAAACTCTAGTAACGAAGAGAAGACCATTATCTCAAGAACGTCTCTCAAGATATGAAGTATGAAGTACATGCCAAATATCAGCCCGATAAAGGTCTCAATGGTGAAGCGAGTTATGCCAAGATATGAACTTTTTGATATCCCGAGAAGCAGTTTTAAGAGATTTTGTCCTTTAGCTAACTATTAATCAAATCGTCCTACTTTGCTTTCAGCCTAAATAAACTATCGCAATAAGTCCAAAAATGCATCTTCATGATCATTCTAAGACAAAAATAAAATTTAAGAGATACACCTAGGAATAAGGGAGTTTAAGCATATAATTAAGCCATGTGTGTAAGTGTTTGTTTTGCTAACTTATAATAACAATGATCTCGTTTTTAAGCTTAGTTTGGGGAACGTGAAACTTGAGGGTGATAAATCTTCGCAGCACCAAAGCCCTAATGTAAGTCTTAGATCTCTTTGCGAGTTATTTCCATGTAGCTATTTTCAAGTGAAAATGGTTTTCTCTCCCTTTTGTTTCATTCAAGCTTTTATAGTAGTGGTTATTGTTAATAAGGCCAAGGTTGATTGATTATGAGAAAAGTGTAAATTTGCTTTGTCACTAAGCATTGCATGAGGGCATGGCAATGGTTAAGTGAGGGGATTTGATAGGTGTGAAAACACCCATCCTTCTACCACTTATTTCTTGCTAAAACAAGACCAAAAAGCGTATTTAATGTCATTTGTTTGGAATTATGCGTGGTTTGTGTGTTTGTTGTGTTTTCAGAGCCAACCGGATAAATATTTAAGAAAACATGGGATTGCACGGGTTTTATCGAAGAAAAAGACTCAACATGAAGTCTATAGTCCAAGAGATGAAAAAGATTTGAAGTCAATGGGCCTATTTGAAGATTTATCGAAGAAAAGTACCAAAGATGGAATATTTACATATGTCGAAAGAACTCAAGTCTATTAAACGAAGAAATTAAAAGACGAGTTGAATTTATTCGTCGACAAATCCCGAATTGAAATCGAAAACGTCAACTTTTCTGAAAAGACGAGAAGATAAGAAGAAAGGAAGAAAGCCCACTCACCAACCAACTACACCTCCTATTAAAGAGATCCCTTCACAACTTAGAGACTAGTTTTTCATTCCAGTGTCTTTCTTTTTTGTTTCGTAGGAAACCACCAACACCCTTAAGGTGTTTGGTGATTTTTCATCATTGATTTCACAAGTTCTTGTAAGTTTTAATCCTTCCTTTTGATATTTTAACATTAATCTTTCAATATAATCTTTCATTTCATCTTGTTCATCTTTCTGTTGTTGATTTAAAGTTTTAAACTTTTATTTCGTTGAGTTTGATCTTCAAAAGTAAGTGGGGTTTTATGTTTTTGTGGATTTGATTTGATGTTTATCATTAGTAGATGATTCGTGGTTAGTTTGGTTAAATCTTTTGGTTAAAACTTGGTTATTTTGGTTAAAATCGTATAGTCTTTATGTTCCCTGTTCTTCGTCTTCAAACATTCCCAGGTTCCGAATCAACTTAGTGTTCCGAATGAAGGGTTTGTTAAAACATTCCGGATAAAGTGTTTTCTTAAATGTTCCGAATGAAGCATCTTTCTTATTAAACATTCCGAGTCAAGCCTTACATTAAAATATTCCGAGTCAGCCAGTATCCCGGATGAAGGATCTTAGTTAAATTATTCCGAGCCAACTAAAAAATTTCGAACCAAGCTTTCTTTCAATTTATTCCGAATCAAGTTAGACATTCCGAACCAACAGATTTAATTCAGTTATTCCGGATCAGCTAGTTCATCCGGAATAATCAATATTCTGGATGAGTGGCATTATTCCGAATCAAGGTTTATAAAATATTTTGAATCAGTTCAATGTTCCGAATGAAGCTCTTTAGTTGATTATTCCGAGTCAGTGCACTTTATTCCGAATGAAACATTTTTGTTAGATATTCTGAATCAAAGAAATTATTCCGGATCAGCATTATTCCGAATGAGCAGTTCTCTTAGATTATTCTGCATGAGCACATTTGTTTCGAATGAAGCTTCTTCATTTAGTATTCCGAATGAACCTTTTGTCTTATGTTCCGAATCAAGCATTTTTCAGTCAAGGTTATTCTACTGTTTCTGATTTATTGTTTAATTGTTTTATTTTAATTCATGCCTTATTTTATTAATTGCTTCTAATTAATTGTTCTTAGTTTATCTTTATTTACTTCATGCATTTATCCTTTTTAGTAGATTAGAAAACCAAACCCCTTTTTAGTAACCAAGAACAACTATTCCACTTTGAACCGTGATCAATTCGAGAAGATACCGAGAATTTAGTTGAACCCAATACAAAAACCTTGTATCAGATTTTCTATCAAATGTATCACCACCATAGTCACTGTCTGAATATGCAATGAGCTCCAATGGTGAATCTTTTGGATACCATAAGCCAAGATCTGGATAGCATCTAAGGTACCTAAAGATTCTCTTGACAGCATGAAGGTGACACTCTTTGGGAGTCACTTGATGACGTGCACATGCACACACAGCAAACATAATGTCAGGTCTTGAGGCTGTGAGATACATCAATGAACCAATCATTGATCTATAGTGCCTGACATCCACATCTTTCCCATCTCCAACTTTTCCCCAAGGGTGTTCTCTATCCATAGGAGTACTAGCCCGTTTTTCATGTGGAGAAAAGCCAAACTTCTTCAAGATTTCTGCCACATATTTATCCTGAGAGATGAATATACCATCTTCTTTCTGCTGAACTTGTAACCCTAGAAAGAAGTTCATCTCCCCTATTGCACTCATCTTGAATTTGTCTATCATAAGCTTGGAAAAGTCTTCACTAATCTTTGGATTTGTAGAGCCAAAGATGATATCATCCACATAAACCTGAACAAGTAAGACATCCTTACCAGTCTTCTTTGTAAATAAGGTCTGGTCTATGGTGCCCCTTTTGAATCCATTTTCCACCAGATAGGTGGACAATGTACCATACCATGCTCTTGGGGCTTGATGAAGTCCATACATAGCTTTCTTGACTCTATACACCTTGTCTGGATGCTCTAGATCTTTAAAACCAGGAGGTTGCATTACATAAACCTCCTCAACAATTATGCCATAAAGAAAAGCACTCTTCACATCCATTTGATAGACAGTAAAGCCAATGCAAAAAGCATAGGCTAGAAATATCCTTATAGCCTCAATCCTTGCAACTGGTGCAAAGACCTCCTCATACTCTATCCCTTCCTCTTGTGTATATCCCTGAGCCACTAAACGTGCCTTGTTTCTGACCACAATGCCTCTTTCATCTTTCTTGTTTCTAAGAACCCATCTTGTCCCAATAGGTCTGACATATCTGGGACAATCAACCAGCTCCCAAACATCCTAAATAGCAAATTGGTGAAGCTCATCCTCCATTGCTTCCACCCAACTTGGTTCTTTGAGATCATCAAAAATCTTCTTGGGTTCCTGTTGTGACAGAAAACAGGCAAAAAAACATGCTTGAACAAGAGGGGTATCAACCTTCTTGTGTATATTGGCAATAAATCCTCCAAGATTCTGATGAGATCTTCTAGTCTGAACAGGAGACATGACATCTCCAATAATTTGAGAAGAGGGTGATTCTTCATAGTAGAAGTAAGAATTCCTCCCTCAAAAAGTCTGTTGTCTTCAATCTCATCATCCAAGTTACCAATATCTTCTTCAGACTCTCTTCCATCAATATATGTATGAACCTCTCCATTTCTGCTTGAAGGTTCACCTTGTTTAAAAATTGGAAGAGAAAATATGCTCAAAAGAGTTGTCAACGCCTGAACCAAGGTTGTCAGCGTTTGATCCATCAACGCCTGAAATGGTGTTGTCAACGTTTGAGCCATTAACACCTGAATTTGTCTTGTCAGCGCCAGATTTTCCTTTGCCAACGTTTGAAAGACCATGCATGTTGGTAACTGGTGATACTTGGGGACCACCATTTTCCTTTCCAGCAGCAGCAGCAGCAAAAGCATCTGTCCATATGGGAATAGTGACATACTCAAGTATGGGAGATGACTTGTCTGCTTGTGATCCAACCTCTTCATTAACCTGTGTACCTAAAACATCAACAACTGGTTCTTCCACAACATTTGAAGTTACCTTCACAATGTCTGGATTAGTAACAGGCATATAATTCAAAGTCATAGATAGAGGTTAGTCAAACAACCAATTTGGACCACTTTCAGGATCACTAGGTTAACTCTCTAAAAACCTAACATGTACTTTTTCAAGTATACGTTTTTCTTTCTTAAGGTAAACCCTATATCCCTTGCTCTGCACTGAATAACCCATGAGGTAGCCTTCATCACCTTTAGCCCTAAATTTACCTAAGGCATCACTAGTATCTAGTACAACTACATGACAGCCAAAAGGTTTAAGAAAACCAATGTTAGGTTTCCTTCCCCAAAGTAACTCATAAGGTGTTTTGTTATGTATCTTGTTGACCAATGCTCTATTCTAAACATAACAAGCTGTATTCACAGCCTCAACCCAAAATGCAACGGGAAAGTGAGCATCAGCCAACATAGTCCTGGCTGCTTCAATTAGGGTTCTATTCTTTCTCTTAGGAACCTCATTTTGTTGTGCGGTTCTGGTAATACTAAACTCTCTAGTAATCCCTTTCTTGGCACAAAAATCATCCAACAGTTTATTTCTAAACTCACCACCATTATCACTTCTAAGCATTTTAACTTCATTACCAGTCTTCTTCTCTATTTGGTTAATAAATTTAATTAAAGTATCAGCAGTGTCACTTTTCATAGCTAAAAAGAAAGTCCATGTAAACCTAGAAAAGTCATTTGTGATGACAAAGCAGTAAGATTTACCATTCAAGCTCTCTATATTAGTTGGACCAAACATGTCCATATACAGCAAGTGAAGAGGTTTAGAACTAGAGTGCACCTGTTTAGACTTAAATGAGACCTTGTGTTGTTTGCCTTTAAGGCATGCAACAGAAGAGTGGTCATTGTGGAAAGCCTTTTCATGCAAACCATCAACCAAACCAAGTCTCACAAGTCTGTTTATATTTTTAAAGTTAATATGCCCTAGTCTCATGTGCCATAGATTACTCTCATCAACTAAAGCTTTAGCATAAAAACATGACATTTTATTATTCATCCTAATTTCATTAAGATTCACATTATAAATGTCCTTATGCCTAGGTGTCCTATAATCAATAAATTTCTCATCTGGCATTTTAAAATCCTTGCTCAACACCAAGCATTCAGTATCACTAAAAAGAACCTTATTTTTGTTATCACAAACTTGTGATACACTGAAAAGATTATAATCAAGTTCTTTTACCAGAAATACGTTTTTAAAACGCAAATTATTGGTGAGAAGAGTTCCTTTGCCTGTGATAGTTCCATATCCGCCTCGAAAGTAAACTTTATCACCATCCTTAATGGGAGTGAAGTTTGTGAGGTAATCTTCCTTCCCATTCATGTGCCTAGAGCATCCACTATCCCAATAGCCATAATCATTTACCTGTTTTTGAATGCCCTGCACATAAAGAAAACAAATTAGTTTTCTTTGGGAACCCAAGCCTAAGCAGACTTAGATTCATCTGGTTGTTCAACAAGAACAGACTTAGTTCTCATAACAACCCCTTGTTCATCCCTTTTTGGATGAAACAACCAGTTAACCCCAATTGGATTTGTGATGACCTTTGAAATATAATTAAATCTATTGAAGGTCATAGAAATCCCATTAGAGTTAGGGTTTTGATCTTGCTTAGGTCTCCATGTCAAGCTAGAAGAAGCTCTAGACCCCTTTCCCTGTGGTTGCAAATGTTTACCATTATTTAGTCTGGCAACGTTTCTGTCAGCGTTTGATTTGGTCTTGTCAACGCTAAAATTACCCTTATCAGCGTTGAACCTAGGGTTTGCTACAGGAACCCATTGCCTATTAGACCATGAATTGGTCTTCTGAAAAGGTCTTTGTCCATAAGTGTTAGACCCTTTAGTGAAGAATGGGGCTGGTCAAACAACTTGTGGACTTTGCTTCACAAAATTTTTGGGTCTGACAGTGTTTGACCTTTTGTCAGCGTTGACCTTCGAAGCGTTGACACACTTATAGGCTAAATGTGAAAAGCTACCACATGTATAACAGACTTTTCTAGACACAACTCTAGGTCTAGAAGAAAAGAAACCTGTTCCATTACCAAGGTTTCCACAGTTGGTATCACTAACTTGCCTTTTTGGTGACCTAGTATTTCTATACATTTCGGCATATTTAATGCTAGGTTTTCTGACCACGTTTGAGCCAAGGTCAACAGTCTTGCCAGTGATTGGGTTTGTTACTTTGATAGGCGTAGACTCATTTGGGCTATCACAAAGTATGCCACCCTTGACAAACAAGGTAGGGTTGGCTCTCTTCCATTCATCCAAATCTATCAACTTTTGCCTATATTCTTCTACTGGGGTAAGGACTCTTGGTGGAGGAATAAATTCCTCTTCTTGGAGTTCTAGTAAACCAGTCCAAGATAAGTCCTTTCTTTGGACACCATAGAAGTCCCCAGCTGGTGGTGGAACACCAGCATACTCTTTCATCCCAATCCCAGTCATGTCTCTAGAATCCCTTTGTTTACTAACATATTCTCCTAGGGTTTGTGAGGCCTTATCAAATCTTTGAATTTTAAGGTCTACATTATCCTTATTCTTGATAGCCTCATCTAACTTAGCCTGTAATTTAGCATTTACCCTTTCCATGATGTTTCTAATATCAATACTAGCATTTAAATCATGTTTTAAGATATTTATTTTATCTTTTAGGTCAAACTCCATTTTCTTATACTCAGCTACAGTCTTTTCAGTTTGAGTAAGAGCAAGTTGATAGTTAGACAACTTGCATCTCTCAGTTCTCACATCTCCTAACAATCTTAAAACCTCTTTGTTAAGTCTTTCAGTATTTAAACGACAACCCTTACTACAAAAAGCATCATCATATACCTCATTGTCTAATGAAGATGAGGAGTGTGCCATGAGAGCATATTGAGCATGCTCTTCTTCTTCTATCTCATCAACAAAAGCTTTATCCTCTTCCTCATCCTTAGCCAAATAGCTCCAGTCCCATCTAACACCATCAATTTCTTGCATTGCCACCATGGCCTTAGGATCCTGAGCCTTAACAATTTGGCTTGAGGGTTTTCCAGCATCAAATCTTCTTGGAAATCTGCATTCTCTCATAAAGTTCCCCATACGATGACAATTTTAGCACTCAACCTTGGATTTATCAAATCTAGCAGTGTCCTTTGCATTAAAAGTCATCTTCTTCTTAAATCTTCTATTCCATCTGTTTGCTCTTATACTTGCAAGAGCCATGTTCTACTTTATATCCATCTCCTCCAAATGCTCATCACTTATTTGCTCAAGGTCCTCATATGTATCACTGAACCATTGGGCAATGAAGCAATGTATGCACACACAGTATCTAGATCCAAACCAGCAGGTTTAACTCTTGGTGAGTCAATTTTGTATGTGTCAGCGTTTGAATGTGAGGCGTTGACAGGATATGATCCAGCGTTGACACTGGTTGATCTAGTAACTGGATGCATGTATGAATCCTTCCGATCAAATTGACCTTCACTATGTGAGAAGAAGGCCATGTTTCTATTGGTAGTCTTACTTCCATGCTCCAAAATAGTTTCATTCTCCAACAGCCTCAGTTTGTTGTAAACATCATCAAAAGTAGAACTTTTGTGAGTGTTGTTGGCAATTATAGATCTTGCCTCAATCTTCCAGGCATCACCAAGGCTTTTAAGAAAAGTGGAAATAATGTCAACATCACCAATTACTGTCCCCATGAAGGACAGCTTGCTTGTAATGTTAAGAAGTCTGCTTCTCACACTACTTAGCTTCTCATTAGGTTGAGCCTTAAAAACAGTATACTCATGTAAGAGTTGCTTCTTTTTCTCTTCCACATTATCAGCATTAACACCATAGACAACTTCAAGGGCTGCCCAAAGGTCTTTTGCAGCCTCATAACCTCTGTATTTGTGCTGATTTTCTTGTCCTAATGAGAGTTTCAGAATGCTTAGGGTTTTCATATCAACCCTTCTCTTTGCTATGTCCTCAACAGACACAGCTCTACCATCTTCATGTTTTTCTTTCTTATCTGCTTCAGAGCATCCTTGAACAACTGATCTTGTAGCAATGGCATCTGCAATCTTTTGAGCTTTATTGAATGTGTTTCCATATTCAATAATCTCCCAGAGAGTGTAGTCATGGATTTGCAGATATTGCTCAAAGTTGAACTTCCACAGCTCAAAATTGTTTGGATCTAGCATGGGAATCTTGATGTTGTGGTTTGAGGAGGAGGAGGTTACTTCTGGAGTAGACATGATGTTTTTAGGGTTTTGGTGATTTAGGGTTCTTATGTTCTTTTAGATCAAAGTTTCTCAACAAGCTCTGATACCACTTGTTGATCCCAAACTTAGATCGATTTAGCTTGTGTAAACGAGATTAGATCAAGTTATACACGTAGAGAAACTTTGTTTATGTATGAAACAATTTAAGTGTTATGCGGAATTAACACTCAAACAAGAACACACAAACACTTGTAAAACAAACTTTCACTTGGTTGATAATAATGAACTTGCTTACAATGAAAGTGTTAAACGTATGAAAAACTTATATGAAACATAACTTAAAGGTCTTATTTTATAGACATAAGAAGCCTTGTACAAGAGTCTACGTATCAGCTATTCTAGGTAAAGATAATTATAGAAAATACATTGTTGATCATGTCTTTACTAGAAACAAACTAGAAACAAAATACGCGTAGACCATATCTTTCTATCAGTGCTTGTCTTTAACCTATCAACGCTTGACTTCTTCCTGTCAACGCTTGATCTGTCAGCGCTTGTTCTCTTCTTACCAATGCTTGTTTTCTTCTTGTCAGCGTTCAAGTGGACTGGCTACATTTTATTCCCAACATTTATGATTTGGATAGGGGGATACGTACCGCCTCAGTTCTTCTGGTTTGACTTTGTACCAAGGGGATGTTGACAAGGCAGGGCCTTGGGATTGGTTCAAAGGTGTATGGGCGCCTATGGGACCATGGTTATTAGTAAGGCTTGGAGCCTTGGAATTGTGGTTATTTGTAAGGCTTGGAGCCTTGGATTTGTGGTAATTGGTTAATCTTGAATGCTAGTTGTTAATAAATAATTGTAGCACATTGTCCATATGTTCATTTGTTAATGATTGTTATTCACAGCTTATGACTTGATTTGGCGTTGGATTCTAAACCTATGACTCCCACGAACATTATGTTGACGTGTTTTAGTGTATCTTTCAGGTGAGAATGTGGTTAAGCGTGAGAATATGAGTGGCTAGCTGGGAGGCTTAGGATTGCATTTGGAGGAACCCCCTTTCCTCTTTGTCTTCACTTATGTTTGAATAAGTGATACTTTGTAGACACCTATATTTTTGTTATTTGTTAATTGTATGTCTTTGGTAAGAGGTAGACCTGTTACCTACTTACCTAGATGACTACATTGTTTGTGATATCTTCATGACATTGTGTCACCATTTATGATATTTCCATTTCATTTAGTTATCTCTATAAACACGCTATTGTTGTGATGTTATCCTTACGTCGCGCCCCATATTCCGCCATGGTGGGGTGTGACAGAATGGTATCAGAGACAATGGTTATAGAGAATTAGGTTGCCTAGTCTAGTAGCCTAGTCTATAGCTAAAGGATCCATGCATGTAGGTGTCATAGGGGTATGTGTGCATTATAGTATATGGAGTGCTTAAGTGCTAATTTCGTTTTGGATATTTATTTACTTTCATACTTACTTATTGAAATATAGTATATGTAAGTACATTCATTTATTTTCTATTGATGTGACGTATGAACCAGAAGTTTAGGAACTTATTTAGTGTTACCCATGTCGCGTAGAAGAAGAGGTGCGGTAGGTAATAATAGGATAGTACTGATGTTGAGTCTGCAACTAGTAGTAGATTCGAATTTCTGCCTGAATTGTTAGGATCCTTTTTTTAATGTTTGATATTTTGTTGTTATTGATTTGTTTTGGTGTTTGAGCCTCGATTATGAATGATGTTAGGGTTGACGTATGAGATGTTCTTATTTAACCTATACGGTATATATATAGAGTGTATTTTATGTGGTATATATGTGTTCCGTGTCGTACTAATTTCTTATAAGTGTCGTCATAGGAGGGAGTACATGGGTGAAAGGGGACATATATAATTATGGAGGCCTACGTAATTATATATGTGCCACAACACCGATGGACTACAAAGTGTGGTTGCATGAAAAAGGGGTTAGTACATGCTTGTATATGATGAGATCTGTATTTTGGGTATTTGTAAAAAATAGGGGTTTATGTAATGGTTGCTTATGATATGCTACTTTTTCGTGTGTTTTATGTTTTGAGTAATAGTCATGTTGTGTAATTATAGGGTCACACGATATGGGTTTGTTTTGGTTATGGGTTTTATGCCTTGTTGTGTCATGGTGAGATGGTGATTACTCGTATGGAAAAACGAGTCTATGACGCGATCGATTGACCTGACATGTATGATAACGAGTATGTTTTGGGTGATTTAATAGGTATATATATGCGGATCTATATATACTAGTAGATGTTACGTTAAAATATATGGTCGTTCAGTAGTTATTATAACTTGAACGTACCTAGTGTTCTCTCATGTTTAAACAATTTATTAGTGCTAGAGTTTGATGGAGTTCCAATGATGTTTTGAATCTTTTGAACTGTGTCTACATTCGGGTATGTATTTTAATTGATTGGAACTACCAAATTTTCTTGCAAAGGAGTCTAGCTAATTAAAAGAGAATGCTTTTGAAAATACTTTGTAAGTGTACGGTATGATATCCTGACTAACATATCTTTTCTTTTAGTTTATTGGTAGTAACAAATAGAAAAATAAATTTGTCGTGACAATGAATGGATTAGTTTTCTAGGTAACATGTGATAGTACATATAAAGGGTAAAGAAATTTTATGATAATTTTCTTAAAAGTGGAGTTAAAATTTTAGAAGTATTTAAATAGACGTAAAGAGTAAAAAGGGAGATTTTATTATATTAATGATAATAATAACGCTACACCTTGTAAACGTGTAATAGTTAGTTATAACAAGCCTAAATGGATTATATAAAATAATTATAATATAGAATAAAATGAATAAAAACACCATATTTTATACACACGTATTGGTTTCATAATAACAAGTGAAATGAGTTTAATATGAGTAAACAAGATAATTGTTAGATTAACATTATACTATACTAACTAGTGGATACCTTTGATAAAATAATGAAGATAAAAGATAAGTTTATTGTTAAAGGAGATGATAGATAAAGTGAGTTTTAGTACACTAACTGAGTTATGCCCTTTGATAGTAACGAAGATGGTAAAATATGACTATGATTTCATTTATTGGTGTTAAAATATGGTCCTGTTGTGAAGTAACTAATTGAGATGAAAATTTAAAATTTTCTAAGATATTGAAATTTGGTAATACAAATCGTGATGAGTCTATCTTTTTTTTGTTGGCACACTCCATTGATCTTTCGGATTACATTGTTTTGTTTTCAGTTGTTTTGGCTAGGGTTCGTTTTACCTTATATTTTATTTTGGGACACGATTGTTTGGAATTCTTTGGGTACACGTCATGGTTGATTTAGTTATGCGGTTGTGGGAACGTTAGGATGAGAGGATTGAGTTGGGTAGTATTACGTATGGTTAGATATTAGAATGGAGAGATGTATTTTGGTTTAAAGGTTGTGTTGAAGTAATGATTAAGATTTGTGGAGTTTTGAAACTTAGATTGGTTACGGGAATAAGGGAGTTAGTAAAGTTAGTTGACTGGTCATGGGAACGAGATGTCATGCTATGAGAATTCGGTTGAAGTACCATTATGAGATTGATGAAAGTACTAGCGGATGTGAGGGTAGAGTAGAAAGTTTCTACTAATTGAAAGATGGGGCAAATAACACGCAAGGAAATTGGTATAGTTATGGAGGCAAGGTAGTAGTAGACACGTGAAGGAAAACGTGGATGTGAAAGAATGATTGGTAGGAGGCTTATTAATGGTGAAGTACAACAAGTAAGGAAGAGTGAGCCATTGAGGGGTTGAAGTAACTTTAGAAATATTGTGGTAGATGAGCTGAAGTTAGAAGCTACTGCATAGTGTGAAGTTCCTAGGTAACATCATGGAGACGAGAAGGAGTGCGTGAAGAGCTACATCGTGAAGCAAGGAACCAAAAGGACTACGTGCCGGCTGCTAGAAGGATGCAAGAGATTTCGAAGGAGTCATAGAAGTTGCAAGGACTGGAAAGGTGAAAAGCACTATGATGGGAATCTCCGTATGGTTCGTGACGAAGAAAGACAATATCGAGTACCGGAGTGGAGCTACAAAGAGCTGAACCAATGGATCGTGATGGAGTGACTACATAACATTGGAGATTAACAACTCATGGAAGCAACAAGGGGAGTCGAGTTACTACACAAAGATAGAATTTTGTGGCAGTCAATATCGAGGGATGAGTAGTGAAGCTGAGCGGAATAAGTTCGTGGAGAAGTGATTATAGGGTCAGTTTAGGGAAGGTGTTTATGAAGGATCTTTTGAAGAGACAGTTATGCATTATCCAATGAAATAAGGATTTCCATAGAGTTGATTAATTGAGTGAGAAATTTTGGTTGGACATGATAGTGAAGGAATTAGGGAGAACCAAGTATTCTTAGAAGATGATTGAAAGTACCTCATGTTAGGTGCAAGGTCATAATAGAAGTATGAGACATAAGTAAGAATTTAGAATATGGCTTAGTTTAGACATATGGAAACTAATATGGGTATAAGATGAGATTGTGATTTGCATGTAATCACATGAAACTCTAGTTTGTCCCTATTAGGAGGGAGTAGGAGAACTGGTCGTGAGGAAAACAAGTGAAGCTACGTGGCAAATTTTGACGTATAGATGACTTGAAAGACGGGAAGTATAACCTCATGATGTATGCCATTAGCTGAGGAAGAAGAAGGAAGTATGGATAGATGTGAATCATGAATGAAATAGGTCGAGATAGGAACCTAAGGTAAAACTTTGGTATAGCCTAATGAGTAGACTAAAACACAAAGCAGGCTAATATTGTTGTAGTGTGGAAAAGGGAATGGCACTGACCGATACTATTGGATTGGAAGGATTAGTATCGATAATCGAATGGATGAAGAGTTATAGATGTGATGTGTCATGAGAGAGGAAGGGTTTGGTCTAACTGAGACAAGATGAGGAGCACTAAGACCTTGAAGGTAAGACATTGTGTAGGTATAAAGGAAGTGTTGGGTATTAAAAAAAGTATATAAAAAAAATCTTTAATTGAGGAAAGTGAGAAAAGAAGTGTATGGGTGCTACTAATGAGCTATCCAAATTTGATGGAAGTAGTTGTAACATGGGTTTGGATGACAGTTGATAAAACTAACTAATGAATATGTGAAAGACCGTTATTTGTCACTTTTGTACGGAAATTGGAATTTTTAAGTGGTTTGGGGTACGGACTAAAGGGATTGATAAACATTATTGGACATGAGTATATCCGGCTAACTGGAAATGGATGGATGAAGTGAGAAATTGCTACAAGTATAGGAGTCGTGTTAAGAGCTTGGGTTACTGATTTAGAGGGAGGTGGGAAACTCGTTAGCAATGTCTGAGTTTTCTACAATGGTAGTTATCATACTAGAAGTCGATGAATGCCATTTGAGGCACTATATGGAAGGATAGGGTGAGTTTCCCCTATTGTGCACTAGAATTGGTGAAAGAGGCTTCTAATATAATAATGGTGTTTGTGGAAAGGACCAGAGAAACAAGAGATGATATGTTAAAAAGGAGGAAACCACTACAGTTTAGTGACAAAGTTATGTAGGAAGTTTCACCCATAGTAACAGGCGCCATGTTTAGGAAAAAAGGAAAAGTTGATGTCGAGTTTTATAGGTCCATTTATGATCTTTTGAAATATTGGACCAATAGTTTATGGGTATAGAATTACCTGGGGAATTGAGTGGTGTACATGATATATTTCATGTATTGAGATTTAGGAAATGTGGTTTAAGAATGCATATTTGCATGAGCGGTTATTAGGGATTTGTGTTAAAAAGAGTCATTTGTGAGATTTATGGGCTGTGAGGTCAATAGTTTGGTAATGAGTTTAAATAATGTTGGTTAATATATGTCGTAATTTGAGACTTGAACTAAAGTACACAAGGAAATGAGAGGAGTTCATTTAGAACAAGTATCCTCATCTGATTTTTTGTTTGTGTGTTTGATCCTAAGGAGTAAATCTCGGCACGAGATTTCTATTAGGAGGGAGTGATGTGACAACCATGGTTTTGGGGTTCGTCACTTAGACTATAGTTTAGGGTGTTTTGTGCAAATATGTGCTTTTATGTGTTTATGTGTTTATTATGTGTGTTTGAGTGAGGTTTGGATATCGTTTATGGGTATATGGTACTCATAAGTAAATCGAGGAACGGTTATTTCATCTTCATGAGCTCACAAGGTAGTGACTATGAAATGAGATGGTGTTATTTTGGTGTTTTACGTATAAGTATAAGTATTATAGTAAATCGTCTTTTTACGATTTAAGGTTTAGCATTTAGAGGTCTTGGATGCGGTAATTAGTTACGGGAATATTTTTCAGGATGGTTTGAAGTCATTTGGGACTTAGTTATATAGTTTATTTCATATTTCAATAGTTTTTTATAAAACTGTATATTTTTATGTCTTTTACGGTAAACGCGTAAACTGACTAGTTTTACGGTTTTGAAGTTTTGGAGGTTTTAGGAGCTAAAATAAATTAAGGTAACTTAAGGTTTTATTAATAATATATTAATAAGTAATAAAAGAAAAAAAATAAAAATATACAGGGGTATAGTCGGTTTGTAAACGCAGGAAGAAAGGAAAAAGGGGGAAAAGGGAAAAAGGGAACCGGGCTTTTGTACATGGGCTAAGGACTTGTTAGGAAAGTATATAAAGTCTTTTTATTAATCAAAACACTCATAAAATCCCTGGAGATCTAGGTTTAGTCGGCATCAATGGAGATTTTTAGGGTTCTTCATAATTTTCTTGTCTTCTAAATATTCTAAGGTAAAACCTATGTTTCTCTTTTCGATTAAATTATTTTAACTCGTTCTTAATCATTACATGATGGATCTAGGGTTAGGTTAATTATTAATTCTGTATTATAATGGTATAAACATGATTAGATTAATTAGAGATAATAATTATACATGGTGATGATAATTAATTAAGCTAATTGTGTTAAATTCGTTTTTAAGAACTGGGCAGAATTTTAGGTCAATTGTTTTGATCATATCTAGAGTTTTTCAAACTTATAAATTGCGATCTTGGTACCCCTGGAAAGTTACTTGAGTTGGCTTTCAAATTCAAGAAACGAGAACTAAATTGGAGGTAGGGAAGTGGGTCAAAAACAGGTTACAACAGTCGGAGGTCAAAGCACTTTTGAAATTAGTCGGGTTTAAATTAATGTTTTAAGATGTTTAGGGTACTTAGGAGTATAATTGGACCTTCAAACGAACATAAGACTTAGATTACATATTAAATAAAAGATCTGGGGGAGGGATAAACAAATGGGTTAGGGTAAGACCCTTTGATCATAACAAACTTTTCGTATGTTTAAAATCAGTAAATTTTGGATAGGTAAAAGTATATATATATATATATATATATATATATATATATATATATATATATATATATATATATATATATATATATATATATATATATATATATATATATATATATATATATACATATATGCAGGCCTAACAGTAGCTTTAAGGTTGAGTCGAAATGGGAAAGTTAGCTAACACATGTAAGGGCATAGGGTTTCTTTTATAGGTAATAGGTGTGAAAACACCCATCCTCTGACCACTTAATTATAATAATAACCAAGCAAAACGTGTATTTTATGTCGTAAATGTCGGAATTATGCGTGGTTTGTGTTTTTATTGTGTTTTAGGACCAAAAGATGAAAAAGGAAGAATACACGGGCTTTCACGGGCTTTTATCGATGAAAACGAGAAAAGACGATGTCAAAAAATCAAGAGTGCAAAAAGAACGGAAATCCAAGGCCAATTCTGAAGATTTATCAAAGAAAAAGTCCAAAGACGGAAGTTTAATGAAGTCGAAGAACTCAAGTCTAATTATTGAAGAAATTATAAGACAAGTTCAATTTATATCGACAAATCCCGAGACGACGTCGAGAAAGACAAAGAAATTAAATCGAGTCGAGACAAGAAGAAAGAGAGAAGAAAACATTAACCATACTTCCACTCCTCCTATAAATACCCTCCTAATGTGTCATTAGGAGGGTGGTTAGCTAGTAGTAGTTTTAGTTTTATTATTATAAGGTAAGTAGGAGTAGATTAACATACTTTCTCTCTCTAGCTTTCTTTAATGTTCTTCAAGCTTTTTCTTTAATCTTGTTTAAATCTTTGATTTTTAATCTTTTTAATTCAAGTTTTTAATCATCTTCTTCTATCTTTCTTATTTTGTTTATCTTTGATTAATTTTAATCTTTGATTTTATTTCATCTTAATGTTTATTTGATTAAAAAATTTATCTTTTTATTCATCTATAAGTTTAATACAAATTGAGCTTTGAGTTTGACATGCTTATTGGTTTCTTTTGTATATAGCTTATTTACTTTTTATTTTTCTTAAAAGTCTAGTTTTATTAAAGTTTGATTTCAAATTTTTGCTTATTTATAGTTTTACAAAAGTTCTTATTCGTGCTTATTTAGTTATTTTCATTAAATAGTTAGTTAAGTTTCGGTTTTAGCTTATAGAAAAATAGCTTATTTGATTGCTTATTACAAGTTCTTCCAATCGGAATAGGGTTTCCCCTTTCCGATCAGCTTTCCGACTAGGCCCCTTTTATTACAATAGCATTCCGATCACTAGGATCGGAAAAGGGTTTAGGGGATTCCGATTTGGATTCCGACGTGCTTGTTTTGTGTTATATTTTAACAGCTTTTAGTTTAAACATTCTAATAGGATTTCTTTTGTATTCTGATCACTTTTCTTTTTACTCATTCCGATTTAGACATTCCGATAGCTTTTATTTTCTAGTATTCGATAGCTTCCTTTGAATTACATTCCAATAGGGACTCCGATTTGGATTCCGATTGGACTTTCCGACCAGGCATTCCGACGTGATTCTGATAGGGCATTCCGATGGGCTAAATGTTCGTTTTTTTACAAAGTTCTAATTTTAGAGAGAAAAATTGACAGTTTTTCTAGTTTTGTTTTTAGCTTATTTTAATTGTCTTTAATTAGATTTATTTTTGAAGTTTTCATTTTTATTAAGTTTTCAAAATTTACCTTTTCGTCATTTATTTTTAAGTATTAATTTTTAGTTTTAAATTTCAATCTTCCGCTTTTACTTAACGACATTTACATTTGCATTTCCATTTTACTTGTAGTTTAAAATAGATAACATTTTCCCTTTATATTCCACCAAGAACGACTGAGTCGTACGTAAACCAATAATCAATTCGAAAAGATAGGACGATAACTTTTTATACTTGGCAAAACCTTGTATTAAATGATTCCTATTTTAATATTGAAGAATATAACATAGAGAATCAATAGGGCATGTTATTTTGCTTAATGGGGTGTTCGACCCTTAGTTTGAAGTATGAAAAACGGGACTGTTTTGGGTTAAATGTTAACAGGGCGAGTTATGAACTAAACTAAGTTAAGGGCTGTATAGAGGGATGTAATGAGATTAATATGGCATATAAATGAGGTTAAGTTGTAGGAGAAGGTTAGATATCCATCATAGATTTATGAGCCATTTAGGTATGTGGTTCATGTCTTGATTTTATATGTTTGTGTGTTTAGATTTTGCTAGAGCACGGATGGTTTTGTAAAGAATGATGTGAATGTTTTTATCGTTTGTGATGGACTTGTGTGTACACTTATGTGATTAGCTACTATGTGATTCTTGATTATGTTTATCGGGGGACACGTACCGTATCAGTTCTTGTGGTTTGACTTGGTACCAAGGGGATGTTGACAAGGCGGGGCCTTGGGATTGGTTCATAGGTGTATGGGTGCCTATGGGACCATAGTGACTGGTAAGGCTTGGAGCCTTGGAATTGTGGTTATTGGTAAGGCTTGGAGACTTGGATTTGTGGTAATTGGTTGATCTTGAATGCTATTAGTTAATACATAATTGTAGCACATTATCCATATGTTCTTTTGTTAATGATTGTTATTCACAACTTATGACTTGATTTGGCGTTGGAGTCTAAACCTATGACTCCCACCAACTTTATGTTGACGTGTTTTAGTGTCTCTTTCAGGTGAGAATGTGGTTAAGCGTGAGAATAGGAGTGGCTAGCTGGGAGGCTTAGGATTGCATTTGGAGGAACCCCCTTTCCTCTTAGTCTTTACCTATGTTTGAATAAGTGATACTTTGTAGACACCTATATGTTTCTTATTTGTTAATTGTATGTCTTTGGTAAGAGGTAGACCTGTTACCTACTTACCTAGACGTCTGCATTGTTTGTGATATCTTCATTACATTGTGTCACCATTTATGATATTTCCATTTCATTTAGTATCTCTATGAACACGCTATTGTTGTGATGGTATCCGTACGTCGCGCCTGATATTCCACCATGGTGGGGTGTGCCACATCAGGTAACGCCCCTCCGAAACTAGCAGCATCAGGCCGAGTGTATACCAGTACTAGAGATCTGCCAACAAGTCTACAGGTACCATTATTGGCATCTTATTTATGTATGGACATGTTTCTTGCGTTTTATTTGATACGGGTGCGACCCATTCAGTTATATCCACTACTTGAGTTGCCCGTATTAATAAGACATCTACACCACTTGAGAATGTATTAAATATATCTACGCCAATGAGAGACTTTGTGCACATTACTCGTGTGTACAAAGATCTTCCTTTAGAATTCGATGATAAGATTCGTTCTGTCGACGCACTTCCTTTGGACACGTGCAAATTAGATATGATCTTAGGCATGGACTGGTTAGAAAAACACTACGCCACGATTGATTTCCATACATATCAAGTTATATCCGGTGATGTTCAAGATCCATTGTACATTCATAATGGTTTTATACCAGGAGAGTTTGTACAAATCATTTCTGCCTTACAAGCCTGTGCTTTACTAGCTCATGGCTGCGAAGGTTTCTTAGCTACAATTCAGGACACTACTACTAAAGCACCTATCCGCGAAGTGGAGTTTAGAATTGAGCTCATTCCAGGAGTTGAACCGATCTCCAAGGCTGCTTATCGCATGGCTCCCATCGAGCTCAAGGAGTTGAAAGACCAGCTGAAGCAGTTACTAGAGAGAGGTTTTATTCGTTCGAGTATATCACCATGGGGTGCACCGGTACTATTCTTTAAGAAGAAGGATGGCAGCATGCGCCTGTGCATTGACTATCGTGAGCTGAATAAGATCACGATCAGAAACCGTTATCCATTGTCGCGTATCGATGATTTATTTGACCAACTGCAAGGTACCAAGCACTTTTCCAAGATTGATCTACGATCAGGCTTTCATCAGCTGCGAGTGAAAGAGAAGGATATCCCTAAGACTGCTTTTCGCACAAGATATGGTCACTACGAATTCGTAGTCAGTCCTTTCGGACTCACAAATGCTCCATCGGTATTCATGGATTTGATGAACCGTGTTTTCCACGAGTTTCTGGACAAATTTGTCATCATATTCATCGATGATATTCTGATCTTCTCAAAATCCAAGGAAGAACATGAGGAACATCTTCGTACAGTACTACAGATTCTTCGCCAGAAGCAACTGTATGCAAAATTTTCCAAGTGCGAATTCTGGTTAAGTAAGGTAGCATTTTTGGGCCACATTGTCTACGTAGAAGGGATCACCATGGATCCTGTGAAGGTTGAAGCTATTACAAAATGGCCAAGACCGACTCTGCAACTGAGGTTCGTAGTTTTCTAGACTTAGCTGGTTATTATCTCTGATATGTGGAGAACTATTCACGATTAGCCTTGCCTTTGACCAAGTTGATGCGTAAGGTAGAGAAATTTGTCTGGAATGATGAGTGGGAGAAGAGCTTTGAAAAACTTAAGCAGCGATTGGTTTCTGCACCTATTCTTACTCTCCAATCTAGCATAGGTGGATTTTTTATTTATAGCGATGCTTCGGGAAAGGGACTTGGTTGTGTACTCATACAACATGGGAAGGTGATTTCTTATGCATCACGTCAGCTAAAGCCTTATGTGGAAAATGATCCCACTCATGATCTGGAACTAGCAGGAGTGGTTTTTGCACTCAAAATCTGGAGGCATTATCTATATGGTGAATCATGTGACATCTTCACTGATCACAAGAGGCTCAAATACATATTAAATCACCGAGAACTGAACATGAGGCAGAGAAGGTGGTTGGAGCTACTAAAGGATTATGACATCAACATTCAGTACCATCCTGGTAAAGAAAATGTGGTGGCCGATGCTTTCAGCAGGAAATCAGGCATGATTGTTGGCATTAAGGTGGAAGAAGAGATCTTACATTATCTAGAGCGTTTAGACATTGAGTTCTTTGTACGTGGACATCATAGGTACTAGGATAATCTGAGAGTTAAGCAAGACTTAATCTCTCGGATCAACGCAGCTCAGAAGGACGATGGTGAGATATGGGCGTTTATTCAAATTATTGATCAGAAGACAGAGTTCCGTATAGACGAAGATGGCGTTATTTGGCAGGGTACCAAGTTATTTGTTCTCGACGATCTTACACTCAGAGAAGCCTTACAGACTGAGGCTCATAGCTCTCCATTCTCCATCATCCCGGTTCTACCAAAATGTACCATGATATCAAACAGCATTTTTGGTAGAGTGTCATGAAGCAGGATGTTGATACCTTCGTATCTAAATGTTTGACCTGCCAGCAGGTTAAGATAGAACATCAGCGAGCTAGTCGTTTACTACAACCATTAGAGATTCCCGAATGGAAGTGGGACAAGATCTCCATGGATTTTGTTACCGGACTTCCGCAGACTCAAAGGAAGCATGATGCTATATGGGTCCTCGTCGATCGTTTAACCAAGTCTTCTCAGTTCCTTCCAATTCGCCAGGATTATCCAGTTAGCAAATTGGCAGAAATATTTCAGTAGGATATCGAGAGACTACACAGTACTCCATCAGATATCATATCAGATAGAGATCCTCGATTCACGTCTAAATTCTTGAAGGGTTTTCAAAAAGCTTGGGGCACCAGAATCAGGTTTAGCACGGCCTTTCATCCTCAGACCGAAGGTCAGTCAGAGCGTCCAATTCAGACCTTAGAAGACATGTTGCGTGCCTGTGCATTAGAATAGACAGGGAATTGGGATGACTACATCTGTTTGGTGGAATTTTCTTACCACAACAGTTTGCATGCGAGTATCAAGTGTGCACCTTTGAGATGCTATATGGCAAGAAGTGTCGTGCTCCAATCTACTGGAATCAGGTTGGTGAACGAATGATTGAGGGTCCAGAGATGATTGAGGTGACCAATGAGAAGGTCACCATCGCCAAGGCGAAGCTGAAGGAAGCTCGTGCTCGTTAGAATAGCTATGCTGACAAACATCACAAAGCATTAGAATTTCAGACTGGTGATCGTGTTTTCCAGAAGGTATCACCAGCACGTGGAGTCAAGTGTTTTGGTATTAAGGGCAAGCTCAGTCCTCGTTTCATCAGACCGTTTGAGATCCTCGAACGTGTCGGTGAGGTATCGTATCGTCTGGAATTACCTCCTCAGCTATCTCATGTTCACAATGTGTTCTACATGTCCTTAATCAGAGGCTACAATTATCATCCTCTGCACATGATGTAACACCCCCAAGTTGGTCAAATGCAGTAGAATAGTACGTGGGGTGTTACTTGGGTGGATTGATAGCACACAACATATAGATCAATGATCGTAAAAGTCATTTAATACATATTACATGAATTAATTATGCACACTTAGTATCTTGTTTGTAAAACCACATTTATTATAAAACTGAAGTAAATATCCTAGCCCAATGGTAGACATGATGCTCCCTAAAATGCTGGAATCCAATGCATGAACCTGCTTTATTTTCCTGAGAAAACATATAAAGTAAAATGTGGGGGTCAACACGAAGTTGGTGAATTCACAGGTTTAGTTAAATAAGTTACTAATATGCCAAACATCACGATCATGGTAAGACAATCACAGTCCAATACCATAGTAGTTCTTATTTCCATGTAATAGAAGCTAGCCAAAAAGTTGCTCAGTACGCCCATTTGGATCTGTCTTGATGTTGTTCCCTCAGTCCGAAAATGATATAAACCTATTGCTTGGCCTAATCGTTTCGTGATAGCAAGTCACGTAGGCCGGGTGTTGTCAATACTCGAATAGATCTATTCATACATTTCTTTTTTTTTCTTAACGGTTAATTTATAAACAAAAAGGCCACAAAGGTAGAGTACAAAGCTACAAGCTTAACAAAAATTAGATAGGGATACATCCCCTAATAACAAGATTGAGCAACACATCATTGGCATGGACAAATCCCATACTCAATATCAAAGTACTACCAATACAAAAAAGTACTAATCATATGGCAATGGACAAACCCATTCTAATTACAAAAACCTAAGCAACTATGCATAGAACATAACTGCTACCCCATACCAACACAATATGAACCCAATAGACAAGGTTCACCTTCTGCAAATCGATGGCACTTTAAAACGAAAACCAGTCCATAAGTTGGGGTAAGGACCCACTTCCGAATACATGGCTACCTTGATTCAACCCAAAGGGAAGTAACCAAGAGTAACCAATCCATCTCCCATGGTAAACATTACGCCAAACTTAAGACAAAGTAAAGCAGGCATCAAGCAAACCTACTCATAAACGCCATCAGATCATCCTGCAGGTATAAAGGAAAGGTGCCATAGTAGCACATCCAACTTATTGCCTCCTCAAAACCCCCAATTATGTAAAACCCAATGGGAAACCATAAAAGGGGGAAAGAGTACAACTAAGCAGGAATCCAAAAATTAGGTTATAAGATCCACCAAAGTTGAAAGCCTTAACCGGATGTGTAACAGGTAAGCTCGAAAGCTGTTCCCGTCCCTGTCAGGGGGAGATGCCAACCGTCTCTCCTCCTTACGAACACTATTAACTATTACAATCCATAGGTATGGGCAAACAATAGGAAATAAGTTGTTTTTGTCATCAGTGCATGTTTTGCATATTTAAATACATATAGTTTTTGTACGTTTCTCCCCCAGTTATAAAACAGTAAAGATAGGGCCATGAACTCACCTTAGTGGTAGTGATGTGAGGATGATGTCACTACATAAACTGGCACAATATGATCATGAACTGGAGAAATTATCTAAGTAATTTTAAGTGCCTTAGTAAATGCATAATTAACAATGCATGATGGATGTATGGTTGAAAATGCATGATCACAAATCAATAAGCTAGTACGACCGTTTAAGTGTTTACACTTATAGTGATTTGTAAATATATATAATTTTTAGTTTCTAAATATATATATATATATATAAATTGTTTAGTAAAATGGGTAATAAATTAAATAACTATGTTTTTCATTATTTAATTTATTGTAAGAAAATAAATACAATTTACTTTTCTTAAGGTTCCAAAATATAGTTAACGGGATTTGCCAGTTTATAAGTTTTCGTGAATAAATTTAATAATTATCCAAACGGCTAAGTTAATTTATTGATAAAATAATTTATTAATATTTTTAATTAACTTAAATTAAACTTGACTCCTTGTTAGTATAACAACTTACCAAATATATCCTTTAAGGTTTCGTCCGTTAAGTATATTGCGTCGTTAGTCCTTGTCCATTTAGTTTATTTACAAAAACTAAATGAGGCCATATTTAAAAAATGAGGCTAGGGCTTGTAACAAGTTTCATTTATGGCAAAAATGAGCCTTGAGGTCTCGGAATATTTAGTAAGGCATCTAGGGCTCATATTAAGTTTAAATAATGGCAATTATGGCCCTTGTAATTTCAATTAACTCACGGTTTAAAACAAACACACTCTATACTTTGGAAAATGACACATTTGACCCTTGTACTTGTATAAAAACACGAAATCATTTATACCTGTTTTATTAAGTTAGCAGATTAACCTTTTCACCAATTGTCAAAATGGACACGAAAAGTCTCCCTAATTAGGATTCGGGCTTGACCGGCCCAATTGGGTCTCTGCTTGGGTAAAGTGGGCCTAGAGGGCTTGTTTAAATTTAACTAGTACTCTATTTAATGGGCTAGTAAGTATACTTTCCTTATGGGCTTATACCTTATTATTTCTAAGTCCAAAATTTAAGACATAGGCTTATTTGCATTCGGCTTATTTTAGCTTATATGAGGGCTTATATAACTTGGCTTATTTAATATTTCTAGGCTTAAATGAGCTAGCTTAAATATATCAAAGTCTCGTTTTATATAGCTTTTAGGGTTTGCATGGCTAGCTTATATAGGGTTTTAGGTTTCGGCTTATATTAGGTTTTAGAAATCCTATGTCATGGCTTATATATATTTTTAGGTCTCGACTTTTATGACTTATGGGATTATATAAGCTTAAATGTTTCGGCTTATATTATTTATACACTTTTGTGACATAGTGATTTACTTTAGGGCTTACACTAAGTTCTTATGTATAACCTTACAAGTTTTAGGGTTTTTAAGGCAAGATTACCCATAGACATCATATAAGTCGTGCGCTTATATGTTGTTTAGGGTTTGTTTACAAGTTTTAAACATATGTATGTACTCCTAACTCCATTTTTATAGCATAAACATGCATGAGAAGTAAAATGAGTAAGGAAAAGCTTAGAGAGGGTTTCATACTTACTTGTTTCAAGAAAACTTGGTGATGACAAAGGTTTAGGAGTTCTAGACGTCGGGTTCCTCTTATTGTGACCTAGGATGATCTTGGACTTGACTTGAATGCTAAATATCTTGGATAATAAGCACTAAATGCTTGGAGAAGACTAAGAGTAAATGCTAGGAGTCGTCTAGGTGTTTTGTTAAGTTTGAATCGAATGGGAGTGTAGTGAGTGATGTGTGTGTTTACTAGTATGATAAATATCATAAAGTGAGATTAAGAGGAATTGCTTGGGGCTTATACACGTCCAAGAGAGAGATATGAGCTAGATTTGGAGATTTTTGGAGAGTACCATGTAAGTACATGTTTTAATGAGCAAATATCTACATAAGACCCTTACATACTCTTTTGTCGTCGCATGTTATGCTTCCAAGGGGACCAAGTAAGACTTGTATAGTGTTTTCAATAAATGGAAAGTTTGTACAAGTGTAAGAGTTGTGTGGGTGTGCTCTATCGCACGTCTTATGTCAAATGGGGTGTTCTAGGTGGCTTGTTTTTGTGATGTAAGTATAGGGAACTTAGTACACTCTTTAAATGCCAATGTTGTACATGGTGTCATGGTTTGGTTAACAAACCGGTGGTATTGGCTAGTCAAGGAAGGAAAAAGTATTTTCTATAGTGTATGCCTTAATGAAATATGTTGTACAAAGTCTAGAAGTCAAAAGTGTAAATGGTAAAGGTTTTTGGTATTTAAATGTTATATATATGCATATATTCGGCTATAAATGAGTCTAGGGTATTGTTATGTTTAGTTTTTGTGTCTAAGTATAGTCACTAGGAGTATAGGTATAGTATTGTGTGAGTATGTTTAAGTCTAGGTTGATTTTGGTTAAGTTTGGGATCCTTGGTGAAAGTATGGTCATTTTTAGATGAGAAAATAATTTACTATATTAAAAGTATGAGAACTTAGTTTAAATAGGTTAAAATGGTTAAAGGTAATGTTTAAATATAAAAACAGTTGATGTCGTAACGTAAGTCATTTATAATGTGAGAAAATTTTATATCTATATATATTTAAAGCTTTAAAAATAATACTTAAGTAAATATTATTAATTGTGATCATGAGTTTGGATTTATTAACCAATGTGATGAATGCTTATGATTATAAGTTCAGGTGACTTAAATGTCCCAAAAGGAGTGATTGTTTATTGTCCTTCATGCTCATATAATGTAGTCATCCCAATGTGACTGTGTCCTTATGATTAAATGTTCAAAATCATAATGTATGCTATGAGATTAAATGTCTCCATGTTCGGATGATTAAAATAATGTATGCTCATATATGATGCATATGATTGCTCTTAGCATACGGGTAATATATATTATGATATCATGAGGTGACGTATACAATGATGACATAGTCAAAACCTAAAATTTACAATTTTTACAGCATTAACCCGTTATTTTAGCTTTGTCCTCAAAGCTTAAGATGACGTTACAGCTCAGGTGAACAGGTGTGGGTACTTCGCTCTAAATGAGTCTTCGTGTTCCCATGTGAACTCGGGACCCATCCTATAGTTCCATCGTATCTTAACTAACGGGATTTGGCTTCGCTTTAGCTTCTTGACTACTCTCTCCATGACTTCCACCGGTTCTTCTATGAATTGGAGTTCGTCATCAATGTGGACCCCCTCCAATGGCATGGCTAGCGGCTCATCCGCGTAGCATTTCTTCAAGTTTGAGACATGGAATGTAGAGTGTACCCGGCTCAACTACTAGGGCAACTCTAAACGATAAGCGACTTCCCCTATTCTGTAAATCACCTTGAAGGCTCCTACATAACGTGGATTTAGTTTCCCACGTTTCCCAAATCGGACGACGCCCTTCCAAGGTGATACCTTTAGCATAACATGATCACCTACTGCAAACTCCATAGGCTTCCGTTTCCTGTCTGCATAGCTCTTCTGTCTATCCTGGGCAGCCTAATATCGCTGCCTGATGAGAGTGATCTTCTCAGTTGTCTCTTGAATTAGTTCGGGTCCAGTCAGTTGGAAGTCCCCCACCTCTGTCCATCATACGGGTGATCTACACTTGTGACCATAAAGGGCCACAAATGGTGCTGCTTTAATACTGGAATGGTAGCTGTTGTTGTAGGAGAATTCAACTAATGGTATATGTTCGACCCATCCTTTTCCAAAGTCGATCACGCATGCTCTTAGCATGTCTTTTGGGTTTGGATTGTTCATTCACTCTGGTAGTTAGTCTACGGATGGTATGCGGTACTCATGTCCAAGTTTGTTCCTACACATCGTTGGAATGCTCTCCAAAAGTTTGACGTAAATCTACCATATCGATCACAAATGATTGAGACTGGTATACCGTGTCTAGTCACTATTTCCATTAGGTACAACTTGGCTAACTTGTTCAGAGAGTCATTCTCTCTGATGGGCAGGAAATGAGCGGATTTTGTGAATCGGTCAGCCCAAACTGTATCGTAACCGTGAGATGAACTAGGGAGTTTGGTAATGAAGTCCATTGTGATGTTGTCCCATTTCCATTTTGGTATTTCAGGTTGGACTAACAAACCAGATGGCCTCTGATGTTCTGTCTTTACTCTGGCACAAGTCAGACACTTCTTCACGTACGTGGCAATGTCTGCTTTCATGTTTGACCACCAATATAATTTCTTCACGTCCAGATAGATCTTTTCAGATTCAGGATGTATGGATTACTTGGACTTATGAGATTCGTGCATGATCACGTTTCTCAAGTCTCCCTAACATGGTAACCAACTTCTTTTGTGTAAACATAACGTTCCGTCTTCTCTAGCTTCCAACTTCTCCTTGCTTATGTCAGTCCTAAGCATTCCTCCTATGTCTTCTTTTCTGATGTTTTCAGGCTTCTGTGCTTGGAGTTGAGCCTCTAATATTTGCTTGGGTAGGTCCAAGCTAATGGTCATGACTAGGGCTCGAACTCTAATAGGAGGATCAGTTCCTTTTCGACTTAGTGCATCTGCAACTATGTTGGCTTTACCTGGGTGGTATTTGATGTCGCAGTCGTAGTCACTGAGCAACTCTATCCAACGATGTTGCCTCATGTTTAGCTCCGTCTGGTCTAGGATGTGTTGCAAACTCTTGTGATCAGTATGCACTATGCACTTTGTTCCATACATGTAGTGTCTCCAAATTTTCAAAGCAAATACTACAAATCCAAGCTCTTGATCATGAGTAGAGTAATTTTGCTTGTGTTTCTTTTATTGTCTTGATGCATATGCAATTACTTTCTGTCTCTACATTAATACAACTCCTAAGCCTTTGTGTGAGGCGTCACAGTAGACAACGAAGTATTTGTTGCCTTCTGGTAGGGCTAAAATAGGTGCACTACACAATTTCCGTTTAATGGTTTGGAATGCGGCCTCTTCTTTTTCTCCCCAATCGAATTTTACGCCTTTCTGAGTAAGCTTTGTCATAGATTTAGCTATCTTAGAAAATCCTTCTATAAATCTCCGGTAGTATCTGGCAAGACCTAAGAATTGACGAATCTCCTTTGGTGAAGTGGGTGATGCCCAATCCTTCACGGATTCGACTTTTGCAGGATCCTCTTGAATTCCCTTGTTATCGATCACATGACCGAGGAAATGTACTTTCGGAATCCAAAAATCACATTTCGAGAATTTTGCGACAACTTTTCTTCCTTAAGTAATTTTAGCACTTGAGCAAGGTGTTCTCCGTGCTCTTGATCATTCTTGGAATAGATGAGTATGTCATCGATAAACACAATCACAAACTTATCCAGATAGGGTCTGCACACTCGATTCATGAGGTCCATGAATATAGCTGGAGCGTTGGTCAGGCCAAATGGCATGACTTGAAATTCATAATGACCGTAACGAGTTCTGAAAGTTGTTTTCGGTATGTCCTCTTCTATGACCCTCAACTAGTGATACCCCGATCGTAGGTCGATCTTGGAGTATACACTTGATCCTTTTAAATGATCAAATAGGTCTTCGATTCGTGGTAGTGGGTAACGATTTTTCACAGTTAACTTATTCAGTTCTTTGTAATCAATAAACATTCGGAAAGATCCGTCTTTCTTTTTGAAAAAAAGTACTGGAGCTCCCCAAGGTGAGGAACTGGGTCTGATAAAACCTTTGTCTGACAGTTATTGAAGTTGTTCAGCGAGTTCTTTCATCTCGGTTGGTGCTACCGGTATGGTGCTTTAGCTACAGGTGCAGCTCCTGGTATCAAGTCGATTTGAAATTCCACTTGACGAGTCGGAGGTAAACCAGGTAAGTCGTCTGGGAAAGCCTCAGGATAATCACAGACAATTGGCACGTCCTTGATTTGTTTCTTCTCTGGTTCCTCTTCTTTTTCGGTTTTAGAAATATGTGCTAAAAATATAGGGCATCCTTTTAGTATATACTTCTGGACTTTAGTGCATGAGATAACACGCAGTCTGGTGTCAGTTCTATCTGAGTTTCCTTCTCCTCGAACGATTATATTTTCTTTTCCCCATGGTATACGGACTAGCTTTTAGTCGCACACATTGGTTGCGTGATATTTAGCTAACCAATCCATACCAATGATGACGTCGAAACTACCCAAAATTACAGTTATCAACTGGATATCGAATGGATGATTTAGAAGGTTTAAGGTACAACCTCTTAAAATAGTGTTGGTTTCAATGATCTTACCGTCTGCTAACTCGACTCTATAACAGTCATCTAACGGTGTAGGTGTGATGTCTAGTAAGCTACTAAAGTATGTGGATATGAAACTCCTATCGGCTCCCGTATCAAATAACATATTTGCATAGCGATTGTTTAGAAGGAACGTACCGGTAACCACATTGGAGTCTGGGTTGGTCTTGGCGTCTCCTACTACATAGACTCTAGACGGTGCTCCTCCTTTGTTCTCGTTCCTAACTACTCGCTTTGCACAATGAGGCTTGATGTGCCCGATCTCTCCACAACCATAGCAACGAACTTTCGTACGAGCGATGTTACCGCTGCCACTGTGCTGGCGGTTTCCCTGCTGTCCATTTTCGTGGAAGTTTTGATTGTTGCCATTGTGGGGCTTGTAGTTGGTGTTGGATTTATTCCTTATGGCAGGAACATAGGTGTTACCCTGTCCGGGTCTTCGGCATTCAACAGTAGAGAATTAATGGAAATTGCACTTGGTGCACTTCGGCTTGTTGCCTCCATATGGTGGTGGGTCTGAGGAAACAACACTATAGATCTGGCCTAAGTTTTGCTTCGTTGGTGGCTGGGCCTGATGATAACCGCGGTAGTTCTCCTCAACTTTTCTCTTGTACTCAGACTGCCTAAGCACATGATCACGTCCCCGTTTGTTCATCAGCTCTGTGGAAAATTCTATGGCACCCTCGACTGTAGTATGTCGGGATGCGAGTACACTATCATGAACAGAATCAGGAAGTCTACTAACGCACTTTTCTATCTTGTCCTTCACGTTAGGGAACATCCAAGTACACATCAAAGTTAGCTTCTGAAATCTCTGGTTGTAAGCCGTGATGTCGTGATTTGTGCATTTGAGGTTCCACAAGTCAATCTCTAGTTTCTTGATTTCACCTCGAGGACAGTATTTCGTGGTAAGTCTTTCCTTAAATGCATTCCAGGTCATCCCATAGGCTTCATCATGCCCGAGGGTAGCAACTAGGGAGTTCCACCAGGTGAGAGCATGTTCCAAGAGGGTACATGTGGCAAATTTCACCTTGTTCTCCCGGTGCAATCACTAATGCGGAATACTGTCTCAGTCCTCTCGAACCATTGAATGAGTCCTACTACCCCTTCCTTTCCCTTGAAGTAACTGGGCTTGCATTTCAGGAAGTCAGGATAGGTACATCCTCTGGCAGTTCGATCTCTGGCATTTGAGTTTTGACTGTCACCCTGGTTTCTGTTGGGGTGTGTTTCCCTGGCGGCTAGGGCATCAACAATGCCTTGACCGATAAGCACTCTAAGTTGTGCTTCTAAAATAGTCGCTGAAGGAGTAGCGTCAGGGTTCTGTCGAGTGACTCTTTGTGCCATTGTTCTAACATACACAAAGATGAGATTTATTAGTTGGTCAGTAGGATTATTATATTAAGCTGCATAAAATGGGTATGCATAGAATTCATAACAAATTGGATAACCTGTCAAGATTTCATAATAATATAAATTCAAACAAACAAGTAGAGGATAATATATCAGTACTGTTGAACATCAATATAATACAAATACAACCAATCAAAGACAGAGATACAACCATCATGTCTGAGATAGTGGTACATATGTTTGTAGTACAACAAAAGATAACCTACCTACTAAGGTTAGGTGCTATGATACAGATACAACTGAAATGGAAATAAAAGTACAAAAGACCTAAATCATGCGAGCTGAGATGCAACTCAATGCTTGTCATGATGTACAAAGAAATCAAGCCTACACTAGTATGGCTGTCTGTAGGTGCGGGTGGCCCAGCTGGTGGTGTGCGCGCACGATCATCCTGCATGCGAATCATCGCTCTCCTGGTCTCTCGGGAGAATCGGTCTCGAGCAACTAGTGCTGACGTACAATATCGACACTCCGTAGATGATCTGTCTCAGCAATGACTCCCTGAAGGCGAAGGTCTGCCAGGTCTATGAAAGTCCGAAAAGTCTCCTCCTGTGTGAGGATAGTAGCCTGGGTCTCGTACGAGTGACCCTTTAATGAAGCTAGCCGGTAGCGGAGGTAAGCAACCTCATCCAACAACCAATGTATGGTCCCTTGGGTCATACCCAGAGAACTCTGTATGGTGTGTGACTCACTAGCCACGACCCCGTAGAGAGAACGATATATCTCCTGAGGTAAGGCGCGTCCCTGATGGTCCGCCTGCAGTAGGGCATGAATAAGGGCGGTATCCTGCGCCTGTCGGGCCACAAGTGCACGACCTGTGCCTACAAGGCTTCAAGACTGGGTTGTCTAGCTCCTGATCCCTCTCCTACCTTGAAGGTCGAGTCAGGAATAGAATCACGCCTCCTCTTGCGAGGTGGCAGAGCACTAGTGGGGTGAGGGTGTGTGCAGTAGGTGGTGGCAATGGTTGTAGGGAAGGCACAACCTGGTCCATCTCCGTAGGAGGAGATGCAGGTACTACAAGCAGTGGTGAAGTAGGGGATACAGTGGGTGGTGATGGGGTAGGTGAATCTGAAAGTATGATGACTCCGTCTTGCTGGTCATCTCTGGACTCGGTGTCAGATACGGGTCCAACAAATACTGATGTCGGTGATAATGGAGTGGTGGTAGGAGCCATGAGCTCCTCGAAGGTAGTCACAACAGTAGGTGGCGTCATGATATTTGAAAATAGCATTTCAAAGTTTAGTAAGTTTTTAGCTTACACAATTCAAAAAGTTTTAAAGTGCATATGCGATGCGGTTTATGTCTTTTAACTATGCTAGTTAAAAGTATGAGTAGATACTTAGGTGATTTATTAACTCGAAAGTTATAAATCAGTGTGAAGTTAGCTCACATAATGCGTATGCTCTATGCTGTATGCCTAACTTATAAGGTTCCCCAAAAATCAACTTTATTTTTACTTTATTGATTTTTAAAATTTCAGTTATAGTCCAGTTTAAAATTTTTATTATATTTAAAAAATTTTATTATCGATCTGGTTCTCTATAACTATGCGCTCTGATACCATTTCTGTAACACCCCTAAGTTGGTCAAATGCAGCAGAATAGTACGTGGGGTGTTACTTGGAAGGATCGATAGCACACAACATATAGAGCAATGATTATAAAAGATTTAATACATATTACATGAATTAATTGTACACACTTAGTATCTTGTTTGTAAAACCACATTTATTATAAAACTGAAGTAAATATCCCAGACTAATGGTAGAGATGATGCTCCCTAAAATGCTGGGATCCAATGCATGAACCTGCTTTATTTTCCTAAGAAAACATATAAAGTAAAATGTGGGGGTCAACACGAAGTTGGTGAATTCAGAGGTTTAGTTAAATAAGTTACTAATATGCTAAAAATCATGAACATGGTAAGACAATCACAGTCCAATACCATAGTAGTTCCTATTGCCCTGTAATAGAAGCTAGACAAAAAGTTGCTCAGTACGCCCATTTGGATATGTCCTGATGTTGTTCCCTCAGTCCGACAATGATATAAACATGTTGCTTGGCCTAAGTGTTTCGTGATAGTAAGTCACGCAGGCCAAGTGTTGTCAATACCCGAATAGATCTATTCATACATTCCGCGCTACACTATTAACTATTACAGTCCACGGGTATGGGCAAACAATAGGCAATAAGTTGTTGTTGTTGTCATCAGTGCATGTTTTGCATATTTAAATACATATAGTTTTTGTATGTTTTCTCCCCCAGTTATAAAACCGTAAAGATTGGGCCATGAACTCACCTTAGTGGTAGTGATGTGGGGATGATGTCACTGAATAAACTGGCACAGTATGATTACGAACTGGAGAAATTACCTAAGTAATTTTAAGTGCCTTAGTAAATGCATAATTAACAATGCATGATGGATGTATGGTTAAAAATGCATGATCACAAATCAATAAGCTAGTACGACCGTTTAAGTGTTTACACTTATAGTGATTTGTAAATATATATATTTTTAGTTTCTAAATATATATATATATATATATATATATATATATATATATATATATATATATATATATATATATATATATATATATATATATATATATATATATATATATATATATATATATATATATATATATATATATATATATATATATATATATATATATATATATATATATATATATATATATATATATATATATATATATATATATATATATATATAATGTTTAGTAAAATAGGTAATAAATTAAATAACTATGTTTTTCATGTTTTAATTTATTGTAAGAAAATAAATACAGTTTACTTTTCTTAAGGTTCCAAAATATAGTTAACGGGATTTGCTAGTTTATAAGGTTTCATGAATAACTTTAATAATTATCCAAACGGCTAAGTTAATTTATTAATAAAATAATTTATTAATATTTTTAATTAACTCAAATTACACTTGAGTCCTTGTTAGTATAACAACTTACCAAAAATATCCTTTAAGGTTTCGTCCGTTAAGTATATTGCGTCGTTAGTCCTTGTCCGTTTAGTTTATTTACAAAAATGCCCCTAGGGCTTACAATGCTTTGGGGAAATGACCAAACACCCCCTAAGTCTCGGAAATTAAATAAGTTAAGGTTAGGGTTTGTTTTAAGTTTGCAAAATGACACAAATGGTCCCTAAAGTTTCAGATTATTTAAAAGTAATAGTTAGGGCTTGTAATAACTTTCCCAAAGTGACACTTTTGGTCCTTCAAGTCTCGGCATATTTAAAAATTAAACTAGGGCTTGTATTAAGTTTCTAAAAGTGGCAGAAATGACCCTTAAGGTCTCGAAGTATTTAAAAAATGAGGCTAGGGCTTGTAATAAGTTTCATTTATGGCAAAAATGACCCTTGAGGTCTCGAAATATTTTATAAGGAATCTAGGGGTCATATTAAGTTACCAAATTAACCTTGTGGACCTTGTGGTTTCATTTAACTCACGGTTTAAAATAAACGCACCCTATACTTTATAAAATGACACATTTGACCCTTGTACTTGTATAAAAACACAAAATCATTTATAATTGTTCTATTAAGTTACCAAATTAACCTTAACTTTCCCCAATTGACAAAATGGGCACGAAAATTCTCCCTAATTATGATTTGGGCTTGACCGGCCCAATTGGGTCTCGGGTTGGGTAAAGTGGGCCTAGAGGGCTTGTTTAAATTTAACTAGTACTTTATTTAATGGGCTAGTAAGTATACTTTCCTTATGGGCTTATACCTTATTATTTCTAAGTCCAAAATTTAAGGCATGGGCTTATTTTCATTCGGCTTATTTTAGCTTATATGAGGGCTTATATAACTTGGCTTATTTAATATTTCTAGGGCTTAAATGAGCTAGCTTAAATATATCCAAGTCTCGGCTTATATAGCTTTTAAGGTTTGCATGGCTAGCTTATATAGGGTTTTAGGTCTCGGCTTTTATGACTTATGGGCTTATATAAGCTTAAATGTTTCGGCTAATATTTCTTTTTATACACTTTTGTGACATAGTGATTTACTTTAGGGCCTACACTAAGTTCTCATGCATAACCTTACAAGTTTTAGGGTTTTTAAGGCAATATTACCCATAGACATCATATAAGCCGTGGGCTTATATGTTGTTTAGGGTTTGTTTACATGTTTTAAACATATGCATGTACTCCTAACTCCATTTTTATAGCATAAACATGAATGAGAAGTAAAACGAATAAGGAAAAGCTTAGAGAGGGTTTCATACTTACTTGTTTCAAGAAAACATAATGATGACAAAGGTTTAGGAGTTCTAGACGTTGGGTTCCTCTTATTGTAACCTAGGATGATCTTGGAATTGAATGCTAAATATCTTGGATAATAAGCACTAAACACTTGGAAAAGACTAAGAGTAAATGCTAGGAGTCGGTCTAGGTGTTTGTTAAGTTTGAATCTGAATGGGAGTGTAGTGAGTGATGTGTGACTTTACTAGTATGATAAAAATCACAAAAGGGAGATTGAGAGGAGTGGCTTGGGGCTTATACACGTCCAAGAGAGAGATATGAGCTAGATTTGGAGATTTTTGGAGTGTACCATGTAAGTACATGTTTTAATGAGCAAATATGTACATAAGACCCTTACATACTCTTTTGCCGTCGCATGTTATGCTTCCAAGGGGACCAAGTAAGACTTGTATAGTGTTTTCAATAAATGGAAGGTTTGTACAAGTGCAAGAGTTGTGTGGGTGTGCTCTATCACATGTCTCATGTCAAATGAGGTGTGCTAGGTGGCTTGTTTTTGTGATGTAAATATAGGGAACTTAGTACACTCTTTAGATGCCAATGTTGTACATGGTGTCATGGTTTGGTTAACAAACCGGGGGTATTGGCTAGTCAAGGACGGAAAAAGTGTTTTCTGTAGTGTATGCCTTAATGAAATGTGTTGTACAAAGTCTTGAAGTCAAAAGTGTAAATGGTAAAGGTTTTTGGTATTTAAATGTTATATATATACATATATTCAGCTATAAATGAGTCTAGGGTATTCTTATGTTTAGTTTTTATGTCTAATTATAGTCACTAGGAGTATAGGTATAGTATTGTGTGAGTATATTTAAGTCTAGGTTGATTTTGGTTAAGTTTGGGATCCTTGGTGAAAGTATGGTTACTTTAGATGAGAAAATAATTTACTATATTAAAAGTATGACAACTTAGTTTAAATAGGTTTAAATGGTTAAAGGTAATGTTTAAATATAAAAACAGTTGATGTCGTAACGTAAAGTCATTTATAATGTGAGACAAATATATATCTATATATATTGAAAGCTTTAAAAATAATACTTAAGTAAATATTATTAATTGTGATCATGAGTTTGGATTTATGAACCAGTGTGATAAATGCTTATGATTATAAGTTCAGGTGACTTAAATGTCCCAAAAGGAGTGATTGTTTATTGTCCTGCATGCTCATATAATGTAGTCATCCCAATGTGACTGTGTCCTTATGATTAAATTTTCAAAATCATAATGTATGCTATGAGATTAAATGTCTCCATGTTCTGATGATTAAGATAATGTATGCTCATGTATGATGCATATGATTGCTCAAAAGATTTCATGCAAAGGTGGTAATATATATTCAGATATCATGAGGTGACGTATACAATGATGACATAGTCAAAACCTGAAATTTACAGGTTTTACACATGATCACGTATCCACTCAAGTAGATTCGAGAGGACCTATCCTATGTTGAGGAACCCGAGGGAGTTCTCGATCATTAGGATCGGCTCATGAGGAGAAAGACGATTCCTTTTGTCAAAATCCTTTGGAGGGACCATCCCGAGCGGGAAGCCACTTGGGAAATGGAGGATTCTATCCGGACTTCTAATCCTCATTTTCAGCTATGATTCGGGTATGTACTTATCAGCTTATCGTATCTATAATTCAAGGACGAATTATTCTTTTTAGAGCGGAAGAGTTGTAAAACCTACATAAAATACATAAGAACATTTATTACATGAAAACGCGGATTAATTAAAACTTTATAGTTAAATAATACACGACGCATATCATGAATAATTAATGTAAGTATTACGCATATTATTATGAATTATTATCACACGATAAGTATTTACGTATAATACTTAAAACATGACAAGAATTAAAAAACGAGATTAAAACACGAACACACAAGATAAACTATTTAAAACATGAAGAACGAAATATATATAATAAGGGTGCTTTTAGCCGGCATTTAAAAAGAACTAGAGGGCCTTTGGCCCATCCCATTAAGCTTTAACTAGTAAACAAGATATTCCCAGGGATTTTACTTTTCACTTTAAAAAAATTAAAAACCCTAGCCTCTCTTTGTCCTCCTTGGCCGCCAGTTTCATCAAGAAAAAAGGAAAGGGAATAACTAGTTTTGATCTTAAATTTATTCGGGTATAGTTCGTGTTAATAGATCCCAAGTTACTACGTGTTCGGTATCCCTAAAACCTTAATCCTTTTTCTTTTATTATTATTAATTCATGAATCTATTTAAAATTAATAATAAGAACACATGTGTAAATAATATAAACATGTAATCAAGGGTTTTGGGTTTGATTTCTCAAGGGAACCGAGAGCAAAAGGCTCTCGATGGGCGTTTGGTTTGGCCACCCGAGACCACAAGGGTCTCGGTGGCTGTTTTGTGCGGTCGCAACACCAACCCCCTAACAAGGGTATGTTTGGCTTGTCAGTGGGAACCTGGCTTAGGCCGGGGGCTGTTGTGGGCAGCAGTGGCAAACCGGCAGCAGCCGGTGGCTGTTGTGTGCTAGCGGCGGCAAGGCCACAGCCTTGCGGTTGTAGTGGTTGTTGTTCGAGCCAAGCGGAGACCATGGGGTCTCGGTGTAGGCTAGTTTCGAGGCTCGGGTATAACCGAAACACACCAAGGGTGTGTTTGGTTTAGTTTTGCTAAATTTTATTAAGTTTATTTAATTAATTATATTAAGTGAAACATGGTTTAATTAATTAATTAAAATCAAGGACTTATGATATAATTATTTTGTACATGATTATTCATGAAATTAACATGGTCCCAATTAATTAAATTTACTTAGGTTATAATAATTATTAATATAACTATTCATGATATAAAAACATGACACATTTAATTAATTTAATTAAGAACTTAACTTAATTATTTAATTACATTTTAACCATGGTTTAATTAAATTAATACTATACCTTGATTAAATTATACAAATATCAGTTAAGGTAAAGTTTTATTAATATAATCATATTATATTATTAATTAATAATCACTTATAAACCATGTATAATATTATTAATTAATAATTATTATGTTAAGACTAAAGTATTTACTATTAATAAACTTTACTATATATATGACATTTAAATAATCATAGCTTATAATATATGCTTATTAAACATTAGCTTATATCATATACTTATTTAATAAGCTTATTACTATTTTTGGAAACATACTATTTATGGAAAAATTCTATTTTTAGAAACCTACTAATTATGGAAACTTACTATTTATGAAAACTTACTATTTTTGAAAAGTTGCTATATATGGAAACCTGCTATTTTTTGAAAGTTACTACATATAGAAACCTACTATTTTTAGAAAGTTACACTTTATGAAACAACAAGTATAATAACACATAAGACATGAAATACACTAATTAAGAACACATGAAACACTAAGAAACACATGATTAAACATGAAATAGTAGAACAAGCCAAGAACATGTAAAACAAGTCAAGAACAAGTAAAGTAAGCTAAGAATAAGTAAGTATACATTAAACAGACAACTCATTCACGTCCTTTATATTGTATCTCTCATGAACTCGGAGTAGTTCTTCCGCTTTCATCTTTATTTTCATTACTGGACATAAGGTACGAATATTTCGTCCTTCAGTATGGACATTTTCTTTCTATGATTAGGATTCCCCGTCTGCTGCCATCTGTTATCCCCAGTACTTACATAAAACTTTTCAGTAATTACTATGTTATTATTTTAAACTGCCTGAGCTATATACATGCATGCCATGTTTCACCTAGTTATGGAGGTACCATAACCATAACACTTAAGGCACTGGTGTTATGACTCTTTCGCGACGAGAGTGATTGCTCGCTGCGTCCCTTTCAGTTATTGGCCATTATTATTATTACAATGTGGGGCGAATGCATCCTAGTACATGTTTTACAGATTACACGGTGACTGTGGTTTGTGCTCTACATCCGTTATATGGAGCTAATCCCTCCACCCAGACTATTAAAATTAGAGGCAACCCCTCTAATTACATGACGAGGTCACCCCTCTATGTATTCATGCACGTTGATACCTTCATGACCTATATGGGCTCTTGGGCATTTAAAATATAGTTTTTATGAATTAAACATAAGTCTTTTCAGATATAAACCAGTTTATAAAACATACTTCAGGTTTTCCATGACTTACACTTATTTCGCTGCATTTTCATACTTTACTTATGTTTCCGTTATTCATATCATTGTCATATATCCGTTCACTAAGCGTATTGCTCAGCCGTATTTTCTTTTCATGTTCCCATACGGCAGGTACTAAAGGGCAGACTTAAGCAATCAAGAGTACGTGCATTAGGAGGGAGGCTACCTTGACTTCATTTATTTTAATGCATTTATATACTTCTGCTTTGATGGACATTGTTAGTCCTTTTTCTACATTCTTTACTTATGCATTGTATGAGCTTATGTTTGGGAACGATGTTTGATTCTGGTTTCCTTTATGGTCATTTATGTTTTTAAGACATTTACCTTGCATGCTTTAATGACACGCCATAATTATCATGTAACGATCCACTTGTCAAAGTGGGGTGTTACATGGGGTCTTGTGGACTCCAGCTCTTGCACAAAGTGAATCTTGTTTAAAGACCCTGCACTCTGAATAATAAACACCGTTAGGCTTACCGTGGGCGCGTGTCCCACGATTAGACTCCGACGTGAGAGTAAGTTATCAGTTTGAGTATACGTGAGGGTTTTAGAGTATTGTGTATCGTACGTTTGTGAAACCTCAAGGGTTCCTTTTATACCTGAGAGAGTCCTGGCTGGACTCTCCTACTCTTGCGGCCTAAAGAAGAGATAGTGACCGAAAATAGTTTGATCCTTATCGCATAAATAAGATAAGTTTATATCACTTTCCTTTAGGCGAATATAATCACAAGATAGATTATATTATGCCTTATCCTATCGCGGTACGACGAGGACACGGCTAAGTAATAAACCGTTGTGCGAGAGCCGCTTACCGGGCCTCCTAGGCCGTGTGTGCACAATGAATTAATGATCCATACTCAATGGATACGGGTAGTACCCGTGGGTTGGTTTATTCAACCTGAATAGGGACTATACGTCATCATGTCCCCGCAGTCTAGTGGTCGAAGGTCCGTGTCGCGGCTACTAGACTATAACCTACGAAGTTGCCAACGAAATATGAACTGTAGACAATCGCAACAATGAGTATCCTAGAAGGTTTCAAATTCTTTCGCTAGGATAACATACATCCCCCTTTTTACCTAATCCCCTCGAAAACCGGGAAAAACGTCGGCCGCGTCATCCCAACCATTCATATTCCACCATTAGATTAAGCTAGTGGAGTACACGTGGTGCAGATCCGAGTTTGTTGAATAGTAATTCGGAGGACTATTTATAAACCTAACACCGCTTTTCACTGCTCACCTTCTTCAGTTAAAAACACTTCCTTTAACGCGCTTTTTTCTCCTTCCGAAGCAAGACAGTATTGAGGTAATCTTATGTGGATCACTATAATCTTTACACACTCGTTCGACCATGGTCAAACAATTATCTAAAGTTACCTCTACTATCATCGTCGAGGAACTTGACCGATTCACGACAGATTGCTATATCCCCGATTTTTTGCAACTCGAAGTACAGAACCCTCGGCGAAACATTAGACATGCGCCCGAGGGTAAAGTGGGCATGTATACTAGGTTTTTTGATTTTTCGAATCACCGAATCCTTATGTCGTTTTTTCTCATAACCGTACTGGCTCATTATGAAATCCATGTTTCCTAGCTTCATTGTGTAGGGGCGGCTAAGATTTCTAATTTCGAAATCAATTGCCACACGCTCGCTATAGAACCAACCGTTGACCTATCTCGTGTCTTCTACCAGCGCCTTCTATCCAATGGGTGGGTATCGTTTGCCAAACGAAAAGGAGGTTTTTAATGCTATGAGGAGAAGTAGATTCTTAAAGGAATTAGAATGATTCTTTCTTCTGGATTAACGACGCTACCTACCCATTTCTGACCAACGGAACATTGAAGAAGGTCCCCTTGCATGTCCCTACCATATATAGCGCTGCAGACGCAGATATATTGAACATCAATCGCATTCCCATTCAGGCCTATCCTGAAGCCCTGTTGGGTAATTTGGGACTCAGCCGCGCAGTTATTTGTGGCGAGCGCGAAGTTCCCTACTTCCGCAATCAAAGTGGCCAGGGTTAGTAGTCCTCTGAATGTTCTTCGTACCATTTTGTAAGTATTTTGCCTCTCTTATCATCTAAATAAACTATTGTTTTGTTCTATTTTGTTGTACAGTAATGGATATCCTCGACCTTGTTCGCAACGCTTTACCTGAAGATCTGATTGTTTTTTCGCGCCATCTTAAGGAGAATAAGGAGCCACTGAATGTCCAGGCTGAGAGAAACACCATCGACCTGGAGGTTGGGGAAGTATCATCGGCCCATGCACAGGAAAACATGGATGCAAAATAACAACAACAGCAGAAACAACAATAACTAGAGGGAAATCCTATATTGTCAGAGTTCACCCACCACCTCTCGGAAGTCTACTTGCGTGGAAACCGGGCCATCTTTTTTAGCCATGCATGGGTACCAGGAAGACACCACCTTCGAGCACCCCATAGAGGAAGATATTGGGGACATCTTTGTCAGGACTTCCCCAAACACCCCCCTGCTATCATCAGTCTAAAGTGCGCGCTTATAAACATATCCCATTATAGAACTTATCTTTTTTTATATTGTTGACTCTTCGTATATCTATTTACAGCCATGAACAGGAGAATCCAACTCCTGCCGATGCGGCTGTTCCCCCCCCCCCCCCCCCCCCCCCCCCCCAAGGATACTACAACAGCAGGGGGAAGCGCTTTTGTGGATGACCCAGTGTTCAGTCCTAAATGGAACATTCCCAGTCCCTCTGATTTGTACAGCGAGTTTGACTGCGCCATCTATCTAGACCACATCGTGCCTCCTGGCCGGGTGAGTGTGCTTAATGAGTGTAGTGATGCTGCTCTAGCTGACAAAGTAAGCTTTATATCTTCTCAGAACATGACACTGTTATCACACGTTAGGAGAAGATTTATGGAGTTATCCGCGTAAGTTCAATCTGCAGAAGAAAGGCTCGCCCAGGCTACTGAGGAGAAAGCTAAGGTTCTCCATGATTTACAAGAAAAAATTGCTAATAAGGTGGAGAGAGGAAAGCAGGATGCTGCATCCATACATTTGCTGACCGAAGAGAGAAATGACCTTGCTGCCACTTTGTCAAACGAGCGCGCCCAATTGGACAGCTCAAAGCTTCTAATGAAGATGTGATGAAATTATTCGAGCATGGCAGAGACCAACTGTTCGCCGCTGTAGACTCCTTAGGTTCAGAGGAGAAAGGGAGTATAGCTGACCTTGTTGGCCAGCTTAAGCGCCTCAACGTCAAATATGATGAAGATTTGTAACCACGCCTAATGTGTGAGGTCACTGAGAAGCGCTGGTTGGTGCGCCGTTGGTTGCGCTTGGCGGCTATGGGTACCCTTGAAGATCCTACCCTGCAGGCAAGCTTTGCCCAGTCTGTGATAGTTGCTATCAACGAAGGTACATCTGTGGGCTTGGAGAAGGCAGATGGGGCTGATTTATTGAAGAATGAGCTGAAGGATGTGTCTTTCTATGATATCTTCGCGAAGTCCAAACTGAATGCATCCATGGAAACAATGAAGGTATGTCCCATGCCTTCTTTTGGTCTTGGTAGTGATGATCAGGAGCTTCCCTTGGAGGTTGTTATGGAGGGATTAACCTTAGCGCACCACAAGCTTGAAGGATCTGACACTCAAGTAGACTTCCATCATAAGCCCGCCAAGGATCATCTGATGGTACCAGTTTTTGCCCACCCTCGCGATGTGCTTAATCTATTCCAGATTGTGAGGGAGGTTCCGTTATCGGAGGTACTTGCGGCGTACGCTAGCCGTGCCGCAGTGATATGAGTGAAATCTCATATCAAATAAGTGATATTAAACCCTAAAACACAAAGAAAATACCATGTTTTAAATGTTAAATGTCAGAATAACGTGTGTATTCTTGTGTTTGTGTATTTTCAGGCAAAATAGGTACAAGAGAAACATACACGATCTTTTATGGGATTTTCTTGAAGTCATTATAAAGAAAAGGACAAAATGAAGATTTCAATGACCTAATTTGTTGAAGACATAAAGTTGCAAGGTCCATTGTTGTTGATTTTACAAGTTGGAAGGATGAAAATGGCATAAAGATCAAAGTTTCAAAGTATTTACATGTTTAAAGAAACTCTGCCAAAGCTTGAAGACTCTAGGGACCATTTATGTCAACTACTTAAAGATTTCCATGTGTACCAATCAGAAAGAAAGAAAGATTACACATGGATTACCACATAATCCATCATATACCATTCATAATGGATAAATATGGATGGCTGAGATCCTGATCCTCTCATATACACTCCAACAAATGAAATCCTTCCACGTCATGTCTTCTTCTTCAACAAACTAAGAACAGAGGAGTCGATTTTAGAAGGTGCTATAAAAATGAAAGATGATCAACTTCGCCTCCTTATTACTCCTACACACTTGAATTAAACAAAAATCCATTTATTCAAAAACCCCTAAATCTGGGAGTGAGATGATGAACTTGAGATGCCACGTGGATCAATCTGATTGGGCCAGCCACGTCATTAGACTTCCCCCTGCATCCTTCATCTCCTATAAATACTTCATCTTGTTTAGTTGTTAAAAACAGTTCATTCTTTAGTAGAATTTAGTCAATTAGCTAATTTTCCCTTTCCACATTCTAGTGTGTGTTTTACACACATACACACACACACTAGTTTGTTAGATATCCAACAACTTTTGTAACTGTTTACCCGATTCAATTTAACACCATTTTCAGTTCACTTCAATAAAAACTCAATTTAACTATACAGTTCTTCATCAATTTCTTTATATTCTCTACTAATACTCGTCCTAATTGTTCTGATTATCGGATGAGGATGATAATAAGTTGATACAGTTAGCGAGATGGTTGATTGATGTTCTTGATTTAGTTCTACGAATAGAATATGAACTAGCAGGTATCGATTTTGATGCAAAAGTGATGTTCTCGTTTGTCGATGGTGTTTGTTGAAGTTCCATTAAAGTGGTTACGTTTCTGCCTTGATTCACCCATGAATACCATTCGTACAGTTTATGCAAGCAACATAGTAGCAGCAGCTGTGATCGTGCTTTGATGATGAGTGTTGGTGAACAGTATGTTAATGCAATGATGCCTAAAAACGTTACTTGCATTTTTTGGTCTTGCTTTGTTTTGATTACGACAATATATAAAAACAAGCATTTACGAAAACAACGGAAAACGAATTCTTGAGTTCAAGTATTTTCCATTTCAACCATTATCACTTATGGTATGTACGAACAAGTACTCATCCTAATTAAGTGATAAAGGATTTAATCTTTTCTTAAAACTCAATTTTTATTAAGTGTGACAAGTTTTTATTAAACTTTATTTTTAAGAAAATGTTTTATTAAATTAATTATTTGAAAATTTGAAAATGGCATATTCTATCTTGGTTTGGAATATCCTTTCAGGATATTTTAATCCTCATATTCGAACCAATACACTAAAAGACAAAAAGAAGCGGAGTCTACTCTGACGGCTCTTTAGTGGCTATAGTTGTTCCTTATCGATAAGGAACCGCGGGCTCCAAGAAGGAACCATGGGCAGATATAGCCATTGGAAGTTTGTCTTATAAATAGTGGACCATTCTTAGACTTCTCCTCACCTCTTTTGCAAATACATTTCTAGATTCTTTCATACTTCTTAAATCACTCAAATCCTTGATAATTTTTTGATTACTACTTGTTTAGAAGTGAATCTTTCTTGTGACAATCCGTCAATTTATGGTTGATATTTTTGTAACACCCCATTTTGATAATGGAATGTCACGCGTAGTTATGGCGTGTCATCAAAGCATACAAGGATAAATGTCTAAAACATTACATGACCATAAAAAGGAAATACCGGAATCAAACATCGGTAGTTCAAAAGTAAAGCACGTCACACACAAACATAAGTACTGTAAATTAAAGGACTAAACAATGTCCATGGAAAGAGTATCAAAGTATAGATAATGCATAAAGTCAAGAAAGGTTAGAAATCTTCCAGTCCATATGCACTTACGCTTAAAGTCTACGAGCGTCCCTGAGTACCTATCATTTTGGGAACATGAAAAGGAAAACGGATGAGCAATACGCTCAGTGCACGGATGTACAATAAAGCATAAATAATATAAGCATATAAGCATATAACACCGGAAGAAACTAAGTCCCGAATAACCCGGTTAAGTCTTAGTAAAACTGGTTTTATAGTTTGAAAATCCTTATGTTTATCTTGTAAAAATTGTTTAACATATTTTACCATTAGCCAATATAGGTCATGAAAATCCACCGTGCATGAATACTTGGAGGGGTGACCTCATCATGCAAATTAGAGGGGCTGCCTCTAATTTAATATACTGGTTTTTGGGTAGGAGGGATCAGCTCCTTGTGAAGGATGCAAGGCACACACCACATTCACACTGAGTAATCTGCTGAAAAACAGGTAACTAGGATGCACCCATACGCCTCACATGATAAATATATGGCCAAAAGCTGAAGGAACGCCACGAGCAATCACTCCGCCATGGGGAAGTCATAACACTAGTGCCTCTAGTGTTATGGTTATGGTACCTCCATAACTAGGTGAAACTGGTCATGCATGTATATGGTTTTAGGTATTCTAATTAAACATAAGCAATCAAACATACAAACTTATACTACGGGAAAACAGTTGGCTGCATACGGGGAATCCTAATAAGGAAACAATGTCCATACTTAAAGGACGAGAATCCGTACCTTATGTCCGGTGAACGAATAAGACGAACGGAAGAGAGTCCTACTTCGGTATCACTAATGCTACATAAATACATACGTGTATAAGTATCTGATTACTGAATACGTAACTGGTTTTATGTCATGTCTTAGCTTATTTTATACGTTCATGTCATGTTTTACTGTTTTAAGCTTAATACTGTGTTTATCTTATATTCTGTCTATTCTGATTAATTATTACTTGTCTTTCATGTATTATTATACTTGTTGTGTAATAATAAGTAACTTTCTCAAAATAGCAGGTTTCCTAAAATAGAAAGTTACCAAAAATAGAAAGTTTCCAAAAATAGAAAGTTTCCAAAAATAGAAAGTTTCCAAAAATAGATAGTCTCCAAAAATAGAAAGTTTCCAAAAATAGAATGTTTCCAAAAATAGAATTACTGCCTAAATAGATAAGTTTCTAAAAATAGAAAGTTTCCTTAAATAGATTAGCTGCCTTAATTAAATAAGTTTCAAAAAATAGAAAGTTTCTATAATTAGATATAAGCTGGTTAAATAAGCTAATTATATAAGCTTAAGTGTTTTCTGATTATTATTTTAAGTCATGTAGTTATAAACTATAGTTTATTAATTATTACATGTAAATTAAATAAACTATAGGTTAAAAGTATTTAATTAAATATATCATGTTTTTAATTAAATAAGGTAAAATACTTAGGTTAAAACATGTATTATTAATTATTAATAATATAACCTAATTCATGTTAATTAATTAATTATAGTCATGGTTTTAAAAATTAATTAATTATGAAGTCTAGTAAAATATAAATACTTAGGTTAAAATTCCTGATCTAATAATTAAGTTTATAACCTAAGTCATGTTAATTAGATTAATCATGTCATGTTTTATTAATTTAATTTTTAACACATAACTAGTAAAATCATAAACCTTAAAATAATCTATGAACCGGACACGTGACTAGAAACCATGAACCGGACCCGTAATCAACATCATACCCCGAACCAAGGTCGGGGTTCCCCTTGTTTGTTGCTGCCGTGGGACCACCATCACCATACCGAGACCATATGGTCTCGGTAGTGTTACATAAGCCAAGCCGAGACCCCCCCTTGGGCTCGGTTAGGCGTCGGCCAACACAAACACCCCTAAAAACCCTTGTTTTGATTTACCCTATGATCATAGACATGTTTTAATAATTGTTTTTAATTAGTTTTAAAAAAACATCATGATTTTATGTGATTTATTAAATCAAAACATAAAATAAAAGGGTTAAAAAGGTTATACCGATTACGTGGATCAATCAAGGATGAACACACACGAATGCTTGCACAATTTCCAAGATCAAAAATCAATCGAACACCCCCTTTTGGTGTTGTATATCCGGCGGCGAAGGGAGAGAAGGAAGCAGGAAAATATTTTAGGGTTTTAACTATTTCTCTTGTTTTGTAAATAATAAAACATGTTTTCCTAATTCCTTGTTTTAGTAAAAATTAAAATAGGCTTTATCCATTCTTCTTGGTGTAGCCGCGGGTAGGGGGCTCCACATGGGGTAACCCGTACCTTTCTCGAGTCTAAATATTTTAGTGTGTGTTCGTGTTTTATGTGTTCTAATTAATTATTGATCGTGACTTAATATATTTATTCGTGTTCGTAATAAATATATATACGTAATTAATATTCTCTCGTGATTAATTTACGTTCATGATTTCATGATCGCATGTTGGTGATTATAATTAATATCTGAATAAGTATCGTGTGTTCATACGTAATAAATACTTATCGTGTTCTAACACGTACGTAATACTTAAAATTCTTATACGTGAACGTAAACATGCTATAAAAGGAAAGTTTTAATCTTGTACGTACGATCTAAAGGTTACTATCATGGTAAAAGCATGCGGGTTTTACAACTCTTCCCCCCTAAAAACAATAATTCGTCCCCGAATTATAGATAAAGTAAACTGGAAAAGAAGAACCTACCCGAATTCAAAATATGAAATGAGGGTAAGAAGCCCGGATAGACTCCTCTATTTCCCAAGTGTCTTCCCGCTCGGTATGATCCCTCCAAAGGATTTTGACGAATGGAATCGTCTTCCTTCTCATGAGTCGTTCTTGTCTGTCAAGGACTCGTTCGGGTTCTTCTATGAAAGTGAGATCTTCACGTATTTGTTCCAGTGGATACTGAACCATGTGAAGGGGATGATATTGGTACCCTCTGAGTAAAGACACATGAAATACATTGTGTACATGCGAAAGCTGCGGAGGTAACGCTAACCGGTAAGATACTTCACCGACTCGTTCAATGATATCAAACGGTTTGATGAAACGAGGACTGAGCTTCCCTTTAACCCCGAAGCGTCTAACACCACGTGCCGGCGAAACCTTAAGAAAGACGTGATCTCCTACGTTAAAATGTATGTCCCTACGATTCTTATCGGCGTAACTCTTCTGTCGTGACCGTGCTTCTTGAAGTTTCTGCTTAGCTACTGCGACCCTCTCATTAGTCATCTCTATGATCTCTGGTCCTTCAAGTGTTCTCTCACCAACCTGATCCCAACAGATTGGGGCGCGACACTTTCTACCATACAACATCTCGAAAGGAACACACTTGATACTTGCGTGCTAACTGTTGTTGTATGCAAACTGCACCAAACATATATGATCGTCCCAATCACCCGTCCATTCCAACGCACATGACCTCAACATTTCTTCCAATTTCTGAATCGTTCGCTCCGACTGCCCGTCTGTTTGAGGGTGAAAAGCCGTGCTAAGCTTAAGTTGTGTACCCCAAGCTTTCTGCAGACTCTTCCAAAATAACGAAGTGAATCGAGGATCTCTGTCTGAGACGATGTAGGATGGAGCACCGTGGAGTCTCGTGATCTCTCTTCTATACGTATCAGAGAGTTTACTTACCGAATCTTCCTTGCGGATCGGTAAGAAATGAGCTGATTTGGTGAGTCGATCTACGATAACCCAAATTGCATCGTGCTTCCTCTTGGTTGGCGGAACACCAGTAACAAAACCCATGGTGATTTTGTCCCACTTCCACTCTGGGATATCTAACGGTTGAAGGAGACTGCCAGATCACTGATGCTCGATCTTAACCTGCTGGCAGGTAAGACATTTGGAGACGTATATGGCCACATCCTGTTTCATACCACTCCACCAAAAGTACTGCTTGATGTCATGGTACATCTTAGTCGAACTTGGATGTATAGAGAATGGGGAGGTATGAGCTTCAGCTAACAAGGCTTCCCGGAGTTCTTGATCATCAGGAACACAAAGTCTCGTGCCCTGCCATACGATACCATCTGCATCTACTCTGAATTCCGTTTGCTTCTCCAAATTCTGAACTATCGCCCAGATTTCTCCATCATCTTTCTGAGCTTCCTTGATCTTAGAGAGTAACTCGGGTTCTACTCTAAGATTAGCCCAGTAACCATGCTGTCCACGTACCATGATCTCTATGTCTAGTCGCTCCAAGTCTTTTATGATTCCTCCTCAATTTTAATGTCGTTGATCATTCCGGAATTCCTGCTAAGAGCATCTGCTACTACATTCGCCTTTCCGAGATGATATTGTAGATTGATGTCATAATCCTTCAACAGCTCTAACCATCTCCTCTGCCTCATGTTCAATTCACGTTGAGTGAAGATATACTTCAAGCTCTTGTGGTCCGTGAAAATGTCACATGATTCTCCATATAAGTAGTGCCTCCATATTTTCAATGCAAACACGACTGCAGCAAGTTCCAAGTCATGCGTAGGGTAATTTTCTTCATAAGGCTTAAGCTGCCGTGAAGCGTACGCGATCACTTTCACATGTTGCATGAGAACACAGCCAAGTCCCTTCCCCGATGCATCAATGTAGATTTGAAATCCACCCGTACCAGATGGGAGAGTAAGAATAGGTGTAGATACCAGCATCTGCTTCAGATCTTCAAAGCTCTTCTCTCGTTCTTCAGTCCAGACGAATTTCTCCCCTTTCCGCATCGATTTGGTCAATGGTAGTGCTAAGCAGGAAAAGTTCTCCACGAACCTATGGTAATAGCCAGCTAAGCCTAAGAAACTGCGGACTTCAGTCGTTGATGTCGGACTCGGCCACTTAGTAATAGCCTCAACCTTCGCTGGATCCATAGTGATTCCTTCTGCAGATACAATGTGACCTAAGAATGCCACCTTGTCTAACCAGAACTCACACTTGGAGAATTTAGCATACAACTGCTTCTGGCGAAGAATCTGTAGTACTGTACGAAGATGGTCTTCGTGTTCCTCCTTGGACTTTGAGAAAATCAGGATTTCATCGATGAAGAAAATGACGAACTTGTCCAGAAATTCATGGAAGATTCTGTTCATCAAATCCATGAACACTGTGGGAGCATTTTTCAGGCCGAATGGCATGACTACAAATTCGTAGTGGCCATAGCGGGTACGAAAAGCAGTCTTGGCGATGTCCTGCTCTTTAACCCGTAGTTGATGGAAGCCTGACCTAAGATCAATCTTGGAGAAGTGTTTGGCCCCTTGGAGTTGGTCAAACAGATCGTCTATACGCGGCAGTGAATACCTATTCCTGATAGTAATCTTGTTGAGCTCGCGATACTCTATGCAAAGACGCATACTACCGTCCTTTTCTAAACAAATAAGACCGGTGCGCCCCATGGAGATGCGCTCGGTCGAATGAAACCTCGTTCAAAAAGTTCTTGCAGTTGATCCTTCGGTTCCTTTAACTCTATGGGAGCCATGCGATAAGGAGCTTGGAAATCGGTTTAGCTCCTGGGACGAGCTCGATATTGAATTCCACTTCACGTGCAGGTGGTATGCCCGGAAGTTCTTCTGGGAATACATCTTGGAATTCCGACACTATAGGTTGATCTTGAATTGATGGAGATTCAGCATCCATGTCGTGAACCGTAGCTAGGTAACCCTCGCAGCCATGTGACAGTAGTGCACGTGCTTGCAGGGTAGATATGATTTGTACAGACCTTCCGGGTACGAACCCGTTATGTATGTACTCTGGTGCATTAACATCACCGAAGATCACTCGATATGAATAGCAGTCTATGGTAGCATGATGGTTGGATAGCCAATCCATGCCCAAAATCATGTCAAAGTCATTCATGTCCAGCGGAAGTGCGTCAACAGGACGAACCTTATCGTCAAATTCTAGGGGAAGACTCTTGTATACATGGGTTATGTGTACAGAGTCTCTCAAAGGCGTGGAAATACTTAGTATATTATCTAGTGGCATGGGGAGCATCCTAATGTTCTTGCCATAAGAAGTAGAAATGACCGAGTGAGTAGCACCCATATCAAATAGAACACACGCAGACTGACCATACATATACAAGATTCTAGTGATGGTACCTGTAGACTTGTTGGCCTGATCTCGAGATGTCGTGTAGACACGTCCAGTGGTAGGAGCCGGCTTGGTATCAGCATGTCCTGATGTGCCCTCCATCTCGCCCTTACGGCAGTCCTTCATGCGATGGCCAGGAAGACCACACTTGAAGCATGCGTCAGTGTCACGACGACATGGCCGTGGGTGCCTACGGTGACAAGTAAAGCAAAGAGGATTAGTATATCCTCCAGCAGGTGCTCTGGCTGGCTGAGGACATGATAAAACATTTTACATGAGACATGATAATAGGGTACAAAGGACAATGCGAATAATCGTAAGATTGAATACCAGTGATAGCTGGACGGCTAGGCTGTGAACCTCTCTGGTTCTGGTCCATACCGTTTCCATGGTTCCTGGTAGAAGATTTGCTAGAGTGTCAGATTTATGAGTTATAACATGAAATCATAAGAAAATGTGTAAGTATTAGGACCTGTTGCCGTTGGAGTGTCCAGCGTTGTTACGGTAATTATCATTACCACCACACCTATCAGTAGCAGAACGGTCGTTAGTCTGACCGTTTCCCTTGGGCTGACTAGGTTGCTGCTGAGTAGCCGGCTGAGACCGGTCGCCAGTTTTCTGCCTGGAAGATACAATTTAAAGAGATGAATAATTGTCATATATAGAAAGAATACGGATTGGTCACCGCTTGAATACAAATGTTTACCTCTTGTCGGGTTTCTCAGCTTCCCCGAACTCATCTCTCTCATGCAGCATCTCCAGCTTACGTGCCGCATCGGCCACTTGTGCTACTGTGTTGAACGTAGCACGCACCAGATTGTTTGCGACCGATGTGCGAAGAGCCCACCTAAAGTGGTGTGCATGCTCTTCAGGAGTACCTTCCGCTGCACCAAGGAAACCAGCTAAGTGAAGAAAGCGTTTCATAAACTCGTTGCTATTCTCCCCAGCTCTCTGTCGGATCCCATGGTACTCCCTCTTAAGCTTGTCTAGCTCAGCCTTGGGAAAGAACTGCTCCATCACCCTATCTCTGAACTGAGCCCATGTCAAACCAGCCACCCAATTATCACCTCCCTCAGACTGCTTCAATGCTAACCACCAATTTAACACATCGCATTCGAACCGGTAGCATGCCAACCTCGCCTTGAACACGGGGTCACAACCCATAGCATCAAAGATCTTCTCGATGTGAGCCAACCAGCTTTCAGCTTCACTGGGGCTATCTGTTCTCTCGAAAGCTCGAGGACGGAGCTTGTTGAATCTCTCCAGCCATATTGCCAATGTCACTGGAGGAGGAAGAGGAGGAGGAGGTGCTTGGTTTTGCTGTTGATTGTTGTTAGCCTGAACCTCAACCCTGATGTCATTCCTCAGTTGAGGAAGCAAAGCTTGCATTGCACCTTGGATTGCTGCATTGAGTTGTTCTTGCTCGCGTGTGAGAACTATCTGACAGTATAACATAAAACATATGATTAAACAGATCAAAACATAAAATATACATACATGAAAAAAAATTATACCAATAAATCAAGAGAAAAATTTTATGCAAGAAAATTTGTATATGAATGCATGATGTAGTTTTATGAAAACTTTTGTATGCTCGAGAGCGAACGCCTATGGTCAGTTCACCCAAAATAAAAGACATGGCGAGCGGACGCCCATGGGTCGGTCCCAAGTTTAAAAGTTTCAATAAAACACATGCGATTAAATAGGGCCAGTCCTATACCAACCATTACTTAGTCATAAACCCGCGACAATGACATATATATGTATGCATAAAAATGATGAATGCATGAAAAACGAATGTCAGTTCTAGGAAGACCATAGTGACTACCCACTAATCACAAGTCATGTTTTGAGAGCCTACAGGTCAAAGCTTTGGCTCTGATACCATAACTGTAACACCCTATTTTGATAATGGAATGTCACGCGTAATTATGGCGTGTCATCAAAGCATACAAGGATAAATGTCTAAAACATTACATGACCATAAAAAGGAAATACCGGAATCAAACATCGGTAGTTTAGAAGTAAAGCTCATCACACATAAACATAAGTACTGTAAATGAAAGGACTAAACAATGTCCATGGAAAGAGTATCCAAGTATAGATAATGCATAAAGTAAAGAAAGGCTAGAAAGCTTCCAGTCCATATGCACGTACACTTAAAGTCTACGAGCGTCCCTGAGTACCTGCCGTTTTGGGAACATGAAAAGGAAAACAGATGAGAAATACGCTCAGTGTACGGATGTACAATAAAGCATGAAATAATATAAACATATAAGTATATAACAGCGGAAGAAACTAAGTCCCGAATAACCCGGTTAAGTCTTAGTAAAACTGGTTTTATAGTTTGAAAAGCCTTATATTTATCTTGTAAAAACTGTTTAACAAATTTTACCAATAGCCAATATAGGTCATGAAAATCCACCGTGCGTGAATACTTGGAGGGTTAACCTCATCATGCAAATTAGAGGGGCTGCCTCTAATTAATATACTGGTTTTTGGGTAGGAGGGATCAGCTCCTTGTGAAGGATGCAAGGCACACACCACATTCACACTGAGTAATCTGCTGAAAAACATGTAACTAGGATGCACCCATACGCCCCACATGATAAATATATGGCCAAAAGCTGGAGGGACGCCACGAGCAATCACTCTGCCGTGGGGAAATCATAACACTAGTGCCTCTAGTGTTATGGTTATGGTACCTCCATAACTAGGTGAAACTGGTCATGCATGTATATGACTTTAGGTATTCTAATTAAACAGAAGCAATCAAACATATAAACTTATACTACGGGAAAACAGTTGGCTGCATACGAGAAATCCTAATAAGGAAAGAATGTCCATACTGAAAGGACGGGAAAACCTTATGTCCAATGAACGAAGAAGATGAACGGAAGAGAGTCCTACTTCGGTATCACTAATGCTACATAAATAGATACGTGTGTAAGTATTTGACTACTGAATACGTAACTGGTTTTATGTCATGTCTTAGCTTATTTTATACGTTCATGTCATGTTTTACTGTTTTAAGCTTAATGTTGTGTTTATCTTATATTCTGTCTATTCTGATTAAGTATTACTTGTATTTCATGTATTATTATACCTGTTGTGTAATAATAAGTAACTTTCTCAAAATAGCAGGTTTCCTAAAATAGGAAATTACCAAAAATAGAAAGTTTCCAGAATTAGAAAGTTTCCAAAAATAGAAAGTTTCCAAAAATAAAAAGTTTCCAAAAATTGAAAGTTTCCAAAAATAGAAAGTTTCCAAAAAAAGAATTACTGCTTAAAATAGATAAGTTTCTAAAAATAGAAAGTTTCCATAAATAGATTAGCTGCCTTAATTAAATAAGTTTCTAAAAATAGAAAGTTTCCATAATTAGATATAAGCTGGTTAAATAAGCTAATTATATAGGCTTAAGTGTTTTCTGATTATTATTTTAAGTCATGTAGTTATAAAGTATAGTTTATTAATAAGGTAAAATACTTAGGTTAAAACATGTATTATTAATTATTAATAATATAACCTAAGTCATGTTAATTAATTAATTATAGTCATGGTTTTAATAATTAATTAATTATAAAGTCTAGTAAAATATAAATACTTAGGTTAAAATTCATGATCTAATAATTAAATTTATAACCTAAGTCATGTTAATTAAATTAATCATGTCATGTTTTATTAATTTAATTTTTAACACATAACTAGTAAAATCATAAACCTTAAAATAATCTATGAACCGGACCCCTGACTAGAAACCATGAACCGGACCCGTAATCAACATCATACCCCGAACCAAGGTCGGGGTTCCCCTTGTTTGCTGTTTCCGTGGGACCACCATCACCATACCGAGACCATATGGTCTCGGTGGTGTTACATAAGCCAAGCCGAGACCCCCCCTTGGGCTCGGTTAGGCGTCGGCCAACACAAACACCCCTAAAAACCCTTGTTTTGATTTACCCCATGATCATAGACATGTTTTTAATTGTTTTTAATTAATTTTTAAACACATCATGATTTTATGTGATTTATTAAATCAAAATATAAAAGAAAAGGGTTAAAAAGGTTATACCGATTACGTGGATCAATTAAGGATGAACACACACGAATGCTTGCACAATTTTCAAGATCAAAAATCAACCGAACACCCCCTTTTGGTGTTGTATATCCGGAGGCCAAGGGAGAGAAGGAAAAAGGAAAAGATTTTAGGGTTTTAACTATTTTTCTTGTTCTGTAAATAATAAAACATGTTTTCCTAATTCCTTGTTTTAGTAAAAATTAAAATGTGCTTGGCCCATTCTTCTTGGTGTAGCAGCGGGTAGGGGGGCCCACATGGGGTAACCCGTACCTTTCTCGAGTCTAAATATTTTAGTGTGTGTTCGTGTTTTATCGTGTTCGTGTTTTATGTGTTATAATTAATTATTGATCGTGACTTAATATATTTATTCGTGTTCGTAATAAATATATATACGTAATTAATATTCTCTCGTGATTAATTTACATTCATGATTTCATGATCGCATGTTCGTGATTATAAATATTATTTGAATAATTATCGTGTGTTCATACGTAATAAATACTTATCGTGTTCTAACACGTACGTAATACTTAAAATTCTTATACGTGAACGTAAACATGCTATAAAAGGAAAGTTTTAATCTTGTACGTACGATCTAAAGGGTACTATTCATGGTAAAAGCATGCAGGTTTTACAATTTTATTCTCAAATATTATTTTAAAACATTATTTTAATGTTATATTATGAACTCACTTATTTTTGGGAAGAAATTTCGATTTACGTCTAGACGTAGCAACGACTACGTCTAATCGGAGGATTTTACGTTACGTGCTTACGTTTACATACACCGTTTTTTGTGACAGTCCGACAGTTCAGGAAATAAATTTATCCATGGATATTATTTTGGGATTTTAAGTTTGTGTTGGTTCATAAACTCACAAATGTACGAGAAGAGATTAGGACGTACGTGAATAAATTAACGTCATTTACGACTAAACCGAAAACCTAAGGATTACGTATTTACGTTTTTGAACTCTGTACATAATGAGACATTTTTTGTTAGAATCGTTTTGTGCCGTTGATTCATAATTTATAAAAACATTTTTCGTAAAACGAACCGAGGGCACGCAAATCAAGGAAACTAGAATCGAGGAATGCCCGTAAATTAGTGGGATGAGACAAGTATACACTTGTCCCACCCCACTATGTGGGACTGCCAAACAAGGACACCAACACCATGAGGTGTCAAATTTGTAGCTTACAAGTTACACTTGTATGCTTAACATAACAAGTTAAGTGAAACCATCAAAACCACTTCACTAAACCATTTATCACAATCCTTACATGAAAACCACCCTAAACTCTCTATTTTCTCTCTTCCTTGCTGTCCCATATCATCATCAAACACCTCATTTTGATCAATTGTAACCACAAACCATATGTTATCTACACATATGATGAAGAACCTTTGAAGCCTTGAAGATTGGATGTGATTCTAACATCCAAAGAGGAGATTTATTGGTTTCATAGGGCTGATCTCCCACAAGGAGTTTAAAAAGATTGGTGGACTTGAATATGATATTGGTTTATCACAAGTTTTGCCATCAAAATCCAAGCCTTGTTCATCAAAAACTCATCTTTTCATCACTAATGGTGGTATAGAGATTGTTTATTCCTATCCTCTTGTTATTTTGATTATGTAATCTTGTATTTTCCTTATTTATGTATATGTATATGATGATGAATGATGATTAAAAATATTATGTGGGGATTTGGTGTTGATAAACATGGGTAAAAAGATGGAAAACCACATGTAAAATGATTAAATCATGCTTAAAATAGTTGGCTGTATAAAAACAGTAAGAAACCATATGATAAACTGATAAAATGGCATAGTGGAATCAATATAAAGTAAGTATTAAGTCTTGTACACATGTGAGAGTTTTCCATGCAATGGAATCATTATAATGAGTGAGATATTATCAAAACAAAATTGATGTATCAATCTGAATAGTCTGTTTTGTGAAGAATGTTAGGGATACTTAGACTTAGATTGAGCCTTAGCTAAAACTAAGTTATTTGTAAAAACTAATATTAAGTTTATGTCATCCAAAAATGAGCTTATATGTCCTTGTATAACTCAAGATATGATAAAAATGGGAAAATGAAACTAAAAATCAGATTTTGTGAAATTGAAGTATAATAGTATTATAATAGCACTCAAATAAATAGAGTATAAAATGTTAATTAAAACCCACTAACTTATATATTACATTTATATAAGTATGTACAATAATAAATAAATGGGATATTTTATAAAAATGGTAATTTGATAAGTTTTATAAGTTATAAAACTATAAACATGATTTTACGTCTTTTCGGCTAAAACCGTAAAATTAACGTTTTCGTCAATTAAAACTTAGACGGTCGGACCCGTCTAATGTAAACTTTTTATAACCCATATACTGATATATAAGTACATATTACAAGTAAAAACCGATAAAATCCGAGCTTTATAACATACGGACATTAACGGGCCAAATTAGCCTTATTGGACTATTAATCCAACTAATTTGGCTAAACACTTATGAACTTACTTATTGGGCTTAACACACTTGGGCCTAACATGTAAGTATAAGACTGATATTAAAAGTGTAAAATGTACTAATATAAGGTAATGGACTTATAATGGGCTTATTGGGCCTAAACATGTAAACAAGATAAACTACTGAAACTAGTATAAAAATGTTACCAACACATAACACTATAATGAATGAGTAAAGATGTATAATCCCAATTGATCATCATCATATTTATAAAATCATCATATATATACATAGTTATGGTTTTTATAAAGTCATTGGACAAGAGTCTAAGGCGAGTATTATTTGTCTAGGTTTCCGTAATTGAAGCATGTACCGTACATCCAAATCGCTGATAACCGCCTTTCCCAATCAATGTGAGTTCATAGCCTCGCACTCTTTTAAATGTTTTTATGAAATGTTTTATAAACCCGCGAGGGAGATAACATGTTAGTTTTAATAAAATAGGACACCAGTTGTCCTGATTGTTTGTTTATTGATTTGGACCCGAATGATTATATGACCCGATGAATGATTATATGACCCGATAGATGAAATGAAATGGATTATTAAAGTTAGGTTATCTCACTAAAAGTACCATTAGCATGAATTGTGAACTACCGGGATTTGGTAGACGCTTATGCATATAATAGTACTATTTGGGGACGATCACCTCAGTTCGTGCCTTGACGGTTGATCCCCGTTGTGCCACATTGATTGGTAAGCGAATTTATGTATGAGAAGATTTCCATAGCGTGATTTTTGTGACGAAACGCTAACTTAGATAGGAAAATTGAGTTTTGGGTTAGCTACCCGCTGTTTGGTATAGTAAGGTAACAATTTCATGCGGCTTATAATACCAATATTGAAAATACTGATATACGCGTTGAATTACGATATATTTCCTAACTAGCAATACGGGGTCTTATTATTGATATTATGTTCGTGTTTTGGTTTTAAACAACTATATTCATATAACGGTTTTTATTTAACTCTATACAACGTTATAAAACGTATTGTATGATGTTTTTACGACAATGGTTCGTATAAAGGTTTTGAAGGCAAAAACCTATTTTATGATTTTGACAAGGATTTGTATAAAATGTTTTTGGTCTATTTTATGGCCTATTATAAAGATTGGTATAAAATGATTTTCGGTAATAAATAATTATATACCGATGATATATTAATGGTTTTATTAAACTCTATGAATTCACTCGGCGTTTTCGCAGAAATTTTCTTTTAACATGTTTTATCTCAGGTACTTGAAGGTAATTCTCGGGAAGACGACAAGAATTCATGGCCAGCACTTAAATAACAATTTCCATTCAAATGTTTTGTAATATTGTATGAAATACTATGACTTTGGACCTATGTAAATTTGATATTGATGAATGGAAATGCTTTATTATTAAACGATGTGATTTTTAAGCGTTGTCTATGATGTGAGTAATGTGCTATCCCGTAACACCAACGACTCTTCCGTTGTATTGAATTGTGTAAATTTGGGGGTGTTACAGCTTGGTACTAGAGCTCTCGTTATAGAGAACGAAAGATTTTTAAAACCAAGGTTTTGAATAAAACATTTCAAAATCTTTTAACTATAAACATTTTTCTCAAAATGTCTAAAAATCTTTTGACTATAACGGTGCCGAAGAATTCTCGAGTTACCGACAAGGCCAGACTTAGAAGTGTTATTTTAATATATATATATATAACTTGGATTATATATATACATATGATGTAATTTGATTACATGATTGTTTGATGATTATTTCTATATTTATACGAGGTATTTATACGACGTAGATTCTCACAAGGAACCCTAAATCCCCTAGCAAATTAACCTAAGCTATTTTGTAGTAATTCTAGCTATTCCAGATCTAAACCAAGTTATGGATATTTATGATCCCAACAAAATGGTTGATATTCGTAGAAATGTAGATATTAGTTGATTGTGATATTGAAGAAGAATTGTCGAGATTAAAACTGATATCGATGTCATAACGATCTTTCCTTATAGAGTGAAGTTTGACAAAACGTTACCACCTGGAAAGGTGTCATCTGATTCGTTGTCACCCAATTCTTAAATTGAAATCGAAAGGGTGAATGTTGCACTTAAGGCTGTCAATAGAACCATTACCCAAAAGCCTCATGCCACTAGTACCTTTCCGAGAAGTCTAATTAAATGATCGAGTCATTTCATACTAGTGACTCATTTGATAACTATTATTGATGAAGGAGCTATAGGATTGGAAATTGAGTGTTGTTCATATCGAACTTTTATTGCCCTTTTAAGGTTTAAAAATAAGGTTGAAAGTATTGGAGAATGAGGTAGGCTATCGCATTGAGTATAAGTTGATTGAAAACTTGAATAAAGTAAAATTTAACTCGTATGGAATATGAGATTGTTAAGAGGAAGTCGTTAAGTCCTGTGATTGAATTATAAGGTTTTAAATGATTGTTGGTTCGTGTTAAGGGTTGTTCCTAGGCCATTGTCCAATGACGAGGATGCGCAGTGTCCAAGAAATAAATTGAAGAAATCTTCTTCTGAATTGGGACCGATGGATCTTCCGGGACAGGTGGAACCCCCATGACTCTTGTAGATTATTATTCATGGTGGTATCTTTTAAAAATTCCTAACTTAACTGAGACATCAGTTGGTAGGATGAGTTCTTGGAATTGTATTACATAGTGACACATAATGTGTTACGGTACAATTTTGACTTGTTTGTGATTAATGAAAAGACTACCTTTGATTGCTAAATCCTACATGTATCGATGTTATCCATCTTTTCTTGTTTCTTCCTAATGTTCGCATTAGTGATGCAACCATTGAACAAGTACTCATCTCGGTTTGAGTTGCGTTGTAAATTCTTCTCTTTGTATTCCTGAGTGCCATCGAGGTCATGAACCTCATGATTAATTGGCTAAGCTCATTTCCTATTATATTGTAGTTAGTTCTTGGTGAACAACTTTTCATCACTCTTTTGCAGATCACTCATTGTTTTTATAAGTTAAAACAGTATTCCTTGAGAAAAATTAAATTTTCATCCCATATGGATTATTTAAAGTGAGACCTATAAATAATTGTTATCAAAATAAACTTGTTTATGAAACACCTTGGAAAACTTAATTGTTTTCATAACAAAGAATATCTCTGTAAATTCATTTTGATTCTTATTTCAAGAATTAAGCATGGAAATATTTTTATTTTAAACATGATGACAAAGTTTTGACGAACTGAGTATTGCATCGTTAATCCTAAAATTGTATATAGTTGCGCGCATACATACAATTTGGAAGGGACTATGCAAGGCTGATTAGTAGTCACCATGAAATTATTAATAAACACCAAATTTTCCTTGAAGATTGTGAAAGATTAAATTTATGAGATCTGCAAGAAGTGCAAAATAGGGACATATTTTTAGAGACATCAACATATGTGTCCGTACCATTTATTTTTCTGAGTCGAATTTACTCATCTATGGAAATTGTCTTAATTGACAATTGATATCCCCTCTTTGTCCAATTTTCCCGTGGTAAGATTCGTTGGAAAAGTATCTGATTACCGAGTGTTGATACCCGACTGGATGTATCGACGTTCTTATCATTTCTTTTGATTATATTTCATTTGAATGACCTGGGTAACGATCCGAGGAGCTTTCAAATGCGTACTCAAATTTATGAAAACATGGGATATACTCATATTCGTTAATGTTTTCGTCTGTATCTGATTTGAAATTCTCTTGCGTATTTCATGCGTTGACCTTACTCTTGTAATGTTAGCTATGTCTCCATATATCCTTGAATTTGTAGAGGATTATGAGTTATTATTAGTCTTTCGAGAAGTTCACATCTTATCAACGGTGACGAAATTAGAAAGTTGATAATGCCAGTAGAAGGGATTGATTGATTATGACATGACGACATTGTCTTAATTGATGGGAACTCGAGTAGAATTCCCCTAAAAGATAAGATGTTGATTATCAAAAGTGATCTAAATAATTCTTGATAGGTGACCATATCCTGCATTTAGACTTGAAATTAAACCATGAATGGTTGTAAACAAGTTATAGATCTTGTAATATAGAAAGAACCTAATATGGATTTATTAAAAGATGTTTCTATTATCTGAAATTTTAGGTGGTATTTGCTGATTAATTACCTAGACTTTCGCCATTAAGGCAAGTTGGATTTGGTATTGATTATATTCCCGATGTTGCACCCGTGGCGTGTGCACTATACTTCAGCACCATTTTAATCGAAAGAGTTACCGAACAACTGAGAGAGTTGTTGGAAAAAGCTTTTATTCTACCAAGCTCGTCATCATAAAGAGCTATGGTGTTATCATTCCTATTTTTCTTGAATTACCATGAACTAGGTAAATTGATGATCAAAATCTATATCCACTACCCAAGATGATAGATTTGTTCGATCATTTACAAGGTTCTAGCGTATGTTCTAAAGATTTGATCCACGGCATGGTTATCATCAACTCGCGTCCGCGAAAAAGATTATCTATTGCAATCACTACATCCAAAACTTGTAATGAACATTATGAGTTTCATGTGATGTCGTTTGGATTGACCAATGCACATGTAGCATCCATAAATTTGGTGAATCTTGTGTGTAGGTTGTAATTTGATAAGTCCAGGCTCGTGGTCATTAAGGACCATTAGTTGTTTATAAGAATAGGAATGAGTTAATAATCATTTATAGACTGCTCTGTGTCGGTCGAGCAATGAAAACCTGTACCTTGAGTATTTAACATGCGATTAAAGACTAAATCCTTTATATTAGTTGATCGTGTGATTAATAGATAATGGAATCTATATTGACTCTTTAAAAATTAGAGCTTTGAGACTTTGGGGTTTACCAAAAAGAAAGTGCAAATATGTTTTGATAAATGTTTTATCAAAAGAACCGAAATCATTTAACTAAACTTAAATGTTTATGTATACCTCAAAGACAACCTAAGAAGGATTGAGGAAACCATTTAAACCATGACTAGAAATTTGAAGCGACAATTTTTGCTTTTCAACTAAGAAAATTTTGACCAAAGTGTAAAGAAAGAACTTTTCGAACATTTACGAATCTTATTAATTATTTTCAATAAATCTATAAAAATCGTGTTAACTAAATTCAAATTTATTTTGAACATTTTTCTATAATTAGACGAACTCAGAAAATTTAAAACTTTTACGTTTACGTTTCATAAATTAAATATATATTATTTAATTACTTGTAATAACTATCGACGCTTTAGACGTCGGATTAAGCAAAACTGATAAAAATGATAGTTGAGACGAAATTTTGAATGAATACGATCATGATATTTGTTTTATCGGGGAAGGTGAATGTAATTACTGACACGTTATGTAGAAAGGATAAAGAATCAACTAGGATGTGTTCCTTAGTAATGACTGTGCAAAATAAATTGTCGAGCAATTTAAAAATAGCTGATGTTTGTAAAAAGTATAATATAGATAAAAAAAAGGGGTTCGCGACTAATGTGAACCATTAGAATTGAGAAGCCGATGGCGTTCAATGTATAAAAGGCCGCTTGTGGTTTCCTAAATACGGAGGATTTTGAGATTTATTCATGTTGGAATCTCATAAGTTTAAGTATTCTATTCATGCCATTTCTGATTAAGTGTATCTTTATCTGAAGAAGTTGTACTGATGGCAAATTATGAAGGCAGACATCGCCTCATACATTAGTAAACATCTAACTATTGCAAAGGTCATCATCTGAATTTGATTCGATTTGGGTCATCGTCGAAAGACTCACCAAATCTGCTAATATCATTCCTGTAAATGATAAATTCTCGATGAAGAAATTGACTCTTTGTATTTAAAAGAGTTGTGTAAACATAGTGTGCCGTATCAATCATCTTTATCAAGATCCTCGCTTCGCATCGAATTTCTAGAGATTTGCTCAGAAGTCATTGGGAACGAACCTTGATGAGAGTACTATTTACCACCCCAATAGAAGGGACGAGGTAAAGTAATGATACGAAACTCTAGAAGTGTTGTTTTATGCTTGAATGATTGGCCTTTGGTAATAAACCGTATAATCGTTTTCTATTGGAGAGATTATCATTCTATAAGTGTTGTTTTATGCTTGAATGATTGGCCTTTGGTAATAAACCGTATAATCGTTTTCTATTGGAGAGATTATCATTGATAATCATCGTATTAGGATCGAGATCGAATCTTGTGAGGAACTAAATATGAGAGCATCTGTAAGCAGGAGTTGGGATGAAGACACCCGACATACACACATTGTGAGTTGGACATGTCTTTTAGGTTTAAGGTTGCCTATGATGACAAACCTAACCTTACAAAATACCCGATCCGCGAGACATGAAATGATTGTTGAAATTAGGATCTGATTATTGACTGCCAGTAGTGGGCAGGAGGTTATGTGAATATGAAATGTAGACCTTGAAGTGCGGGATGGGTAGAAAAGTTATGCCAAAAATTTTCACCTTGGAAAAATGAATTGATGATCTAAAGGATCACGAGAAATAAGTCCCCGTTGTATGGGACCATTGAAATGATGTAAAAAGTTGGTTTGTAAGGCATATAAGTTGGATCTACCCTAGGACTTCAAGGACTGCGTGAATTATGTTTCGTATATCGAACTTGATGAAATGTCTATCAAGTGAAAATCTGATTACTTCTTGATAAAGTTTAGATCGGCGAAAAGTTGCATTCATCAAAAACTCGTGAACATCATGGATAGAGAAAGTAAGTCAACATTAAGCCTGATCGTATTCTCGTAGTTATGTTTGATGAAACTCGCGTATTGTAATGAATTACACTTGTGAGGAAAGACCAAATGTGGAGGAAGTACCCACATGGCTCTAACTCTATAAGAAGCGAGTAGTAAGATAAATTGATCTTTGAGGACAAAGATCCTGTTTAGGGGTAAATGCTGTGACAATCCGTCAATTTATGGTTGATATTTTATTCTCAAATATTATTTAAAAACATTATTTAATGTTATATTATGAACTCACTTATATTTGGGAAGAAATTTGGATTTACGTCTTGAAGTAGCATCGACTACGTCTAAACCGGAGGATTTTACGTTACGTGCTTAGGTTTACATACACCGTTTTTGGTGACAGTCCGACAGTTCAGGAAATAAATTTATCCGTGAATATTATTTTAGGATTTTAAATTTGTGTTGGTTCATAAACTCACACATGTACGAGAAGAGATTAGGACTTACGTGAATAATTTAACGTCATTTACGACTAAACCGGAAACCTTAGGATTACGTATTTACGTTTTTGAACTCCGTTTTTAATGAGACAATTTTTATTAGATTCTTTTTGTGCCGTTGATTCATAATTTATAAAAACGTTTTTCGTAAAACAACCCGAGGGCACGAAAATCGAGGAAACTAGAATCGATGAATGCTCGTAAATTAGAGAGATGAGACAAGTATACACTTGTCCCACCCCACTATATGGGACGGCCAAACAAGGACACCAACACCATGAGGTGTCAAATTTGTAGCTTACAAGTTACACTTGTATGCTTAACATAACAAGTTAAGTGAAACCATCAAAACCACTTCACTAAACCATTTCTCACAACCCTTACATGAAAACCACCCTCAAACTCTCTCTTTTCTCTCTTCTTTCCATTCCATATCATCATCAAACACCCTATTTTGATCATTTTTAACCACAAACCATGTGTTATCTACACATATGATGAAGAACCTTTGAAGCCTTGAAGATTGGAGGTGATTCTAACATCCAAAGAGGAGATTTCTTGGTGTCATAGGGATGATTTCCCACAAGGAGTTTATAAATATTGGTGGACTTGAAGATGATATTGGTTTATCACAAGTTTTGCCATCAAAATCCAAGCTTTGTTCATCAAAAACTCTTCTTTTCATCACTAATGGTGGTATAGAGATTGTTTCTTCCTATCCTCTTGTTATTTTGAATATGTAATCTTGTATTTTCCTTATTAATATATATGTATATGATGATGAATGATGATTAAAAATATTATGTGGGGATTTGGTATTGATAAACATGGGTAAAAAGATGGAAAACCACATGTAAAATGGTAAAATCATGCTTAAAATAGTTGTCCGTATAAAAACAGTAAGCAACCATATAATAAACTGATAAAATGACATAGTGGAATCAATATACATTAAGTATTAAGTCTTATACACATGTGAGATTTGGCCATGCAATGGAATCATTATAATGAGTGAGATATGATCAAAACAAAATTAATGTATCAATCTGAATAGTCTGTTTTGTGAGGACTGTTAGGGATACTTGGACTTAGGTAGAGCAGTAGCTAAAACTAAGTTATTTGTAAAACATAATATGAAGTTTATTTCATCCAAAAATGAGCTTCTATCTCCTTGTAGAACTCAAGATATGATAAAAATGGTAAAAGTGAAACTAAAAATCAGATTTTGTGAAATTAAAGTATAATAGTATTATAATAGCACTCAAATAAATATAGTATAAAATGTAAATTAAAACCCATGATAGAAGAGATTTATTATATGTGAAAGTTCGATTCTCGGAATCTCCTCGAATTGATCACAGCTAAAAGTGGAATTATTTGTTCTTGGTGACAAAAAGTGGGGGTTGTTTATCTATTCTACTTAAAAAGGTAAAATAGTAAAGTAAATTAATATTCAAACCAAAAATAGTGAATGAAATAAACCTTGAATTGAAATTTAACAGTTAAATGATTAAACAGTAAAAGACCCTTACTGAAAATTAGTGCTATCCGGAATAATGACCATGCGGAATATTGTGCTTACTCGGAATATTTTGACTATGCTGAATAACAAGCCTTACGCGGAATAGATGCCTACTCGGAATAATGAGTCCATGCGGAATAATATACTCTACGCGGAATAATCGAAAGAACCCTTATGCGGAATGTAAGCTTAAACTGAATAAAATAATGTTACTCGGAATATAAGGCCTTAGGCGGAATAAAAGCTTATTCGGAATATATAAAATATTCCGAATAAAGAAAGTTAAACAGTGCTATTCGGAATAACTGGATATTCCGAATAAGGGGAAACACACAGCTATCCGGAATAATTGAAATATTCTGAATAAGGGAAAAGAAGGAATGCTATTCGGAATAACTGGATATTCCGAATAAGGGACACAACAAAAAGGCTATTCGGAATGTCTGGGTACCAAGAACAGAAAACAGCAAGAACGCAGGGAAACGAATTTAAATCAAATCAAATCAAATAAGCAAAAAGGTTTTACCAAATTAACCAATAATCATTCAATAACCATAAGCAACAAATCCCAATCATAAAAACACAAAATCAACAACTATTGAAGATCAAACCAACTAAATAAGAACTTAAGAACTTTGAATAAAAGATGATGATGAACAAGAGGAATAAAAAGATTAAATGAAAACTTGTATTGATGATTAAGATTCAATAAACAAAAGGAAAGGATCAAGCTTATAAGATTAAAGAAGAAAATCAAAGAAGATGAATAAACCACTCCTTAAGGGAGATGGTTTCCTACGAACTAGGAGAAGTGTAACTGAAAACTAAAAACTAAAACTAGGTGTCAAAAATTGTGAGGGTGATTCCTTTATATAGGCTAAGTGGTTGGTTGGTGAGTGGGCTTTCTCCCTTTCTTCTTGTCTTCTCGTCTTTTTAGAAAAGTCGACGTTTTCGATTCTGATTCGGGATTTGTCGACGATTAAATTCAACTCGTCTTTTAATTTCTTCGTTTAATAGACTTGAGTTTCTTCGACATATGTAAATCTTCCATCTTTGGTCCTTTTCTTCGATAAATCTTCAAATAGGCCCATTGACTTCAAATCTTTTGCATCTCTTGGACAATAGACTTCGTCTTGAGTCTTTTTCTTCGAATAAACCCGTGCAATCCCATGTTTTCTTCAATATTCATCCGGTTGACTCTGAAAACACATTAAACACAAAAACCACGCATAATTCCAAACAAATGATATTAAACACGCGTTTTAGTCTTGTTTTAGCCAGAATTAAGTGGTAAGAGGATTGGTGTTTTCACATCTATCAAATCCCCTACACTTAACCATTGCCATGCCCTCATGCAATGCTTAGTGATAAAGCAAATTTACACTTTTCTCAGAATCAATCAACCTTGGCCTTATTAACATACTACTAAACAAAAATTTAAATACTAAGAGAAATCAAAACTTTAAAGTAAACAAAAGGATGGAAATAACTTGCAAAGAGATCAAGGACTTACATTAGGGCTTTGGTGCTGCGAAGATTTATCATCCTCAAGTTTCACGTTCCCCAAACTAAGCTTAAAAACGAGATCATTGTTATTATAAGTTAGCAAATCAAACACTTACACACATGGCTTAATTAAATGCTTAAACTCCCTTATACCTAGGGGTATCTCTTATATTTTATTTTTGTCTTAGAATGATCGTGAAGATGCATTTTTGGACTTATTTCGATAGTTTATTAGGCTGAAAGCAAAGTAGGACGATTTGATCAATAGTTAGCTAAAGGACAAAATCTCTTAAAACTGCTTCTCGGGATATCAAAAAGTTCATATCTTGGCATAACTTGGTTCACGATTTGAGACCTTTCTCGGGCCGATATTTGGCATGTACTTCATACTTCATATCTTCGAGAGACGTTCTTGAGATAATGGTCTTCTCGACGTTAATAGAGTTTCTTCACTTGGAGACTTTTGAGGGGTACTCCAACTTTGTTGACCACGACTTCATGATTATTTCTTCAATCTCTAATTGGGATTTTGAGATACAACGATCCGCCTCCTTTTCGGACTTGGATCTATTTATCCTCATACCTTGTTAGGGTCTTTTCGGATAGACTTCTCCATGATCTTTATGGGAGTTGATTGCTTTTCGTCGTGTGTCTTGATCCTTCATATTGATTTTGGGAATAATGCTTTTCACATCACTTTTGGATCTTCAACAATAAAATGGAATCCTCATGCCTTGTTAGGGCCTTTTTGGACTCGCCAATCTTCGTGCCCCGCTTCATAAGTTATGCCTTGGCTATGAACTCTTATCATTACCGAGCAACTTTTAAACGATCTTGGGCTAGAAGCTAAGTAACTTTTCAAATAGTACGACCTTACTTATTGCAGATAAATTATAAACAAGTGATGGGAGAATAGGCAAATAATTACACCAAGTGAGCTTGTGCAAGAATACCGACTTATAATTTACTCTATCATTTCTCGTTCTCCACAATTTAAAATTCTCAAGTAATGAGACTCGTGGATACTTAACCTAATAAACCAATTAAGGTCTACATGGTTAAGGATACTAGCTAGAATAAACTTGAATAAGTTTATTCGGGTTGAGTCAAAATAATTGCAACAGGCCTAATATGTCAAAGATTTCTAAACTAGCTACACCACTTTGTTAATATTTTTGACTTTATTGCGGGATATATACATACGAAAGCAACGATAAAAATTTAAAAAATTACGACTAAATGGCCAAAGTTAATAAAAAATTTGAAAAATGTTGAAAAAGATGATTTTCCGGTTAAATGAAGGCATTTTCATGGAAAAGTCCACTTAAAACTTCGATAGAAGTCCCCCTACACTTAAGATAAACATTGTCCTCAATGTTTAAGCATGTGGGAAAATTCTCCCCTACACTTATGACATTGTGCACGTTGGTTAACTCAAGTTAAGGAAGAGACGACTAAAGTGATCAATATCAAATGTGAGTATGAAGAAAATTGAATCACGATAGTTGAGAGATAGAACCGGATTTCGGATAACATGGGAGCACGGTTCTTAAGAGATTCCAAGAGTGCACTCATCCCTGTAATCACATCACCACACAAACACAAAGAACCTATAGAAGTCCCCCTACACTTAGGAGATTAAAACGTAAAGGGATAGATACTCGGGCTGCCTCCCGAGGAGCGCTTGTTTTTGATAACCGAGTCACGAGCCTGACACGACCCAAAATTAGTTCATGGGGAACGTGGTGAGGGATGGAATCATCTCGTGAGAGATGTCCTCACCAAAGTACAACTTCACTCGTTGGCCATTCACCTTAAAATTCGGTCCATTAGGTTGAGCGAGCTCGAGAGTACCATATGGAAAAATTTGGGCAATGGTGAATGGGCCGGACCAACGAGATTTCAGCTTGCCCGAAAATATTTTCAACCGAGAGTTAAAAAGTAAAACTTTGTCTCCAACTTGGAACTCTCGGTTCTTAATCTTAGAGTCGTGAATGAGCTTTGTCTTTTCCTTATAGATCAAAGAATTTTCATAAGCCTCATTCCGGAGTTCATTGAGCTCATTGAGTTAGATCTTGCGTAGGTCACCGGCTTTGTTGATATCAAAATTAGCCCACTTCAAGTCCCAGTAAGCCTTGTGCTCCAACTCAATGAGGAGGTGGCACGCTTTCCCGTACACAAGACGATAAGGCGTACAGCCGATCGGGGTCTTGTAAGCCGTACAGAAAGCCCACAAATCATCATCAAGTTTATCAGCCCATGAGGCACGATGCTCTCCCACGGTTCGTTAAAGAATTCGCTTTAATCCTCGGTTGGATATTTCAGCCTGGCCATTAGTTTGTGGGTGGTATGCGGTGGAAAGACAATGATTTACACCATACTTTGCCATGACTCTTGCAAATTGGTCATTGCAAAAATGAGTCCCGCGATCACTAATAATGGCACGAGGCACACCGAATCTAGCGAATAGAGATTTCAAAAAGTTACAAACCACCCTTGCGTCATTAGTAGGTAAAGCTTTGGCTTCAACCCACTTTGAAACGTAGTCAACGGCTACAAGGATGTATTTGTTTCCTTTAGATGAAGGGAATGGCCCCATAAAGTCGATACCCCAAACATCAAAGATTTCACATTCTTGTATGAAATTTTGAGGCATCTCATCTTTATGTGTGATCTTGCCTTATTTTTGGCAAGCATCACAATGTTTAACCATCTCGTGAGTGTCACGATAGATGGTGGGCCAATAAAATCCCGAGTCAAACACTTTTTTGGCGGTGTAGTTGGGACCAAAGTGACCACCGGTGGGTCCTTTGTGGCAAGCGTCAAGGATTTCTAAAGCTGCCGGTCCATCAACACATCGGCGAATAATCAAGTCGGCACATTGTTTGAATAGGTAAGGGTCGTCCCAGAAATAATGTTCAACATCTTTAAAGAACTTTTTCTTTTGTTGGGATGGTAACCCTTCCTTGAGAATTCCACCCGCTAAGTAGTTTGCAATGTCCGCAAACCACGGGGTTTCATCAGAATTCGAGTTGATAGACATTAAGGTCTCCAGGGGAAAAGAGTCATTGATCTCTTTGTTCGGATGATCACCCTGGTAGGGATCCTCAAGTCTGTTGAGATGATCCGCGGCTAGGTTTTCAGCTCCTTTTTTATCGCGAATTTCGATTTTAAATTCTTGGAGTAGCAAAACCCAGCGAAGAAGTCTTGGTTTGGAATCTTGTTTAGTTAACAAGTACTTCAACGCGGAATGATCGGTATAAACGATTGTGGTGGAAAGGACAAGATAGGGGCGGAACTTTTCAAAGGCATAGACAACAGCTAAAAGCTCTTTTTCGGTTGTCGTGTAATGCAATTGAGCCCTTGTCATTGTCTTGCTAGCGTAGTGGATTGGTTGGAAGTGTTTATTCACTCTTTGGCCCAAAACCGCACCAATAGCAAAGTCACTAGCATCACACATCAACTCAAAGGGAAGCTCCCAATTAGGGGTAACCAAGATGGGTGCCTTAGTCAGCTTATCCTTAAGCAAGTTGAAGGCTTCAAGACACTCTTTGGAAAAGATAAAAGGTGTATCTTTTTCCAAGAGGTGGGTCATCGGGCGAGCGATTTGAGAAAAATCCTTGATGAATCGACGGTAGAAGCCCGCATGACCGAGAAAACTTCTCACACCCTTCACGGTTGAAGGTGGAGGCAACTTAGCGATAACATCGACTTTAGCACGGTCTACTTCGAGACCGGCTTTTGAAATTTTGTGTCCTAGCACGATGCCCTCTTTTACCATGAAATGGCATTTTTCCCAATTAAGAACAAGGCGAGTGTCTTCACACCGCTTCAGCATACGTTCTAAATTGGCAAGGCAAGCAGAGAAAGAATCGCCATAAACCGAGAAATCATCCATGAATACTTCCATAGTGTCTTCCACCATGTCATGGAAGATAGCCATCATACACCTTTGGAATATCCCAGGAGCATTGCATAAACCAAAAGGCATGCGTTTGTAAGCAAATGTTCCATAGGGACAAGTGAATGTGGTCTTTTCTTGGTCCTTGGGATCGATGGGGATTTGAAAATACCCGGAGAAACCGTCTAAGAAGCAGTAATAATCATTACCCGCTAGACGCTCGAGCATTTGATCCATGAAAGGAAGAGGAAAGTGGTCTTTTCTCGTGGCATCATTGAGCTTGTGATAATCAATACAAACTCTCCACCCAGTAACGAGACGAGTGGGAATCAACTCGTTGTGTTCATTGGAAACAACGGTTATTCCGCCCTTCTTGGGCACACAATGGACGGGACTTACCCACGGCGAATCCGAAATAGGATAGATCAAGTCGGCATCAAGAAGTATGATAACCTCTTGTTTGATGACGTCATGAATACGAGGATTAACCCTTCTTTGGCTCTGGATTGCGGGTTTAAAGTCATCTTCCATGAGAATCTTGTGAGTACAAAAGTTCGGATCAATTCCGCGGATATCGGAAAATTTCCAAGCAGATGCCTTCTTATGATCTTTAAGCACGGTGATTAAGCGAGATTTCTCTTCTTCTTTCAAGTTCTTAGCGATGATGACAGGCGACTTCTTGTTTTCTTCAAGGAACACGTACTCGAGATGGGGCGGCAACTCCTTAAGTTCTAAATCCGGAGGATTTTCGATGGGAGGCGTTTTCAAAGTCGGAGCATCGATAGCAATAACCGTGGGAGATGGTGGAGAAAGATTGTCTTCTTTAAGAAGGTTCTCAATGAGGCGGAGATCTTCATCCCAATTGGTGGTAGAATCGTCATTAGCTAAGTTCACATCTCCCATGGTGGCTTCCAAATCTTTCCAAAGGAAATCACTTTCTCCAAATAGAGATAGTGATGAGTCGATAGAGGAAACGGTCTCAACGTTGGGAAGAGAGGTAGGAATACTTTTGCAAGCATCTTTGAAGTGTTCTTCACAAGCCTCATCAAGAACGTCAATACAATTAACACTCTCGTATGAATAAGGCTGTTTAGAAAGCTTTCCCATGTTGAATACAATTTTATCGTCACCCACTCTCATGATAAGCTCACCAGCTTCAACATCGATGAGAGTGCGACCGGTCCTCAAGAATGGACGACCAACGATCAATGGCACACGAGGGTCCATGTCGTAGTCAAAGACGACGAAATCGGCAGGAAAAGTGAATTTGTCGACTCCTACAAAGACGTCTTCGGCTATCCCCACTGGATAAGCAACTGTACGGTTAGCTAATTCCAAAGTCATTTTGGTGGGGACTAGCTCAGGGAGAGATAATTGCTTCCACACACTTAAAGGCATTAAGTTGATACTGGCACCTAGCTCGGCTAGGGCTATGCAATTCTCTACTCCCGGGAAGTTACAAGGGATTAAGAAACGACCCGGATCACCAAGCTTGGTTGGCAATTTCCTTAAGAGCACTGCAGAGCAATTCTCATTAAGTTGGGTGTTAGCAATATCAAGAAGCTTCTCCTTGTCGCTAAGAAGATCTTTGAACATTTTCGCGTATTTGGGCATGTGAGCGAGAGCCTCAGCGAAGGAGATATTAAAATTCAATTGTTTAAACATTTTTAGAAAGTTCGAAACTTGAATATCATCCTTGCTTTTGAGCTTCTCTTTCCTCAACCTTGAGGGATAAGGTATATCGGAAGAAGAGGAAGGCTTTGGGAGAATAGGATCACTCAGATCCTTGGGTGGAGGAGGGGTAGAAGTAAGAGGTGGAGAAATTGGGGAAGTAGAAGGATGAGGAATAGGAGCAGGTGACTCGTTCTCCTTAGTCACAATCATCGGTGAAGGTATAGGAAGCTCGGGTTCCTTGGTACCTTTGCCACTGCGAGTGGTGATTGCTTTCATCTCCCCTCTTGGATTCGCAACGGTGTTACTCGGAAGAGTACCCGAAGAAGAGGGTTGATTACCTTGGAAGAAACTAGCCATCATATTCTTTAAGTCATTCGTTTGACTATCCAAAGTGTTTCGCATGTCAACTCTCAGATCGTTCCCTTGTTTCACCAAGTCTGCTTTCAAGTTGAGCACTTCCCGCTGAAGATTTCCCACGATCACATCGTTAGTCCTCAAGTAGGTTTCCACTTCTTGGTGTAAAGCGGTGGGTTGGTTGGGAGGAGCATTGTATGCGGGTGGTTGATAAGCAGGTTGCTGGTAAACTTGGTTGTTTCTTTGAGGTGGTTGTTGTTGTTTGTGAGGTGGTATGTATGGTGTACGAGGTTGTTGTTGTTGTTGTTGAGGAGGGCGATTGAGGTTTTGTTGTTGGTTTGGGTTGCTAGGAGGAAAATCGGGTGGGGAAAGATAGTTGTTAGAGCGGTAGCTAAGCAAGTTGCGGTCACCTTGAGGACGAGCTTGATAAGCGGGTTGAGGATAGGTGCCATATGCTGCATTCACATTCTCAGAAGGGTAGTCTTGGGTGGCAGTACAAGTGGTGTAAGAGTGAGGACCCCCGCATATCTCACATGGTTGGCTAACAGCGTTGACTTGAGCGTCTTTAGCGTTTCTAGCGTTGATGCTGTTGTTGTTGCTGGCGGTTTGGGTAGCAAGCGATTCAAGAAGCGCAGTGATTTTGTCAAGTCGCTTGTCGTTGTCACTAGTACTAGCAGTAGCGACATTGGTCCGAACACTCTTGGTTTGCACACGAGACTTATTCTCAATGATATCCCAAGCAGCATTGGAAGTCTTAGCCAAAAGATTACCCCCTGAGGCACTGTTTAGTGAATCTTGGTCATTCATGTGTAAACCATTATAAAAAGTATTAATTTGGTGCACTTTGGTAAAACCATGTTGTGGGCATTTTCTCAAAAGGTCTTTGAAACGGTCCCAAGATTCACTAAACGACTCATCGTACTTTTGTTCAAAATTAATAATTTCATTCCGCAAAGCGGTAGTACGAGAGGGTGGGAAAAAGTAGTTGATAAACTTGGTTTCCAAATCCGTCCACGAAAGAATACTTTGTGGCGGTTCCTTAGCAAGCCAATGCCGGGCTTGTCCCTCTAAAGAAAAGGGAAAGAGTTGTAAATGGATTACCTCTTGTGGAACACCATTGAATTTGACCGTATTCGTGAGTTGCAGGAATCTCTTGATGTGGTCATGTGGATCATCAATGGTACGCCCTAAGAATGGTTGAGCATAGACCATCTGGATAAAACCGGATTTGAGCTCAAAGTTGTTGGCTGCAATCGCGGGTATGACAATTGGATCATTGTTGCCGTCTACATGTGCTTGTAGAAGTTCAATCATCGGGCGATTATCCAGTAGAGGTTCATTGTTGTTGTTATTATTGTTGTTGAAAGGTGGGTTGTTGTTGTTATTATTTTTGTTTTGAGGTGGGTTATTGTTGTTGTTTTGTACACCGGCCATGTCTAAGTCTTCTAGAGGCTCGGGCTCTTGATAAGGCGTGGATCGTGTACGCATGCACCTGCAAAAGAACTAACAAGGCAAAAACAAAGCAGGAATATTTTTGGTTTTTATGTTTTTTAATTTTTAGGATTTTTGAAAATTTTATATTTTTTAGGATTTTTGAAAGTTTTTATGAAAAAGTAACGTTCACGGTGAACGGATCCCAAAATCCAAGTTCTCACAAAAAACTGTTGATCTTAACGAGAAGAGCCGGCAGCGGCGCCATTTGATAGAAGAGATTTATTATAATTGAAAGTTCGATTCTCGGAATCTCCTCGAATTGATCACAGCTAAAAGTGGAATGATTCGTTCTTGGTGACAAAAAGTGGGGGTTGTTTATCTATTCTACTTAAAAAGGTAAATTAGTAAAGTAAATTAATATTCAAACCAAAAACAGTGAATGAAATAAACCTTGAATTGAAATTTAATAGTTAAATGATTAAACAGTAAAAGACCCTTACTGAAAATTAGTGCTATCCGGAATAATGACCATGCGGAATATTGTGCTTACTCGGAATATTTTGACTATGCGGAATAACAAGCCTTACGCGGAATAGTTTCCTACTCGGAATAATGAGTCCATGCGGAATAATATACTCTACGCGGAATAATCGAAAGAACCCTTATGCGGAATGTAAGCTTAAACTGAATAAAATAATGTTACTCGGAATATAAGGCCTTAGGCGGAATAAAAGCTTATTCGGAATATATAAAATATTCCGAATAAAGAAAGTTAAACAGTGCTATTCGGAATAACTGGATATTCCGAATAAGGGGAAACGCACAGCTATCTGGAATAATTGAAATATTTCGAATAAGGGAAAAGAAGGAATTCTATTCGGAATAACTGGATATTCCGAATAAGGGACACATCAAAAAGGCTATTCGGAATGTCTGGGTACCAAGAACAGAAAACAGCAAGAACGCAGGGAAACGAATTTAAATCAAATAAAACAAAATAAGCAAAAAGGTTTTACCAAATTAACCAATAATCATTCAATAACCATAAGCAACAAATCCCAATCATAAAAACCCAAAATCAACAACTATTGAAGATCAAACCAACTAAATAAGAACTTAAGAACTTTGAATAAAAGATGATGATGAACAAGAGGAATAAAAAGATTAAATGAAAACTTGTATTGATGATTAAGATTCAGTAAACAAAAGGAAAGGATCAAGCTTACAAGATTAAAGAAGAAAATCAAAGAAGATGAATAAACCACTCCTTAAGGGAGATGGTTTCCTACGAACTAGGAGAAGTGTAACTGAAAACTAAAAACTAAAACTAGGTGCCAAAAATTGTGAGGGTGATTCCTTTATATAGGCTAAGTGGTTGGTTGGTGAGTGGGCTTTCTCCCTTTCTTCTTGTCTTCTCGTCTTTTTAGAAAAGTTGACGTTTTCGATTCTAATTCGGGATTTGTCGACGATTAAATTCAACTCGTCTTTTAATTTCTTCGTTTAATAGACTTGAGTTTCTTCGACGTATGTAAATCTTCCATCTTTGGTCCTTTTCTTCGATAAATCTTCAAATAGGCCCATTGACTTCAAATCTTTTGCGTCTCTTGGACAATAGACTTCGTCTTGAGTCTTTTTCTTCGAATAAACCCGTGCAATCCCATGTTTTCTTCAATATTCATCCGGTTGACTCTGAAAACACATTAAACACAAAAACCACGCATAATTCCAAACAAATGATATTAAACACGCGTTTTAGTCTTGTTTTAGCCAGAAATAAGTGGTAAGAGGATGTGTGTTTTCACACCTATCAACCCACTAACTTATATATTACATTTATATAAGTATGTACAATAATAAATAAATGGGACATTTTATAAAAATGGTAATTTGATAAGTTTTATAAGTTATAAAACTATAAAATGGTAATTTGATAAGTTTTATAAGTTATAAAACCGTAAAATTAACGTTTTCGTCAATTAAAACTTAGAAGGTCGGACCCGTCTAATGTAAATTTTTTATAACTCATATACTGATATATAAGTACATATTACAAGTAAAAACCGATAAGACCCGAGCTTTATAACATACGGACATTAACGGGCCAAATTAGCCTTATTAGACTATTAATCCAACTAATTTGGCTAAACACTTATGAACTTACTTATTGGGCTTAACACACTTGGGCCTAACATGTAAGTATAAGACTGATATTAAAAGTGTAAAATGTACTAATATAAGGTAATGGACTTATAATGGGCTTATTGGGTCTAAACATGTAAACAAGATAAACTAGTGAAACTAGTATAAAAATGTTACCAGCACATAACACTATAATGAATGAGTAAAGATGTACAATCCCACTTGATCATCATCATATTTATAAAATCATCATATATATACATAGTTATGGTTTTTATAAAGTCATTGGACAAGAGTCTAAGACGAGTATTATTTGTCTAGGTTTTCGTGATTGAAGCACGTACCATACATCCAAATCGCCGATAACCGCCTTTCCCAATCAATGTGAGTTCATAGCCTCGCACTCTTTTAAATGTTTTTATGAAATGTTTTATAAACCCGCGAGGGAGATAACATGTTAGTTTTAATAAAATAGGACACCAGTTGTCCCGATTGTTTGTTTATTGATTTGGACTCGAATGATTATATGACCCGATGAATGATTATATGACCCGATAGATGAAATGAAATGGATTATTAAAGTTAGGTTATGTCACTAAAAGTCCCATTAGCATGAATTGTGAACTACCGGGATTTGGTAGACGCTTATGCATATAATAGTACTATTTGGGGACCATCACCCCAGTTCGCGCCTTGACGGTTGATCCACGACGTGCCACATTGATTGGTAAGCGAATTTATGTATGAGAAGATTTCCATAGCGTGATTTTTGTGACGACACGCTAACTTAGATGAGCAAATTGAGTTTCGAGTTAGCTACCCGATGTTTGGTATAGTAAGGTAACAATGTCATGAGGCTTATAATAATCCAATATTGAAAATACTGATATACGCGTTGAATTACAATATATTGCCTGACTAGCAATACGGGGTCTTATTATTGATATTATGTTCGTGTTTTGGTTTTACGTAACCATATTCATATAACGGTTTTTATTTAACTCTATACAACGTTATAAAACGTATTCTATGATGTTTTTACGACAATGGTTCGTATAATGGTTTTGAAGGCAAAAGCCTATATTATGATTTTGACAAGAATTTGTATAAAATGTTTTTGGTCTATTTTATGGCCTAATACAAAGATTGGTACAAAATGATTTTCGGTAATAAATAATTATATACTGATGATATATTAATGGTTTTATTAAACTCTATGAATTCACTCGTCGTTTTCGCTGACCTTTTCTTTTAACATGTTTTATCTCAGGTACTTGAAGGTAATTCTCGGGAAGACGACAATAATTCATGGCCCACACTTAAATAACAATTTCCATTCAAATGTTTTGTAAAATTGTATGAAATACTATGACTTGGGACCTATGTAAATTTGATATTGATGAATGGAAATGCTTTATTATTAAACGACGCGATTTTTAAGTGTTGTCTATGATGTGAGTAATGTGCTATCCCATAACACCAACGACTCTTCCGCTGTATTGAATTGTGTAAATTTTGGAGTGTTACATTTCTCCTCTCATCTCTTTATCTCAAAGTGCAAAGAGAAGAACACTATCATCCTTGAAGTGTTGTGTCTACCTCCAAGATCCATTGAAGATCCAAACTTATTTATTCATTGTTGTGTCATTGTTGTGAAGATCCAAGTAGTTGTGTCTATTTGGAAGTTGTGTATGTATTAAGGTTAATACTTGGTCCTTAAAATATATTGGTGTAGATTGGTCCTAGCTAAGATTAGGGCTCGACTTTTAGCTTAGAGTCGGAAATTGGATAAGCGACATTGTGTACGGTTTCTCCACCTTAACGAGCTTGTTGATTAGTGAACTCTCGAGTAAGGAGTGCTCGAAGAGTGGGGTAGGAACGAGGAGTGAGCTTCGTTGCCGAACAACTATAAATCCTTTGTGTTTGGTTTGATCTGTCCTTCTCTTATCTCTTTACATTCATTATTCTTTATACTTGTGATTATTAGTTTAGTTGCACTATACCTTGTTTATATTGTCTATAAGAAGGTTTAACATAAATACTCAAGCATAAGTTTTTGAAAAGGATTTAAAAAAAAACAATCTTTAACAAGTAAATTTAAGAAACTATTCAACCCCCCCTCCCCCCCTTTAGTTTCTACAAAGTAGTTACACATCGAGTTTTAGTCTCGTAGTGGATTCAATTTCATAGGATAAGTGTTTTGGACCTGTATTGGACGAGAGCACAGAGTTCTAAATCTTCTTGTATGGTGAAAGTTGCTAGTAAGGTGGGTGGTATATGATTATATCAGTTCTAGAGCTGCAGTAGTTTAGTATCGCCATCAAAGGAAAGACTGTAGACCCGTTCAGTATATTCATGTTAAGTGTGTTTGGATCAGCTTGATACATAAGCTGATTTAGCTTATTGAGAGAAGTTGTTGGTGTGTTAGTTTTAGGTGGTCCGATTAGTGCAAGAGCTTTGCTTGATCATTAATGGCGTCTTTCTTTTGTCAGAGTTCTGTTCAAGTGAGCTTTAGTATTATTTGATCAAGTCAGTAGCAGATCAACGGGAAAGCATCGAATGTGCAGACCTGTGTTCAAACAGCAAGTCATAATCTCAGTCAGTAGTTTGTTTTCAATAGCAAAGTTTAAGTATAGCTTCGACCACAACGGACTAGGCCTATTTGGAGAGGTCTCATTCATTTTACTTTCTGCTAGTTTTAGAGTAATCTTGCTTGTTATCGCTTTAGTGTAATCTTGCTTGTTATCGCTTTAGAGCTACTGTTTAGTTGCCATAAAACTTTACTGGATTGATTCTATTTCAGTTAGAATCAGTTTTTTGTGTTAGCAAATATAGTTGTTCAAATCATGGTTTCATTTACAAAATATATTAGTTTGAGTAGTGTCAACAAGGATCAGACTTCAATATGTTTTTTTAGTTCATTCTGTTCTCTGTGCAACGAATTCATAGTTGTATACTTTTGGTCCTCCATTTTCTATTTCTTAAAATCAACCACCGTCCATTTCAGTTAGTCTTTTAGCCATATAGATTAGTTAGGACTGTTGGTGAGTTGGGTCATAGAGTCTATTGGGCTAAGGCAGAATTGGGCCTGGTTTGATTTGTGGTTATATTCATCGGGCTTGACTAGTTTAATTGGTTTACCACTTTTCAAATTTCAATTTTGATAGCATTTGATTTTTATAAAAGTTTTTAGATTTTATTAAATGTGTATTCCCAGTTTCATAAAATTAGATTTAGTTTGATAATTTTGTATTTTTTAATTTTGCATTTGTAGAATGAAATTGTATTTTACATTTTATATTTTGTGTATTTGAATGTTGTAAGTGCAATATGTTTTTAGATTAGTACGTATACATAGGTAGATATTAATTTTACAATTTTTACGTGCTTTATTTTCCAAGTAGATAATAATACCATAACAATTACATCTAACCAAAAATGATTGAGTCTTAACAAGAAAACATTAAATCAATTCGAATAGACACCGAGAAAAACAAACTTAAAAACGATTTATTACGCAGCCAAGAAAGCCGTGCTGGGTTTAGAAGCCTATTCATCTGCTGGTGCCGCCCAACTTGTTTCTACAGTTCTTGTGCTTCCATCGCCTTTGCTAGAGAGGGACGCGCGGTTGTTAGATGCGATGGAGAAAAGTTTGAAGGAGCACCAAGCATCCGCCTATCATCCTCTTGCTACAAAGATCAAGAGGTCTTCCTCTGACTCTAACTTACTATTAAACACTTGTTGTAACCTGTGAACAATTTTATTACTTAATTTTGTAGGTGCGAGTGTTCTCACCTAGTCTGTAATAGTTTAAGTACTTTTGTGTTATGATATTATTTTTTTCCATGTTTAAGTTTTCAACGCGGTGTTCATTTATTTTATGAATTGATGTAATTGCATAAACGGTCCCTATGGGTGAGGCAGGCTCATTACGTGCGGTATACCGCTACTACCATAGGGACGGCCAGGGGAGGTTGGCCCGTTGTTAGGTGTGCACGATTGTATCTTTTTTTTCACGCCCAACATAGGATACGTGATCCGTGGCTGATGGGGTTGTATCCCTCTTACACGACATCATAAATAGCAAGGGGCCTAACAAGGATACGTGATCCGTGGCCGATGGGGTTGCATCCCTCTTACACGACGAGTCTAATTAGTAGGTTAGACCCATTCCTCTTATTTCTCCTAGAAACGTTATATACGCGTACGCCAGTAGGCATGATATGATATGTGAAGAATATATGCAAAAAAATGTTTGAGAATGCGTCGTGGAACTAGCTAGGGACCACGACATTTTATTAATACTTGCAAGATTTTAAGTACATGATATGAAAAAAGAAAATTAATACATGAATATACTAGAGCTGGACGTAGTTGGTGATTCTTGTTTCAAGGTCGACACTGCTAAAGGTAGCACTTTTTAAGATGGTAGATATTCCAAGTCATGCGCAAGTCGCGACCGTCCATGTCGTGTAGCTTATTCGCACCATTTCCTAACGCTTCCGTTACCATATAGAGTCCTTCCCATTTAGGTCCAAGTTTCCCCGTATTTTTTGCGTATCTAGCCGCCTTCGCGCGATATACGAAGTCTCCCGGTATGAAAGAATTTTTTCGCACCCTAACGTCGTAGTAACCATTCATTTTGGATTTTGCTTTAGCTTCATTAATCGCTGCCAACTCTCGTCATTCATCGATTATGTCCAAATTCAACCGTAATTCATCGTCGTTCGTAATCATATCGACTTCCGTAGTGCGGAGTATTGGCAGTCCCATTTCGGTTGGAATGACTGCCTCCGTCCCGTATGTTAAGGCAAAGGGGGTATCTCCTGTTGCGATCTTTATCATGGTGCGATGTGCCCATAACACGTGCGATAATTCGTCACCCATTTCTTTTTCTCCTCCCTCAGTCGTGCCTGTATGCCGTCTCCCAAGTTCCTATTTACTCTTTCAACGAGTCCATTGGATTGTGGGTGGGCTATTGATGTGAATCGCTGCTTGATGTTGTTTTTTGCGCACCAGTCGTTGAATGGGTTCTCCGTGAAGTGTTTTCCGTTTTCGGAGACAATTTCTCCTGGTAGCCTGAAGCAACATACTATGTTATCTGATTGTAAGTAAATTACACCCTTTTAGGAAAAAGGCGTAAAATCGGTAAGTATTAAACAAATGATTTAGGAAAATCAAGTGTTAATGACCCAAAGGTGAAAGTTCATTTCCCAAGGAGGTATTTGTGTGTGAATAATTCGTAATGATTTTGGATTAATATTAGAGAAAGAAAAGATGAGAAATTAGAATGACGGATACGTTAAAATTACACTACGACGACAAAACGTAAACCGTAAAATAAGACAAAATAAAAAAAAATTTATTCTAAAATTCCCAAAAAATTACCAAAAATAGCTAAAAATGAACTAAGAGTTTACAAATGATCAAAACTTTTTCAAACCTTTTAATTAATAAAATATTAATTTTTAAATGCTAATTAAAGCCCTAAAAATCAAAATAAATAATAAAAAACCCAAATTAGGATTTTTCAATTTGTAAAAATCTAAAATGACTTAAATAAACTAAAAACTATTTTTATAAAATTTAAAACCAATTAAAACCATTTAAAATGATTAAATCTAAAATTAAATATTAAAATAATATTGAAAATTCAAAAATTATAAAAATTTCTAAAAACTTGCAAACTAGTTTATTTTAACCTAAATAAGCAGAAATTGAAATTGAAATTACAAAAATACCCCTATTTGGCCCCCAAATGGGCTAAAAACAAAAACAGTGCACCTTAATGGGCTTTTAGCCAATAAGCCAAAAATCAACCTGATATGAGCTTAAACTCATATCCTTTTATCAACAAATAACCCTAAAACATGAAGCAAAATACCAAATTATTTGGCAAAAACAGTATTATGTGGTATGTTTGTGTTTGTGTGCACTTTTGTAGGTAAGAAGATACATTTTCAAGCAAACAAGGAAAATTCAAGCTCAAATGGATGAAAAAGACAAAAGAGGATCAAAAGTGACAAGACTTTGAAGTTCAAGGACCTATCTTGACAAGTTATGAAAGTTGAAGGACTAGAAGTGCAAATAATGAAAAGTCAAGATTCAAGTCAAACCTGGTCAACTATCAAGTCAACTCAGTCAAAGGGCCATTTTGTACAAGTTATGGAAGTTAAAGGACCAAAAATGTCAAAGGAATGAAGATCCTAGCTTAAAACAGCAATCTGCCAAGTCAAGGGGTTTGTTTTGCCAAGTTTGGAAAGTTATGCAAGTGTGATCCATGTGTCAAGTTTTCAGCCAATGGGAAGAGAGATAATATGTCACACGGATTGCCACTTAAGCTTAATAAATACCCACTACTGCCGCCACATTTCTTACACCAGATCTTAACAGTGTAATCCACAACTCATCTTTTAAGCCAACCAGGAAATGCCACGTGTCATCTTCAAGAACAAGAAAAATTGCCAGGATCGCGTTTTTGATAGAAGCAATTTCAGAAAAAGATATAAACACCAAAGATGATCGTTTTGGAGAGACGAGTTCAACGGTGCAATCCAATTAACATATCACTCACTCAATCAAAAACACCCAAATCATTGTTCATACCTTCAAGTGCCAAATGCAGAATTTTTCCACGTGGCAAGTTATTACTGGTTCTGACACGTCACCAACTCCAACAAACTCTCCCTTCTTGCCTATAAATACCTAGACTAGTCTTCATTTTTCAAGTGTAGCCTAATTTTGTAAAACACATAGTTCTTACTTTCCTTTCCTTTTTCCTCACTTTTCCCCTAACTACTCAAGAGTCTGACAAACTCTTGAGTCAGTTAGTTAGTTAACAGCTTGTAACAAACTTTGTAACTGTTTTCCTTCAATAAAATTCAAATTCCTTTTTCCCGTCAAATTCTGTTATTCAAATTCCAGTTTGATCTTGTTGCTGTTGAGTGTTATTGTTGCTGATTGATGTTTGTTATGATCATCCATTGATCATAACTGACATTTGTGAAGATTTGTAGCTGTTTGATCACAATTCAGACATAGCCTAGTTCTTATGGAGTTTTCAAGCAGTTTGATTGATTCCAGATGAATTGTAGCTGTTTGATGGTTGATGTTTGTTGAATACTAGTGATAGGTGGTGGTTATCACTAGGGCAAGAGAGCTCAGCGCTCCTCTTCTTCCCAAAGGATTTCTACATTAGGTTTCAAAGTTCTTGTTTTTGTTCCTCTAAACAGTCAATTGCATGCTCATTTTCCTAGTTAATTTTTGATGGCTACATGATATATGTGTTTTTAGTTGCTATTTGATTGATCTTTGTGAGTTTGAAGTTCAGTTACTGCTTAATCTTGCATACTTGTGTTCTGAGTTGTAGTTTCTCCATCATTTCAGTTACTTGTTAGCCTTATAGCTCACTTGCAGTCTTAGCCTTGTTAGTTGTTTGTTTTCAGTGTTAAAACTTTTCATTTTGTCCATTGAATCTAGTCTATTATAGCCTTTGTATCAGCTTAATCCAATACTTAATAAGCCTTTGTAAAAGTTTGTTATAAGCAGTTTAAGGAGTGTTTGGGAGTAGATCTTAAGTAGTTTTCAGGTGTTGATATTTGGTGTTTTAAAGTTGATTTCCAGTCTTCTAGTGATAACAAGTGGATTTATACATTTAACAAGTCAAATAAAAGGTCAATCAGGCAAATGGCTTAAAAATAGTTTGGGTTAGCTCTTATACAGTTTTGTTCTTAAAAACTTACCATTTTCAATTGCTAATTTCTCATTCAATCTTTAATGAAATTCAACCAAACTTGTTTCCAGACTTAGCTTATATCATAAACTTTTAGATTCTAAGAGGAAATTCTACAGTATTAGGAATTAAGCTAGAAAATAGCTTTTTGGTCAAGGTCTGAGCAAGCTCATTCTCTGATATAAAGTGGTGACTGTTTTCCTAGTTCTCCTAATCCACTTCACAAAAGTCATGATTTTCTTTCACCAATCAAGTTAGTTAGTGCTGAATATTGATTTTTGAAGATTTGAGTTTTTTTTTTCCAAAAATCCGGTCAAACTTGGTCAACATAAGCTCTTTTGAGCTTATTTCAAATTGCTAGCTTATTTCTTGATGAAAATGGTTCTGGTTTGATTTCCCGTTCTTGTAATAAGTTGCTTAATCAGTTTCTTTACAAAGATCAAGTTGTGACTGATTGGAATAAGCTGTAGCTTATTTTGTGCTTATCAATAAGCACTCATTTGCTTATTTCTTACTTTTAGCTTAAACCCTTGAATACACATAGCTTAAATTGGATTTGAAATGTTTTGCAAGTTGTTTCACTGATTTTAGTTGAGTAATAAGCCCAGACGAGCTTATTGTTTATTGTAACCCGTTTTTAGTTAAAAACGTTACTTAATTGCATTTTGGTCCTTACATTTCATTCAGTGTTTAATTTTTGGCTAAACTTCCAAGTAATTAGGGTTTGCTATAGTTTAGTCCCTGGACTTTGCAGTTTGTTAGAATTCAGTTAGTATTTTGTTATATTGTTACATTTTAGTTAGTTTGTTATTGTTTTTGCATAATTGGTCCTTGTAGTTAACTGATTTGCATTTTTAGTCCTTATAATTTTTAGAATTTACATTTTGAGCATTTACATTTCATAGAAATTACATTTTCAGTCCTTTTAGTTTTATATTTTGCATTTTAGACTTTTACTTGAATAAAAACGTGGTATTTGCAAATTGTTTTACGTATAAGTAGTTTAATATTTTTCATTTTTAAATAGTGTTGTTTGAATTAGCAATAGATTACCAAGCAAGCTTGAACAACCAAGAACAATAATAAATCTGATATTGATTGGACTTTCTATTGGTTAAGAACTGAGAAAACGAACTTGCATTATATTACATTTCAAATGGCGCCGCTGCCGGTTCTTTGACTACACGAGAGACTATCGATTGACGGTTTTCATTGGCTTTTGGGATCCGTTCATTGTGTGAACGTTATTTTTACGTATCATAAATCAAAAACAAATAAAAAATCAAAAATATAAAAATATATAAAAACTAAAAAATTAACAAAACAATTCTTTTCCTAAAGAATTGACCAAAAAAATAAAAAAATCCAAAAAGCAATCTTTTTCCTAAGAGATTGCACACAAAAATATATATTATTGGATTCTCTCGGTTTTTATGTACATATAGTATTTTCCTTTAAAAAACTTATAAATACAAAAATATTTTCCATATATTATTATAAGTAAATACGTATACGTATAAGAACAATCAATATACATATCTTCCATAAGTATTGCCGAGGCAATACACCGTGTTGAGGGGCGCTCCGGTCCTTGACACGCGTATCGATCAAACAAAATAAAGCAAGAATAGATAAATACTCTCAATAAGCAACAATTCGAAGAATACGAACATTTAAGTGAATAGAAAGGCGATGTGCTATAAAATGCCATCTAAGGGTCAATAGGTACTTAAGTGCTTCGCGCCACCTAACCCCCCGTTCACTTGGGAGTATTCTAAGAAGGAAGGCTTCATTGAGGGTCTTGCACCCAAAGTAGTAAATACATATATTGTTACTTTCTTGTGGATATTTAATATTGAAACTCGAAGAGGATAATCCATTTCTCTTCAAAGTCACACGAGAGCTTCTCTCTCATTCCTCGTATTGAGTTGCATGCTCACTCGCGGGCGTGCACAAATACCGATTGGTGTACAACCTCTTCCTCCGAAAAGGAAGAAAAAGAGAAAGAGTAAGACCACCACCGTCCACCAAGCCGATCACGAGAATCGTGCTTTGTCACCACCACAAGAAGCCATGGCTATTGATAATCGTACTTTGTATGAACGTATGCAATCCAACATTCATGGATATGTTAGTGCCATTAAGATTCCCGACTTTCCCGCTAACACATTTGAGCTACATACATCTATGATCAATATGGTTTCTTCATCACCTTTCTTTAGAAAACAAAATGAGGATCCCCATGCTCACCTTAAGAGATTCCTTTCACTTTGCAATACCATTAAGCATAATGGGGTTCCACATGAGGTCATTAGATTGATGTTAGTGTCATTTTCCTTAGATGGGAGTGCTAAGCATTGGTTAGACACCCAACCACCCGATAGTATCACCACATGGGATGATTTTACCACTAAGTTTTTGAACAAATTCTTTCCTCCACAAAAGACTATGGCTTTGAGGAATTTAATTATGGGCTTTACACAAAAACCTAGTCAATCCTTTAGTGATGCTTGGGAAGAGTATAGTGAGTTGTTGAGGCGATGCCCTAACCATGGAATGGATGATCTAAACCAAATCAATACCTTCTATAATGGCCTTAAACCTCCCCACCAAGATTCACTAAATGCTTCCGCGGGAGGGAGTATTCTTTTCAAGACATACCACGAGGCTTTGAACATTATTGAGACTAAGGCAATGGTTCAAACAAACAATCCATTTGAAGAAAAGGTTCATGTCATCCAAAACACTTCTCAAACTCCTTGTGAAATACAACTTCTTAAAGAGATCCTTCAAACAGTCAAACAAGGACAAGAAATGACTCAAGGCATGTTTCAAGATTTTAAGAGCATGACATTGAACAATTCCTCAAATAATGTGAATGCCATCACCATTTCTTGTGTTACTTGTGGAGGCCCCCACTCTTATGAACAATGTGATAAGGTGCAAGGGTATCAAGGGGAATGTTATGCTTATCAAGAGGAACACCGTGAACACTTCAAGCCTAACATCAATCCAAATAATCTTTCTTACAAATCCCAAAATTACCTTACTCCACCCGGCTTTCCACCCCAACCACCCACCCAAATTCCACAAAATCCTCCTCAAATTTTAGCAAGGAATCAAGGGCAAAGACAACCATACCAAGGAAATAATTACAAGGCACCCAATCAATTTCAACCTCAAGCTAATACCTTTTATCCACCACAACAAGGATTTAATCAACCACTTCCATTTATTCCCAATCAAGCATATGCTCCAATACCAAATCAAGCTTACCCTCAAAATACAACTCAAGGATATGGGATGCAAGAGACTCAAGAGTATGTTGACAAGAAAATGCGTGAAATTGAGAAGAGAATGAATGACCAAGTTAAACGTACAATGGAGGAACAAATAAATAGGGTTTTAGTGGCGGTAACTCAAAGACCACAAGGGGCTTTACCTTCCAACACACAAACAAACCCTAGGGCTAATGTCAATGCTATTACAACAAGGAGTGGTACAACAACAAAGGATCCTTCACCTCCTAAACCTACTATTGTTCAATCCACTTGTGCTCCTACTTGTGACAAGCCTTCTACTTCTACTCCACCTCCTCAAAGTGCTCCTATTCACTCAAACACACCTTCTCAACCACCTCATACTTCTCCTTTACCTTCCACACTTCCCAATGAAGAGGCTAACAAAGACAAATCTTCCACCACAACACCTATTCCACCTACACCAAAACCCACTCTTCCATACCCTTCAAGGTTGAAAAAGGACAAGTTAAAGAACAAAGATGACATACAAGTCTCCAATTTCTTAAGGATGTTCAAGCAACTCAATATCAACATATCCTTTGCGGAAGCTCTTGCTTATATGCCTAAGTTTGCTAAGATGTTCAAGGATTTGCTCTCAAACAAAGAAAAATTGGTTGATTTGCCCAACACATCACTTAATGAAAATTGTTCCGCGGTGTTACTTAAAACCTTACCAACAAAACTTGGAGATCCGGGGCGCTTCTTGATACCTTGTAATTTTCCCGGTGTTGAAAATTGCATGGCTTTGGCGGATTTAGGGGCGAGCATAAATCTCATGCCTTTATCGGTTTGGAAACAATTATCTCTTCCCGAGCTCACTCCCACTAGGATGACTCTTGAACTAGCCAACCGAACCATAGCTCACACCGTAGGTATAGCGGAAGATGTGTTTGTAGGTGTGGATAAGTTTACCTTTCCGGCCGACTTTGTAGTGGTCGATTATGACATGGATCCTAGAGTGCCTTTGATTGTTGGTAGACCGTTTTTGAGAACGGGTCGTACCTTGATAGATGTGGCGGAAGGAGAATTAATTATGAGAGTAGAGGATGAGAAAGTGGTGTTTAAGTTAGGGAAAGTTTGTGATAGAAAGGAGGTTAAGGAGTCTAGACCTTGTGAGACTATTAACATTGTGGATGTGCTAGATGAAGTGTGTAATGAACACTTTCATGATGCTTGTAAGAATGCTAGTGATGAGATACCCCATGTTGAAACTGTGGCCTCAATTGCTCCCTCTTTAACACCTTTTGGAGAGAGTGATTTCCTTTTGGAGGAATTTGAGTCCAACTTTCTTGGTGATGATGATTCTCCCATTAATTGGGAAGAAGATATTCTTACAATCCAAAAGTTGCTCAATGAGGACCCTATTTCTTCTCCTATTCCACAAGAGATTACCATTGAGGAACCTTCCATAGTAAAACCTTCCATAGAGAGTCCACCTCCCATTGAACTTAAGGAACTTCCATCCCACTTAGAATATGCTTTCTTAGAAGGAAAAGACCAATTACCGGTGATTATTGCTAAAGAGTTGAAAGAGGATGAGAAGGAGCAACTTATTGAAGTCCTTAAGAAACACAAGAAAGCCTTAGCATGGAAAATATCCGACATAAGGGGAATTGATCCACATTTTTGTACTCACAAAATCCTTATGGAGGATGATTATAAACCCGCCATTCAAAACCAAAGGAGAGTTAACCCAAAAATCCATGAGGTCATTAAGAAGGAAGTGATTAAACTCTTAGATGCGGGTATGATTTATCCCATTTCCGACTCTCCATGGGTTAGCCCGGTTCATTGTGTTCCAAAGAAGGGTGGAATCACCGTGGTGCCTAATGAGAACAATGAGCTTATTCCCACGAGACTTGTAACCGGTTGGAGAGTTTGCATTGATTATAGAAAACCCAATGAGGCAACTAGGAAAGACCATTTCCCGCTTCCCTTTATGGATCAAATGCTTGAACGCTTAGCGGGAAATGAGTACTATTGTTTTCTTGATGGCTTTTCGGGTTATTTTCAAATACCTATTGACCCTAAGGATCAAGAAAAGACCACATTCACTTGTCCATACGGTACATTTGCTTACAAGAGGATGCCTTTTGGCCTATGTAATGCACCGGGGACGTTTCAAAGGTGCATGATGGCGATTTTCCATGACATGATAGAGCAAACCATGGAGGTTTTTATGGATGATTTTTCCGTATTTGGAAACTCCTTTAGCTCATGTCTCACTAATCTTGAGAGAATGCTTAAGCGTTGTGAGGAAACACGTTTGGTGCTTAATTGGGAGAAATGTCACTTTATGGTGAAAGAGGGGATTGTTTTAGGACACAAGATATCCAATAAGGGATTAGAAGTTGATCGAGCCAAAATTGATGTGATTGCTAAGCTTCCCCCACCCACCTCGGTTAAAGGTGTGAGGAGTTTTTTAGGTCATGCGGGATTTTATAGGCGCTTTATACAAGATTTCTCTAAGATAGCTAGACCGATGACTCATCTCTTGGAGAAAGAGGCTCCTTTCATTTTTGATCAAGCTTGTTTAGACTCTTTTGAGACACTTAAGGAAAAATTGACAAAGGCTCCCGTTTTGGTTTCTCCAAATTGGGAATTACCTTTTGAGCTTATGTGTGACGCTAGTGATTATGCGGTGGGGGCCGTTTTAAGACAAATAGTTAATAAGCATTTTCAACCTATACACTATGCGAGTAAAACCATGACCGGTGCACAACTTCATTACACTACCACGGAAAAAGAGTTGCTTGCTATAGTATATGCTTTTGAGAAGTTTAGACCATACCTTGTGCTTTCCAAGACCATAGTGTATACGGATCACTCCGCTCTCAAGTATCTTATGACAAAACAAGATGCTAAGCCTAGGCTTTTGAGATGGGTTTTGTTGCTTCAAGAGTTTAAGATAGAGATTCGTGATAAGAAAGGGGCCGAGAATTTAGCGGCGGATCATTTGAGTAGACTTGAGCATCCTTTTCAAGGAGATTTCCCACATCAAGAAATCAATGAATCCTTTCCACTAGAGGAGCTCATGTCTATCTCTTCCCAAGAGGATGCCACACCTTGGTTTGCGGATATAGCAAACTATCTTGTGGGCAATGTGCTTATTGAGGGTCTTACTTATCAACAAAAGAAAAAGTTTCTAAAGGAAGTTAAGTATTTCTTTTGGGATGATCCATATCTTTTTAGGCAATGTGCGGACCAAATCATTAGACGGTGTGTAGATGGGCCCGAGGCATTTAAAATCTTAGAGGCATGTCATAAAGGACCTACGGGTGGACATTTTGGGCCTAACTACACCGCCAAGAAAATCTTTGATTCGGGTTACTATTGGCCTTCCATTTACAAGGATGCTCAAGAGATGGTGAAATTTTGTGATGTTTGTCAAAGACAAGGAAAAATTACACAACGTGATGAGATGCCACAAAATTTTATCCAAGAGTGTGAGATATTTGATGTATGGGGAATAGATTTCATGGGACCTTTTCCATCCTCTAAGGGAAACAAGTATATACTTGTGGCGGTGGATTATGTGTCCAAGTGGGTGGAGGCTAAAGCCTTACCTACTAATGATGCTAGAGTGGTTGTAAAGTTCTTGAAACAATTGTTTGCTAGATTTGGTGTACCTCGGGCCATCATAAGTGATCGTGGTACGCACTTTTGTAATGATCAATTCACAAGAGTTATGAAGAAATATGGAGTGAATCATAGACTTTCTACCGCGTATCATCCTCAAACAAATGGTCAAACCGAGGTCACAAATCGTGGTTTAAAGAGAATTTTAGAGAGAACGGTGGGAGAGCATAGAGCTTCTTGGTCGGATAAGCTTGATGATGCTTTGTGGGCGTTTAGGACGGCCTTTAAGACACCAATTGGTTGTACTCCTTATAGGCTTGTCTATGGCAAAGCGTGCCACCTTCCATTTGAGTTAGAACATAAGGCATCTTGGGCTCTCAAGTGGGCTAACTTTGATTTAAACCAAGCCGGTTCACATAGGAAAGATCAAATCAATGAGATGGATGAGTTGAGAGCTAATGCCTATGAGAATTCTTTGCTATACAAGGAAAAGACTAAGAAATTGCATGATGCTAAGATCAAGAATCGTGAGTTCAAAGTTGGAGAGCCGGTTCTCCTCTTTAACTCAAGATTGAAGCTTTTTGCGGGCAAGCTTAAGTCGAGATGGTCCGGTCCATTCACTATTGCTCAAGTGTTTCCATATGGAACTCTTGAGTTGTCCCTACCTGATGGTCCAAATTTTAAAGTGAATGGTCACCGTGTTAAACATTACTTTGGGGAGGACATTTCCGTTGAAATGGTCCAAGAGGTCCCCATTTTCCCCATGAATTAATTCATTGAGGGACGAGTCGAGCTAGAGACTCATTAACTCAAGCATCGTATAACTAGGTTTAGAGTGTTGTAGGTTCATAATAAAGGCATAGATTTGGAGATAAGTGTAGGGGAGACCTTCTTTTTTCTTCATGCTTGTTTGTAGGGTTGCTCACTCATCTCATGCTTTGGAGCTTATGGAGGAGGCCCTTGTATCCGGTTCACTTCGTTACTTTAGTGATTTTTCATTGACACCTTGTGCTTAAACATGATTTCACTAATAGTAGTCCTTTCCTTAACTTGGGTTAAGCAAAGTCTATTCATTGTCATAAGTGTAGGGGAAGTTTTTATACTTCCATGCTCTTAAACATTGAGGACAATGTTTAGCTTAAGTGTAGGGGGGTCTTCTATCGAAGTGACCTAACCTAGAACTTGTCATTGTCTTGTATGATAACATGAAAAATTGAATTTTCAACATTTTTCAAATTTTTGATCTACTTTAGCCAACAAAAATATGCATTCATAATTTTTGCATCAATCATTTTTCATTTTGCATATCACATTTGCATTGTATATATTCTTTTATTTTTCATCAAAAATATATAAAAAGAAAAAAATATAATAAAACATGGTTTTAACAAGTTTAGATTTCTTTGACATATTAGGCCCGCCATGGATATTTTGACTCAACCCGAGTTTGCTTATTTTAGCAATCTCTAGCTAGTATCCTTAACCATGTAGTCCTTCATTGGTCTATTAGGCTAAGCTTCCACCAATTTCATTCTTTGAAATTTTAAATTTGTGGAGAATGGGAAATGATAGAGTTGAAGCAAGTGTAAAAGGGCTAGATAGACTTCATGGCAATTACTTGTGGCTAAACCCTTCTCTTCTTTGCCTCTATTTTCTTCGCATGTATATAATTGTTAATAAATAATCAAGTACGGTTTTAATTGGTTCGTAATCTCTTATGCATTTTTGGCTAATCATTTATGGTTGATATGAGTACGTCTTAAGATTCTAAGTTAGCACGTTTTATGTGTACTAGACTTATGTCATGCTCCATATTTAGCGGGTATTTTTCCTTTTATTCTTTTCTAATTTCTTTGTGAGGAATAAACAAAAATAAGAGCGGCTTATGAAAAAAAATGAGTGGCTAGAAAAAAAAAGAAAAAGAAAAAGAAAAAGAAAAAAAAAATAATGCAAGACTCCCAAGAGGGGCAGTGTGGTGTTAATTATAGTGACTATTGGGTTCCAATATTACCTTGACGGGTTGCGGGGATTCAATAGATTGCTCCAATCCAATATTACCTTGACGGGTTGCGGGGTTGAAGATCCAAAATCTCAAAAAGATGCGGATGTAAATTATTGCGTGAGTTTTATTTTTCTTTCCTTAGCAAGTGTGTAGTTACTTATGAAAGCATGACATGAGGATTTTACACATAAGGCGAATGACTTATTACTCTTAATACGAACTTATATTAATTGTGAGCGGTTTTTCAAGTAATGGATGAGAAGATTACTTAGGATTAAAACCGTGCTTCCTTATTTTTGGATTTTACACTTCTTATATTTCACACTTGAATAATGACAAATTTGCCCACAAGCAATTTGCTCAATTAATAACCGGATCCACATTTAATTGTCATGAATAAGTTGATGCACTTTTTACTTGTGAATGCAATGATTCCATTTATAAGCTTGGTATGGGGAAAGTGAAACTTGAGGGTGATAAGTATCCATGGTATCCAAGCCCTAATCCAAGTCATTGAATTCTTTATGAGTTATTTCCATCAAAACTATTTCAAGAAAAATCAAAAAGATATAGATAGAATTGTATTTTGATTCATTGCATTATTAAAAGTCAAAATCATGCATCATCTAGTTTAGAGTAGTGTAGATGCATCTCATATGGCCAAGGTGGATTAATTATGAGGGAAATGTAAATTTTTAAGCCTTGAAATATAATATTGCATGAGGACATGGCAATGCTCAAGTGTAGGGGAATTTGATATGAGCTTAAACTCATATCCTTTTATCAACAAATAACCCTAAAACATGAAGCAAAATACCAAATTATTTGGCAAAAACAGTATTATGTGGTATGTTTGTGTTTGTGTGCACTTTTGTAGGTAAGAAGATACATTTTCAAGCAAACAAGGAAAATTCAAGCTCAAATGGATGAAAAAGACAAAAGAGGATCAAAAGTGACAAGACTTTGAAGTTCAAGGACCTATCTTGACAAGTTATGAAAGTTGAAGGACTAGAAGTGCAAATAATGAAAAGTCAAGATTCAAGTCAAACCTGGTCAACTATCAAGTCAACTCAGTCAAAGGGCCATTTTGTACAAGTTATGGAAGTTAAAGGACCAAAAATGTCAAAGGAATGAAGATCCTAGCTTAAAACAGCAATCTGCCAAGTCAAGGGGTTTGTTTTGCCAAGTTTGGAAAGTTATGCAAGTGTGATCCATGTGTCAAGTTTTCAGCCAATGGGAAGAGAGATAATATGTCACACGGATTGCCACTTAAGCTTAATAAATACCCACTACTGCCGCCACATTTATTACACCAGATCTTAACAGTGTAATCCACAACTCATCTTTTAAGCCAACCAGGAAATGCCACGTGTCATCTTCAAGAACAAGAAAAATTGCCAGGATCGCGTTTTTGATAGAAGGAATTTCAGAAAAAGATATAAACACCAAAGATGATCGTTTTGGAGAGACGAGTTCAACGGTGCAATCCAATTAACATATCACTCACTCAATCAAAAACACCCAAATCATTGTTCATACCTTCAAGTGCCAAATGCAGAATTTTTCCACGTGGCAAGTTATTACTGGTTCTGACACGTCACCAACTCCAACAAACTCTCCCTTCTTGCCTATAAATACCTAGACTAGTCTTCATTTTTCAAGTGTAGCCTAATTTTGTAAAACACATAGTTCTTACTTTCCTTTCCTTTTTCCTCACTTTTCCCTTAACTACTCAAGAGTCTGACAAACTCTTGAGTCAGTTAGTTAGTTAACAGCTTGTAACAAACTTTGTAACTGTTTTCCTTCAATAAAATTCAAATTCCTTTTTCCCGCCAAATTCTGTTATTCAAATTCCAGTTTGATCTTGTTGTTGTTGAGTGTTATTGTTGCTGATTGATGTTTGTTATGATCATCCATTGATCATAACTGACATTTGTGAAGATTTGTAGCTGTTTGATCACAATTCAGACATAGCCTAGTTCTTATGGAGTTTTCAAGCAGTTTGATTGATTCCAGATGAATTGTAGCTGTTTGATGGTTGATGTTTGTTGAATACTAGTGATAGGTGGTGGTTATCACTAGGGCAAGAGAGCTCAGCGCTCCTCTTCTTCCCAAAGGATTTCTACATTAGGTTTCAAAGTTCTTGTTTTTGTTCCTCTAAACAGTCAATTGCATGCTCATTTTCCTAGTTAATTTTTGATGGCTACATGATATATGTGTTTTTAGTTGCTATTTGATTGATCTTTGTGAGTTTGAAGTTCAGTTACTGCTTAATCTTGCATACTTGTGTTCTGAGTTGTAGTTTCTGCATCATTTCAGTTACTTGTTAGCCTTATAGCTCACTTGCAGTCTTAGCCTTGTTAGTTGTTTGTTTTCAGTGTTAAAACTTTTCATTTTGTCCATTGAATCTAGTCTGTTATAGCCTTTGTATCAGCTTAATCCAATACTTAATAAGCCTTTGTAAAAGTTTGTTATAAGCAGTTTAAGGAGTGTTTGGGAGTAGATCTTAAGTAGTTTTCAGGTGTTGATATTTGGTGTTTTAAAGTTGATTTCCAGTCTTCTAGTGATAACAAGTGGATTTATACATTTAACAAGTCAAATAAAAGGTCAATCAGGCAAATGGCTTAAAAATAGTTTGGGTTAGCTCTTATACAGTTTTGTTCTTAAAAACTTACCATTTTCAATTGCTAATTTCTCATTCAATCTTTAATGAAATTCAACCAAACTTGTTTCCAGACTTAGCTTATATCATAAACTTTTAGATTCTAAGAGGAAATTCTACAGTATTAGGAATTAATCTAGAAAATAGCTTTTTGGTCAAGGTCTGAGCAAAGCTCATTCTCTGATATAAAGTGGTGACTGTTTTCCTAGTTCTCCTAATCCACTTCACAAAAGTCATGATTTTCTTTCACCAATCAAGTTAGTTAGTGCTGAATATTGATTTTTGAAGATTTGAGTTTTTTTTTTCCAAAAATCCGGTCAAACTTGGTCAACATAAGCTCTTTTGAGCTTATTTCAAATTGCTAGCTTATTTCTTGATGAAAATGGTTCTGGTTTGATTTCCCGTTCTTGTAATAAGTTGCTTAATCAGTTTCTTTACAAAGATCAAGTTGTGACTGATTGGAATAAGCTGTAGCTTATTTTGTGCTTATCAATTAGCACTCATTTGCTTATTTCTTACTTTTAGCTTAAACCCTTGAATACACATAGCTTAAATTGTATTTGAAATGTTTTGCAAGTTGTTTCACTGATTTTAGTTGAGTAATAAGCCCAGACGAGCTTATTGTTTCTTGTAACCCGTTTTTAGTTAAAAACCTTACTTAATTGCATTTTGGTCCTTACATTTCATTCAGTGTTTAATTTTTGGCTAAACTTCCAAGTAATTAGGGTTTGCTATAGTTTAGTCCCTGGACTTTGCAGTTTGTTAGAATTCAGTTAGTATTTTGTTATATTGTTACATTTTAGTTAGTTTGTTATTGTTTTTGCATAATTGGTCCTTGTAGTTAACTGATTTGCATTTTTAGTCCTTATAATTTTTAGAATTTACATTTTGAGCATTTACATTTCATAGAAATTACATTTTCAGTCCTTTTAGTTTTATATTTTGCATTTTAGACTTTTACTTGAATAAAAACGTGGTATTTGCAAATTGTTTTACGTATAAGTAGTTTAATATTTTTCATTTTTAAATAGTGTTGTTTGAATTAGCAATAGATTACCAAGCAAGCTTGAACAACCAAGAACAATAATAAATCTGATATTGATTGGACTTTCTATTGGTTAAGAACTGAGAAAACGAACTTGCATTATATTACATTTCAAAACCAAATAAGCTGAAAAGTTCCAGTCTGACTCAAAGTTTAATTCTAAACACAAAACTCTAAAGGCCCAAAATCTGAAAATGTGCTTATCACAGCTTAATAAGTCAACAGCTTATTCTTAATAGGCTTTTTGGCCCATTAAGTTACAAGCTAATGCCATAAGCTCTAATTTGACACACAACCTTCTTTTGGGATGCTTAAGAGATCTGTAAAAAGAAATTTTGAAAAAGCTTAACCAATAAGCCAGAAATAAGCCAAGTATGATTTCACTAAAAGACAAAATAGTCGACTTAGAGATTTAGACCACTTCAGGACTTGATTCAACTTGCAAAAGACTCTAAATGACTTAATTAAGACAAATCAATCAACAAAAATCCAATAAGCAAAGCCAAATAAGCTGAATAAGTCAATAAGCACTTATGAAAAATCAAATAAGTTCGTTTTCTAGTCAAACCCTAAATTCAACAGCCCAAAAGCTCAACAATGAACAAATGGGTCAAATAAGGAAGACTGATTACCAAATTCAAGTTGTTGCACGATTCAATAAGCTCAAATGGCTTAATAATAAGCTGAAACAGGTTTTGCACTATCAGTGGTAACAAGCAGTGGGAAAGGATTTCCCACTGCTACTTATATAGATCTGTTTTTGGCTTGAGTTCAGGTCTTTCTTGTTGGTTTTAAACGGAACAAAGGGCACCCCTACACTCAGTGGAGTGTATGGAGTCACAATAAGCAAAGAAAACAACAAGTCCAATGAAAATAAATCACAAAAAATTGCAAAAACCAGTTATTGATATGAATAGATGGTTTGATGAGATTTTGCTGATCTAGTTGGCCAATAAGTGAATTTCAAACCACCCAGTCCCTCACAATACTCAACAAAACTGAAAATAAACAAGTCCAAACCCTAGGTTACCATTAACTCTAACAGAATCCAAGATTTGGAACCAAGAACTACTAAAACAAACTAGATTTGGCCTGATGAATGTTTTATGCAAATTTCACCATTTTTAAACATACAAAACCTATTATCTACCACCAAACATGAAACACGCTCCTATTTAACTTGTGACAACCTTTTTTTAGGTTTGTTTTAGCTGATTTAAGCCAAAGAATAGACTAGTACTTGTCTCAAATCCTACTCCCAAACAACCATTTAAGCTAGATTGACAAGATTAAACATACAGATTTGTTTAAAACCACATGAACCAGTAAGCAATCAACACAAATAGCTCTCAAACCACATAAACAATATATAACAAGCAGGATTAAACAGATTAATGCCACAAAACCACAAAACTCATCCAAATCACATAATACCACAGAAATATGATAAAATAGTAAAAAGCTTGAGAGATCAAACCTCTATGATGTACATTCACACCTTGGGGACACCAACTTGAGAGAACAAACTAGATCAAGCCACTAGCTTCCCACTTTTGTACCTGCAAATGATTAGAACACCAAAAATACAAATATGCAATATTTTTCAAAATTCCAAAAATATTTCAAAACCTCTTTTTGAAAACTTTTCAAACTCGAATGAGAACAGATTAAGATATTAGAACTCAGACTTGTTATGCTTAACACCAACTTTTAACAAAATTAGAAGGAATTATATTTTATAAAAAACACCAACCTTTTATTTGAATAAAAAGGGATTACAAAATGTAAATAGCAAGCCTGGAACAAGGGGATCGCCACAAGTTGGGTCTCCTTTTATAGGCAATGCTTACAAACACTGTTCACAAACCCTAACGACCTAAATTTCCTAAACTAGCCTTGAAGAAGCTTCTAGTCTTGATGCCAACTTGTTTGGAGGAATCAAGGACGTTCATTTTGTTCTTGGTGACCAAGGAATGAAGATATATCATTGATTTAGCCATGTCATGAAGGTTTGTCACATGTCGTCTTTCAAACGGTCCTTGTGTGGTCTTCCTGGTAGTGGAAATGATGTATTTCTTTTTGGGATTTGTTTCGTGTGAGGTGAATCACACGTGAGTTCACTCAATTCGTTTTTCCATTGTTTTGCCTTAATTCATACCAGGGTAAATAAGAATGGTGAATAGTGGTAACAATTGCTACAGTAATAGTTAACCGCCTAATTTTTCGTTTGAACTTTTGGGATGTGACAGTTGTGGCCCTTTGTTTTTGGTGAAAATGGTATATCAAGTTTATTCAGCTTACTAATCCGAATCCTTTGTTATAGAAGTTTTGTTTTTCCTAGTTTGGCCACAAAAACTTTATAAAAGGGATTTAGGGCTTGAAATACTTTGGTGTAATATTCTTGAACTCCAAGGGTCTTCATTGGATGTTTGATATCCTGTAGGACCATTGTTGACACTTCTTCATTTATTAGGGACTAAACTTGCCAAATCTTCAAAGTTGAGGGTCATTTTGTAATTTTGACAAACTTAAGGGACCAAACTTGTAATTATGAATACACAAGGGTATTAAGTGTAATTTATTCATACATGAGGGATCATTCTTGTACATCTTCAAATATTCAAGGTCTTTTCTTTGAGAAATCCATAACTAGGGCCGGTTCATTGTACGGCTTCGTTTCTCGTGTTCGTTTTTCCTTGTTTCTTGTGATCTTTTGTCTTTTTTCACGATATCAATACCTAAAATACACAAGTAAACAAACACAAGCATATATATGGTATTTTGATGACATTTTATGCAGTTAAAGCCCAAAAAGAACGATGAGATGATGTATAAATGCCATCTCATCACTCCCCCATACTAAACCATTGTCGTGCCCTCACGCAATGCTAAAATAAAGTATCTAAGCATCTCCAAAATTTAATTTTATTAACCTTTATTGAAAAGTAAAACTTGCTAAAATACTACGAATATGTGTAAAAGACATAATGTATTATCTTCATCACGAATGTGAATTTTAGGGTCAATGAATAGAAACAAGTGAATGTCTCATAGAATAAAGTTCGTCATCCTTGATTGTCATACATTCCATGCTAAGTGAAAAAACGAGATCATTGTTAGTACAAGTCACAATGCTAACACTACTCATACGTCCAAATTGTGTAATACTTTTTCTCCCTGCAATCCTAGTTATTATGAAATGAAAACATATCTAGAATTTTTTAACTAGATTTCATGGATCACAAGTGATTCATATTGACTTATTTGAGTATTTATTAGTCTGGAAATAAAGTAGCATGATTTAATCGATAGTTAGCTAAAGGACAAAATCTTTTAAAATGGCATCTCTTGTATCTCCTTAAGTTCATATCTTGGCATAACTCATTTCACGATTTGAGACCTTTCTCGGACCGATATTTGGCCTGCACTTAATACTTTAAATCTTCGGAAGACGTTATTGAAATTATTGTCTTCTCTTCATATTTTGTAATTTCTTCACTTGACGGTTTTTGAGAAATTCTTCATACTTGGACCATGACTTCATCATTTTTCTTCAATCTTTATTTTAGATTTGATATACAACGATCCGCCTCCTTTTAGGACTTTGATATATTTATCCTCATACCTTGTAAGGGTCTTTTTGGATAGACTTTCTCGTGATCTTTAGGGGAGTAATTACTTTTCGTCGTGTGTCTCGATCCTTCATATTGATTTTGGAATAATGCTTCTTCACATCATCTTGGATCTTTAGCAACAAAATAGAGCTCCTCATGCCTTGTTACGGCCTTCTTGGATCTTCACCAATCTTCGCGTCCCGCTTCAATAAGTTATGCCTTGGCTATGGACTCTATTAAACCATGAGCAACTTTTAAACGATTTTGGGATAGAAACTAAGTAACCTTTCAAATCGTACGACCTTACTTATTGCAATTATTTTATTCCTAATGCATTGATCTTGTGGGAGAAAAAGCCACAATTAAAAACATATGAGTTTTTGAAAGAACATTTTCACGTTCTACGTTTAGCATGATCACTTGTCTGACTCTATCACTTCTCGTTCTTCACTATTTAAAGACATCTAATTAAAGAGACTCGTGAATACTTAGCCATGCAAGTCAAAATTAAGCCAAAGTTGGATTAGCTTCATTAAGACTATATTAAATCAGGGTTTTGGGTTTTCAAATCACCTATAGGATCTTGCACTTTCTTAGACTTTTTCAATTTTATAGAATGCATTTTAAAGTTCCCTTGATAAGTGACTTTCTAGGATCAATTATAGGAACTTGCAAAAAGTTCTTGTTCTAAACCCATATAAGCTAAGACTTTCATTTTTTCAAGCTCCCTATATAAATGTCTAGCAAAACTTGATTCAAGAGGATTAAGGAATGTAAAGGGCTCCAAATGCCCATCAAGTAAAAAATTAACTCTTATTCTACCCATCGGAAAATATACATTCGTGTCTTAAAAACACTAATGAAAACAAAGAAAAAATTAAATTTTGGCCATTTTTAGCCTTATTAGCAACAAAACAAAACAAAATGTTGAAAGTTGGAAAACGTGAGGGCGTAGCAAGGCAAGTATCTATTCATCCCCCATACTAAAATTAAACATTGTCCTCAATGTTTCGAGTCTAAAGGTGGAGCACCCCCATACTAGAGACGAAGAGTCGAATGCTTAGGATCTAGCATGGAAAGGGTGATCAACAATATATCAAAAGCCGTTTATGAAATATGCTAAAAGATAATTGTTAGAACAATAAAGGATATGTCATGGATTCATGAAAAAATCTTCAAGCAAACGATCGAGGCTCACGTAAACGAACACGAGAGTCTTCAATCGTAGCAATGATGATCTAGATAACACATTCACAAACAACCACGAGACAACGAGTTGGAAGGGCACAAATCCCCTCTTATTAACTACATTAGAAAGAAATAATATATACATAGATAAGCATGGGATCTCCCCCACGAGGCACCTCGTTTTTTTATTACCGAGTCATGAGCTCGACTCGATCCCCTCAATGATAGTTATCATTGGGAAAGGTGACTTGGTCGAGGTCGTCCAAAGAAGGGACTTCCCCATCGAAGTAGTGCTTAAGCCTATGTCTATTCACCTTGAAATTAGGACCATCATTTTGAGCTAGCTCGATGGTCCCATAAGGAAACACTCGTGTTATGGTGAACGGACCCGACCAACAAGATTTCAATTTTCCAGAAAATATTTTCAAACAAGAGTTATAAAGTAACACTTGATCACCAACGTTAAAAACCCGGTTTTTAATCTTTGAATCATGAAACTTTTTAGTCTATTCCTTAAAAATGAATTAATTTTCATAAGCATTATCTCTTAATTCATCCAATTCATTAAGTTGTATTTTTCGGTGATCTCCCGCGGTCTTCAAGTCATAGTTGGCATGCTTTAGGGCCCAATATGCCTTGTGTTCCAATTCAATAGGCAAATGGAAATTCTTTCCATAAACCAACTTATAAGGAGTACAACCGATAGGTGTCTTATAAGCGGTCCGAAAGGCGCATAAAGCATCATCGAGTTTGTCGGACCATGAAGCACGGTTTTCTCCAATCGACCTCTCTAAAATCCTCTTCAAAGCTCGGTTTGAAACCTCGACTTCCCCACTCGTTTGCGGGTGATAAGCCGTTGAAAGACGATGTGTAACTTCATATTTCTTTAGAACCTTTTCGAATTGGTCATTACAAAAATGGGTTTCACGATCGCTTATAATAGCACGAGTGGTTCTAAACCGAGAGAATAGTTGCTTCAAAAACTTCACTACCACACGAGCATCATTGGTAGGTAAAGCCTTAGCTTACACCCACTTAGAAAGGTAGTCGACGGCGACGAGGATATACTTGTTTCCATGAGACGATGGGAACGACCCCATAAAGTCAATGCCCCAAATGTCGAAAATCTCACACACTTGAATTATGTTTTGTGGCATTTCATCCTTTTGCAACGATTTTCATTGGTGTTGGCAAGAATCATACGACTTCACAAGTACGTGTGCATCATGATAGATCGTAGGCCAAAAGAAGCCAGCATCGAACACTTTCTTAGCCGTGAGATTATCATCATGGTGACCACCCGTGGGTCCCTTGTGACAAGCTCTAAGGATGTTGGAAGCTTCGGTACCAAAGACAAAACGTCGAACGAGTTGATCCGCACAAACCCGAAAGAGATAAGAGTCGTCCCAAAAATAGAACTTGACGTCACGAAAGAATTTTCTCTTTTGTTGTGTCGTCATACCCATGATTATGAGGTTCCCCGCATGGTAATTTTCAATGTCAGCAAACCATGGGGTGTTGTCCTTAGAATTCACTACACCGAGAGTTTCGAGAGGAAATGTTTCGATGATTTCCTTTTTCTCGAATACATATTTGTGAGGATCTTCTATACGAGAGAGATGATCGGCTGCTAGATTCTTAGGTCCTTTTTTGTCAAGTACGGTGACAACAAATTCTCGGAGGAGGAGCATCCAACGAAGCAATCTCGGCTTAGCATCTTGCTTAGATAAGAGGTACTTGATAGCCGAATGGTCCGCATACACGATGCTTTTAGTCAAGACGAGATAAGGTCGGAATTTCTCAAAAGCATAAACCACGACAAGGAATTCCTTTTTCTTTGTGGTGTACTTAAGTTGAGCCTCGGTCATCGTCTTGCTAGCATAATGGATAGGACGGAAGTGCTTTTCATAACGTTGCCCTAAGACGGCCCCAATTGCATAATCACTTGCATCACACATGATTTCAAAGGGTAATTACCAATTAGGAGCAACAAGAATAGGATCTTCGGTAAGTTTCCTTTTAAGAGTTTCGAAAGCTCTATCACAATCCTCATTGAAGTTAAAAGGAGCATCCTTCTCGAGAAACTGTGTCATAGGTCGAGTGATTTCCGAAAAGTCTTTGATGAAACGACGATAAAATCCCGCGTGGCTTAGGAAACTCCTAACTCCCTTGACGGTTTTGGGATGAGGTAACTTGGCGATGAAGTCTATCTTAGCTTTATCGACCTCAATTCCCGCTTTCGAGACCTTGTTCCCTAAGACGATTCCTTGTTTACACATAAAATGACATTTTTCCCAATTAAGCACCAGGTTGGTTTCTTTACAACGTTTTAACATTTTCTCAAGATTAGATAAACACGACGTGAACGAATCACCAAACACCGAAAAGTCATCCATGAATACTTCCATCGACTTCTCGATCATATCATGAAAAATAGCCATCATACACCGTTGAAACGTTCCCGGTGCATTGAAAAGTCCGAAAGGCATTCTACGATAAGCAAACGTTCCATAAGGACACGTAAACGTAGTTTTCTCTTGATCACGAGGGTCGATAAGGATTTGAAAGTAACCGGAAAAACCATCTAAAAAGCAATAGAATTCATTTCCCACAAGTCGCTCCAACATTTGTTCCATGAAGGGCAAAGGAAATTCGTCTTTATGAGTGGCGTCATTTAACATTCGGTAGTCAATACACACCCTCCAACCGGTCACAACACGAGTAGGAATTAACTCGTTGTTTTCATTAGGTACAACGGTCATTCCTCCCTTCTTAGGGACACAATGGATTGGGCTCACTCATAAACTATCGGAGATAGGATAAATCATTCCCGCGTCAAGAAGTTTTAAGACTTCCTTTTTGATGACATCGTGAATTTTAGGGTTTACCCTTATTTGACTTTTAATTGCGGGTTTATAGTCCTCCTTCATTAAAATTTTGTGAGTACAAAATTTTGGGTCAATACCCTTAATGTCAGAAATTTTGCACGCAATTGCCCCTTTATGAGCTTTAAGAATTTTTACAAGTGTGGCTTTTTCATCATTGGAAAGATCTTTTGCAATAATAACCGGCAACTTGTCATCACCTTCCAATAATACGTATTCAAGGTGAGATGGAAGATCTTTCAATTCAAGGATTGGCGGTTCCTCGATTGAAGATTTTTGTTCAACACTCATAACTTCCATCGGCGGAAGAAATGGTGGAATAAGAGTATCATTACTAATAATCACCTCATCTTCATTGTCGATTTCATTTGAAATAAAATCGCCTCCTTGAAATGGAGTGAGATTTGGTGTAGAATTAGCAAGAATCGGATCCATAATAGTGGGATTGCCACTTGACGAACTATCAGAAAAACCTAACACTTCTTGTGAAAACTCATCGCAAACCATATTGACTAAGTCAATATGGTTGATGGTATCGATTGCATAAACATGAGAAGGTGTTGAGTTTTGAGTAGCGTTTATAACAAGTTCCTCTTCGTTGAATCTCAAAGTAATAGTTCTTGCATGAACATCGATAAGCGATCTCGAGGTGTCTAAAAATGGACGACCTAAAATTAGAGGAACTTGAGGATCCGAGGGGATGTCAACTACTATAAAATCAACGGGATAGTAGAACTTCCCCACTTTCACGAAAACATCCTCGGCTACTCCACATGCTAAAATCGTAGAATGATCGGCCATCTCGATAGACATGTTCGATGGAATAAGAGCCGGAAGCGATAGCGATTTCCAAATGGAAAATGGCATCAAATTAATGCTCACACAAAGATCGGCTAAGGCGAGGCATTCTATCATATCTTGTATATCACAAGGAATGAGAAACTTCCCGGGGTCACCAAATTTTTCTGGTATTCGATTAAGATAAACCGAAGAACAATTAGATAGCATTGGTAGCTTCTCCTTATCGTTCATCATACCTTTAAAAGTGGAAGCAAAATGAGGCATGTATAACAACGCGTAAGCTAAACTCACATTAAAATGCACTTGTCGAAACATTTTTATAAAAATCTCAATTTGTTGTTTGTTACGTTCTTACATTTTCTCTTTGTTTCGTCTTGAAGGGTAAGGTAACGGTGGTGTGGGTTGGGGCATAGGCATCAGCCTTGGAATCTCGGGTTCTACAATTGGTATTGGTTCAACCGTAGGTGTGGTATGAGCGGTACTTCGTGGGATTGTGATATGGTCCTTTTCGACCATCACCTCGGGCTCTTTCTCGATTTCCTTCTCCGTGGAATTACTAGGACGAGAGATTGGTTCGTTGAAAGTTTTACCACTACGAGGAAGACCACCCGAGGAAGAGGGTTTACACATGATTGCTTCAAACATTTAGCCATTCGATCTTAAAATTTTGATTGCCTTATATCCGCTTTTAACAACTCTTGCTTAATCTCATTTTGACCTTGTTCCATCTTTTGTTAATTTTGTTGAAGACGTTGAACGTTTCCTTCCATTTTATTAGCATGAGTTTTCTATTCATTAGCAAGTTCGTTTTTAAGCTCGTTTTTCAACTCGGATCTTAAGCTAATCATCTCACGTTGCATGTTATCAAACTTAGCATCGTTTGCTTTTGCATAATCCAAAAATTCTCCATTAAGATTTTTAGTGTGAGCATTTTGAAAACCTTCTGTAGTGTTTTGAAAATCACGGTTTGGTTTTGATTTTGAACTTGCCCATTCTCACTTTGGTAATTACCCTTGTTGTAGTTACGTTGATTACCTTGATAACCACCACTTTGATTGTCGTTTCGATAGTTGTTAACATTTTGATTTTGGGGAGCTTGATTTGGGCGGGAACCTTGGCCGTTTTGGTTGTAAGTTCCCGTTGCTACGTAAGCACTCGAAGTGTTACCACCAGCGGTAATACGCACGGAAAAATCATGAGCTCCACCACAAGATAAACAACTCTTTTCAACAGCTTTAACCGATGCGGAATTCAAAGCATCTTGTGCTTTCCAATGTGTCATAAGCGTCGAAAATCTATCGAAAAACCGATTTTCCTCATTAGCTTCATCATGTAAGGCATTCATGTTACGAGACGATTACGATGACGATGAACCCATATTGGCAAACTCTGTGTGTTACGAGGGTTATAAACCTTAGATCTATTCTCGATAATCTTTAAAGCTTCATCGGTCGTTTTGCACAATAAATTACCACCCGCGACGGCATTCATATAATCTCGTTCATGATCGTTAAGCCCATTATAAAAAGTATCAATTTTATGCAATTCCGAAAAATCATGGTGAGTACATTCATGTAACATTTCCTTAAATCGTTCCCATGACATTGAGAAACTTTCATTATTACGTTGTGTAAACCTTGATATCTCATTTTACAAATGTGTTGTTTTAGATGGTGGAAAAAATTGGTTCACAAACTTAGAGACGAGATCACCCCACGTCAAAATCGAATTTGGCGGTTCTTTCTCGAGCCAAATTTTTGCGGGTCCATCTAACGAGTATGCAAACAACATCATCTTAATGGCGTCATGTGAAACATCCATAAACTTGCTTGTTGCGGTGAGAGATTGAAATTCCGTATGTGATAATGCGGGTTGTCTTTTTCATGACCTCGAAACTTGTTTGCTTGTAGCATCGACATTAAACCCGTCTTAATCTCGAAATTCTCCGCAAGGATGGCGGGAATCACAATAGCTTCTCCAAAACCCTCGGTGGGTGCTTGAAGCAACTCCAACATAGTACGATTAGCCATAGTGACTATTGGTTCTACAACGGGTTCGACAATTGGAGTTTCTTCTTCAATCAAATTTCCTTGGTTTTGACGATGTTTACGAGCTCGTTTTGCTTGATTACAAGTTTGCATAAACGTGACGTAGAACGTGGAGGTGAGCAAAGAAGATTCTTTTGGGTGTTTTGTTGATTTTCAATTTTTTTTGTATTTTTGATTGTTTTTAATTGTTTTTTTTTGGATTTTGTGTGTATTCGTAGACAACAATCTACCAAATCTCTCATTAAATCAAACTCTTGATAAAAGGAGCCTCAAAAGAATGAAAACAATCACGTGGAGTGAACGCCTTCGATTGACTTTAGAACTTTGGTGAAAACCAAATTGTTCAAAAGGGTTTAATCACAAAGAAACCAAGCAAATATATATGATACGTAATAATACTTTGGGCGGCAAAACCCTCGATTAGCCTTCAATATCAAATACTCAAAAGTGAACGGGGGGAATGAGGTGGCGCGAAGCACTTAAGTACCTAGCTTCCCTTTAACGGCCTTTTATAGCACGTTGCCTATCTATTCACCTTATAGTTCGTATTTTTCAAAATCAAGCTTCACGAAAATATTTATCTAATTTGCCTTTTTCTTTTTGTTTGAGATTAGAATACAATAATTAGGAGATCAAATCCCAATTAAGGTCGTATTTTCACACTTTTGGAGATATTTTGTATTTGTTGTGATACTTATACAATATAGTAATAATATTTCACAAGAAAAACGAAAAAAAACGATAACACGTATTAGTAGAGTTCTACTAATACAAATAATATTTATGTTTAGATATTAAAAATAAAATTGACAAATTAATCACGACACACCTCCCCGGCAGCAGCGCCAAAATGATTGTGAGTAAATTACACCCTTTTAGGAAAAAGGCGTAAAATCGGTAAGTATTAAACAAATAATTGAGGAAAATCAAGTATTAATGACCCAAAGGTGAAATCGTTTCCCAAGGAGGTACTTGTGTGTGAATAATTAGTAATGATTTTGGATTAATATTTGAGAAAGAAAAGATGAGAAATTAGAATGACAGATACGTTAAAATTACACTACGACGACAAAACGTAAAACCGTAAAATAAGACAAAATAAAAAAATTAATACTAAAAATTCCCAAAAAATTACCAAAAATAGCTAAAAATGAACTAAGAGTTTAAAAATGATCAAACTTTTTCAAACCTTTTAATTAATTAAATATTAGTTTTTAAATGCTAATTAAAGCCCTAAAAATCAACATAATTAATAAAAAGCCCAAATTAGGAATTTTCAATTTGTAAAATTCTAAAATGACATAAATAAACTATAAACTATTTTTATAAAATTTAAAACCAATTAAAACTATTTAAAATGATTAAAATCTAAAATTAAATATTAAAAACATATTAAAAATTCAAAAATTATAAAATTTCTAAAAACTAGCAAACTAGTTTATTTTAACCTAAATAAACAAAAAATGTAAGTGAAATTACCAAAATACCCCTATTGGGCCCCCAAATGGGCTAAAAACAAAAACAGTGCACCTTAATGGGCTTTTTAGCCCAATAAGCCAAAAATCAACCAAATAAGCTAAAAAGTTCCAGTCTGACTCAAAATTTAATTCTAAACACAAAACTCTAAAGGCCAAAAAGTAGAAAATGTGCTTATCACAGCTTAATAAGTCAACAACTTATTGTTAATGGGTTTTTTGGCCCATTTGTTGATCCCAAACTTAGATCGATTTAGCTTGTGTAAACGAGATTAAATCAAGTTAAACACGTAGAGAAACTTTGTTGTGTATAAAACAATTTAATTATTATACGGAAATAATACTCAAATAAGAACACACAAACAATTGTAAAACAAACTTTCACTTGATTGATTAGAACAAACTTTCATACAATGAAAGTGTTAAACGAATGAAAACTTATATTGAAACAAAACCTAAAGGTCTTCTTTTATAGACTAAGAAGCCTTGTATAAGAGTCTATGTATTAGCTATTATAGGTAAAGATAAATATAGAAAATACATTGTTGATCATATCTTTACTAGAAACAAACTAGAAACATAATAAGCGTAGACTAAATCTTCTATCAGTGCTTGACTTCATCCTATCAACGCTTGACTTCTTCCTGTCAATGCTTGATCTGTCAACGCTTGATCTGTCAACGCTTGTTTTCTTCTTATCAACGCTTGTTTTCTTCTTGTTAGCGTCCAAGTGTACTGGCTACATTTTATTCCCTACAATCCTCCCCTAAACTTGATATCTACTCTAGTAATCAAGTTTTAGAATAAAAACTAACAACTAGGAGGATTCTTACAAATCTTATCAAATTGGTAATAAACATGCCTAATCAAATCTTTGGCCACGTCACTTGAATAGTCAATCTCCAGCTGTGTTGTCTTCATCTTTTCCAAAACTTCTTTCAACATGGGATACTCAGCATCTACAAGAAGATACTCAACAAAATTTGTAGAACTCAAATAATACACACCAGCAGATGAATACAAACGCCATTGAAGTCCACTAATATCATCCTCAAGATCCTTCCAAACAGGATCTTCTTCTTCTGGTGCACACATTCTTTTGAATGTTGACCAAAGGTTTATTCCATTGACTGAAGTAGGTGCTTCAGTCTCATACTTGGCCATCAACAACCTCCAAAGGTCTACCAAGTCTTCCCTATCCATACTTGCAAAGAGAGACATAAGAGTAGTAAATGTGTGCACCTCTTTCCCATATCTGCCAATCATCCAAAACCCTCTTGCATCTTCTTCATAGCTAATGATAGGGTTTCTAGCATCAAGAGGTAACACTTGTACCATATCTGAAGCTTCCATGGGTGAGAGCTAAATGCTCCTTCTTATAACAGCTTCACTGGGGTTCAATTTATCCATATATTTAGGGAACTCAAGTGGAACTCCCTTCTTCAAAGGCCTTGGAACAATCATTGCCTTTTGAATCTCCATCTCTTCTGCAAGTTCTTCCCTCCTTTCATCTGAGAGAAGTCTGATAGTATTCATTTCCTGCACTGTTGCCCAAATGGGATAAGCCTTATACTCCAATTCTTCAAAGGATAATCCCTGCAATTTCTGAAAGGTCCATCCTGTTTGATGACATCTGAGTAACATGTAGTAAAGCTCCCTTCTATCTCTTTTCAGCAGTGAGAAAACATTGCTAGCCTTATGCTTCAGAATTACCTTGCAATCTCTTTGAACTCTTAGAAGAATCTCCAATCCCCAAATTTGATCTGAAATTGTCATATATGGATTCTCCATAACCTTATCTTCCCATGCATGGTACATCTGAGCAACTTCTGGCATATCAGAATCTACCTGCAACTTTAACTCTCTATGTTTCTCCCTTGCCAACTCATCACCATATTCAAGTCTTTCTGGTTGTTCAATTATCATAACACTTGAATCTGAACTCCCTTCATCACTTCCTTCTTGTTCCTCAGAAGTAACAACAAATGGTGATTCACCAACCTTCTTCATTTCTTGTTCCACAAGTTGTGCAGCCAACTTTGAATCAAACTCTACTTGAGCTGCATCCTTTGGAACTTTTGTTTCTACCATGATTCCTTTACCCTTATCTAATGGATCAATGATAGGTAAAGATGATGATGGTACCTGTGAAGACACTTCCTTAATGATAGATGATAACTGGAATACATCAACCATATCTGTAGGTCTGTCAACGCTCAAATTCTGTGTGTCAGCGCCCAACTTACTCTTGTCAACGCTTGGTGTGTCAGCGTCCAATGTCTGCATGTCAACACTCACCTTACTCGTCTCAGCGCCTCTTGTGAACTGCTCCATCATTGCTGTAAAGGACAAGTTCAAGTTGGTAGGAGTAACAAAAGATGTATCATAACCTGGTTGCTTCTTCAATTCAGTAAGGGCTTCAGCAACACCCAAAGATTCTCCATCATGTGAGCCTTTTTCACTCACAAGAATCTGCTCATCATCCCCCTTTGGAAGAATCCTCCATACCACGCCTATTGTTAGCATCCTCCAAAAGAACAATCCTCTCCCTCAATTTCTTGAGTTCAAGGCCTTGTGTACTGACTGTTTGTACCAGGTCTGCATTTTGCTTTTGCAAGCTAATGCAGACAACCGTCAATTCCAACATTGTGTATGGTTTCAATCTTCCCTCCTCTAGAATGGGTATTTGACCTCCCAAAGTAGAGTCATGGGGCATGGATGAGGTCTTAAAGATGTTAGGACTGGCTTGTCCTGCATCTAAGCGAGTACCAATAGTCCCAGCCTCATCCATAGCACCAACCACACTTGTGGTGGTGATTCTCTCTACAACATGGCTAGGACCACTAGAGGAGAACACTCCAGTAGTCCTTGGGCGTTTCATCAACCTATATTCAGGGGGTGTAGAAGATGATGTAGATTAGGTGGTAGTTTGAAGGTTAAGGGGTGTTTGGGTCTGTGATGGAAAGGTGTCAACGTTTGGATTACTAATGTCAACGCCAACATTTAACGTGTTAGCGTTGAAGAATTCTTGGTCAAGTTCCATGTGTTGAGGTGAAGGTAAGGGATCTGGTATTGGTTTAAGTTGTGGTTGTGGGTCAGGTTGAGGTTGTGCTGCTGCAATAACAGCAAGCATAGCTTGGGTGAGGGGTAAGTCTCTGTGTGGGGGTGAGTTCATCTTACTAAAAATAACTTTCTTTTGCATAGGGATCTCATAAAAATCATCATGATCCCTTGTGCAGTACCTTTGCTCATCAAAAACCATTTGTAAAAATCTGGGATAAGCCAAAGTCATCTTATTACCCTTGTTTTTACACATGCCATCAAAAATAAATTTAGAAAAATTATACTTTTGCCCATTGGTAATGCACACAATTGCACTAGCAATTGATTTGTTAATTTCATTATGTGCAGTACACTTGGGACTCAAACATTGAAGGATGACATGTATTAAGTACTTCCAGGCTGGGGGGAATTCTTGTTTATGATATTTATTTAAAGTACCCTCTTCAGGGAAAGGATACCCCAAAGCCTGAAGTCCTTGTTCTATCTCATTAATGGGGAGAGTGGTTATACCTTCTGCATCATCAAGATGCAAAGCCTGGCGAACCAAGGCTTCAGTAACCACCCAAGTACGCCCATGAACAATAGCTTTTAATGTAGTCACATTATTAAGCGTTGAGGAACTAACAGTGTTCCAAAACTGTTTAATATGAGTGACAGGGATGAGAGGAGCATGATATAGTGCATACCTAAGTGGAGAGGCATTCAAATACGCCACCATCTGAGTGTATTGTGGAAACAGAGCATCATCAGCCTCCAAATAAGCAATCATATTGTGCTGACTTCTGAATCCTAATACCAAGTCACTTGGTTTAAACTTAGGCGCCATAGATGTAGAAAGCTATTTGTGAAAGATTGTAAAAGATGAATTATAGGAGAAAGGTTGTTAGACAAGAATATAAGAGTACCCTATTTAAAAAGTAGGAGCCAAATATATAGGAGTGATAGGCACATGTGATTGGTCAAAAATAAGGCAAGTATTTTCAAAATATAATGATGAAAATATTGAAAAGAAAATAAGTTATCTTGTGCATTAATTAAAAGTTATCGACTCCCAAAATTACGGCCCCAATTTTCGTCAAAAATAACAACTGGGTAGGACCCAATGAGTGTCAACGGTCAAAAATAACCCATCAACGCCCAACGGCTATATTCTTGTCAACGTTTGCAAAAGCCATGTCAACGTCTAAATTGGTCACAACAACGCTTGGTAATATAGCTGTCAGCGTCAAAAAATAAAAGTAATAAAAATGAAAAAGGACCTTAACAAAGTAATTTATCCTAGTGAAGATAACCTATAAACTGAAAATTACTATAGGGCGGCAAGCACTGTCCAATTATGCACACTTACTTATGCAAGATAGACATAACAGTCCTCTAGTGTCCTTTGCTAACCAAAATTCTTAACAGTTAAGTTATCTCGTAAAATCCCTTGTAACTCCCAGGTAAACCCAATATAAATCATACCCAAGTCTCCCAACAGACCACATCCAATTCTAGGCCAAAAAGGTCTTGGCAGCATGCATAGTATATCAACTTTGCATGCTACAGTGCCTCATGAGATAGTAAACTAACTCATACTCAACAATGGACACAATCTAGAATTGTGATAAAAGTATCATAAGAATACCCATAAGTCCTAAAAGGTTCCTAAAACCTCCCCTTAAACTGTGATACATAAGTTGCCAAATAATATGCATGTAAATAAAAAATTTATGTCAAGATAGGAATATGAATATACCAACCATCATCCATAAATGTAAACATGCTCCATTGATTCTTCCAAGAATCCATAAGCAACTCTGTATCCAATGGCACAATGCTAACAACGCCTGCACACTTTGATCAAAAACCACAAAACTAACATGTTGCTGACAACGTCACGATAACACTTATAAGCTTTAAGATAACCTTTGTCAGCGTTAGACAAATAAAGTGGAAACTCTAACTTAACAAAAAGACCAATAACAATGGATATCCAGTACATACTTTTGCAAAAAGATCCCAAAACACATATTAAGTGAGATTGATCATTCCAATACTTGTTACCAAGTATTGAAATCTTCCAGTATCAAAAGGTTTAGTTAATAAATCAGACACATTTTCTTTTGTGTCAACCCTATCTGGTTGTATTAAACCCTTTTCAAAACAATCTCTTATAAAATTATGTCTAATTTCTATGTGTTTTGTTTTAGAGTGATGTACAGGATTTTTAATAATGCATAAAGTGTTGTTATGGTCTACAAAAATCTTGATATGCATGAAATTATACCCATAATCCAACAGTTGGTTTTGAATCCATAAGACTTGTCCACAACAAGCAGCTGCTGCTACATATTTTGCTTCAGTTGTAGAATTGGCCACCACTGTTTGTTTCTTGCAATTCCAAGAGATCAATCTGCTCCCAAGAAACTGACATCCACCAGTTGTGGATTTTCTATCAAACTTGTCACCACCATAATCACTGTTTGAATATGCAATAAGCTCCAATGGTGAATCTTTTGGATACCGTAATCCCAGGTCTGGATAACATCTAAGTAATCTAAAGATTCTTTTGACAACATGAAGATGACACTCTTTGGGAGTCACTTGATGGCGTGTACATGCACACAAAGCAAACATAATGTCAGGTCTTGAAGCTGTGAGATACATCAATGAACCAATCATTGATCTATAGTGCCTGACATCCACATCTTTTCCATCTCCAACTTTTTCCCCAGGGGTGTTCTCAATTAATAGGAGTGCTAGCCCTTTTCTCTTGTGGAGAAAAGCCAAACTTCTTCAAGATTTCTGCTACATATTTATCTTGATAGATGAAGATACCATCTTCTTTCTGCTGAACTTGTAACCCTAGAAAGAAGTTCATCTCCCCCATTGCACTCATCTTGAATTTTTCTGTCATAAGCTTGGAAAAGTGTTCACTCATCTTTGGACTTGAAGACCCAAAGATGATATCATCCACATAAACCTAGACAAGTAAGAAATCCTTACCAGTCTTCTTTGTAAATAAGGTCTGGTCTATGGTGCCCCTTTTGAATCCATTTTTCACCAGATAGGTGGACAATGTGCCATACCATGCTCTTGGGGCTTGCTGAAGTCCATACATAGCTTTCTTGACTCTATATACCTTGTCTAGATGCTCTGAATCTTCAAAACCAGGAGGCTGCATTACATAAACCTCCTCTACAAGTGTGCCATAAAGAAAAGCAGTCTTCACATCCATTTGATAGACAGTAAAGCCCATGAAGGAAACATAGGCTAGAAATATCCTTATAGCCTCAATCCTTGCAACTGGTGCAAAGACCTCCTCATAGTCTATCCCTTCCTCTTGTGTATATCCTTGAGCCACTAAACGTGTCTTGTTTCTGACCACAATGCCTCTTTCATCCTTTTTTTTTCTAAGAACCCATCTTGTCCCAATAGGTTTGACATGTCTGGGACAATCAACCAACTCCCAAACATCCTGAATAGCAAATTGGTGAAGCTCATCCTGCATTGCTTCCACCCAACTTGGTTCTTTGAGAGCATAAAAATCTTCTTGGGTTCCTGTTGTGACAGAAAACAAGCAAACAAACATGCTTGAACAAGAGGGGTATCAACCTTCTTTTGAATATTGGCAATAAATCCTCCAAGATTCTGATGAGATCTTCTAGTCTGAACAGGAGACATCACATCACCAATAATGAGAGAAGAAGGGTGATTTTTGATTGTAGAAGTAAGCACTCCTCCCTCAAACAGTGTGTTGTCTTCAATCTCATCTTCCAAGTTACCAATATCTTCTTCAGACTCTCTTCCATCAACATCTGAATGAACCTCTCCATTTCCGTTTTAAGGTTCACCTTGTTCAAAACCATTAGAAGAGAAAATATGGTCAAAAGAGCTGTCAACGCCTGAACCATGGCTGTCAACGTTTGAGCCATCAACGTCTGAATTTGTCTTGTCAGCGCTAGATTTTCCTTTTCAGCGCCTGAAAGATCATGCATGTTGTCAACTGGTGATACTTGGTGATCACCATTTTCCTTTCCAGCAGCAGCAGCAAATGCATCTGTCCATATGGGAATAGTAACATACTCAAGTATAGGTGCTGATTTGTCTGCTTGTGATCCAACCTCTTCATTAACCTGTGTACCTGAAACATCAACAACTGGTTCTTCCACAACATTTGAAGTTACCTTCACAATGTTTGGATTAGTAACAGGCATATAATTCAAAGTCCTAGATAGAGGTTCCAAGTCAAATAACCAATTTGTACCACTTTCAGGATCACTAGGTTTACTTTCTAAAACCTAACATGTACTTTTTCAAGTATACTTTTTTCCTTCTTAAGGTAAACCCTATATCCTCTACTCTGCACTGAATAACCTATGAAGTAGCCTTCATCACCTTTAGCACTAAATTTACCTAAGACATCACTAGTGTCCAGAACAACTACATGACAACCAAAAGGTTTAAGAAAACCAATATTAGGTTTCCTTCCCCAAAGTAACTCATAATGTGTTTTGTTATGAATCTTGTTGACTAATGCTCTATTCTGAACATAAGAAGCTGTATTCACAGCCTCAACCCAAAAAGAAATGGGAAAGTGAGCATCATCCAACATAGTCCTGGCTGCTTCTATGAGGGTTCTATTCTTTCTCTCAGCAACCCTATTTTGCTGTGGGGTTCTGGCTACACTAAGCTATCTAGTAATCCCTTTCTTGGCATAAAAATCATCCAACAGCTTATTTCTAAACTCACCACCATTATCACTTCTAAGCATTTTAACCTTATTACCGTACTTCTTTTCAATTTGGGTAATAAATTTAATCAAAGTATCAACAGTGTCACTTTTCAAAGCTAAAAAGAAAGTCTAAGTAAACCTAGAAAAATCATCAGTGATGACAAAACAGTAAGATTTACCATTCAAGCTTTCTATATTAGTTGGACCAAATAAGTCCATATGTAGCAAGTGAAGTGGTTTAGAACTAGAGTGCACCTGTTTAGACTTGAATGAGACCTTGTTCTGTTTGACTTTTAGGCATGCAACACAAGAGTGGTCATTGTGGAAAGCCTTTTCAGGCAAACCATCAACCAAACCATGTCTCACAATTGTGTTTATATTTTTAAAATTAATGTGCCCTAATCTCCTGTGCCAAAGAGTACTCTCATCAACTGAAGCCTTAGCATAAAGACATGACAAGTTATTATTCCTCCTAATTCCATTAAGATTCACAATATAAATGTCCTTATGCCAAGGTGTTCTATAATCAATGAATTTCTCATCTGGTATTTTAAAATCCTTGCTCAACACAAAGCATTCAGTATCAGTAAAAAGAACCTTATTTTTGTTATCACAAACTTGTGATACACTAAACAGATTATAGTCAAGTTCTTCTACCAGAAACATGTTTTCAAAACGCAAATTGTTGGTGAGAAGAGTTCCTTTACCTGTGATAGTTTCATATCCGCCTCCAAAGTAAACTTTATCACCATCCTTAATGGGAGTGAAGTTTATGAGATAATCTTCCTTCCCAGTCATGTGCCTAGAGCATCCACTATCCCAATAGCCATAATCATTAACCTGCTTTTGAATGCCCTGCACATAAAGAAAACAAATTAGTTTTCTTTGGGAATCCAAGCCTGAGCAGACTTGGATTCATTTGGTTGTTCAACAAGAACAGACTTAGTCCTCATAACAACCTCTTCTTCATCCCTTCTTGGATTAAACACCCAGTTAACCCCAATTGGTTTTGTTATGACCTTTGATATATAATTAAATCTGTTACAGGTCATAGAAATCCCATCTGAATTAGGGTTTTGGTCTTGCTTAGGTCTCCATGTCAAGCTAGAGGAAGCTTTAGACCCCTTTCCCTTTGGTTGCAAATTTTTACCATTATTTGGTCTGGCAACGTTTCTGTCAACGTTTGATTTGGTCTTGTCAATGCTGAAATTACCCTTGTCAGCGTTGAACCTAGGGTTTGCTACAGGAACCCATTTTCTATTAGACCATGTATTGGTCTTCTGAAAAGGTCTTTATCCATAAGTATTAGACCCTTTAGTAAAGAATGGGGCTGGTCTAAAAGCTTGTGGACTTTGCTGGACAAAAGTTTTGGGTTTGACAGTGTTTGACTTTTTGTCAGCGTTGACCTTTGAAGCACTGACACACTTATAAGCTAAATGTGAAAAACTTTCACAAGTATAACAGGCTTTTCTAGACATAACTCTAGGTCTAGAAGAAAATAAACCTGTTCCATTATCACTAATTTGACTTTTTGGTGACCTAGTTTTTCTATACATTTATGCATATTTAATACTTGGTTTTCTAACAACGTTTAAACCAAGGTCAACAGTTTTTCCAGTGATTGGGTTTCTTACTTTGATAGGTGTAGACTCATTAGGGCTTTCACTAAACATGCCACCCTTAACAAACAAGGCAGGGTTGGCTTTCTTCCATTGGTCCAAATCAGTCAACTTCTGCCTATATTCCTCTACTTGGGTAAGAATTCTTGGTGGAGGAATAAATTCCTCTTCTTAGAGTTCTGGTAAACCAGTCCAAGATAAGTTCTTTCTTTGGACACCATAGAAGTCCCCAGCAGGTGGTGGAAAACCAACATACTCTTTCATCCCAATCCCAATCATATCCCTAGAATTACTTTGTTCACTAACACATTTTTCTAGGGTTTGTGAGGCTTTATCAAATCTCTGAATTTTAAGGTCTACATTATCCTTATTTTTGATAGCCTCATCTAACTTAGCTTGTAATGCAGCATTGACCCTCTCTATGATGTTTCTAATATCAGTACTAGCATTTAAATCATGTTTTAAAATATTGATTAGATCTTTTAGGTCAAGCTCCATTTTCTTATACTCAGCTACAGTCTTTTCAGTTTGAGTAAGAGCAAGTTGATTTTTAGACAACTTGCATCTTTCAGTACCCACATCTATTGACAATTTTAAAACTTCTTTGTTAATTCTTTCTGTGTTTAGATGACAACCCTTACTACAAAAAGCATCATCATATACCTCATTCTCTAATGAAGATGAGGAGTGTGCCACGAGAGCATAGTGAACATTCTCTTCTTCTTCTATTTCAGCAACCTAAGATTTATTCTCTTCCTCATCCTTAGCCAAATAGCTCCAATCCCATCCAACACCATCAGTTTCTTGCATTGCAACCATGGATGTGGGATCCTGAGCCTTAATGATTTGGATTAAGGGTTTTCCAGCATCAGATCTTCTTGGAGATCTGCATTCTCTCAAAAAGTGTCCCATACGATGAAAATTATAACACTCAACTTTGGATTTATCAAATCCAGCAGTGTCCTTGGCGTTGAAAGTCATTTTCTTCTTAAATCTTCTATTCCATCTATTTGTCCTTATGCTTGCAAGGGCCATACTCCACTTTATGTACATCTCCTCTAAATGCTCATCACTAATTTGCTCAAGGTCCTCATATGTAATCACTGAACCATTGGGCAATGAATCAATGTATGCACACACAGTATCTAGATCAATACCAGCAGGCTTAAATCTTGGTGAGTCAATTTTGTATGTGTCAGCATCTGAATGTGAGGCGTTGACAGGATTTGATCTAGCGTTGACACAAGTTGATCTAGTAACGGGGTGCATGTATGACTCCTTTTGATCAAATTGACCTTCACTATTAGAGAAGAAGGCCATGTTTCCATTGGTAGACTTGCTTCCATGATACAAAAGAGTTTCATCTCTGCCAGCTTCAGTTTATTCTAAACATCATCAAAAGTATAACTTTTGTGAGTTTTATTAGCAATTATAGATCTTGCTTCAACTTTCCATGCATCACAAAGACTTTAAAGATAACTGGCGATAATATCAACATCACCAAGCACTGTTCCCATGAAGGACAGCTTGTTTGTAATGTCAAGAAGTCTGCTTCTCACACTACTTAGCTTCTCATTGGGTTGAGCTTCGAAAACAACATACTCATGCAAGAGTTGCTTCTTTTTCTCTTGTACAGTATCAGCATTACCACCATAAGCAACTTCAAGAGCTGCCCAAAGATATTTTGCAGACTCATAGCTTCTATATTTGTGCTGATTTTCTTGTCCCAAAGAGAGCTTCAGAATGCTTAGGGTTTTCATGTCAACCCTTCTCTTTGCTATGTCCTTAGTTAAGACAGCTCTACCATCTTCAGGTTTTTCTTTTCGATCCTCTTCAGTAGAACCTTGAACATTTGTTCTTTGTAAGATGACAGTTGCAATCTTTTGAGCTATATTGAATGTGTTTCCATATTCAATAATTTCCCAAAGAGTGTAGTCATGGATTTGTAGATATTGCTCAAAGTTAAACTTCCATAGCTCAAAATTGTCTGGGTCTAGCATGGGAATCTTGATGTTGGGGGTTGAGGAGGAGGAGGAGTTTACTTCTGGGGTAGACATGATGTTTTTAGGGTTTTGTGAAAATTAGGGTTTTTGTGTTCTTCAGATCAAAGTTTCTCAACAAGCTTTGATACCACTTGTTGATCCCAACCTTAGATCGATTTAGCTTGTGTAAACGAGATTAAATCAAGTTAAACACGTAGAGAAACTTTGTTGTGTATAAAACAATTTAAGTATTATGCGGAATTAATACTCAAATAAGAACACACAAACAATTGTAAAACAAACTTTCACTTGATTGATTAGAACAAACTTGCATACAATGAAAGTGTTAAACGAATGAAAACTTATATTGAAACAAAACCTAAAGGTCTTCTTTTATAGACTAAGAAGCCTTGTACAAGAGTCTACGTATCAGCTATTATAGGTAAAGATAAATATAGAAAATACATTGTTGATCATATCTTTATTAGAAACAAACTAGAAACATAATACGCGTAGACTAAATCTTCTATCAGTGCTTGACTTCATCCTATCAACACTTGACTTCTTCCTGTCAACGCTTGATCTGTCAACGCTTGTTTTCTTCTTATCAACGCTTGTTTTCTTCTTGTCAGCGTCCAAGTGTAGTGGCTACATTTTATTCCCAAAACCATTAAGTTATAAGCTAATATGATAAGGTCTAATTTGACACATAACCTTCTTTTGGGATGCTTAAGAGATCTGTAAAAAGAAATTTGGAAAAAAACTTAACAAATAAGCCAAAAATAAGCGAAGTATGATTTCACTAAAAGACAAAATAGTCGACTTAGAGATTTAGACCACTTCAGGACTTGATTCAACTTGCAAAAGACTCTAAATGAATTAATTAAGACAAATAAATCAACAAAAATCCAATAAGCAAAGCCAAATAAGCTGAATAAGTCAATAAGCACTTATGAAAAAGTCAAATAAGTTGGTTTTCTAGTCAAACCCTAAAGTCAACAACCCAAAAGCTCCAGAATGAACAAATGGGTCAGATAAGGAAGACTGATTACCAAATTCAAGTTGTTGCATGATTCAATAAGCTCAAATGGCTTAATAATAAGCTGAAACAGGTTTTGCACTATCAGTGGTAACAAGCAGTGGGATAGGAGTTCCCACTGCTGCTTATATAGATCTGTTTTTGGCTTCAGTTCAGGCCTTTCTGTTGGTTTTAAATGGAACAAAGGGCACCCCTACACTCAGTGGATTGTAGGGAGTCACAATAAGGAAAGAAAACAACAAGTCCAAGGCCAATAAATCACAAAAAAAATGCAATAACCAGTTACTGATATGAATAGATGGTCTGATGAGATTTTGCTGATCTAGTTGGCCAATAAGTGAATTTCAAACCACCCAATCCCTCACAATACTCAACCAAACTGCAAATAAACAAGTCCAAACCCTAGGTTACCATTAACTCTAACAGAATCCAAGATTTGGAACCAAGAACTACTAAAACAAACTAGATTTGGTCTGATGAATGTTTTATGCAGTGTTCACCATTTTTAAACATAAAAAACCTATTTTCTACCATCAAACATGAAACACACTCCTATTTAACCTATGACTATCTTTTTTAGGTTTGTTTAAGCTGATTTATGATAAAGAATAGACTAGTACTCATCTCAAATCCTACTCCCAAACACCCCTTTAAGATAGATTGACAAGATTAAACATATAGATTTGTTTAAAACCACATGAACCAGTAAGCAATCAACACAAATAGCTCTCAAACCACATACACAACAGATAACAAGCAGGATTAAACAGATTAATGCCACAAAATCGCAAAACTCATCCAAATCACATAATACCACAAAAATATGATAAATAGTAAAAAGGTTGAGAGATCAAACCTCCAAGATGTACATCTACATCTTGGGGGGTTTTGAGCTTAAGTGGCAGCTTAAAAAGCCACTAGCTTCCCATTTTTGTACCAACAAATGATTAGAACACCAAAAACACAAATATGCAATATTTTTCAAAATTCCAAAAATATTTCAAAACCTCTTTTTGAAAACTTTTCAAACACGAATGAGAACAGATTAAGATATTGGAACTCAGACTTGCGATGCTTAACACAAACTTTTAAAAAAATAAAAAGGAGTTATATTTTATAAAAAACACCAACTTTTATTTGAATAAAAAGGGATTACAAAAGGTAAATAGCAAGCCTAGAACAAAGGGATCGCCACAAGTTGGGTCTCCTTTTATAGGAAATGCTTACAAACACTGTTCACAAAACCTAACGACCTAAATTTCCTAAACTAGCCTTGAAGAAGCTTCTAGTCTTTATGCCAGCTTGTTTGGAGGAATCAGGGACGTTCATTTTGTTCTTGGTGACAAAGGAATGAAGATATACCATTGATTTAGACATGTCATGAAGGTTTGCCACATGTCATCTTGCAAATGGTCCTTGTGGGGTCTTCCTGGTAGTGGAAATGATGTATTTCTTTTGGGATTTGTTTCGTGTGAGGTGAATCACACGTGAGTTCACTCAATTCGTTTTTACCCTTTGTTTTGATTTAATTCATACATGGGTAAATAAGAATGGCGAATAGTGGTAACAATTGCTACAGTAATTGTTAACCGACTAATTTTTCGTTTGAACTTTAGGATGTGGCAGTTTTGGCCCTTTGTTTTTGGTGAAAATGGTATATCAAGTTTATTCAGCTTACTAATCCGAATCCTTTGTTATAGAAGTTTTGTTTTTCCTAGTTTGTCCAAAAAACATTATAAAAGGGATTTAGGGCTTGAAACACTTTGGTATAATTACACAAATGGCCCTTTTGTGTTTTAAATCATAAACTAAGGACCAAATGTGTAATATTCTTGAACTTCAAGGGTCTTCATTGAATGTTTTATATTTTGGAGGACCATTGTTGACAATTCTTCATTTATGAGGGACTAAACTTGCCAAATCTTAAAAGTTAAGGGACCATTTTGTAATTTTGACAAACTTAAGGGACCAAACTTGTAATTATGAATATAAAAGGGTATTAAGTGTAATTTCTTCATACATGAGGGATCATTCTTGTACATCTTCAAATCTTCAAGTTCTTTTCTTTGAGAAATCCATAACTAGGGCCCGGTTTATTGTACGGCTTTGTTTCTCGTGTTCGTTTTTCCTTGTTTCTTGTGATCTTTTGTCTTTATCACGATATCCATACCTAAAATACACAAGTAAACAAACACAAGCATATATATGGTATTTTGATGACATTTTATGCATTTAAAGCCCGAAAAGAACGATGAGATCATGTATAAATGCCATCTCATCACTCCCCCATACTAAACCATTGTCGTTCCTTCACGCAATGCTAGAATAAAGAATCTAAGAATCTACAAAATTCAATTTTATTGACCTTTATTGAAAAGTAAAACTTGCTAAAATACTACGAAGATGTGTAAAAGACATAATGTATGATTTTCATCACGAATGCGACTTTTAGGGTCAATGAATAGAAACAAGTGAATGTCTCATAGAGTATATTTCGTCATCCTTGATTGTCATACATTCCATGCTAAATGCAAAAACGAGATCATTTTTGGTACAAGTCACAATGCTAACACTACTCATACGTCCAAATTGTTTAATACTTTTTCTCCCCGCAATCCTAGTTATTATGAAAAAAGAAAAGGTATCTAGGATTTTTTAACTATTTGCCATGGATCACAAGTGATTCATATTGACTTATTTGAGTATTTATTAGTCCAAAATAAAGTAGAACGATTTAATCGATAGTTAGCTAAAGGGCAAAGTCTTTTAAAACGGCTTCTCGTGTATCTCCTTACGTTCATATCTTGGCATAACTCGTTTCATGATTTGAGACCTTTCTCGGACTGATATTTGGCATGCACTTCATACTTTAAATCTTAGGAAGAAGTTCTTGAAGTTATGGTCTTCTCTTCATATTTTGGAATTTCTTCACTTGACGTTTTTGAGAGATTCTTCATACTTAGACCACGACTTCATCATTTTTCTTTAAACTTTATTTTGGATTTGATATACAACGATCCACCTCCTTTTAGGACTTGGATATATTTATCCTGATACCTTGTAAGGGTCTTTTGGATAGACTTTCTCCATGATCTTTAGGGGAGTAATTGCTTTTCGTCGTGTGTCTTGATCCTTCATATTGATTTTGGAATATTGATTCTTCACATCATCTTTGATCTTTAGCAACAAAATAGAGCTCATCATGCCTTGTTAGGGCCTTTTTGGATCTCACCAATCTTCGTGTCCCGCTTCAGTAAGTTATGCCTTTGCTATGAACTCTATTCAATCACGAGCAACTTTTAAACGATCTTGGGCTAGAAGCTAAGTAACCTTTCAAATCGTACGACCTTACTTATTGTAATTATTTTATCCCTAATGCATTGATCTTATGGGAAAAAAGCCACAATATAAAACATATGAGTTTTTGAAATAACATTTTCATGTTCTACGTTTAGCATGATCACTTGTCTAACTCTATCACTTTCCGTTCTTCACTATTTAAAGACCTCTAATTAAAGAGACACGTGAATACTTAGCCATGTGATGAGACTGCTTTTATACATAGTCTTATCGTCCAAAAAGGGCTTTAAATGCATTAAATATCATGAAAATGGCCAAATATATGCTTGTGTTTGTTACTCGTGTATTTTAGGTACGGATATTGAGAAAATGACAAAAGATCATAAGAATCATACAAAAACGAACACGGGAAACGAAGCCGCACAATGAACCAAGCCCTAATGAATATTTTCCAAGAGAAACCCTTGAAGATTTGAATATTATGCAAGAAGGGTCCTCCAATATTGAAGAATTGACACTTTAAACCTTTGTATCTACATAATTACAAGATTGGCCCCTAAAGTTTGTCAAAATTACAAAAAGGCCCCTCTACTTTGAAGAATTGGAAGATTTATTCCCTCAACAAAACTAAATTGTCAATATTAGTACTCCTCATGAAGGCCTTCAAGTTACAAGAAATTACAAGTTTGGTCCTTTAAATAAGTCAAATTACAAAAAGGACCCTTAACTTTGAAGAAATGGCAAAAATGGTCCCTCATTAATCATGACTTGTTAATTTCAGTCCTCCAAGAAGTCAACCATACAAGTCAAGACCATTATTTATGAAGAAAATGCCAGACTAGCCCTTCAAGAATCAACAATTGGCAAGAAATACCCCTGAAAATACTTTGGAAAAGTATTTGGGGAAAAGGGTGAAAAATGAAACTTCCATAACAAAGGAAATCCGGTTTTGGCCTATTTAATTGCAAGTGAAAGGAAATGGAAAGATGAGGGGTTAATATTGGCAGACAAGGATACATAGCTTAACCAGTGAGGGGGTGACACGTGCCCCACTCACTCCAACCCACCAATCACAAGGCACCATTCCTCCACATCACCTTTCCACTCACAACTTATTTAACTAATCTCTGATTAGTTAAACTTTTCGCGCTTAACACATGATTTAAAACCCAAACCGGATCAAACTTAACCACTATTCACCTATGAACACAAATTGGGGTTTTGTTAATTACTTATAATTAAGCCACCAAATGCTCCATATTAATGATTAATGACCCTTTAATCATAACCCAACTCACAAATCACTTGCCATTTCATCACACATGTCACATGGGACATGCCCTGCTATAAGGTTAAGGAAGAAGCCAAAAGTTTCCAGTGAATCCAACGCCCCACAAGCTGCTTCAATCCTAAGCATTCCTTTGGACCCTTTGATCAAATTTTAGCCTTGACACCTCACACAAACAACCGAGTCTTCCTCACACGATCAAGCATTTCAAAATCCACAAGGGCATATCTGGAAACTCACCAACTAGGGTTTACGTTTTTTATTCAGCATTTAGGGTTTCTTGTAGCCTATATAAGGCATTAGCATCAGAACATTGTAGATTGCTCTTGAATTTTTCCTTTCTTCACTTTTCTGTAAATCTCATTTTCAAGTTAATGAAATGTGTTTGAAATTGTGAAGAAAAGTCAAGTGCCAATCTTATTTCCTGCTTATTATTTTTTAATGTTAAATAATCTTGAATACTAAAACCTGTTTTCAAAGGAGTGTATAAAATTTGCATATTTTTCTATAATCTTGATATTTTGCTAAGTCTTGTTCAAACCTTGGAATTTTTGGGCTATAAGTGATCTATACACCCTGATAAGGAGCTTATCAAGGTTTTGTGTGCTTATAGTTTGGGGATAATCAAGTGTGGGGAATAAAGGTTGCATTAATCAAGTTTTCCTCTTTTTTTGTTTTTGATAATTTTGTGCTTTAACCTTGTCGAATCTTAGCAGGGTTGTTTGTGGAAGCTTGTGCTTTTTCTTGCTAGCACATAAGCTCAAAATTCGTGGGTGTGGATGTACATCCATCAGTTTTGAACCTTTCTACCTTAAATTTGCTTAAAATCTTGATTTTTGGTGATTTGGTGCATTGCTGGTGTTCTTGTAAAATTTGTGGCTTAATCTTGCTTAATACTGCATATTATAACTGTTAATGTGTTTGATTGGGCTTGGGTAACCTTGGAATACACTTATACTTGTTTAAATTTGATTTGAAAAAGATAAGGTGTGTTTGGGATTATCTGTTTAAGATCATAGTTTGCTATTGTGTTGTTGGAAAGAGTTGTTCATTGTTTGTATCCGTTATTTACTTGGTTGAGTACTAAAACCTGCAAGTTATTGGCTTTAAACCTTGAATCCAAGATTGTGCTATATCTCAATTGATTTGACTGATTTTGACCTAAGATTTTTGAAATACCTAGAGTATATGCATGTTTAGGGCTAAAAGGTGTTAAATCATAGTTTGTGTAACCTGTTAACAAGATTTGAGTGTTTGAAATTGGACTTTTGGTCAAGTATATCAGCTAAATGTTCATAACTGCCTATTAGTGTTCACCAGTAACTTATATGTGCTAGAATCTTGATCTAGACTTTGAATCATTGCATGAAACCTGTTTAAATTTGTTCATTTGAATTTATTATAGCTTGTGTATGCATTTGGTGAAGTTTGGTTGGCTGATTTTTGCTAAAAGTGCTTATTGAACCAAATCTGCTTAGTGTTCATGTCTGTGACTGATCTGGTGATGTTTTGATTAATTTGTGCTAATTGGTTGTTTGTAATTGTGTTTTTGTGATTGTTATTGACTCCTTATGATCAACTGATTATTTGGGTGCCTTTGTGAAACTTGAATCCACAAAAAAAGTCATATAAGACAAAAGGTCAAGAAAGTCAAGCAGTGGGAAAAGTTCCCACTGCTCAACACCCAAAACTAGCCCCTGCTAGTGTTAATTGTCATTCAGCTTATTAATAAGCCAATTTGGCTTATCCAGACTTGCAACAACTTATTTTTTGTGATATATCTTCCTCATTTGACCCATTTATTTGATCTGGAGCTTATCAGACCTTGGCTTTGACTTTTTGCTAGAAAACTCATAAGGTTGACTTTTAATTAAGTGCTTATTTGCTTATTTCAGCTTATTGAGTGTGCTTATTGAAAAACTTTTTGTTGATTAAGCTTAGTTAAGTCATTTAAAAGCTTTTGAAACTTGAATCAGCTCTTGGGGTGGCCTAGAACTCGAAAACGACTATTTTGTCGTTTTGTGAAGATAGCTTTTAGCTTATTCAGACTTATTCCTTGTGCTTATTTCAAATTTCTTTATACATATCTCTTAAGTAACTCAAAAGAAGCTTGTGTGTCAAATTTTAGCTTATGGCATCAGCTTATGGCTTAATGGGTCAAAAAGCCCATTAAGAAAAAGCTGCTTTGAAATAAGCTAGCTTAAACACATTTTCAACTTTTGGGCCTTCAGGGTTGTTCTTAAAATCACTTTTTGAGTCAGATAGGAGCTTTTGGGCTTATTTGGACAACAATTTTCTTATTGGGCCTATTTGAGCCCATTAAGGGACTGTTTGGACTTTTAGCCCATTTCTAGGCCCAATAGGGGTATTTTGTAATCTCAACTTCATTTCTGTGTTTATTAGGTTAGAATAAGTTAGTTTGCAACTTTTTAGAATTTTTTATAAATTTTTTATTTTTAATAATAATTTATTATTATTTTATTATTAAAAATTAAAATTTAGATTTTTCAATTTTTTTCATTTTTCTTAGATCAAATACATTAAGTTAGGAATTTTACGATTTTTATAATATTTTTATTGTCATTAGATGAATTTTTATAATTATTTTAAGTTAAAATAGTTTTTAATTGTTTTTAAATAGTTTTAATAATTTTAAAATTTTCAAAAATAGTTATAAATTTAGTTAAGTCATTTTAGAGGTTTACAGATGAAAAAATCTCATTTTGGGCTTTTTGTTAATTAAATTGTTTTTTTGGAATTTAATTAGCATTAAAAAATTATTATTTAATTATATAAAAGGTTTGAGTGATTTTTGATTTTTTGTAAACTCTAATTACATTATTTAGGATTTATTGCAATTTTCTAGTAATTTTTAGGGTAAATTTTTAATTTTGTCACTTTTTATGGTTTTACGTGTACGACATTTCGTCTTAGTTTAATCCATAATCGTAACCGTTATTCTCTTCTAATCCCTTTTTCTTCTTTTCTTTCTCATCAATATAATCACAAAGTTAATCATTTCTTAACACACACACCACGCCTCCTTGAGAACGATCCCCACTTTGGGTCATAACTTGTGGTTTTCCTAAATCACTTGTTTATACTTGCCCTAATTACGCTCTTTTTCCTAAAAGACGTATTTTGCTCTACATCATTTTGACGCTGCCGCCGGGGAGGCGTGTTGTGTTTTGATTTGGAAATTGTTATTTTTATATACTAACCATAATTAGTATTTGTATTAGTAGCACTCTACTAATACGTATTATCGGTTTTTCGTTTTTTGTGAATACTATTACTATATTGTATACGTAGAACAATAAATTCACATGTACTCCAAAAGTGTGAAAACTCAACCTTGATTGGGAGGTCATTACTCAATCATTGTATTCAAATCTCAAAAAAGAAAGAAAAGGCAAAAATAGATAAATACTTTCGTGAAGCTCGATTTTGAAAAATACAAACTATAAGGTGGGTATAAGGCGGGTATTATAAAATATACCCTAAGGAAAAAGGCTCTTAAGTGCTTTGCGCCGCCTCGTTTCCCCGCTTGCTTGTGAGTATTTTGAGATTGAAAGCTAATCGAGGGTTTTTCCGCCCAAAGTATTATTAAGTATCATATATATTTTCTTGGTTTCATTTGATTGAACCCTCTTGAACGTTTTGGTGTTCCACCAACGTTCTAAAGTCATCGAAGGCGTTCACTTCACATGATCGTTTTTATTCCTTGAGGCTTCTTTAATCAAGAGATTTGATTAAGGAGGAGATTTGTAGATTTTTGTCTACTTAATACAATCACAAAAATCCAAAAAAAAGTAATAACGATCAAAAACCACAAAAAAATTGGAAAAATACAAAACACCAAAAAGAATCTTCTTTGCTCATCTCCACGTTGTACGAGACGTTTATGCAAACTCGCAACCAAGCAAGACGTGCATGTAAACGAAAAAACCGAAAGGAGTCAACACCTACTCCTAATCTTTCTAGTGAGGAGTCTCCTATTGACGAACCTATCATAAGAGAGGAACCAACCATGGCAAATCGAACTATGATGGAGTTACTTCAAGCACCCACCGAGGGTTATGGAGAGGCTATTGTGATTCCCGCTATCCTTGCGGAGAATTTTGAAGTGAAAACGGGTTTGTTGTCGATGATCCAAAACAACAAATTCTGTGGTGATGAAAAGGACAACCCGCACAACCATATCCGCCAATTCAATCGTCTTACCACCACTTGCAAATTTAGGGATGTTGCTAATGGCTCGATTAAGATGATGCTTTCTCCATATTCCTTAGCGGGGCCCGCTAAAATTTGGTTGGAGAAAGAGCCACCCAATTCTATATTGACGTGGAAGGATCTCGTTTCTAAGTTTGTGAACCAATTTTTCCCGCCCTCTAAGACTACGCATTTGAAAAGCGAGATTTCAAAATTTTCACAAGAATTTAATGAGAGTTTTTCAACGGCTTGGAATAGGTTTAAGGAAATGTTACATGAGTGTCCTCATCACGGTTTTTCCGACTTGCATCAAATTGACACGTTTTACAATGGACTTAATGATCATGAAAGGGATTATCTAAATGCCGCCGCGGGTGGTAATTTTTTTTGTAAAACGGTTGAGGAAGCGTTGTTGATAATTGAGAATAGATCTAAGGTGTATAGTCCTCGTAACACATCGAGTGGTCGTAAGGTTTCGTCTTCGGCTTCACCTTCTTTGTCTAATACCATCGATGCTTGCCAAATTGAGGCGAACTAGGAAAAAAAATCTTTGATAAGCTTAAAGGACTTTTAATTGAATTCAAAGTTGGAGAACAAAGTGCTCCCGCTACGGCTAAAGCGGTTGAGGTTTCATGTATGTATTGTGGTGGAGGTCATGATTTCTCCGAGTGCATTACCAACGATGTAACACTTCGAGTGCCTACGTGGCCACGAGAACTTACAACCAAAACGGTCAAGTTGCCCACTCTAATCAATTGACTCCACCGGGTTTTGCTCCCAATCAAAATGCTAACAACAACTATCGAAACAATCAAGTTGGTTTTAAAAACAATTAAAAAGGAAACTATGGGAATTAAGGGGCTAATAATCAAGTTTCAAACAAAAATCAAAACAATGATTTTCAAAACAACAACAAGGGTTTGCAAACTTTGAAAGATCTTCCAAATGAATTTGTTGAATACGCTAATGGAAACGATGCTAGGTTTGACAACATTCAAAGAGAAATCTTTAGCCTAAGATCCGAGTTTAAGAACGACTTGAAGAAGGAGTTGAAAAATGAGTTAGCATATGAGCTTAAAATCCATACAAACAAAATGGAAGGGAATGTAACTAGGTTACAACCAAAACCAACAAAAAATGGAACAAGGGCAACATGAATTAAAACAAGAGATGATTAAGGCCGAGAAGAGGCAATCCATGTTTGAGGATAAAATTTCATCTATGTTTGAGGCTATTATGTGTAAACCGTCTTCGAGTAGTCTTCCTAGTAATACCATATCAAACCCTAAGGGGGAGATGAAAGTGATTACCAAACGTAGTGGTAAGACACTTAAGGAACTGACCCCTCAACAAATTTCTCCTACGAAAGATGCAATTGAGGAAGAACTCGAGGTGGTGGTCGAAAAGGAGCATGTCCCAATCCCACGAAGTACCGCTCATGCCACACCTACGGTTGACCCATTACCACATTTGGAACCCGAGATTTAAAAGGCTATGCCTATGCCTCAACCCACACCACCTTTGCCCTATCCATCGAGACTTAGAAAGGAGAAACATCAAGAGCGCGACAATTACCAATTTGGGCTTTTTATGAAAATGTTTCGTGATGTTCATTTTAATGTGAGTTTTGCCGATGCTTTGGTCATGATGCCTCGATTTGCCGCTAACTTTAAGAGTATTGTTGAACAACAAGGAGAAATTGCGACAATTGTCTAGTTGTTCATCGGTTTATCTTAACCACATACCTTAAAAAGTCGATGATCCCGGTAAATTCTTGATCCCTTGTGCAATCCAAGATATGGAAGAATGTTATGCCTTGTCCGATCTTGGTGCTAGTATTAACTTGATGCCACTTGCAATCTTCAAGTCGCTCAATCTTCCTAATCTTACTCCTTCACTAATGTCTATCGAGTTGGCCGACCATTCCACGATTCCCGCATGTGGATTGGCGGAAGACGTTTTTGTGAAGTGGGAAAGTTCTATTATCCGGTAGACTTTATCGTTGTCGATATTCCCACGGATGCTGAAGTTCCTCTCATTTTAGGTCGTTCGTTTTTAGATACGTCTATGGCTTTAATTGATGTGCATGCTAGAAAGATCACCTTACGTTTCAACGACGAGGAACTTATTATAAACGCAACTCAAAATTCTCAAATTTCTCATGTTTATTCCGTTGCAACCATAAACCTCGTTGATATTATTGATGTTGTTTGCGAGGTATTTTCACAAGAAATTCTAGGACTTTGTGATAATGAAAATAGTGGCAATCCCACTATGTTAGATCCCATTCTTGATAACTCGACACCAACCTTCACTCCATTAGAAGGTGGTGGTTTTACGTTGGAAGAATTCGATGTTCCACGTACTTGTGACGAAGACCTCGACAATGATGAGGACTTCTCGATTATCAAGGATTTTCTTAACGATTTCCCATTTCCTCCACCCGAGGAGGTTATGAGTATCGAGCCCAAATCTTCAATTGAGGAACCACCTATCCTCGAGTTGAAAGATTTACCTCCTCATCTCGAATTCCAAAAATATGCAATATTTCAAAACCTCTTTTTGAAAATTCCAAAAATATTTCAAAACCTATTTTTGAAAACTTTTCAAACACGAATGAGAACAAATTAAGATATTGGAACTCAGACTTGCGATGCTTAACACCAACTTTTAAAAAAATAAAAATGAATTATATTTTATAAAAAACACCAACTTTTATTTGAATAAAAAGGGATTACAAAAGGTAAATAGCAAGCCTGGAATAAAGGGATCACCACAAGTTGGGTCTCCTTTTATAGGAAATGCTTACAAACACTGTTCACAAACCCTAACGACCTAAATTTACTAAACTAGCCTTGAAGAAACTTCTAGTCTTGATGCCAGCTTGTTTGGAGAAATCAGGGACGTTCATTTTGTTCTTGGTGACCAAGGAATGAAGATATACCATTGATTTAGACATGTCATGAAGGTTTGCCACACGTCATCTTGCAAATGGTCCTTGTGGGGTCTTCCTGGTAGTGGAAATGATGTATTTCTTTTTGGGATTTGTTTCGTGTGAGGTGAATCACACGTGAGTTCACTCAATTCGTTTTTTCCCCTTTGTTTTGCTTTAATTCATACATGGGTAAATAAGAATGGCGAATAGTGGTAACAATTGCTACAATAATTGTTAACCGCCTAATTTTTCGTTTGAACTTTAGGATGTGGCAGTTTTGGCCCTTTTTTTTGGTGAAAATGGTATATCAAGTTTATTCAACTTACTAATCCGAATCCTTTGTTATAGAAGTTTTGTTTTTCCTAGTTTGTCCAAAAAACATTATAAAAGGAATTTAGGGCTTGAAACACTTTGGTATAATTACACAAATGGCCCTTTTGTGTTTTAAATCATAGACTAAGGACCAAATGTGTAATATTCTTGAACTTCAAGGGTCTTCATTGAATGTTTTATATTTTGGAGGACCATTGTTGACAATTCTTCATTTATGAGGGACTAAACTTGCCAAATCTTAAAAGTTGAGGGACCATTTTGTAATTTTGACAAACTTAAGGGACCAAACTTGTAATTACGAATATAAAAGGGTATTAAGTGTAATTTCTTCATACATGAGGGATGATTATTGTACATCTTCAAATCTTCAAGTTCTTTTCTTTGAGAAATCCATAACTAGGGCCCGGTTTATTGTACGGCTTTGTTTCTCGTGTTCGTTTTTCCTTGTTTCTTGTGATCTTTTGTCTTTTTCACGATATCCATACCTAAAATACACAAGTAAACAAACACAAGCATATATATGGTATTTTGATGACATTTTATGCATTTAAAGCCCGAAAAGAACGATGAGATCATGTATAAATGCCATCTCATCACTCCACCATACTAAACCATTGTCGTGCCCTCACGCAATGCTAGAATAAAGAATCTAAGAATCTCCAGAATTCAATTTTATTGACCTTTATTGAAAAGTAAAACTTGCTAAAATACTATGAAGATGTGAAAAAGACATAATGTATGATTTTCATCACGAATGTGACTTTTAGGGTCAATGAATAGAAACAAGTGAATGTCTCATAGAGTAAAGTTCGTCATCCTTGATTGTCATACTTTCCATGCTAAATGCAAAAACGAGATCATTTTTGGTACAAGTCACAATGCTAACACTACTCATACGTCCAAATTGTTTAATACTTTTTCTCCCCGCAATCCTAGTTATTATGAAAAAAGAAAAGGTATCTAGGATTTTTTAATTATTTGCCATGGATCACAAGTGATTCATATTGGCTTATTTGAGTATTTATTTGTCCAAAATAAAGTAGAACGATTTAATCGATAGTTAGCTAAAGGACAAAGTCTTTTAAAACGGCTTCTCGTGTATCTCCTTAAGTTCATGTCTTGGCATAACTCGTTTCACGATTTGAGACCTTTCTCGGACCGATATTTGGCATGCACTTCATACTTTAAATCTTCGGAAGAAGTTCTTGAAGTTATGGTCTTCTCTTCATATTTTGAAATTTCTTCACTTGACGTTTTTTAGAGATTCTTCATACTTGGACCACGACTTCATCATTTTTCTTTAATCTTTATTTTGAATTTGATATACAACGATCCACCTCCTTTTAGGACTTGGATATATTTATCCTCATACCTTGTAAGGGTCTTTTTGGATAGACTTTCTCCATGATCTTTAGGGGAGTAAATGCTTTTCGTCGTGTGTCTTGATCCTTCATATTGATTTTCGAATATTGATTCTTCACATCATCTTTGATCTTTAGCAACAAAATAGAGATCATCATGCCTTGTTAGGGCCTTTTTGGATCTCACCAATATTCGTGTCCCGCTTCAATAAGCTATGCCTTTGCTATGAACTCTATTCAATCACGAGCAACTTTTAAACGATCTTGGGCTAGAAGCTAAGTAACCTTTCAAATCGTACGACCTTACTTATTGTAATTATTTTATTCCTAATGCATTGATCTTATGGGGAAAAAGCCACAATATAAAACATATGAGTGTTTGAAATAACATTTACATGTTCTACGATTAGCATGATCACTTGTCTTACTCTATCACTTTCCGTTCTTCACTATCTAAAGACCTCTAATTAAAGAGACACGTGAATACTTAGCCATGTGATGAGACTGCTTTTATACATATTCTCATCGTCCAAAAAGGGCTTTAAATGCATTAAATATCATGAAAATGGCCAAATATATGCTTGTGTTTGTTACTTGTGTATTTTAGGTACGGATATTGAGAAAATGACAAAAGATCACAAGAATCATACAAAAATGAACCGGGAAACGAAGCCGCACAATGAACCAAGCCCTAATGAAGATTTTCCAAGAGAAACCCTTGAAGATTTGAAGATTATGCAAGAAGGGTCCTCCAATATTGAAGAATTGACACTTTAAACCTTTGTATCTACATAATTACAAGATTGGTCCCTAAAGTTTGTCAAAATTACAAAAAGGCCCCTCCACTTTGAAGAATTGGAAGATTTATTCCCTCAACAAAACTAAATTGTAAATATTAGTACTCCTCATGAAGGCCTTCAAGTTACAAGAAATTACAAGTTTGGTCCTTTAAATAAGTCAAATTACAAAAAGGACCCTTAACTTTGAAGAAATGGCAAAAATGGTCCCTCATTAATCATGACTTGTTAATTTTAGTCCTCCAAGAAGTCAACCATACAAGTCAAGACCATTATTTATGAAGAAAATGCCAAACTAGCCCTTCAAGAATCAACAATTGGCAAGAAATACCCCTGAAAATACTTTGGAAACGTATTTGGGGCAAAAGGGTGAAAAATGAAACTTCCATAACAAAGGAAATACGGTTTTGGCCTATTTATTTGCAAGTGAAAGGAAATGGAAAGATGAGGGGTTAATATTGGCAGATAAGGATACTTAGCTTAACCAGTGAGGGGGTGACACGTGCCCCACTCACTCCAACCCAACAATCACAAGGCACCATTCCTCCACATCACCTTTCCACTCACAACTTATTTAACTAATCTCTGATTAGTTAAACTTTTGGCGCTTAACACATGATTTAAAACCCAAACCGGATCAAACTTAACCACTATTCACCTATGAACACAAATTGGGGTTTTGTTAATTACTTATAATTAAGCTACCAAATGCTCCAGATTAATGATTAATGACCCTTTAATCATAACCCAACTCACAAATCACTTGCCATTTCATCACACATGTCACATGGGACATGCCCTGCTATAAGGTTGAGGAAGAAGCCAAAAGTTGCCAGTGAATCCAACGCCCCACAAGCTGCTTCAATCCTATCCATTCCTTTGGACCCTTTGATCAAATTTTAGCCTTGACACCTCACACAAACAGCCAAGTCTTCCTCACATGATCAAGAATTTTCAAAATCTACATGGGCATATCTGGAAACTCACCAACTAGGGTTTACGTTTTTTATTCAGCATTTAGGGTTTCTTGTAGCCTATATAAGGCATTAGCATCACATCATTGTAGTTTGCTCTTGAATTTTTCCTTGTTCACTTTTCTGTAAATCTCATTTTCAATTTAATGAAATGTGTTTGAAATTGTGAAGAAAAGTCAAGTGCCAATCTTATTTCCTGCTTATTATTGTTTAATGTTAACTAATCTTGAATCCTAAAACCTGTTTTCAAAGGAGTGTGCAAAAGTTTGCATATTTTCTTATAATCTTGATATTTTGCTAAGTCTTGTTCAAACCTTGGAAATTTTGGGCTATAGGTGATCTATACACCCTGATAAGGAGCTTATCAAGGTGTTGTGTGCTTATAGTTTAGGGATAATCAAGTGTGGAGAATAAAGGTTGCATTAATCAAGTTTTCCTCTTTTTTTGTTTTTGATAATTTTGTGCTTTACCCTTGTTGAATCTTAGCAGGGTTGTTTGTGGAAGCTTGTGCATGTTCTTTCTAGCACATAAGCTCAAAATTCGTGGGTGTGTATGTACATCCATGAGGTTTGAACCTTTCTACCTTAAATCTGCTTAAAATCTTGATTTTTGGTGATTTGGTGCATTGCTGGTGTTCTTGTGAAATTTGTGGCTTAATCTTGCTTAATACTGCATATTATAACTGTTAATGTGTTTGATTGGGCTTGGGTAACCTTGGAATACACTTATACTTGTTTAAATTTGATTTGAAAAAGATAAGGGGTGTTTGGGATTATCTGTTTAAGATCATAGTTTGCTATTTTGTTGTTGAAAATAGTTGTTCATTGTTTGTATCCGTTATTTACTTGGTTGAGTACTAAAACCTGCAAGTTATTGGCTTTAAACCTTGAATCCAAGATTGTGCTATATCTCACTTGACTTTACTGATTTTGACCTAAGATTTTGGAAATACCTAGAGTATATGCATGTTTAGGGCTAAAAGGTGTTAAATCATAGTTTGTGTAACCTGTTAACAAGATTTGAGTGTTTGAAATTGGACTTTTGGTCAAGTATATCAACTAAGTGTTCATAACTGCCTATTAGTGTTCACCAGTAACTTATATATGCTTGAATCTTGATCTAGACTTTGAATCATTGCATGAAACCTATTTAAATTTGTTCATTTGAATTTATTATAGCTTGTGTATGCATTTGGTGAAGTTTTGTTGGCTGATTTTTGCTAAAAGTGCTAATTGAACCAAATTTGCTTAGTGTTCATGTCTGTGACTGATCTGGTGATGTTTTGATTAATCTGTGCTAATTGGTTGTTTGTAATTGTGTTTTTGTGATTGTTATTGACTCCTTATGATCAACTGATTATTTGGGTGCCTTTGTGAAACTTGAATCCACAAAAAAAGTCATATAAGACAAAAAGTCAAGAAAGTCAAGCAGTGGGAAAAGTTCCCACTGCTCAACACCCAAAACTAGCCCCTGCTAGTGTTAATTGTCATTCAGCTTATTAATAAGCCAATTTGGCTTATCCTGACTTGCAACAACTTATTTTTTGTGATAGATCTTCCTCATTTGACCCATTTATTTGATCTGGAGCTTATCAGACCTTGGCTTTGACTTTTTGCTAGAAAACTCATAAGGTTGACTTTTAATTAAGTGCTTATTTGCTTATTTCAGCTTATTGAGTGTGCTTATTGAAAAACTTTTTGTTGATTAAGCTTAGTTAAGTCATTTAAAAGCTTTTGAAACTTGAATCAGCTCTTGGGGTGGCCTAGAACTCGAAAACGACTGTTTTGTCATTTTGTGAAGATAGCTTTTAGCTTATTCAAACTTATTCCTTGTGCTTATTTCAAATTTCTTAATACATATCTCTTAAGTAACTCAAAAGAAGCTTGTGTGTCAAATTTTAGCTTATGGCATCAGCTTATGGCTTAATGGGCCAAAAAGCCCATTAAGAATAAGCTGCTTTGAAATAAGCTAGCTTAAACACATTTTCAACTTTTGGGCCTTCATAGTTGTTCTTAAAATCACTTTTTGAGTCAGATAGGAGCTTTTGGGCTTATTTGGACAACAATTTTCTTATTGGGCCTATTTGAGCCCATTAAGGGATTGTTTGGACTTTTAGCCCATTTCTAGGCCCAATAGGGGTATTTTGTAATCTCAACTTCATTTCTGTGTTTATTAGGTTAGAATAAGTTAGTTTGCAACTTTTTAGAATTTTTTATAAATTTTTTATTTTTAATAATAATTTATTATTATTTTATTATTAAAAATTAAAATTTAGATTTTTCAAGTTTTTCATTTTTCTTAGATCAAATACATTAAGTTAGGAATTTTACAATTTTTATAATATTTTTATTGTCATTAGATGAATTTTTATAATTATTTTAAGTTTAAATAGTTTTTAAATGTTTTTAAATAGTTTTAATAATTTTAAAATTTTCAAAAATAGTTATAAATTTAGTTTAGTCATTTTAGAGGTTTACAGATGAAAAAATCTCATTTTGGGCTCTTTGTTAATTAAATTGATTTTTTGGAATTTAATTAGCATTAAAAAATTATTATTTAATTATATAAAAGGTTTGAGTAATTTTTGATTTTTTGTAAACTCTAATTACATTATTTAGGATTTATTTCAATTTTCTAGTAATTTTTAGGGTATATTTTTAATTTTGTCACTTTTTACGGTTTTACGGGTACGACATTTCGTCTTAGTTTAATCCATAATCGTAACCGTCATTCTCTTCTAATCCCTTTTCTTCTTTTCTTTCTCATCAATATAATCACAAAGTTAATCATTTCTTAACACACACACCAAGCCTCCTTTAGAACAATCCCCACTTTGGGTCATAACTTGTGGTTTTCCTAAATCACTTGTTTATACTTGCCCTAATTACGCTCTTTTTCCTAAAAGACGTATTTTGCTCTACATCATTTTGACGCTGCCGCCGGGGAGGCGTGTTATGTTTTTATTTGTAAATTGTTGTTTTTATATACTAACCATAAATAGTATTTGTATTAGTAGCACTCTACTAATACGTATTATCGGTTTTTCGTTTTTTGTGAATACTATTACTATATTGTATACGTAGAACAATAAATTCACATGTACTCCAAAAGTGTGAAAACTCAACCTTGATTGGGAGGTCATTACTCAATCATTGTATTCAAATCTAAAAAAAGAAAGAAAAGGCAAAAATAGATAAATACTTTCGTGAAGCTCGATTTTGAAAAATACAAACTATAAGGTGGGTATAAGGCGGGTATTATAAAATATACCCTAAGGAAAAAGGCTCTTAAGTGCTTTGCGCCGCCTCGTTTCCCCGCTTGCTTGTGAGTATTTTGAGATTGAAAGCTAATCGAGGGTTTTGCCGCCCAAAGTATTATTAAGTATCATATATATTTTCTTGGTTTCATTTGATTGAACCCTCTTGAACGTTTTGGTGTTCCACCAACGTTCTAAAGTCATCGAAGGCGTTCACTTCACATGATCGTTTTCATTCCTTGAGGCTTCTTTAATCAAGAGATTTGATTAAGGAGGAGATTTGTAGATTTTTGTCTACTTAATACAATCACAAAAATCCAAAAAAGGTAAAAACGATCAAAAACCACAAAAAAATTGGAAAAATACAAAACACCAAAAAGAATCTTCTTTGCTCATCTCCACGTTGTACGTGACGTTTATGCAAACTCGCAACCAAGCAAGACGTGCATGTAAACGAGAAAACCGAAAGAGTCAACACCTACTCCTAATCTTTCTAGTGAGGAGTCTCCTATTGACGAACCTATCATAAGAGAGGAATCAACCATGGCAAATCGAACTATGATGGAGTTACTTCAAGCACCCACCGAGGGTTATGGAGAGGCTATTGTGATTCCCGCTATCCTTGCGGAGAATTTTGAAGTGAAAACGGGTTTGTTGTCGATGATCCAAAACAACAAATTCCATGGTGATGAAAAGGACAACCCGCACAACCATATCCGCCAATTCAATCGTCTTACCACCACTTGCAAATTTAAGGATGTTGCTAATGGCTCGATTAAGATGATGCTTTTTCCGTATTCCTTAGCGGGGCCCGCTAAAATTTGGTTGGAGAAAGAGCCACCCAATTCTATATTGATGTGGAAGGATCTCGTTTCTAAGTTTGTGAACCAATTTTTCCCGCCCTCTAAGACTACGCATTTGAAAAGCGAGATTTCAAAATTTTCACAAGAATTTAATGAGAGTTTTTCAACGGCTTGGAATAGGTTTAATGAAATGTTACATGAGTGTCCTCATCACGGTTTTTCCGACTTGCATCAAGTTGACACGTTTTACAATGGACTTAATGATCATGAAAGGGATTATCTAAATGTCGCCGCGGGTGGTAATGTTTTTTGTAAAACGGTTGAGGAAGCGTTGTTGATAACTGAGAATAGATCTAAGGTGTATATTCCTCGTAACACGTCGAGTGTTCGTAAGGCTTCGTCTTTGGCTTCACCTTCTTTGTCTAATACCATCGATGCTTGCCAAATTGAGGCGAACTAGGAAAAAAAAATCTTTGATAAGCTTAAAGGACTTTTAATTGAATTCAAAGTTGGAGAACAAAGTGCTCCCGCTACGGCTAAAGAGGTTGAGGTTTCATGTATGTATTGTGGTGGAGGTCATGATTTCTCCGAGTGCATTACCAACGATGGTAACACTTCGAGTGCCTACGTGGCCACGAGAACTTACAACCAAAACGGTCAAGTTACCCGCTCTAATCAATTGACTCCACCGGGTTTTGCTCCCAATCAAAATGCTAACAACAACTATCGAAACAATGAAGTTGGTTTTAAAAACAATTAAAAAGGAAACTATGGGAATCAAGGGGCTAATAATCAAGCTTCAAACAAAAATCAAAACAATGATTTTCAAAACAACAACAAGGGTTTGCAAACTTTGAAAGATCTTCCAAATGAATTTGTTGAATACGCTAATGGAAACGATGCTAGGTTTGACAACATTCAAAGAGAAATCTTTATCCTAAGATCCGAGTTTAAGAACGACTTGAAGAAGGAGTTGAAAAATGAGTTAGCATATGAGCTTAAAATCCATACAAACAAAATGGAAGGGAATGTAACTAGGTTACAACCAAAACCAACAAAAAATGGAACAAGGGCAACATGAATTAAAACAAGAGATGATTAAGGCCAAGAAGAGGCAATCCATGTTTGAGGATAAAATTTCATCTATGTTTGAGGCTATTATGTGCAAATCGTCTTCGAGTAGTCTTCCTAGTAATACCATATCAAACCCTAAGGGGGAGATGAAAGTGATTACCACACGTAGTGGTAAGACACTTAAGGAACTGACTCCTCAACCAATTTCTCCTACGGAAGATGCAATTGAGGAAGAACCCGAGGTGGTGGTCGAAAAGGAGCATGTCCTAATCCCACGAAGTACCGCTCATGCCACACCTACAGTTGACCCATTACCACATTTGGGACCCGAGATTTCAAAGGCTATGCCTATGCCTCAACCCACACCACCTTGCCCTATCCATCGAGACTTAGAAAGGAGAAACATCAAGAGCGCGACAATTACCAATTTGGGCTTTTTATGAAAATGTTTCGTGACGTTCATTTTAATGTGAGTTTTGCCGATGCTTTGGTCATGATGCCTCGATTTGCCGCTAACTTTAAGAGTATGTTGAACAACAAGGAGAAATTGCAACAATTGTTTAGTTGTTCATCGGTTTATCTTAACCGCATACCTTAAAAAGTCGATGATCCCGGTAAATTCTTGATCCCTTGTGCAATCCAAGATATGGAAGAATGCTATGCCTTGGCCGATCTTGGTGCTAGTATTAACTTGATGCCACTTTCAATCTTCAAGTCGCTCAATCTTCCTAATCTTACTCCTTCACTAATGTCTATCGAGTTGGCCGACCATTCCACGATTCCTGCATGTGGATTGGCGGAAGACGTTTTTGTGAAGTGGGAAAGTTCTATTATCCGATAGACTTTATCGTTGTCGATATTCCCACGGATGCTCAAGTTCCTCTCATTTTAGGTCGTTCGTTTTTAGATACGTCTATGGCTTTAATTGATGTGCATGCTAGAAAGATCACCTTACGTTTCAACGACGAGGAACTTATTATAAACGCAACTCAAAATTCTCAAATTTCTCATGTTTATTCCGTTGCAACCATAAACCTCGTTGATATTATTGATGTTGTTTACGAGGAATTTTCACAAGAAATTCTAGGATTTTGTGATTATGAAAATAGTGGCAATCCCACTATGTTAGATCCCATTCTTGATAACTCGACACCAACCTTCACTCCATTAGAAGGTGGTGGTTTTACGTTGGAAGAATTCGATGTTCCACGTACTTGTGACGAAGACCTCGACAATGATGAGGACTTCTCGATTATCAAGGATTTTCTTAACGATTTCCCATTTCCTCCACCCGAGGAGGTTATGAGTATCGAGCCCAAATCTTCAATTGAGGAACCACCTATCCTCGAGTTGAAAGATTTACCTCCTCATCTTAATGGAGGAGGATTACAAGCCCGCAATCCAATGTCAAAGGAGGGTGAACCCCAAAATTCATGACGTCATCAAAAAGGAAGTCCTAAAACTCCTTGACGCGGGAATGATTTACCCTTTGTTCGATAGCCCTTTGGTGGAGCTCTTGTGCTTGAGTCAAATGACCCAAGTTCAATTCCCTTCCTTGGCATTTGTTTCAAATAGGTACCCGCCTCCGCAAAACCTATGGGCACACTGGAGAGACTTTGTGGAATAAGAGATCGAGGGTCGAGTCTCGGCTCGTCTCACTCCAGGTGTTGCTCCTCTGGGACAGGAGAGTTGCCAGAGCTATTCCTTGTGGGGTGGACAATGGCTGGTGCCAAAAAGGCACCCGGGGTTAAGGTGTTCCCGCCAATCCTCACCTTTTTGTCGAATGATTTACTCTATGTCCGATAGCCTTTGGGTGAGTCCTATTCATTGTGTCCCTAAGAAGGGAGGAATGACCATTGTGCCAAACGATGCCAACGAGTTAATCCCCACTAGACTCGTGATCGGATAGAGAGTGTGCATTGACTATCGTAAGTTAAATGACGCCACTCGAAAAGACCATTTTCCCTTGCCCTTCATGGACCAAATGTTGGAGCGTCTTGCGGGAAACGATTTCTATTGCTTTTTAGATGGTTTTTCCGGTTACTTCCAAATCCCCATCGATCCTCGTGATCAAGAAAAAACTACGTTTACGTGTCCATATGGAACGTTTGCCTATCGTAGAATGCCATTCGGACTTTGAAATGCACCGGGAACCTTTCAAAGGTGCATGATGGCTATTTTTCATGACATGATCGAGAAGACGATGGAAGTCATCATGGATGACTTTTCCGTGTTTGGTAGTTCGTTCATTTCGTGTTTGTCGAATCTTGAGAGAATGTTGAAGCGTTGTGAGGAAACCAACCTTGTGCATAATTGGGAAAAATGTCATTTTATGGTTAAAAGTGGAATCGTCTTCGGGCACAAGGTTTCGAAAGCGGGGATTGAGGTAGATCAAGCTAAGGTAGACGTCATCGCAAAATTACTTCATCCCAAAACCGTTAAGGGAGTTAGGAGTTTCCTAGGCCACGCGGGCTTTTATCGTCGATTCATCAAGGATTTTTCAAAGATCTCTCGACCTATTACACATCTCCTTGAAAAAGATGCACGTTTTGTCTTTGAAGAAGATTGTGTACAAGCCTTTGAAATCCTTAAGAGGAAACTTACAGAAGCTCCCATTCTTGTTGCTCCCAATTGGAACCTCCCCTTTGAGCTCATGTGTGACGCTAGTGACTACGCTATTGGGGCCGTATTGGGGCAATGTCATGATAAGCACTTCTTGCCTATTCACTATGCTAGCAAGACGATGACCGAGGCTCAACTAAAATACACTACAACGGAGAAGGAGTTCCTTGCCGTGGTGTATGCATTTTAGAAATTCCGACCTTATCTCGTCTTGACGAAATGCATAGTGTATATGGATCATTCGGCTATCAAGTATCTTATGGCTAAACAAGATGCTAAGCCAAGATTACTTCGTTGGATTCTCCTCCTTCAAGAAATTGATCACAAAATCGTTGACAAAAAAGGAGCCGAGAATCTAGTGGCCGATCATCTTTCTCGTTTGGAAGATCCTCACCAAAGTGTTTACGAGCCCAAGGAAATCACCGAAACATTTCCGCTCGAGACACTTGGTGTAGTGAATTCTAAGCTTGATTCTTCCACCCCATGGTTTGCGGACATCGAAAATTACCATGCGGGCAACTTCATCATCAAGAGTATGACGACTCAAGAAAAACGAAAATTCTTTCGTGACGTCAAGTTCTATTTTTGGAACGACCCTTACTTGTTTCGAACTTGTGCGGATCAAATTATTCGACGTTGTGTCTTTGGTACCAAAGCTTCTAACATCCTTAGAGCTTGTCACGAGGGACCCACGGGTGGTCACCACAGTGCTAATCTCACGGCTAAGAAGGTTTTTGATGTAGGTTTCTTTTGGCCTACTATTTACCGAGATGCACATGAGCTTGTGAAGTCATGTGACTCATGCCAACGACAAGGAAAAGCCTCATAAAAAGATGAAATGCCACAAAATATCATCCAAGTGTGTGAGATCTTTGACGTTTGGAGCATCGACTTTATGGGGCCGTTCCCATCATCTCGTGGTAATAAGTACATCCTTTTCGCCGTTGACTACCTATCTAAGTGGGTGGAAGCTAATGCTTTGCCCACCAATGATGCTGGTGTGGTAGTCAAGTTTTTGAAAAGCTTGTTTTCTCGGTTTGGAACCCCTCGTGCGATCATAAGCGATCGTGGAACCCATTTTTGTAACGACCAATTCGAAAGGGTCCTAAGGAAATATGGGGTTACACATCAGCTTTCTACGGCTTATCACCCACAAACGAGTGGGCAAGTCGAGGTTGTTGGGTCCAATTATTAAGTTGATAAGTCAAAACACAACAAAATAAGAAGACAAGGGCTAAAAAGTACAAGTTGCAAAAGAACAAGCCGTTGGAGTCTTTTTATTACTTTAGCTTTCTTTGTAAGCTATGTTTTCTAGTATATAAAGAAAACATAGACGTAGGTTTTTATATCATATCATTCAATCACAATGTAAACCTAAAGTGTGTGTCGCACTAGACGTGGGATTCAATGTATACACGTCTAGTGGATGTTTGTTATTAATATAATGAACATCCCCAATTGTTTTAATTCGTGTTCTTTGTGCCTAAACACCTTGTCATGATCATTGTTCTTTTCCGCTATGTTATCATATGAATGATGATCAAACCTAGATATATGGTTCATAACCATTGAGCCCAACGATTATAGGACTCATCAATTGGTATCAGAGCCTAAGGCTCTAGATATCTAGGTCCGATGAGGTGTTCGTGTATGGTGAAGAAGAAAAATTCGTATTGAATTTTTCTGGACGTTTTTGTGTGCGCAGCAGTATTCAGAAGGTCATAACTTTTGATCTAACCGTTGGATCGTCACGAAATTTTAGATGTGTGTTCTACATACATAGATCTAAACATCCACCGGAGGGATTGTCGAGTTCTATCCCCAGGCAAAAGTTATTAAGCGTCGAAGTTGGCTGGTGGCAGATTTTCAGATTTCTTGTTTACATAAAATCATGGTTTAGGGTTTTTCTACAAACCCTAGATCAATTCAAGAAGACACAAGGAATGGTGAGCAGCAATAAAAGGGTTTTACAAACCTTAAACATGACTATGATATTAGGGTTTTGCAACCCTAGATTCGGTTTGGCATACAAACCCTAGATCTATATGAGTACAGCGAGTACTTATGTTCGATTCATTGCTGCTGGTCAAATTAAAGCTGCTGATTGAAGTTTGTTGCATTCACACGGCCAAAAGAAGCCCTAACATTCGTTATATGGAGCTTTAATTCTCTACATGCTCATCCAAGAATCTTCACGTGAGGACTCGTTTCTTATTGGTGGAACATATTTACATTCACACGGTTGAAGACGTTTGATTGGTTATTTACACATTGTGTTCACACGATTATGTAATAAAAGTGTGTTCACACGGTTAGATAACTTGTGATTGGATGACAAAGTTTTGTGGGAGCTTCTATGTTTTTCTCTTAACTGACGTAAGTTTGAAGTCAAATCAGTGGTAGGATGCAACGTTGACAAAAGCAAAGTTTAACGCTGATAGATTTCAACGCTGATGTTAGCAAATTAAACGCTGACACGTTTAAACTTTAGACGCTGACAAGGTTTAATATAGACGCTGACAGGATTTTAGGTTGGCGCTGACGTTTGTTATTTGGGCGCTGACAGGAAGGGTTTCGACGCTGACAGAATAAGTCAACACTGATGGAGTTGACAGTGTCGTCCGATATATGTGCTTCAACGCTGATACGTATTGTCAGATATTGGACAATACATCTGACCAAGATATTGGACAGAAGAGATGTTGGATGACACATGGATAGCTGCTGTTTGAGAAAACTAGTACGTTTTAAGCACACAAAAAGAAGGGAAAGACACACAAAGGTACATGGAATCTCCGTTTAATTCAGAATATCATTATGATATTTATGGCTCGGATATTTTTAAATGGATTAATGATTTTAAAGCAAGTTAGCAATTATTCGTGGGAATTTGATGGATATTTAAACTATGTAATCGGGATAGCCTTGCAAAAGAGTTATTCAGCATTACACTTTTACATATGGTATGACGATGTTATTTCATTCAAATTCATCATGAAGAAGTGTTAGCTTAAGGGGAAGAATTCTTATGGGAAGTTTGATGTTTGAAGAAGATTTTTCGCGAGTTTGTGTTCTATCATATCTTAAAGTTGTGGACTTCCAGCCACTAACTTTAAAGGTAACTTGTTCGTGCTTACATAGTTGGTGATGAAGACTTGTCATAAACACTTGAAGGAGTTACATTATCGTGCTCAGTGTCTCACAAAGGATGAGAATATTGACAAGGGATCGAGGTCTACTTATATTTTCTATCTGGTATAAGTTCTTCATCACATGGATAAACAAGACATGGAACATAGGTTTGTGGTATTCTACTTCTACATCAAGACTACTTTATTTATTTTTCTTCAGGATCATTACATAGAGCTACTTTTGGAGAATCTTCAAGATTGCATACTTTCACATATTCCCTATTGATGTGTCAAAAAGGGGAAGAATATGTGCTATACTTAAGGGGAAGCTTCTTGGAGATCATGTACTAAATACAAAGGATTCATGCTTAAGAAGAGTGTTTTAACATCATCAACTAGGGGAAGATTGTTGGGTCCAATTATTAAGTTGATAAGTCAAAACACAACAAAATAAGAAGACAAGGGCTAAAAAGTACAAGTTGCAAAAGAACAAGCCGTTGGAGTCTTTTTATTACTTTAGCTTTCTTTGTAAGCTATGTTTTCTAGTATATAAAGAAAACATAGACGTAGGTTTTTATATCATATCATTCAATCACAATGTAAACCTAAAGTGTGTGTCGCACTAGACGTGGGATTCAATGTATACACGTCTAGTGGATGTTTGTTATTAATATAATGAACATCCCCAATTGTTTTAATTCGTGTTCTTTGTGCCTAAACACCTTGTCATGATCATTGTTCTTTTCCGCTATGTTATCATATGAATGATGATCAAACCTAGATATATGGTTCATAACCATTGAGCCCAACGATTATAGGACTCATCAGAGGTTTCAAACCGAGCGTTGAAAAGGATCTTGGAGAGATCTATTGGGGAGAACCGACAATCTTGGTCGGATAAGTTGGACGATGCTTTATGGGCCTTTAGGACCGCTCATAAGACACCCATTGGGTGCACTCCCTATAAGCTTGTGTATGGGAAGAATTGTCACTTTCCAATTGAACTTGAACACAAAGCTTAATGGGCCCTTAAGCATTGTAATGATGATATTGAGACCGCGGGAAAACACCAGAAAATGAAATTAAATGAATTGGATGAATTAAGGGATATTGCTTATGAAAATTCATTGATTTATAAAGAAAAGACTAAAAAGTTGCATGATTCAAAAATTAAAAACCGGGTTTTTAACATTGGGGATCAAGTTTCGCTTTTTAACTCTCGATTGAAAATCTTTTTCGGTAAGTTGAAATCCCGTTGGTCCGGTCTATTCACCATGACTCAAATTTTTCCTTATGGGACCATCGAGCTAGCTCAAAATGATGGCCCCAATTTCAAGTTGAATGGACATAGGTTGAAGCACTACTTTGGCGGGGAAGTTCCATCCTTGAACTACCTCGACAAAATCACCTTCCTCAATGATAATTAGTATTGAGGGGATCGAGTCGAGCTCATGACTCGGTAATCAAAAACGAGGTGCCTCGTGGGGGAGTCCCATGCTTATCCTATGTATATATTATCGCTTTCTAATGTAGTAACATGTGGGTATTTGTGCCCTTCCAACCTTTGTTCCGTGGTTTTTTGTGAATTGTGGATTTTAGATGATCATTATCTTCACGATTGGAGCCTCTCGTGTTCGTTTTATAGGAGCACTCGATCGTTTGCTTTGAAGACTTTCTCAATATCCATGATATATCCTTTGATGTTCTAACCTTAGGTATATAGCACACTTCATAAACGGCTTTAAATTTAATGGTTACACCCTTTCCATGCTAGATTAAGCATTCGACTACGTCTCTAGTATGGGGGTGTTTGCACCCCTAGACTCGAAACATTGAGGAAAATGTTTAACTTTAGTATGGGGGGTGAATAGATACTTTCCTTGCCAAACCTTCACGCTTTCCAAAGTTTATCTTTTTTTTATCGTTTTTTGCAAAATAAGGCTAAAAATGGCCAAATTTTGAAAATTTTCTCATGTTTTATAAGTGTTTGAAGACACGAATGTAGGTTTTCCGATGGCGAGAATAAGAGTAATTTTTGACTCGACCGTGCGTGTTGAGTACTTAGCTTTGATTCCTTAACTTTATATTAGGCTAAGTCTCTTAAATGAGGACGAGAAATGATAGAGTTAATTATAAGTTACTATGCTAAATGTAGAGTACTCGTATTCTTTCAAAAACTCATGTGTGCTCGTTGTTTGCTTATTCTCCCTTCGCTTGTAAATATTTTTTGCTTAATAAATATTGACTTAGCGTTTTAGTCTTGATTGTTGGTTTCTAGTCTTTTCTAGTAGCTTCCATGTAATTAAATTTGGAAGACATTAAGGTATCGCCAGCGTCACGGTTTTGAAGTATTGGCAACCCGAATAATCGAAAGCTTCACCCAATAATAAGATTTCAAGTGCTCACCTAAATCAAGCAAACCATTTGAAGCTCACAAGGTCGAAAAATCTATGAAAAATTGAAAGTGAATCAAGCATTAATCTTTGAAGCTTTAAAGATACAAAATTCGCCTTAGCGTGAGGATATACGTCTTTGGCCACAATAAACACCTCATCGCGAGGTTAAATAAAAGGCAAGGCAAGACCGAAGTCATAATAAAAGCTTCATGGTGAAGTTAAATAAAAGATGGAGGTAAACCTATGATAATAAGGCCTTTCGGTTAGGGGGCGTATAAAAGTCTTGGTAATAAGTCTCATGTTCAAAACCATTATAAAACCGTGTTTATCGATCCTTCTTGTTGACTTAATTTTTTGACATCATTGTCTATTAGGAGGGGTTATTAATTCGAGGGTCTTGGTTACACCGTTAGGACTCTATTTTTAGACCTAAATCTCTATTATCGCATAAGTCAAACAATGTATCCTCGTGAAACATTCAAGACAAAATAAAATATAAGAGATACAACTTAGGAAAATGGGAGGATAAGTACCTGATTAGGGCATATGAGTAGTGTTAGCATTACTAACTTATAATGACAATGATCTCGTTGCTCGCTTAACATGGAATTGGGGTGAAAATCGACGACGATGAAATTATTTCTAACGAAGCATTCACATGTTCTTATTCTATGAACCTAAACGTCCCATTTTATGATGAAAATCATACATTATGTCTAACATACAAGTAGAAGTAATAGTAGTAGTAGTGTAGCTAGTTTATCGTTTAATAAAAGTGGATAAAAATGAATTTTGGAGGTGCTACGATACTTTATTCTAGCATTGCGTGAGGGCACGATAATGGTTTAGTATGAGGGAGTGATGAGACTGCTTTTATACATAGTCTCATCGTCCAAAAAGGGCTTTAAATGCATTAAATATCATGAAAATGGCCAAATATATGCTTGTGTTTGATACTTGTGTATTTTAGGTACGGATATTGAGAAAATGACAAAAGATCACAAGAATCATACAAAAACGAACACGGGAAACGAAGCCGCCCAATGAACCAAGCCCTAATGAAGATTTTTTAAGAGAAACCCTTGAAGATTTGAAGATTATGCAAGAAGGGTCCTCCAATATTGAAGAATTGACACTTTAAACCTTTGTATCTTCATAATTACAAGATTGGTCCCTAAAGTTTGTCAAAATTACAAAAAGGGCCCTCCACTTTGAAGAATTAGAAAATTTAGTCCCTCAACAGAACTAAATTGTCAATATTAGTCCTCCGCGTGAAGGCCTTCAAATTACAAGAAATTACAAGTTTGGTCCCTTAAATATGTCAAATTGCAAAAAGGACCCTTAACTTTGAAGAAATGGCAAAAATGGTCCCTCATTAATCATGACTTGTCAATTTCAGTCCTCCAAGAAGTCAACTATACAAGTTAAGACCATTATTTATGAATAAAATGCCAAATCAGCCCTTCAAGAATCAACAATTGGCAAGAAATACCCCTGAAAATACATTGGAAAAGTATTTGGGGCAAAAGTGTGAAAAATGAAAATTCCATAACAAAGGAAATCCGGATTTGGCCTATTTAATTGCAAGTGAAAGGAAATGGAAAGATGAGGGGTTAATATTGGCAGACAAGGATACTTACTAGTGAGGGGTGACACGTGCCCCACTCACTCCAACCCATCAATCACAAGGCACCATTCCTCCACATCACCTTTCCACTCACAACTTATTTAACTAATCTCTGATTAGTTAAACTTTTGGCGCTTAACACATGATTTAAAACCCAAACCGGATCAAACTTAACCACTATTCACCTATGAACACAAATTTGGTTTTTGTTAATTACTTATAATTAAGCCACCAAATTCTCTAGATTAATGATTAATGACCCTTTAATCATACACACATGTCACATGGGACATGCCCTGCTACAAGGTTGAGGAAGAAGACGAAAGTTGCCAGTAAATCCAACGCCCCACAAGCTGCTTCAATCCTAAGCATTCCTTTGGACCCTTTGATCAAATTTCAGCCTTGACACCTCACACAAACAGTCAAGTCTTCCTCACATGATCAAGCATTTTCAAAATCCACAAGGGCATATCTGGAAACTCACCAACTAGGGTTTACGTTTTTATTCAGCATTTAGGGTTTCTTGTAGCCTATATAAGGCATTAGCATCACAACATTGTAGTTTGCTCTTGAATTTTTCCTTGTTCACTTTTCTGTAAATCTCATTTTCAGGTTAATGAAATGTGTTTGAAATTGTGAAGAAAAGTCAAGTGTCAATCTTATTTCCTGCTTATTATTGTTTAATGTTAACTAATCTTGAATCCTAAAACCTGTTTTCAAAGGAGTGTGCAAAAGTTTGCATATTTTCCTATAATCTTGATATTTTGCTAAGTCTTGTTCAAACCTTGGAATTTTTGGGCTATAAGTGATCTATACACCCTGATAAGGAGCTTATGAAGGTGTTATGAGCTTATAGTTTGGGGATAATCAAGTGTGGGGAACAAAGGTTACATTAATCAATTTTTCCTCTTTTTCTGTTTTTGATAATTTTGTGCTTTAACCTTGTTGAATCTTAGCAGGGTTGTTTGTGGAAGCTTGTGCTTGTTCTTGCTAGCACATAAGCTCAAAATTCGTGGGTGTGGATGTACATCCATGAGGTTTGAACATTTCTACCTTAAATCTGCTTAAAATCTTCATTTTTGGTGATTTGGTGCATTGCTGGTGTTCTTGTGAAATTTATGGCTTAATCTTGCTTAATACTGCATATTATAACTGTTAATGTGTTTGATTGGGCTTGGGTAACCTTGGAATACACTTATACTTGTTTAAATTTGATTTGAAAAAGATAAGGGGTGTTTGGGATTATCTGTTTAAGATCATAGTTTGCTATTGTGTTGTTGGAAAGAGTTGTTCATTGTTTGTATTTGTTATTTACTTGGTTGAGTACTAAAACCTGCAAGTTATTAGCTTTAAACCTTGAATGCAAGATTGTGCTATATCTCACTTGACTTGACTGATTTTGACCTAAGATTTTGGAAATACCTAGAGTATATGCATGTTTAGGGCTAAAAGGTGTTAAATCATAGTTTGTGTAACCTGTTAACAAGATTTGAGTGTTTGAAATTGGACTTGTGGTCATGTATATCAGCGAAGTGTTCATAACTGCATATTGGTGTTCATCAGTAACTTTAATGTGCTTGAATCTTGATCTAGACTTTGAATCATTGCATGAAACCTGTTTAAATTTGTTTATTTGAATTTATTATAGCTTGTGTATGCATTTGGTGAAGTTTGGTTGGCTGATTTTTGCTAAAAGTGCTTATTGAACCAAATCTGCTTATTGTTCATGTCTGTGACTGATCTGGTGATGTTTTGATTAATCTGTGCTAATTGGCTGTTTGTAATTGTGTTTTTGTGATTATTATTGACTCCTTATGATCAACTGGTCATTTGGGTGCCTTTGTGAAACTTGAATCCACAAAAAAGTCATATAAGACAAAAAGTCAAGAAAGTCAAGTAGTGGGAAAAGTTCCAACTGCTCAACACCCAAAAGTAGCCCCTGCTAGTGTTAATTGTCATTCAGCTTATTAATAAGCCAATTTGGCTTATCCAGACTTACAACAACTTATTTTTTGTAATAGATCTTCCTCATTTGACAAATTATTTGATCTGGAGCTTATCAGACCTTGGCTTTGACTTTCTGCTAGAAAACTCATAAGGTTGACTTTTAATTAAGTTCTTATTTTCTTATTTCAGCTTATTGAGTGTGCTTATTGAAAAACTTTTTGTTGATAAAGCTTAGTTAAGTCGTTTAAAAGCTTTTGAAACTTGAATCAGCTCTTGGGGTGGCCTAGAACTCGAAAACGACTATTTTGTCGTTTTGTGAAGATAGCTTTTAGCTTATTCAGACTTATTCCTTGTGCTTATTTCAAATTTCTTTTTACAGATCTCTTAAGTAACTCAAAAGAAGCTTGTGTGTCAAATTATAGCTTATGGCATCAGCTTATGGCTTAATGGGCCAAAAAGCCCATTAAGAATAAGCTGCTTTGAATAAGCTAGCTTAAACACATTTTCAACTTTTGGGCCTTCAGAGTTTTATTCTAAAAATCAAATTTTGAGTCAGATAGGAGCTTTTAGGCTTATTTGGACAACATTTTTCTTATTGGGCCTATTTGAGCCTATTAAGGGACTGTTTGGACTTTTAGCCCATTTCTAGGCCCAATAGGGGTATTTTGTAACTTCAACTTCGTTTCTGTGTTTATTAGATCAAAATAAGCTAGTTTGCAACTTTTTAGAATTTTTTATAAATTTTGGATTTTTATTAATATTTTATTATTATTTTATTATTAAAAATTAAAATTTAGATTTTTCAAGTTTATTCATTTTTCTTAGATCAAATACATTAAGTTAGGAATTTTTCAATTTTTAGAATATTTTTATTGTCATTAGATTAATTTTTATAATTATTTTAAGTTTAAATAGTTTTTAATTGTTTTTAAATAGTTTTAATTAATTTTAAAATTTTCAAAAATAGTTATAAATTTAGTTTAGTCCTTTTAGAGGTTAACAATTGAAAAAATCTCATTTTGGGATTTTTGTTAATTAAATTGATTTTTTGGGCTTTAATTAGCATTAAAAAATTATTATTTAATTAAATAAAAGGTTTGAGTGATTTTTGATTTTTTGTAAACTCTAATTACATTATTTAGCATTTAGTGCAATTTTCTAGGAATTTTTAGGGTAAATTTTTAATTTTGTCGCTTTTTCTGGTTTTACGTGTACGACATTTCGTCTTAGATTAATCCATAATCGTAACCGTCATTCTCTTCTAATCCCTTTTCTTCTTTTCTTTCTCATTAATATAATCACAAAGTTAATCATTTCTTAACACACACACCAAGCCTCCTTGAGAACGATCCCCACTTTGGGTCATAACTTGTGGTTTTCCTAAATCACTTGTTTATACTTGCCCTAATTACGCTCTTTTTCTTAAAAGACGTATTTTGCTCTACATCACCATGCAAGTCAAAATTAAGCCAAAGTTGGATTAGCTTCATTAAGACTATATTAAATCAAAGTTTTGGGTTTTCAAATCACCTATAGGATCTTGCACTTTGTTAGACTTTTTCAAGTTTAGAGAATGCATTTTAAAGTTCCCTTGATAAGTGACTTTCTAGGATCAATTATAGGAACTTGCGAAAAGTTCTTGTTCTTAACCCGTATGAGCAAAGACTTTCGTGTTTTAAATTTCCCTATATAAAAGTCTAGCAAAACTTGATTCAAGCGGGTTAAGGAATGTAAAGGGCTCCAAATGCCCATCAAGTCAAAAATTAACTCTTATTCTACCCATCGGAAAATATACATTCGTGTCTTAAAAACACTTATGAAAACTAAGAAAAATTTAAAATTTGGCCAATTTTAGACTTATTAGCAACAAAACAAAACAAAACGTTAAAAGTTGGAAAACGTGAGGGCGTAGCAAGGCAAGTGTCTATTCAGCCCCATACTAAAATTAAACATTGTCCTCAATGTTTCGAGTCTAAAGGTGGAGCACCCCCATACTAGAGACGAAGAGTCGAATACTTAGGATCTAGCATGGAAAGGGTGATCAACAATATATCAAAAGATGTTTATGAATTATGCTAAAAGATAATTGTTAGAACTATAAAGGATATGTCATGGATTCGTGAAAAACTCTTCAAGCAAACGATCGAGGCTCACATAAACGAACACGAGAGTCTTCAATCGTGGCGATGATGATCTAGATAACACATTCACAAACAACCACGAGACAACGAGTTGGAAGGGCACAAATCCCCTCTTATTAACTACATTAGAAAGAAATAATATATACATGGATAAGCATGGGATCTCCCCCACGACGCACGTCGTTTTTTATTACCGAGTCATAAGCTCGACTCGATCCCCTTAATGCTAGTTATCATTGGGGAAGGTGACTTGGTCGAGGTCGTCCAAAGAAGGGACTTCCTCACCGAAGTAGTGCTTAAGCCTATGTCCATTAACCTTGAAATTAGGACCATCACTTGTGTTATGGTGAACGGACCCGACCAACGAGATTTCAATTTTCCGGAAAATATTTTCAATCTAGTGTTAAAAAGTAACACTTGATCACCAACGTTAAAAACCCATTTTTTAATCTTTGAATCATGAAACTTTTTAGTCTTTTCCTTAAAAATCAATGAATTTCCATAAGCATTATCTCTTAATTCCTCCAATTCATTAAGTTGTATTTTCCGGTGATCTTCCGCGGTCTTCAAGTCATAGTTGGCATGCTTTAGGGCTCAATATGCCTTGTGTTCCAATTCAATAGGCAAATGTCAATTCTTTCCATAAACCAACTTATAAGGAGTACAACCGATAGGTGCTTATAAGCGGTCCGAAAGGCCCATAAAGCGTCATCGAGTTTGTCGGACCATGAAGAACGGTTTTCTCCAATCGACCTCTCTAAAATCCTCTTCAAAGCTCGGTTTGAAACCTCGACTTGCCCACTCGTTTGCGGGTGATAAGCCGTAGAAAGACGATGTGTAACTCCATATTTCTTTAGAACCTTTTCGAATTGGTCATTACAAAAATGGGTTCCACGATCGCTTATAATAGCACGAGGGGTTCCTAACCGAGAGAATAGTTGCTTCAAAAACTTCACTACCACACGAGCATCATTCATAGGTAATGCCTTAGCTTCCACCCACTTTGAAAGGTAGTCGACGAAGACGAGGATATACTTGTTTTGCAGGAGACGATGGGAACGACCCCATAAATCAATGCCCTAAATGTCGAAAATCTCACACACTTGAATTATGTTTTGTGGCATTTCATCCTTTTGCGACGATTTTCCTTGGTGTTGGCAAGAATCACATGACTTCACAAGTGTGTGTGCATCACGATAGATCGTAGGCCAAAAGAAGCCGACATCGAAAACTTTCTTAGCCGTGAGATTAGCACCATGATGACCACCCGTGGGGCTCTTGTGACAAGCTCTAAGGATATTAGAAGCTTCGGTACCAAAGACACAAAGTCGAACGAGTTGATCCACACAAACCCGAAAGAGATACGGGTCGTCCCAAAAATAGAACTTCATGTCACGAAAGAATTTTCTGTTTTGTTGTGTCGTCATACCCTTGATTATGAAGTTCCCCGCATGGTAATTTGCAATGTCGGCAAACCATGGGGTGTTGTCCTTAGAATTCACTACACCGAGAGTCTCAAGAGGAAATGTTTCGGTGATTTCCTTGTTCTCGAATACATCATTGTGAGGATCTTCAAAACGAGAGAAATGATCGGCCGCTAGATTCTCGACTCCTTTTTTATCAAGTACGGTGACATCAAATTCTTGGAGGAGGAGCATCCAACGAAGCAATCTTGGCTTAGCATCTTGCTTAGCTAAGAGGTACTTGATAGCCGAATGGTCCGTATACACGATGCTTTTAGTCAAGACGAGATAAGGTTGGAATTTCTCAAAAGCATAAACCACGGAAAGGAAATTCTTTTCCGTTGTGGCGTACTTAAGTTGAGCCACGGTCACCGTCTTGCTAACATAATGGATAGGACGGAAGTGCTTTTCATAACGCTGCCCTAAGACGGCCCCAATTGCATAATCACTTGCATCACACATGATTTCAAAGGGTAATTCCCAATTAGGTGCAACAAGAATGGGATCTTCGGTAAGTTTCCTTTTAAGAGTTTCGAAATATCTAACACAATCCTCATTGAAGTTAAAAGGAGCATCCTTCTCGAGAAGGTGTGTCATAGGTCGAGTGATTTTCAAAAAGTCTTTGATGAAAAGAAGATAAAAGCCCGTGTGGCCTAGGAAACTCCTAACTCCCTTGACGGTTTTGGGATGAGGTAACTTGGCGATGACATCTATCTTAGCTTTATCGACCTTAATTCCCGCTTTCGAGACCTTGTGCCCTAAGACGATTCCTTGTTTACACATAAAATGACATTTTTCCCAATTAAGCACAAGGTTGGTTTCTTCACAACGTTTTAACATATTATCAAGATTGGATAAACACGACGTGAACGAATCACCAAACACCGAAAAGTCATCCATGAATACTTCCATCGACTTCTCGATCATATCATGAAAAATAGCCATCATACACCGTTGAAACGTTCCCGGTGCATTGCAAAGTCCGAAAGGCATTCTACGATAAGCAAACGTTCCATAAGGACACGTAAACGTAGTTTTCTCTTGATCACGAGGGTCGATAGGGATTTGAAAGTAATCTAAAAAACCATCTAAAAGCAATAGAAGTCATTTCCCGCAAGTCGCTCCAACATTTGATCCATGAAGGGCAAGGGAAAGTGGTCTTTACGAGTGGCGTCATTTAACTTTCAATAGTCAATACACACCCTCCAACCGGTCACAACACGAGTGGGAATTAACTCGTTGTTTTCATTAGGTACAACGGTCATTCCTCCCTTCTTAGGGACACAATGGATTGGGCTCACCCATGGGCTATCGGATATAGGATAAATCATTCCCGCGTCAAGAAGTTTTAAGACTTCCTTTTTGATGACATCGTGAATTTTGGGGTTTACCCTTCTTTGACTTTGAATTACGGGTTTTTAGTCCTCCTCCATTAAAATTTTGTGAGTACAAAATTTTGGGCCAATACCCTTAATTTCGGAAATTTTCCACGCAATTGCCCCTTTATCAGCTTTACGAATTTTTACAAGTGCGGCTTTTTCATCATTGGAAAGATCTTTTGCAATAATAACCGGAAACTTGTCATCACCTTACAAGAATTCATATTCAAGGTGAGATGAAGATCTTTCAAATCAAGGATTGACGGTTCCTCGACTGAAGATTTTTGTTCAACACTCATAACTTCCATCGGCGAAAGAAATGGTGGAACAAGAGTATCATTACCAATAATCACCTCATCTTCATTGTCGATTTCATTGAAATAAAATCGCCTCCTTGGAATAGAGTGAGATTTGATGTAGAATTAGCAAGAATCGAATCCATAATAGTGGGATTGCCACTTGACGAACTATCAGAAAAACCTAACACTTCTTGTGAAAACTCATCGCAAACCATATTGACTAAGTCAATATGGTTGATGGTAGCGATTGCATATACATGAGAAGGTGTCGAGTTTTGAGTAGCGTTTATAACAAGTTCCTCTTCGTTGAATCTCAAAGTAATAGTTCTTGCATGAACATCGATAAGCGATATCGAGGTGTCTAAAAATGGACGACCTAAAATTAGAGGAACATGAGGATCCGCGGGGATGTCAACTACTATAAAATCAACGGGATAGTATAAATTCCCCACTTTCACGAAAACATCCTCGGCTACTCCACATGCTAAAAACGTAGAATGATCGGCCATTTCGATAGACATGTTCGCTGAAGTAAGAGCCGGAAGCGATAGTGATTTCCAAATGGAAAATGGCATCAAACTAATGCTCGCGCCAAGATCGGCCAAGGCGAGGCATTCTTTCATATCTTGTATATCACAACGAATGAGAAACTTCCCTGGGTCACCAAATTTTTCCGGTATTCGATTAAAATAAACAGAAGAACAATTAGATAGCTTTGAAAGCTTCTCCTTATCGTTCATCATACCTTTAAAAGTGGAAGTGAAACGAGGCATGTATAACAACGCGTCGACTAAACTCACATTAAAATGCACTTGTCGAAACATTTTTATAAAAAGCTCAATTTCTTGTTTGTTACGTTCTTGCATTTTCTCTTTGTTTCGTCTCGAAGGGTAAGGTAACGGTGGTGTGGGTTGGGGCATAGGCATCGGCCTTGGAATCTCGGGTTCTACAATTGGTATTGGTACAACCGTAGGTGTGGAATGAGCGGTACTTCGTGGGCTTGTGATATGCTCCTTTTCGACCATCACCTCGGGCTCTTTCTCGATTTCCTTCTCCGTAGAAGTACTAGGACGAGAGATTGGTTCCTTGAAAGTTTTACCACTACGAGTAGTAATAACCTTCATTTCTCCCTTCGGGTTTGCAATGGTATCACTAGGAAGATCACCCGAGGAAGAGGGTTTACACATGATTGCTTCAAACATTTTAGCCATTTGATCTTCAAATTTTGATTGCCTTATATCCGCTTTTAACAACTCTTGCTTAATCTCATGTTGACCTTGTTCCATCTTTTGTTGATTTTGTTGAAGACGTTGAATTTTTCCTTCCATTTTATTAGCATGAGTTTTCAATTCATTATCAAGTTCATTTTTAAGCTCGTTTTTTTAACTCGGATCTTAAGCTAATCATCTCACGTTGCATGTTATCAAACTTAGCATCGTTTGCTTTTGCATAATCCAAAAATTCTCCATTAATATTTTTAGTGTGAGCATTTTGAAAACCTTGTGTAGTGTTTTGAAAATCACGGTTTTGGTTTTGATTTTGAACTTGCCCATTCCCACTTTGGTAATTACCCTCGTTGTAGGTACGTTGATTTCCTTGATAACCACCACTTTGATTGTTGTTTCGATAATTGTAAATATTTTGATTTTGGGGAGCTTGATTTGGGCGGGAACCTTGGCCGTTTTGGTTGTAAGTTCCCGTTACTACGTAAGCACTCGAAGTTTTACCACCGGCGGTAATACACTCGGAAAAATCATGAGCTCCACCACAAGATATACAACTCTTTTCAACCGCTTTAACCGATGCGGAATTCAAAGCATTTTATGCTTTCCAATGTGTCATAAGCATCGAAAATCTATCGAAAAACCGATTTTCCTCATTAGCTTCATCATGTATGGCATTCATGTTACGAGACGATAACGATGACGATGAACCCATATTGGCAACACTCGGTGTGTTACGAGGTTTATAAAACTTAGATCTATTCTCGATAATCTTTAAAGCTTCATCGGTCGTTTTGCATAAAAAAGTTACCACCCGCGGCGGCATTCAAATAATCTCGTTCATGATCGTTAAGCCCATTATAAAAAGTATCAATTTGATGTGTTGTTTCAAATGTGTTGTTTTAGATGGTGGAAAAAATTGGTTCACAAACTTAGAGACGAGATCACCCCATGTCAAAATCGAATTTGGCGGTTCTTTCTTGAGCCAAATTTTTGGGGGTCTATCAAACGAGTATGGAAACAACATCATCTTAATGGCGTCATGTGGAACATCATTAAACTTGCTTGTTGCGGTGAGACGATTGAAATTCCGTATGTGATAATGTGGGTTGTCTTTTTCATGACCTCGAAACATGTTTGCTTGTAGCATCGACATCAAACCCGTCTTAATCTCGAAATTCTCCGCAAGGATGGCGAGAATCACAACAGCTTCTCCAAATCCCTCGGTGGGTGCTTGAAGCACGTCCATCATAGTACGATTAGCCATAGTGACTATTGGTTCTACAACGGGTTCGACAATTGGAGTTTCTTCTTCAATCAAATTTCCTTGGTTTTGACGACGTTTGAGAGCTTGTTTTGCTTTATTACGAGTTTGCATAAACGTGACGTAGAACGTGGAGGTGAGAAAAGAAGATTCTTTTGGGTGTTTTGTTGATTTTCAATTTTTTTTTTATGTTTTTGATTTTTTTTTTGGATTTTGTGTGTATTCGTAGACAAAAATCTACCAAATCTCTCCTCGAATCAAACTCTTGATTAAAGGAGCCTCAAAAGTATGGAAATGATCACGTGGAGTTAACGCCTTCGATTGACTTTAGAACTTTGGTGAAAACCAAATTGTTCAAGAGGGTTTAATCACAAAGAAACCAAGCAAATATATATGATACGTAAGAATACTTTGGGCGGCAAAACCCTCGATTAGCCTTCAATATCAAATTCTCACAAGTGAACGGGGGGAATGAGGTGGCGCGAAGCACTTAAGTACCTAGCTTCCCTTTAACGGCGTTTTATAGCACGTTGCCTATCTATTCACCTTATAGTTCGTATTTTTCAAAATCGAGCTTCACGAAAGTATTTATCTATTTTTGCCTTTTTCTTTTTGTTTGAGATTCGAATACAATAATTAGGAGATCAAATCCCAATTATGGTTGTGTTTTCACAATTTTGGAGATATTTTGTATTTGTTGTGATACTTATATAATATAGTAATAATATTTCACAAGAAAAACGAAAAAAACGATAATACGTATTAGTAGAGTTCTACTAACACAAATACTATTTATGGTTAGATATTAAAAACAAAATTGACAAATTAATCACGACACACCTCCCCGGCAGTGGCGCCAAAATGATTGTGAGTAAATTGCACCCTTTTAGGAAAAAGGCGTAAAATCGGTAAGTATTAAACAAATGATTTAGGAAAATCAAGTGTTAATGACCCAAAGGTCAAAGTTCGTTTCCCAAGGAGGTATTTGTGTGTGAATAATACGTAATGATTTTGGATTAATATTAGAGAAAGAAAAGATGAGAAATTAGAATGACGGAGACGTTAAAATTACAATACGACGACAAAACGTAACACCGTAAAATAAGACAAAATAAAAAAATTAATTCTAAAAAATACCAAAAAATTATCAAAAATAGATAAAAATGAACTAAGAGTTTACAAATGATCAAAACTTTTTCAAACCTTTTAATTAATTAAAGATTAATTTTTAAATGCTAATTAAAGCCCTAAAAATCAAAATAATTAATAAAAAGCCCAAATTAGGATTTTTCAATTTGTAAAACTCTAAAATGACTTAAATAAACTAAAAACTATTTTTATAAAATTTAAAACCAGTTAAAACTATTTAAAATGATTAAAATCTAAAAATAAATATTAAAATAATATTAAAAATTCAAAAATTGTAAAAATTTCTAAAAACTTGCAAACTAGTTTTTTTTAACCTAAATAAAAGATAAAATGAAAGTGAAATTACCAAAACACCCCTATTGGGCCCCCAAATGGGCTAAAAACAAAAACAGTGCACCTTAATTGGCTTTTTAGCCCAATAAGCCAAAAATCAACCAAATAAGCTGAAAAGTTCGAGTCTGACTTAAAATTTAATTCTAAACACAAAACTCTAAAGGCCCAAAAGCTAAAAATATGCTTATCACAGCTTAATATGTCAACTTATTCTTAATGGGCTTTTTGGCCCATTAAGCTATAAGCTAATGCCATAAGCTTTAATTTGACACACTGATAGGTGTGAAAACACCCATCCTTTTTACCACTTAATTGCAATAATAACCGAGCCAAAACGTGTATTTTATGTCATTTATGTCGGAATTATGCGTGGTTTGTGTTTTTGTTGTGATTTAGGACGAAAAGGTGAAAAGTGGAGAAAACACTGCATTCACGGGCTTTTATCGAAGAAAAAGTTAAAGGACGGAAGTTTACTAAAAAGCCGAAGAACTCGAGTCTTATTTATAAAGAAAAATCAAGACGAGTTAAAGAAATCCCAAGACAAAGTCCAAGATTAACAAAAGATAAAGAAAGAAAAGGACTTAAGTGTGCAATTAAGGCAAAGAGGAAAGAGGGAGGAAGCTTCCTAAGCTCCTCCCTAATCACCCCTGTATATAGTTTTAGCTAGTTTCATTTTCATGTTGTTGGGTGGTTTGACAAACCACCACTTCCACCATTTTTATTTCTTGTTAACTACTTTCTTGCTTTTTAATTTCATGTTATGCACTTTTAATTCAAGTAAGTCTTTCAATTTTTGAATCTTTTCTTTTAATCAAGTTCTTATCTTTTAATCATCTTCTTCTACCTTTCTTATCTTTCTTATCTTTGATTCATGTTCATCTTTGATCTTGTTTTCATCTTAATGCTTATTTGATTTAAAGGTTTCTTAAAAAGTTCATCTTTTTATGTTTTGATTTTAAAGTTTGTTTATTTTAAGTTTGATAAGTTGATGTTCGTGCTTATTAAGTCCATTTCATTATTGACTCGTTCTAGTTTTGGGTTTGAGCTTAATCTAATAGCTTATAGCCTTGGCTTATATTTCGGATCAAAGGAGCAAATCGGAAAGGGTGTAAACCCTTTTCCGATTGGGCCATTCCGATCACAGCCCCCTCTTTCCGATCATTAGATCGGAAAAGGGTTTTCGTATTCCGATTACCTCATTTATCTTTATTCCGATTGTGGTTTGTTTGTATGATATTCCGATTGCATCCTTGTGGTTTATTCCGATCTGAGTCTCATTTAACCATTCCGATCATACCAGTTTTTGATATATTCCGATTAAAGCCATTTGCCCTATATTCCGATTAGTCTTTTTGTGTAACATTCCGATCAGCCTTTCCTTTCTGTATTCCTATTTGGCTTGTTTTATTGTATTCCGATCGCCCCCTTTTTACTCATTCCGATCTTGCATCATTCCGATCGGGTACATTCCGATCGGATCCTTATGGATTCCGATCGGGTGTATTCTGATTGGGTGTTTTTGACTTGTTTTAATATTTTGTTTTAGTTAAAGAGTTGATTTTTCTCGTTTAATTTTTAGCTCATTTTAATTTCATTTTGAATTTTTATTTAATTGTCAATTTACTTTTCGCTGAGTTTTACTTTTACGTCATTTAATTTCTCTTCATTTAGTTTCAAGTTTTAAATATTGTACCGTTTACGTTTCACTTAGTTGTAGTTTTAATTTCCCGTCCTTTATTATTAAGTCTTGCACATTTATTTTATCAAAACTCAAAAATATTATTTTCACCAAGAACAACTAATCTCACACAATTAACCGGAAATCAATTCGATTAGACACCGAGAATAACGAACTTTCAACTAGCAAAAAATCTCTTTATTAAATGGCGCCGCTGCCGGCTCTTTTCGTGAGGATTAAAGGTTTTTTGTGAGAGACGCGTTGGCTTTTGGGATCCGTTCACTTGTGAACGTTATTTTTCGTGTCAAAAATTTTCAAAAATCCAAAAACATTTGAAAAATCATAAAAAGCATTTCTTTTTCAAAGTTTTGCACCAAAAATATTCTTCTTGCTTATATATCTTTCTTTATGGATTTTTATGTCCATTGCGTCCGGTGTGGGAAATAATTATCTGGGAACAACTCTTGTCAATGGTGTACATGTGAGCGGTGTGGAAACGATCTCGACAATACACAATTCCTATTCGGATTTTGTCCTTTGTGCAACTCGACTAATTCGTCCTTTTTGAACCCACCTCCTCCTGTTCCCCCGTGCATCTATTGTGGAAGCGATTCTCATTGGCATGTTTCATGCCCGGTTCAATACCCGTATGAACACGGGCAAGAACCGGGTACAATTATGACAATGAAAATAGCTATCCACAAGAAGCACCCAGTTTCTCTCCATACCCATGGTGCTATATTTGTGGGGGCCTTCACGATGCTTCTTTTTCTGATCCGTCGCAAATCTTTGAGAAAGTACCGTGCTATCATCCTAGTGTCTATAACCGTGAGCCCCCACATCACACCCTCAATCATCAATCCTCTCAGCAAACTAGTCTTGATCAACAACTCACTTCTTTGAATGACATTCTAGAAAGTATAGCTCAACTTCGAGCTGACTTACATCAGGAAAGGCAACCGTTGCTTGATGTGGACGAAACCTTGAAAACCACCGACACCTTTTTGAGCCAATTTAGTCGTTTTCCCTTCTTTTCTACACCAAAATGTTTAATTACAGCGTGGGATAGAATTGGTGAAATTGAACATACTCGGGGCGATGAACAACAAAAGTTGTTGCATGAGCTTCTTAAAGATGTGGAGGTTATCAAGGAAGAGTTAGCCGACTACGTCACTCCTAATTGGACTCGTCCCATCTATTATGATGATGACGACGACGATGATGTCTACACTTTCAACCAATCTTCTGAAGTTGCTGCTCCTACTGTCGATGTTACTACTGCATCTAAGTATCTAGATTCGTTGAATGAGCTTAGTGATGTTGGTCTCGACAAAGTATTGGATGATGAGGTTTGTGACTTACCTGCTATGGAGCCTGAGGACGACGTTGCTCTTACGGAAGAGGTCGATCCTAGTGATGACAATTTTTCTCCAAGCTATGAGAATTTCACTTTTGAAATTTCTCAATCTCCACCGGGAGATGCGGGCAATGACGATTTATTTTCACCGGTTTACGAGAAGTTCCTCGATGAACATGATCTTGTGGATGAGGTGGAAGACGTGCTTCTTCGTGATAGATTACGGAAAGTGCACCTTCTTATTGCTCAAATCGAAGCGTTGACTTCTCCTCCTCTTTCCAAGTCTTTACCTCCATCTATTCCTACCGTTGAAGATAATGACCCATTGCTGGAAGAAATTGATATCCACTCCATACCTCCAGGTATTGATGATTCTGATATGGAGGGGGACACTATTTTTGATAATTTGCTGCAGGAAAGTATTGACCCAAGTCCCCCTCCCGAGCACCTTTCATCCTTCTCTTTAGCCACTATTTCGGAGGATGAGTGCTTTGACCTGGGAGGTGACATTGATTATGCTATGATTGATAACAATACGGCTTTGCCGCTTGCTCAGCATCCATTGTCTTTGGGGGAGGACAATGTGCTAACTTTACCCACCCCACCTCCCGTGGATCTTGATTTCACATACTTTACGTATGTTGAAAGGACTTTTCTCCCATACAAGACTTATCCCCCCGCCTCTCCTTTGTTGATGTTAACCGGGAACGAGGACAAGGTCTTTGATCCCGGTATTACATTCGAGGCTTCCCCATGGACCATTTAATTCGAGGACGAGTCAGGCTCGTGACTCGATTAACAAAAACAAGCGATTTTTGGGAGGCAACCCAATTATCTATCTATTTTCACCATAAGTGTAGGGGGAGCCCCATGGTGTTTCTTGCTTTCTTTCTTATCATGTGCAGGGATTAGAGCTTCAAAGACACACTCTTGATGATTTTTTACGAATCGTGATTCCGTGTTCACTTCTTCCCGGTTCTATCCTAAACTCTTTTCGATTCACTATTTTATATTTTCTCAATATTAAAATAGGAATCTCTTTAGTTGTCTCTTCCTTGGCGAGATTTAAACAAAGTGCACAATGTCCTAAGTATAGGGGAGTTTACTCCCACATGCTTAAACATTGAGGACAATGTTTATATTAAGTGTAGGGGGACTTCTATCGAAGTTAAGTGGCCTTTTCCTTGTATTTGCCCTCATTTTAACCGGAAAATCAATTTTTCGACATTTTTCAAAAATTTTGATCTATTTTGGCCTAGTTGTATAGTTGTTTTTACCTTTGTAAAGTTATTTTCTTTCCTTAATTAGAATAAATTTTTAATAAAGTGGTTTTAACTTTCAAAAGTCGTGAATATTTTGACTCGACCCGAGTTTACTTATCTAAGTTTACTCTAGCTAGTATCCTTAACGTGTTTAAGTCAAGTTTTGCTAGGCTTTTATATAGGGAGCTATAAAACGCGAAAGTCTTAACCCTCACGGATTAAAAACAAGAACTTTTCGCAAGTTCCTATAACTGATCCTAGAGAGTCGTTTATCAAGGGAACTTTAAAATGCGATTTCTAAACTTGAAAAAGTCTAAGAATTTGCAAGATCCTATAGGCGACTCGAAAACCCAAAACTTTGATTCAATAGGCTAAGCATCCACGAGTCTCATTCCTTGAGATTTTAAACTGTGGAGAACGAGAGATGATAGAGCCAATTATAAGTTTGGTATTCTTTCGTGAATTTATGTGAGTTAATTATAAGCCTATTCTCCCATCGCTTGTTAATAAATTTATCTGCAATAAATAAGGTTGTACGATTTGAAAAGTTACTTAGCTTCTAGCCCAAGATCGTTTAAAAGTTGCTCGGTACGGATTAGAGTTCATAGCCAAGGCATAACTTATTGAAGCGGGATGCGAAGATTGGCGAGTCCGAAAAGGCCCTAACAAGGCATGAGGGCTACATTTTGTTGCTAAAGATCCAAAAGTGATGTGAAGAATCATTTATCGAAAATCAATATAAAGGATCGAGACACACGACGAAAAGCAAATACTCCCCTAAAGATCATGGAGAAGTCTATCCAAAAAGGCCCTAACAAGGTATGAGGATAAATAGATCCAAGTCCTAAAAGGAGGCGGGTCGTTGTATATCAAAGTCCAAAATAAAGATTGGAGAAAAATGAAGAAGTGGTGGTCCAAGTATGAATCTCTCAAAATTTCAAGTGAAGAAATTCCTATTATGAAGAGAAGACCATTATTTCATGAACGTCTCTCAAGATTTGAAGTATGAAGTCGTTGCCAAATATCGGTCCGAGAAAGGTCTCAAATCGCGAAGCGAGTTATGCCAAGATATGAACTTTATGAGGTCCCGAGAAGCAGTTTTAAAAGATTTTGTCCTTTAGCTCACTATTGATTAAATCGTTCACTTTATTTTCAGACTAAATAACTACCGAAATAAGTCAAAAATGCATCCTCGTGATTATTCAAGAAAATAATAAAATAAAAGAGATACATCTAGGAATAAGGGAGTCTAAGTGAATAATTGGCCCACATGAGTTCGTGTTAGTTTGCTAACTTATAATAACAATGATCTCGTTTCTAAGCTTGGTTTGGAGAAAGTGAAAACTTGAGGATGATGATCATTCACGACATTTTCAAAACCCAAGGTATGCTTTTGATTTCTTTACTCTGTATGTTTATAAATTTTCTATCTCTTTAATAAAGGCCAACGTGGATTGATTGTGATGAAAAATGTAAAAGTGCTTTGTAACTAATGCATTGCATGAGGACATTGCAATGGTTAAGTGTAGGGGATTTGATAGGTGTGAAAACACCCATCCTTTTTACCACTTAATTGCAATAATAACCGAGCCAAAATGTGTATTTTATGTCATTTATGTCGGAATTATGCGTGGTTTGTGTTTTTGTTGTGATTTAGGACGAAAAGATGAAAAGTGGAGAAAACACTGCATTCACGGGCTTTTATCGAAGAAAAATTCAAAGGACGGAAGTTTACTAAAAAGCCGAAGAACTCGAGTCTTATTTATAAAGAAAAATCAAGACGAGTTAAAGAAATCCCAAGACAAAGTCCAAGATTAACAAAAGATAAAGAAGAAAAGGACTTAAGTGTGCAATTAAGGCAAAGAGGAAAGAGGGAGGAAGCTTCCTAAGCTCCTCCCTAATCACCCCTATATATAGTTTTAGCTAGTTTCATTTTCATGTTGTTGGGTGGTTTGACAAACCACCACTTCCACCATTTTTATTTCTTGTTAACTACTTTGTTGCTTTTTAATTTCATGTTATGCACTTTTAATTCAAGTAAGTCTTTTAATTTTTGAATCTTTTCTTTTAATCAAGTTCTTATCTTTTAATCATCTTCTTCTACCTTTTTTATCTTGCTTATCTTTGATTCATGTTCATCTTTGATCGTGTTTTCATCTTAATGCTTATTTGATTTAAAGGTTTCTTAAAAAGTTCATCTTTTTATGTTTTGATTTTAAAGTTTGTTTATTTTAAGTTTGATAAGTTGATGTTCGTGCTTATTAAGTCCATTTCATTATTGACTCGTTCTAGTTTTGGGTTTGAGCTTAATCTAATAGCTTATAGCCTTGGCTTATATTTCGGATCAAAGGAGCAAATCGGGAAGGGTGTAAACCCTTTTCCGATTGGGCCATTCCGATCACAGCCCGCTCTTTCCGATCATTAGATCGGAAAAGGGTTTTCGTATTCCGATTACCTCATTTATCTTTATTTCGATTGTGGTTTGTTTGTATGATATTCCGATTGCATCCTTATGGGTTATTCCGATTTGAGTCTCATTTAACCATTCCGATCATACCAGTTTTTGATATATTCCGATTAAAGCCATTTGACCTATATTCCGATTAGTCTTTTTGTGTAACATTCCGATCAGCCTTTCCTTTCTGTATTCCGATTTTGCTTGTTTAATTCTATTCCGATCGCCCCCTTTTTACTCATTCCGATCTTGCATCATTCCGATTGGGTACATACCGATCGGGTGTATTCTGATTGGGTGTTTTTTGACTTTTTTTAATATTTTGTTTTAGTTAAAGTGTTGATTTTTCTCGTTTAATTTTTAGCTCATTTTAATTTCATTTTGAATTTTATTTAATTTTCAATTTACTTTTCGCTAAGTTTTACTTTTACGTCATTTAATTTCTCGTCATTTAGTTTCAAGTTTTAAATATTGTACCGTTTACGTTTCACTTAGTTGTAGTTTTAATTTCCCGTCCTTTATTATTAAGTCTTGCACATTTATTTTATCAAAACTCAAAAATATTATTTTCACCAAGAACAATAATCTCACACAATTAACCGGAAATCAATTCGATTAGACACCGAGAATAACGAACTTTCAACTAGCAAAAAATCTCTTTATTACACACAACCTTCTTTTGGGATGCTTAAGAGATCTGTAAAAAGAAATTTTTAAAAAGCTTAACCAATAAGCCAGAAATAAGCCAAGTATGATTTCACTAAAAGACCAAATAGTTGACTTAGAGATTTAGACCACTTCCAAACTTGATTCAACTTGCAAAAGACTCTAAATGACTTAATTAAGACAAATCAATCAACAAAAATCCAATAAGAAAAGCCAAATAAGCTGAATAAGTCAATAAGCACTTATGAAAAAGTCAAATAAGTTGGTTTTCTAGTCAAACCCTAAAGTCAACAGCCCAAAGGCTCCAAAATGAACAAATGGGTCAAATGAGGAAGACTGGTTACCAAATTCAAGTTGTAGCACGATTCAATAAGCTCAAATGGCTTAATAATAAGTTGAAACAGGTTTTGCACTATTAGTGGTAACAAGCAGTGGGAAAGGAGTTCCCATTGCTGCTTATATAGATCTGTTTTTGGCTTGAGTTCAGGCCTTTCTTGTTGGTTTTAAATGGAACAAAGGGCACCCCTACACTCAGTGGAGTGTAGGGAGTCACAATAAGCAAAGAAAACAACAAGTCCAAGGCAAATAAATTACAAAAAATTGCAAAAACCAGTTACTGATATGAATAGATGGTTTGATGAGATTTTGCTGATCTAGTTGGCCAATAAGTGAATTTCAAACCACCCAATCCCTCACAATACTCGACCAAACTGTGAATAAACAAGTCTAAAACCTAGGTTACCATTATCTCTAACAGAATCCAAGATTTGGAACCATTAACTACTAAAACAAACTACATTTGGCATGATGAATGTTTTATGCAGTTTTCACCATGTTTAAACATACAAAACTTATTTTCTACCACCAAACATGAAACACACTCCTATTTAACCTATGACTACATTTTTTAGGTTTGTTTAAGATGATTTAAGCCAAAGAATAGACTAGTACTTGTCTCAAAGCCTACTCCCAAACACCCCTTTAAGATAGATTGACAAGATTAAACATACAGATTTGTTTAAAACCACATGAACCAGTAAGCAATCAACACAAATAGCTCTCAAACCACATAAACAACAGATAAGGATTAAACATATTAATGCCACAAAACCACAAAACTCATCCAAATCACATAATACCACAAAAATATGATAAAATAGTAAAAATATTGAGAGATCAAACCTCCAAGATGTACATCCACACCTTGGGGGTTTTGAGCTTGAGTGGCAACTTAAAAAGCCACTAGCTTCCCACATTTGTACCTGCAAATGATTAGAACACCAAAACCACAAATATGCAATATTTTTCAAAATTACAAAAATATTTCAAAACCTCTTTTTGAAAACTTTTCAAACACGAATGAGAACAGATTAAGATATTGGAACTCAGACTTGCTATGCTTAACACCAACTTTCAACAAAATAAAAAGGAATTATATTTTTATAAAAAACACCAACTTTTATTTGAATAAAAAGGGATTACAAAAAGGTAAATAGCAAGCCTGGAACAAAGGGGATCGCCACAAGTTGGGTCTCCTTTTATAAGAAATGCTTACAAAACACTGTTCACAAACCCTAAAGACCTAAATTTCCTAAACTAACCTTGAAGAAGCTATGCCAGCTTGTTTGGAGGAATCAGGGACATTCATTTTGTTCTTGGTGACCAAGGAATGAAGATATACCAATGATTTAGCCATGTCATGAAGGTTTTCCACATGTCGTCTTGCATATGGTCCTTGTGGGGTCTTCCTGGTACTGGAAATGATATATTTCTTTTTGGGATTTGTTTCGTGTGAGTTGAATCACACGTGAGTTCACTCAATTCGTTTTTCCCATTTGTTTTGCTTTAATTCATACATGAGTAAATAAGAATGGTGAATAGTGGTAACAATTGCTACAGTAATTGTTAACCGCCTAATTTTTCGTTTGAACTTTGGGATGTGGCAGTTTTGGCCCTTTTTTTTGGTGAAAATGGTATATCAAGTTTATTCAGCTTACTAATCCGAATCCTTTGTTATAGAAGTTTTGTTTTTCCTAGTTTGGCCACAAAAAATTTATAAAAGGGATTTAGGGCTTGAAATATTTTGGTATAATTACACAAATGGCCCTTTTGTGTTTTTAAATCATAGACTAAGGACCAAATGTGTAATATTCTTGAACATCATGGGTCTTCATTGGATGTTTGATATCTTGGAGGACCATTGTTGACAATTCTTCATTTATGAGGGACTAAACTGTTGGGAATAAAATGTAGCCAGTACACTTGAACGCTGACAAGAAGAAAACAAGCGTTGATGAGAAGATAACAAGCACTGACAGATCAAGCGTTGACAGGAAGAAGTCAAGCGTTGATAAGTTGAAGACAAGCACTGATAGAAAGATATGGTCTACGCGTATTTTGTTTCTAGTTTGTTTCTAGTAAAGATAGGATCAACAATGTATTTTCTATAATTATCTTTCCCTAGAATAGCTGATACGTAGACTCTTGTACAAGGCTTCTTATGTCTATAAAAAGAAGACCTTTAGGTTATGTT